>JAJHZJ010000164.1:326948-926948 GCA_023548195.1 Bettongia penicillata ogilbyi | reverse complement strand
ATATTTTCCTAAAAACCCTTCTCACTTCTCAACTTTTATGTTGACACCTTCTCCTAGCTGCCCAGGCTGGAAAACTCAGTGTCACTCTCCACTCCTCACTTATATTTACCCCATATATGGAAGCTATTGTCTAACCTTGACATTTTTACTTCAAAATATTTCTCATGTACATCTCCTTTTCTCTACTCATGTACTTACCACTTAAGTACAACCCCTCATCATCTATTTCCTAAACAATTGTAATCTTTCTAAGTGGTCAGCATGTCAAAAGTCTCTCCCTACTCCATTTTACCCTCCAATTGAGTTGTCAATGTGATTTCCTGGCATGCTGTCCTGACCATGTCACCCCTTTCTCAGTAAACTCCAGTGGTTCTGTTACCTCCAGGATCAAATAGATCCTCCTGTTTGGCATTTAAAACCCTTATCGACCCGTCCTCCTCTTGTCTTTTTGCTCTGCTTGTACTTTACACCCTCCATGTACTCTATGATACAGCAAAAGTGACCTTCTAGCTGTTTCTTCCACACAACACTCCATCACCCAACTCTGTCCCTTGTGCCTGGTATACTTTCCCTCCCTTCCTCTGCACTTTCCTTTAAGACTTAATTTAAATCTTCCTGCTTCAGCAGGACTTTTTTGTTCCCACACCTTCACCTTCCATCTACTGTGTATGTGTCTTTTATGTATCTAGCTATTCATAATTTTACCCATTCTAATGTGGTCTCCTTGAGGACAGGGACTTTTTTCTTTTCTTTTACGTCCAGCAGTTAGCATAATGCTGGCATGTATTAAATACTTAACAAATGCAGGTTGAAGGACTGTCAATTAATTATTACATACTATGTATGGGCTTTTGTATCATATTACATTTTGAATTTATGAGTATAGGGGATTAACATCACACATACATTCTTCAATATCCCAAAGAACCGCTAACAAACACATGAAAACATAAAACTTAAACCCCAAAGACCTTGACATACTTCAAGATGGGATGTAAAGAATCAAGTGAGTTACAGGGTAATTTTCATATTCTCAATGAACTATATTATTTTTCCTGCTATTTCTATTATGAAATCTTTTTTTAGCTGAATATCTTATGGAATTATGGTAAGCATTCAGCCTGCGTTGCTCTGGTGGCATAATGTTTTCAAGTCTTTCCTAACAGAACCTCCTATATTACATACACTATCTTGTTGCACATTAGGTGTCATTAAATATCTATTTCATTTGTCACAAATTTCAACACATCTGCATTAAATCGAAGACCTGGCTTAAAATTGCTCAATACTGGGCTGTCACTTAGTATTAGACCAGAGAAAGTCGATTCGCTGGCATGTAAAGACCTTAAAAACAATTTTCATCTGTTACTAAGAAAACAAAAATTGGCTTTCATGTTGTGAATTTTAATGAAAAAAGAAATTATATGGACTTTTCTTCAAGAAAGTATTTATGGGAGTAGTGGGGTTGACTCCTGTTTTTTTTTTTTATACTTGCTGCCATTTGTCAACTATCATTCTCAATTTTAAAAAGTTCATAGCCCTAGATAGACAAATGCAGGTTGCTTCAGGTGATATATATACACACATGTACAAGGCTCAACAGAGATAGATAATTATGTATATATCTTGCTTCAGTTTCACATTTTCCATGACAATGGACAGAAATGGTTAAGCAGATTCTTTAAAAGTCAATTTGTCTTAAAGAGGAAAATGATTAAAAATGAAATATAATTGGAAATATTTATTGTTAAATTCTGTATGTATGTGTGTGTACACACACACATATGTATACATACAGACATATACTGTAGGTTCCTTTCATAAAGCACTGTGCTAGATGCTGGGGAGATACAAAATTTGTTTGAATAAGATAAGCTGATGGATCCTGTGTTGCCAGGAGATGATTACTGTTTCAAACCCTGCTCCCCCCCCCCCCCACATACCCCCCCTTCCACCAAACAAATGCACCAAACCACTTTATTGAGCCCCTGGGGACTACTTGGAGAGCTGTTATATATAAAGTATAATTACTTGCATTTATGTAGCTCCTTAATGTACTTTATAGTACTTTATAAACATTATCTCATTTAATCCTAACAGCAATCTTGGAATGTAGATACTATAATTATCTCCATTTTACAGATAAGGAAACTGAGGCAGACAATAGTTAAATGACTTACTCTTGGTCACACAACTAGTAAGTGACTGAGGTTGGTTTCCTGACTTTAGGGGTGATGCTTTATCTTCTCAGTCTAATAAATCACAAGTGCTTAAGAGAGAGGCAAAGTGTTGTGGGAGATCTGATGGTAGAAATTTGATTATAAACTGGGAGATCTGGAGGAAGTGGTATTCAAATTGCATTTGAAAAGGTCTAGAATCCAAGAGGTAGAGACAAGGGGATAAAGGCATCCTAGAATCACATATATGTACATATGAGTATAGAGAAAGAGATAAATTCATGTATCTGTCTATCTTCTATCTATCTGTCTGTCTATCATCTATCTATCTGTCTGTCTATCTATCTTCTATTATCTATCTATCTGTCTATCTATCTTCTATTATCTGTCTATCTATCTATCTATCTATCTATCTATCTATCTATCTATCTATCTATCTATCTATCTATCTATCTATCTATCTATCTATCTGTTTATCTGTCTGTCTATCTATATCCCACTATCCCACTAGGGGCAAATTTTCTACAGAAAAGGAGTATTTCATTTACGTCTTTGTATCCCTAGAATTTAACACCTAGAACAATATTTGGGTGCTTAATTAATGTTTGTTGTTTGATTGATTGATTTGCAAAGTTAGATAAGTAAGATGGAACCAGGTTATAAATGCCTTAAATATTGGTCTAGGAAGTTTCAGCTTTACTTGGTTAACAAATAAAAAGTGATTGCAAGGTTTTGAAAATAGGACTGATGCCACCAGATACTTGCATGGTCAGTAATATCTGGAAGCCATTTGCTAGATGGATTGGAGGAGGAAAAAGAGGAGGAGGTTATCCTTAATAACCTCTTTCAGTGATCCATGCAGGTGGTAATGAAATAATGACTGTAGAAATAGAGAGATTAGGACAAATGGAAGATATTGCAATAATAGAATGGCCAGGACTTGTAAGTCACTGGATAGAAAAGGCGAAGAAGAGAGAAGAGTCAAAGATAACAAACAGGGTTTTAACCTTGGTAAAGCCGATGAGTAGTGGCTCCATGGACAGAAACAGTGAGTGGCGAGTACATTTCTTTCCAAGGACTTAATGGGGTTACCAAAGAAAAGAAGAGAACCTGAATCAGAACTTGGCAAATATTTGTCTTAAGGGTTTGGAAATGCAACAGAGGCAATGAGAAGGTGAATGAAGGGAAGGTTTCATGATGTAGAAGTAAGAATACTGGATATACGCAGATATCGTTACAGAAGGCACTTGAGGGAACCCTATTTTAGGTAACAGAGAACAGAACTGGAAGGAACCCTTTCCTGCCATTTCCTTCCCAGACACTACCAGGACTACCTCCCCTCCCCCAAATTAGGGGCCCAGCATATGACCACTTATTATTACAGTTCTAGCCCTTATTCTTGAGAAGCAGAGTACATCAGAGTACTGCTCCTGGAGTTAGAAATCCTTGGGATCAAATCTTTACTCATATACTTATTGCTTCTCTGCCTCAGTTTTCCCAGAAATGATTGGACTAGACACCTAGTTCTAGATCTAAGATCTAGGATCTTATGGTGTGAACTGACAGTGAACCCTACGCATTACTGGAGCATCTCATCTGTCCTCTGGTGAATTCCAAACCCCTGAGAATTGTCATCTGCCTTACCACAGCACTCTAAAGACCCCCTGACCCTTCCAACTACCCTTTAGTTCCACTTTCCTAAGTGTGTTCTCTCTCTTAATTGGAATGTGAGCTCCTTGAAAGAAGGGACTTCCTTACTTTTCATTCTGTATGCCTGGTAGTTAGCCTGTTCACAAAGAAGTTATTTAATGAATGCGTTGGCTCTCACTCACTCACTCATCCATCAGTTCATTTGGAGTTGAGTCCTTGAGTTTGAACACTTGCCTTAACAGTTGCTAGTTGGGAGATTTAGCCTTTCTGAGCTTCAGTTCCCTCATTTGCAGAGTAGGAGATAACATGTCACTTACCTCAAATGAGTATTATGAGGGAAGCTTTTTGCCAATCTAACTGTGCTACATATAAATATGAATTAATTGATTTATTCCAGGGGTGGGGAATCTGCACCCTCAAGACCACATAGGACCTTTTGAATTGAGTCAAAGGGTTGCACTTGAGGACCTAGAGGGCCACATGTTCCCCACCACTGATTCCACAACAATTAGAAAGGCAAGAACCAAGGGGATGGGTGTTTTAGAAACAAAGGGAAATGGAGGAGGATACGGTAAAAAGAATGCCCAAGAATGTATAGCTTTATAGGACATCACTCAAGACTTTTTAAAGAACAGTTTTTGTAGTGTGGTGGGGATGGGAACCAGAATGGAAATTCTTCAGGGGAGACTGGATCAGATGTTGCTCATTTTCAAGAAATTTGACTGTGGATCTGAGGTAGAAGATTGAATGGTATAGATGGCCAGAAGAAGATATTTTTGGAATGGAGAATGTTTGTAGGTAGATGTGAAGGAAAGAGTGATGAAGTAGAAATTAAAGATGCCTGGAAGAAGGTATGCTTTCTGAAAGAAGATCTGGGGAGAGTGGATTTAAGGAACTGGTAAAGCACATTAGTCTTAGCAAAAGGTAGGGAGACTTTTACCTCTGAGTCATGAGAAAGGAAAAAAAGAGAATAAGTGATGAGGTTGAAAATTTTTGCAGAGTAAAAGAAAGTTGAAGACACTCTCATCACATGACCTCAGTCTGTTTAGCAATGTAAGAGGCAAAGTCATCTGGGAGCTATATCTTGGGTACAGTAAGATATTTAATGAAAGAATAAAAAAGTTTTGAAAGAGGTGATATGGGGAATATGATGGGGAACCAATAAAAATCGAAACCAACTTTTCTCTTTCATCAATTTTCAACCCTTTCCTTACATTGGCTCCTTCAAATCTTTCTACATTCTCAAATAATTTCAGAAGTTCTGTCAATATGACAATCAAATCAATCTTTGCCATTTTAGCGTAATTCCTTCCACAAGTTTAAAAATATTTTAAAAATAATCATAATAATAGCTAGAATTTGTATAGTGCTTCAAGATTTTCAAGGTGCTTCACATATATGTATGTATATGCTTTGCACACGCACACACACACACACACACACACACATATATATATATATATATTTGTGTCTTATCTGATCCTCATAGCAACTCTATGAGGTAGAAGCTGTTATTATTATCAATGAGAAAATAGTGCAAGGGTTAAGTAAAGTCATATGACTCAGATATGCAAAAGGATAGGAGATATTATTCACTTTTCTTTTTTAAAAGAAGGAAATTGATCTCCCAAACAGGCTAAGTCACTTCCTAAAGCTCATATTTTAGTTACAAAGTTAGTTAGAAGAATATTCTTTGAATTGTGAGCTCCTTAAGGACAGGAGCAGTCTTTTTGCTCTTTTTATTTCTCCAGCACTTAGCACTATGCCAGGCACATAGTAGGTGCTTAATAAGTGTTTACTGATTACTTGATAGGCTTTAACCTGAAAGTCCTTTTTACTTTTTTTTTTTTCTTTCATGAGTGGGAGATAGGGTGTTTATGGGCAACCTAGTAAAGAACCAGGGAAAGTAGCAGAAAGAAAGAAATTAGAAAAAAAGAAATGGTACTAAAATGAGATTCTCATCTCCCTTCTCCTCCTCCTCCTCCCCCTCCTCCTCCTCCTCTTCTTCTTCTCCTTCTCCTTCTTCTTCTTCTCCTTCTCCTTCTCCTTCTCCTTCTTCTTCTTCTTCTTCTTCTTCTTCTCCTTCTCCTCCTCCTCCTTCTTCTTCTTCTTCTTCTTCTTCTTCTTCTTCTTCTTCTTCTTCTTCTTCTTCTTCTTCTTCTTCTTCTTCTTCTAAATTGATGTGTAACTCACATTTTAAAAATCATCAGGATAAGTGAAGGGAAGAACTCAGGATATGCCGTAGAAGTCAGAAATTCTTTTCAGAAAAGGAGAACCTGGGTGCCAAGAGGTGAAAAGGTAACTGAATAAGTCAGCTGGGTTCATCACTTATATACTCTAAAAAACAAACAAGAAAAGGACCTATAAACAAAGTATTCATGAAAAGAAGGAAAATTCTGAGGATAATCAAGATCATATAGTAATTCTTATAGTAATTCATTTGTAGTTCTTCCTTTGCGATTTAGATGTATTGTCTTGCTCCCGAGGTGAAGAAAAATGCTGTTAAAAAAAAATACTGATGTTGTATTATTGTATTGTATTACTGTATTTAGCATATATTTCATTATGTAATTCATTTTTGTAAGAAGGATACTCTCAAAAGAAAGAAGTATGGAGAAGAAATCTCTCAATAGAGCCTGATATTTCAAACCGCTTATGCTTATTCAAGAATTGATTATCTCCCTTCAAAACCAAATTCCCTCCTAGCTCTTTGATTTGTTAAGAGTATCATTTTCTCTAATCACTAGGTCGAGTTAAACTTGAGTCATCTTGATCTTCCTTCTACCTTACTTACCCCCAGTCTGTATTTAATTAATCCTCAATAACTCTTGATTTTTCTCTGTTTAACAGTTCTTTAGTTAACCTGTTTAGTTTTCAATTGGTCTCTTAAATCTATCCCTATCTCTCCATTCCTGTTGATACCACACTAGTTAAAAATATCACAGAATTCCTGGACAATCCCAGTGTTCTCTTATTTGGTCTCCTTGCCTCTAGCTTTTAATTATTCAATGTTATCCAGTACACAATTTCCAGAGGAACTTTTCTATACCATAGTTTTCATCATGTAGTCTTGTCAGAAATCTTCAATGATTCATTATTGCCTGTCTGATTAAGTCTTTGACATAGCAATCAAGCCCTTTATGTTTTCACACCAATTCATTTCATATTTTCATGTTTCATATTCATCTTCATTAAATTATTTTGTTATGATTTTTAAAATAATCAGCAAGCAATCCAATATGCAAAGAAGAATGAGATTATATTTGAAAATATGAATTTCTTTCATCTACACTTTTTTTAAAGCAAATATTAAATTAAACATTTTCACAAATTTACCTTATCCTTTTAGGGACTTTTTTGTTCCCTTCTTTATATCTTAATGTCATTAATTTTTCTTCCTTATAATTTTTGTCATCCTTTCATAAAAAAATAAAAGCCTTCACTTTTAATAAGTAAATATAGTTAATAAAAATCAATGAACACATTGACAATCCCTGAAAAGTCTGTTTCATTCTGTGCCTCCAGAAGATCCTCTCTTTGCCAGTAGTTGGAAGGTAGGCTTCATTTTTGCGCTTCTGAAGTCATATTTGTCACTGCTTTGATCAAAGTTTCAAAGTTGTTTTCTTTTATATTAGAGGATCCAAAATTGCAACACACAGGTACAGACTACTCCCCAAAAGATCATCTAAACCAGACTGAAATATAATTGGGAAATATTTTTAAAAAATTAAAAATACAGCAGAACTTGGAAAATGTCAGCATATGGTTTTCTAGGTCAATATGTGGCCCTTAAGAACTGTTTATATTTGATGTCACTTCTTAAGTGATTGTGATGACCAGTTTTTCCCCAGGTTCTTGCCATTTCCCTATGAATCAGTTTATTCAAGCTTTCCTGGGTTTCTCAGCAGTTATCATATTCATAATTTCTTAGGGTAAAATAATATTCCATTGCATGCATATACAACAGTTTGTTCAGCCATTCTCTCAACTAATAAGCACTTATTTTGTTTCCAGTTGTTTTCTACAACAAAAAGTACTGCTATAAATATTTTTTAAATTATGAGTTCTCTCCCCCTATCTTCGACCTATTTATGCTATATGTTTGATAATAGTATTTGCTAGGTCAAAGGCAACACATTAATACCTTTTGTATATAGTTCTAACTTGCTTCTCACAATATTTGAACCAGCCCATACCCCAATTATCTTTTTTCCACTCTTTTCACCTTTGACAATTTAATGGATATAAGGTGGAACTTTGGAGTTGTTTCAATATACGTTTCTCTTATTAGTAGTGATTTGAAGCATTTTAGATATTACTATTGATGACATCATTTTTTTAAATTTGAAAACTGTCTATTCATATCCATTAAGTATCTAATGGAGAGTCAGTCCACTTTCTAAACATCTTTCCATATAATCCTCTGCAATAACTATGAGCATAGTAATCCTTGAGAAGGAATGTTGTCTAGTGCCTAAAGTATTAGTCTAGAAGTAAAGAATATATGGATTAGAATCTCATCTATAACACTAATTAGTTGACCATAGTTAAATAATTTATTCTTTGTGCCTCAGTTTCCTCTTCTATAAAATGGAAATATAAGTACCTGTAGTATATATTCTACATTTTTATTTTTAAGGCTTACATGAGATATGTGTGAAGCCATATTACCATTTACCAGTTTTAAATTATAAATATGTCACTTCTTGTTTATCATTTTAATTATTGTTACATCTAAACTATCATTCAAAAAGTACTCACAGGTACCAAAAGAAATTAGTATTTTTAAAAATCTTTAAATATTCAACAACTAGCATAATCCTTTAGTCTATTGTAAATTTTAAGTACTTAATAAATGTTGGATTTTGAACTTGTATCAATGAGAAGGAAAAAAAAAATCACTATTTTATAATGTCAACATTGATTAGAAATTCGTACAAATGGCACAGTGGAAAGAGCACCGTATCTGGAAATGCAAATTAAAATCCTAGCTCTGTCCTTTATTCCCTGCGTAACCCAGAACAAGTAGATTAACCTCTCTCTGGGCCTCAAGTTTCCTCATCTGAAAGATGAGAAAGAGGTGAACTGGATGACCTCTCAGGTGCTTTCCAGACCTAAATCCATGATCCTCCTCTCCTATAATTAAATGGACTTCAGCCAATTTGATCAAAATCTACCAGTGTCAACAATGAGTCTACCAGAGTCCACGGTAATAAGCAGGCAGACTTGTTCAAGAGTGACTAAACAATTCCTGCATTTCTGATTCTAATGTTAATATAACAATTGAGTTGTGATCTAATTAATGTAGGTATCCCTTCCTTTGATGCAGATTAAAACCCATCTGTGCCTTCCCATTCTGTGAGATTTTTGTCCATTACTTATAAATTCAAGAAAGAAGGTTCACTGAATGTGCTTTGAGCATTCCTTGAGTTCTTCTGAAATAGCAAAGATATAAAATTATATTTCTTAGCATATCTCTAAAAATCATTTAATCTCTAATCATATCCTTTGCATATTTCTCTATCACAATTTCTTGTTTATATTAGGTTGTCCTCCACTCATACCCACCAAGCAGCTTTCCACTGATCTTTTCAAGTCCTTTTGGAGACCTTCGTATGCTTCACAACTGTACAAGATCACCAGAAGATTATTGACATTAAAAATATAGGTCTTTTGTTTTAGGGAAAAGTTGAGAACTTTATAATTACCCAAAATTAATTCAATCCATATATCTTGTTATCTTTTCATCTTTCAGATACTTTGAGAATTGATCCTCAGTATTCACAAAACTATTGCCACCAGCATGGACCTTCTCTTTCTATACTTGGTCCAAACCAATTGCTTTTCCCATCTCTTTTTTCATTACCTCTATTTTTACTTCTGTAGAAACACCTGGAGCTGAGATGTTAGAGCCCAATTATGGTGACTTTACTGTCCTTGAAAGAATTTTCTATGAAAATATTTGCAGATCTTTTCCATCACATATTTTTGTTCATATAGTTTCCTTTTGAAATGCTTTCAAAGTCAATTTACTTAGGTCTTTCACCAATGTATTTTAATACTCTTCCCCTCTCCCCTTGCCCTCCACTTCTCATTGTTTTATGAAATGAAATTATTCATATTCACCATTCCAATTTTTCAAATAATGTTTTATTCCAAACTGATATTGTCTTTGAATGCCAAATATCTCCACTTGGCAAGTAAGCTAATTGTAAGTTGGTTAAGGTCATTTTTAATTAATTTGCCCCCCCAACATGGCCTCTTGGTAATTATAATGAGTGATTTATAATCATTACAATTCTGTATAAAATTGTGATTGCTATTGCTGTTCCTTTCTACATTCATTTTCCATATTTTATTATCAATAATTTGTCAGTGAAGTTGGAATTATTGGAGGTGCATTTTATATTTTTTCTCATTTTTATTCTATTAATTTCAATCTTTGCTTGAATAAATTAGTGGTTCTACTGCAAATAGATTGCTAAATCAGGAATGACTCCCATATCAGTAACAAGTCAACTTAATGTTTTAATGTTAATAGTTTATGTTATTATTTGGTGATCACCACAGTGACTTCTGATTCATTTCTCAAAGAAAATTCACTATATGTGGGCATGAGAATTCTAAACGTTGCCTATAAGACTTTGGCCTCTCCCATTCCTTACTCTTGATAAATATTTTCCGGTCTATGTTTTGCCACCCCAACTAACATCTGCCCATCTTTACATTGAAATCAAAGAAAGTTAAAATAAATATTTAATTTGAAAGGACAATACATTTTATGTGTGGAATTTGTTTTTTCATCTTTTGATATGTATAACACATAAGTTGCTATCATTTCAATGTGTTCTTTTATAAATACCCATCATGAGTGCCTGCAACATGACATGAGCAAATGCCCCATGAAGTGGTTTCTTGCTGCCTTTGGACAGGCAATTCCACTAATTTCTTGATTTGCTTTTCTTAGGAGATCCTGTGAGCCATCTTCTCACTTAGCTGCAACTTCCTTCTGTCATCTGGTTTCATTTATAGCTAGAAGGTTAAGATATATATGATTTAGTTTTTCCAGTCATATGTTTATCTACTCAGTGGTTACTGAACAAAAATCTCACATTTAAAATACCAAATATCAAATTAATATTTATAGATAGTCTAAAAGCTATAGTTATTAGCATCCTTTGGCCTTTTATTTTTACTCTTGTTATTGTAAAAGCAGAAAGGGACTGAATAGGACCTAGGGCCATTTTGCATTCAAATTTGTATCCAAGGTCTTCATGACCAAAGAATTCTTTACCACCTGATTAGCCTATTGCTAATGAGTCTCTCAATACTTAACTGGATTGAGCCTAAGAAAGCAGATAGCATTCTATTGCCAGCATTATACTCATGGTCTTTCAACATGGTAGAAACTGACAACCTTCACTAACTGACATAGCCTTCAATAACTCTGGGTCCCTTTATACCATAATGAGGCATTGACATATGGTTTTGTGAAGATGAAGAACAGTCAATAAATGTTTTATTAAGTTAAAAAAATCAGTCAACAAATATTGTATGCCTACTGTGTACCAAGTACTTTGTTAAGTGCTGCAGGGTATACAGAAAAGTATAAGATATGATTCAAGATGTGTGTACATGGTCCCATGAAACACACTCTAACAGTTTAAATGAGGAGCTTAAATTGTAAAGCCAGAGTAGAAAATAGCTTAGTAATGGATAACCTCCTGAGCAATTATATTAGGTAACCAAGTGGTAGGGAAAATTGTTTTTTATTAACTTTTACTGCTTCTATCTTTCTCTCACAAAAACTAAACTTGGAGATGTAAGTATTTTTTTTTACAGTGTAGTGGTGACAATTTATGGATTCAATAATTTCTCACATGCTACTTGAAAAATGTTTCTTTATCCAAAGGTTAACTCCTTTAGGAGTACAAACCTCTAAATTTTCTCTGTTGCTCTATTAGTTGGTACAACCAGATTCACTGAACTCATAAATCTATCCATTTTCTAGTCTATAACAGAATAATCCCTGAAATCTCATAGATATAAATGGAATTGCTAATTTTCAATAAATCTACAGTAACAGGTAATAGTGTCATAGTCCCCCAGTTCCAATCATTTTTGTGATAATAAATGACACCACAGAAGACTCACTTTGGGTCATAAAATTTAGTGATCAGGATATAGATTTTAACCCCCAATGTACTTTAAAACTTTCCATTCCTTTGTTAACTGAAAAACATATGAATTCTGAGAGTCAGCCCTTGTTTAATACAGATTAGAGGTTGGGTGGAAAGAAAAGCATGAATTAAGAGATTTCCCTAATTTATACTTGATGCTAAAAGCAGATAGAAGCAGACATTGAACTTGTCTAGGCATACTGCAGGTCATTTTGAAATTATGTATTTTACTAAATTTAAATAAATAGGTATTTAGGCAAAATAATGAATATAAACAATTATTAAAAGCTGTACTAATTGCGGAGGATACAAAGAAAACATAAAATCATAATTTCTAAAAATTGTTATCTATTTAAAATGATGAATAAGGATATATATTTTCCTAATAATGATGAAACTGCTTTCTTTAAGGGACAAATTTCTTCAAAGCACTTAAATACACATTTGTGTATTTGATTATCGAGTGCTTTGAAGAATATTCAAATACATCTGTGATCTCATTTATTCAGGACTTTCCTCTAGTTTTGGGGGATCAGAACCTATTTTGTATGATTCTCATCCTAAAATTCTCCTCAAAGTTCACCACAAAAGGTTTGGCCCACCGTGCTCGAGGTCTCTCTTCCTTTCTTCGGACATTTCAAGGATGTAGGAGAAGCATCTGCATGTTATATTTTGCTCTTGCCATGTTACCTGCTTATATTCTTTCTGTCATTCTGTTTTGGGATGGCTTCAATTGCTCCTGGTCTTCAGTTCCTCTTGTTGCATATTGTAACTTGCTTGCATCCACTTTGTACCTTTCCATTGGCATCTGTGTGATGATAACATTTGGTTTTTCAGAAACGCTGATATGCCAAGTCTTGCTGTCATGCAAACAAAAACTGGTAAAATATTTGTATCAATGATAGGGGACTCTGCTATCATGGTGAGCTTTGGGTCAATAAAAGTGCTTTGTAATTTTCCAAAAATAATTCAGCTAGTTTTCTTCCTCTTTTTCATTTCTTGGCCCAGTGGCTCCATCTATACTGTCTTTCCAAAAAATACATACCATGAACAAGCTCTGTGGGGTGTTTATCCAGAAACACGTTAAAATCTTGGCAATGGACATTCTCCATCCATTTTGGCTTTCCTGTGTGGATGAACAGGCCATAGTCCTTTGAGTAATAATATTCACACAAGTGCAGAATACATCTTTTGGGTTCTTTGTTGGCAAAATGATGCACTGTAATTCTTTTCATTGGTTTTATGACACACTTCCTCACATAAACTGTCATTTGCATGTCTATATATATATATATATATATATATATATATATATATATATATATATATATAGAGAGAGAGAGAGAGAGAGAGAGAGAGAGAGAGAGAGAGAGAGAGACATTATAGTATAATTGGTAAGGCTCTGGGCTTGGAGTAAACAAAATCTGTGTTCAAATCTTTTCTCTGGTGCTTACAAGTTGGGTGACACTCAGCTTCTGGACCTCTCTGAAGCACAGTTTCCACATCTGTATATTTGGGCCATTAACATCTATACTACCAATCCCACAAGTTTTATTTGTGGTGAGGTTCAAATGATATAATATAGATGAAGCACTTTAAATACTTCAAGGCATAACATAAATGCCATTTATTCAACAACATAATGTGTGCCGGATAATTGGGGCAGCTAGGTGGTACAGTGGATATGGAACGGGACATGGAGTGAGGAAGACTCACCTTCTTGAGTTCAAATCTGGCTTCAGATGCTTACTAGCTGTAAGTCACTTAACTCTGCTTCAGTTTCCTCATCTATAAAATGAGCTGGAGAAGAAAATGGCAAACCACTCTAGTATCTCTGCCTAGGAAACCCCAAACTGGGTTATGAACAGTTAGATATGACTGAAAACTGACTGTACTGAATAAGATCACAATTTATTACTCTATATCTGTGGTATGTATCTAACTATGGCTAAATTAGAGCTAAAATAGCATCCAGTTATTTTGAATGTGCTAATTAAACCTTTAAAGTTATTGTTCTTTAAAGTTTAAGTTCTTAAGAGGGTCATCATCTTTTTTGTTTGTTCAAGTGGTTCTCCCCTCTACCTCACAGAGCTCCTCACTTCATTCAAAGCATACCTCAGGTTATGCCTCTTACATAAGGTCTCTCTTGTTCTCTCTTAAAAAAGTTTTGTACTTAACTTACTATCTATACGTTGCACTCGTTAGGTAGAGAGTAAGCTTCTTGAGGGCAGGAACTATTTTTTGAGTTTGTAACCAAGTGCCTAGCACAGTGCCTTGTTCTCAAGAGTTGCTTAATAGATCCTTATTAAATTGAAGAAGCATAGAGCATTCTTCTGTTTCCCAAAACAGAAGAAAATACAAAACAACAAAAACAGCAGTTTGTTTTGACTTGGCTTACTTTTTAACAGAACAGGTTGATGGCATTACAATCCAGATTTGAGAATATTCCTATTTTTCATTGTCAGCAGGACTTATGTGTAAAGTACACGTGTTTATCTTTAGCTATGCAGTGAGATTTAGTTGAGAACACATATCAAATGACATACAGGTTTATATATATATGCATATGTATAATATATGTGTGTATGTATGACATTATATATAACTATATATTCTATATCATTACTTGAAAATAAGTGGCATAAAAGAATTGGGCATAAATAAGTGAAACTACAAAGTCTCCAAAACAGTAGAAACCCTCAAAGTGCTTGTTTTTAAAATAAACATTTATAATAAGAAAAAATAATGCAGTTCCAGTAATCTTGACAAGAAAATTGGTTTCACTGGCCAGGTCAGTGACCTTATGGAAATTAAATGCTCTGACTTACAATAGAATCTGTGCTGAAAATACAGAGATGGATCACAATATGTTGAAAAATATGTGAATATACTTTTAAAATATCCATAAATATTTAACAGCAACACATGATTATTGAGAAAATATATGCTTCACAGCCACCAAATATGTCACATCCAAAACATTTAAGAGAGGCTCTAACTTTTTTCTGATTAACTCCTTGTGAGTGGGTTTGGATTCCCTCAGGTCAAAATCATTGATATCTTCTTTGTGTTTACCATAAGTGACTAGAGCTTGGAAGTTACCTGCCTGAGAAATATTATGTTAACCATTCCAAAAAGAATAATCACAGTCATAATATCATAGATTGCTAGCTGGAGGGGATGCTTAAGGCCATGAAGTGCGAGCACCTCATTTTTCACATGAGGAAACAGAGGCTCAGAGAACTTAAGTCATGGTCTTCACACAGCTAGGAAATCTCAGGGGTTAGTTTTGAAACTATCTCTTCCTGATTCGCAGTCCAGCCTCCTATCTTCTATTCTATACTATCTATCTAGTCACATGTACTCTTGTTAACACTTCTCCAGAAATGCAAATTTTTCCCACCTTTGAAATAATTAACTGGATTTTGCTTTTTTTTACACGCAAAGAATATGGTTTGAATCTTTCCTTGGAACATAGGAAAGGTAGTTCAATCATTTCCTCCATTTGGAAAAGAGTTGGCAATACAAAGTCAAAACATATGGATGATTCCCATCTCTTTCTCAGAGGATTAACATTTATTAAACATCTACTATGGGCCAAGTACGATCTGTGCCTTCAGGACATAAAGACAGAAATGAAACTAACTGTCTCTGCCCCTTTGAAGCTTACTTTCTGAGAGGATGTAAAATGTCCCCAGGTAAGTTAAAATAATAAATATATAAAATAAACACACAGTTTGAAGATTCATTTGCCACAACTAAAGTGGGAGAATCAGGAAATGCTTCTTGGATGTCCTACTGCATTAAGGCTCAAAAGCAAGAGAATTCCAGCCATGGCTGCAGTAGGTGCAAAGACACAGAGCTAGAGAGGAAATGTTTGCATTGAACAACAAGAAGGCAGTTTGGATGAATCATAGAGTCCATGAGGGAAAGTGACATGCAATAAGAATTGAAAGTCAACTAGACCTATATTGTGAAGGGCTTTTAATATGTCACACAAATGGATAAGAACTATATCTGTGATTTAAGGAACTCCTGGGGATTAAAGCACAAACAACACATACACACACATACACAAACACACACATACACACACATACACACATACACATACACACACATACACACACACAATCACACAAGCAAGTTAGAGGCCTTTGAGCACTGATGGCACCTAGGTGGTACAGTTGAAGAGAACCAGGTCTGAAGTTAGAAAGACTCATTTTCATGAGTTCAAATCTGGTAGCAAGCATTTACTAGCTGTGTGGTCCTGGGCAAGTCACTTAACCCTATTTGCCTGAGTTTTCTCATCTGTAAAATGAACTGGAGAAGGAAATTGCAAACCACCCTAGTATCTTTGCCAAGAAAACCCTACAGGGTCACAGAGTCAGATGTGTGTGTTTGTCCTTCATTGCCGAAGAAGGTCATGCCATCAGAGAAATGATGACATGACTTGCACTTGACTTTGTTTTGAGCGAGGGAGGGCTGTGCAGGTCACCAGCCTCACTTCTCCTCCAGAGCCATCTGAATCTAGTGATCAGATATTCATCAGGATGACTGGAGGTGACCCAGGATGAGGTAATTGGGGTTAAGTGACTTGCCCAAGGTCACACAGCTGGTGAGTGTCAAGTGTCTGAGGAGAGATTTGAATTCAGGTCCTCCTGACTCCTGCATTAGTGCTCTGTTCCCTGCACCACCTAGCTGCCCTCACAAAGTCAGATACAACAGACTGAACACCAGACAGCAACAGAGCACTGACAGATCAAGTGACTTACCCAGGGTCTTGCAGTCAGTATTTATCAGAGGCAAAACTTTATTCCCAGTTTTCCTAGTTTACAGGCCAGCTCTCTATGCCATTATGCCTCTGTTTCTCAACAGAGTTTACCTTTTATTCTAAATGTAAAAGAGATTCCCTTCAGCTTCTTGAGTAGGGGAATGAAATGCTCAGATTTGTGTTTTGAGAATGCCAATCTGGCATCTATATGAATGATGGATTAAATAAGGATGAGACTGCACTTAGGAAGACCAATTAAGAGACTGTTGCATTAGACCAGGTAGATGTGGTGAAGGTCTAGACAAAGTGGCTGTGGTTTGAGCAGAGAGGATACGGAAAAGATCAATGTAGGGGAAAAAGTGGAATCCACAAGACTTGGCAACTATTTGGAGATGGGGGAGAGGGATGAAGGAGAGGGGAAGGTTGAGGATGATTACTGGGTTAGGGACCTGAGTGTCTGGAAGGTGGGAATTAGTGAAGTCAGAAAGTAAGGAGGAAGGAGAAATAAGGTATGTTCTGTTTTGAAGTTGTTGAGTTTAAGATGCCTCCAGGATATCTATGTGGAAATGTCAAATGGTTTGAGCTATGGAACTAGAGCTCAGGAAAGAGATGGTAATACTGGGACTCATCTGTGGAGACATGATAGTTGAGATCATAGCAACTGACAACACCACTTATAGATGAAGAGATATAAAGAGGGAGGCCTGGGAAAAGAGCTAAAGTACACCAAGGGAAAGGGCCAGGACACATGAGTTGATCTTGAAACGGAAGACTTAGAAGGATCCGACTGACAAGCAGAAAGTGAACGACATCGGAACAGCATTATGAAAATCCATGGAGGACAGAATATCCCAAAGCAGGAGGTGCCTTTCTACTAACCTCTCTCCTTTGTGCTTAGGACAGTGCTTAGAATACCAGTAAGCATTTGATAAAATATATCTTACTTATTTTTGTTTGTTCAAATTCCAGATCTACAGTTCCATCTGCTTGTTGGGCATCTCTCTCCAGATATCCTGCTGGAGTCTCAGAAAGAGATCTCTACTCCTTCCCACCAAAGGGCTCTTCTTTTATCTACCCTATCTCTGTGAATATCACCCACTATGCTCCTAAAGAATTAACATTGACTCTCCCTTCCTTAACCTAACATCTTATTAACTAGCAGATCCCATCACTTCTGAATTCTCAGTGGTTTTTTGTATACCGTTTTCCCTCTTTGGTCCCTGTTGCCACCAGGACAATTTAGCCTTTATTTCCTCATGTCTGTAACAATTGCTTTAATCTTCTAGCTTCTTGCCCAGACTCTAGTTTCATTTTACTCTACACTGTTACAAAAATATTGTGAAGGCATAGCTTAATCATGCCACTCTTCTGTTCAGAATACTTTCAGTGGCTCACAGTTGACTATAACTACCCTACTATGGAATTTCAGGTCTTCCATGCCCAGCCTCAGCTTTCTTTTCCAGCCTCATGTCCTTACTACTTTCTTTTGAATATCCCATCATCCATCTAAACCGACCTACTCAACATCTCCCCCAGTGTATCCTGAATTTTGCTATATTTTTCTCTTTCGGGTGCTTGCTTTTTACTTCCGAAGATCTTCATCCCCATCTCTAACTGCCCAGATTGTTCCTGATTTTCACTGCTCAATCTATATGTCCCTGTGAAGCTCTCCATGATCTTGTAAATGGCTTTGCTTCCACTCTACATCTTCTGTAAAACTGATCATATTCCGCCTTATATGCAGGTCCATTTATGAAGTCATTTTTGGAAAAATTAAAGCAAAACATAACATTTCTCATTGGACTGCAAGCTCTTTGAAGGTAGAGACTGTGTTATTCATATTTGTATCCTATGCCAAAATGCATCACTTTGCACATAGTAGGTATTGGTTGAAGTAAGCAATTTTAGTCTGCCACCCTCTCAGCCCTCCCATTCCTGTGTGTGTTCTCCAGATATGCACTGTGGAGGCTAGATATCTGGATGACTGAGTGACATTTACAATTTTTCAGTTGGTGTTTGGTGCTGGGTAGACGTGGCTTCAGGGAATGAGCTTTTGTTGATGTGTTCAATTCCCTAGGAGATATGAATATAGGCCTATGAAGGGTAAGTGAACCTCTATCTGACTCAAACCACTGTTCTTGTACTGATCTCTTTCACAAGCATTATAAATGTCTTTTGAAAAAAAATCATAAAGGAAACTTATTCAGTTGGCTAGAGTGATAGAAAAGGAATGGATTTTGAAGGACCTTATACTCAGTTTTCTCTTCTCTAGACAGGTTATTTTCTTTGAATTATCATTTTAATTCATGGATTAGTGACAAAAAGAATGTAGTACATGAAAAGATAGTCTAGTAATTATGGGTTTCCCTATAGACCAAGACACTGTATCACACGGTACATATAAAACATGAAAATGCTTGAAATATTGTTTTTTATATTGAAAAACAATTTAATTATTTAGAATGTGGCTTTATTTTTCACATGCGGCCAATCGTGTTCTGTTATTGAAAAAACGGTTGCTATGGTTTCCCATTTGGAAAATTGTATTTACTGTATTATAGCAATCTATTGGAGGTTTAGTTTGTAGCTGAAAAAACAGACCAAGGAAAATTAACTCCCTAGCAAATTAAATTGTTCAATACAAATGGTGTTTTGATTAGAGCATATAAAAAGTATCCTTGTTGAGTTACAAGTCATGTTGGGTCTTCGAAATCTCACAAGTTTAAAAAAAATGCAGATTATAACTTTAAATTCAAAATGTTTTTTTTTTTTTCTCAGAATGCTCTTTCAGTTTTTCAGCAAGAAGTGATTGAGGTTGCTTCGAAGAGATCCCAGATGGGCTTAATTCATATCATAGGGCCTGTGTAAATGACAATGGCCACCTTTACACAATAGTTCTACTAATCAGATGAAAGCAGTATGGGCATGGTAAGTGAGGGATAGAACTGAGAAGACGAGGATGGATTTTAAAGGATTTAAAGCTGGGTATGACCTAAAAGATCACAGGATCATACAGCCAGTCCTCAAAAGAACCCCAACAGTGATTTAATCCAGCCCCCTCATTGGAACAGAGACCTAGAAATGAGTTACATGAGTTGCCCAATGTCATCGATGTAATTAGAATAGGTCAAGATTTGAATGCAAGTTCTCTGACCCCAGATATAAGTGTTCACACCCTGCTTCCTTCTTTAATATAACCCCCTCGTTTCATAGATGAGGAAACTGAGGTTCAGGGTTATCAAGCAATTATCAGTCAGTAAATATTTGTGAAGCACCTCCCATGTGCCAAACACTGTACTGAGCCCTGGAAATACAGAAAGAGGCAAAAGACAGTTCCTGTCTTCAAGGAGTTTATAGTTTAATGGAGGAGGCAACTATATACAAACTCAATACAAGATATACAGGAAGTAATTCATAGAAGGAAGGCACTAGAATTAAGGGGCTTTGGGAAAAGATTCTATAGCAGATGGGCTTTTAGTTGGGACTTAAAGAAAACCAGGGAGGACAAGAGGAGGACTTGAGGAAGGAGAGCTTTCCAAGAATGGAGAAAATGGCTGAATATAGTGTTCATGGAATAGCTGGGAGGCCTGCATCACTGGACTGAACAATAGATGGTGGAAAGTAAGGTGTAAGAAGCCTGAAAATGTAGAAGGGGACTAGGTTATGAAGGGCTTTGAATGCCAAACAGAATATATTTTTTTTTTATTTGAACCTGGAGGAAAAGGAAGCCACTGGAAATTAATTGAATAGGAGGGTGACATGGTCAGATTTGTGCTTTAGAAAAATCACTGTAGGGACTGAATGGAAGATGGATTGGAGTGGGGAAAGATTGGAAATAGGCAAACTCACCTGGGGGAGATGATGAGGATCTGCTAAAGAGTGGTGGCAGTGTCAGGGGAGAGAAAGGGGTGAATTGGAGAGATATTGCAAAGGTGAAGCTGATAAGCCTTGGTAGCAGCTTGGATTTAGGTGTGTGTGTGTGTGTGTGTGTGTGTGTGTGTGTGTGTGTGTGTGTGTGTGTGTGTGATCCAGGGATGACTCCTAAATTGTGTACATGACAAACTAGGAAGATTGTGATATGCTCACAGTAACAGGGAAGGCAGGAGGAGAGGAGAGTTTAGGGGGAAACAAAATGTGCTCCATTTTGGACATGTTGAGTTTAACATGTCTCCTTACTCACCTCTCACGCAGAGTACAGTGAATGTTCTTAGAACACCTGCTGATAAATCATTCAAAGATGACCATTTTTTTTTAAAGAAGCAACTAGATGGCTTAGTGGATAGAGTGTAAGACCTGGAGTCAGGAGGACCTGAATTCAGATATGGCCTCAAACACTTACTAGATGATGTGAGCTTGGACAAATCACTTAATCTCTGTTTGCTTTAATCTACTGGAGAAGGAAATGACAAACCGCTTCAATATCTTTGCCAAGAAGACCCCATGAACAGTATGGTTCATGGTGTAAGGAAGATTCAAACATAACTAAATGAATGAACCCCAACTGGACATCCCATTCAACATATCTGAAAGGCAATTGGAGATGTGAGATTGGATGTCACAGAGAAGTTGGGGCAGGGTAGGTAGATTTGAGAATCATCAGAATAGAGATGGTAATTAAGTCCAGGGGTGAGATGCACAAGTAGTAAGTAGTAGAGACAAGGTTAAAATCCAGGTCTTCTGAATTCTCTCATTACTCTTCAGTTCAAGACTACCCATTCTGCTGGTATCCCTATCTTAAAGACTTCCTCTTTGTAATTTCCATTTTTTTCCCTTTTCAATCTTCATTTCATTCATTTACTTATTTATTACTTCCACCATTCCATCTTCCCTGTAGGATTGCCTAAATTTTTCTCCATCACAGGTGTACAATATTTGGAACAACTTCCTTTTCAATGTCTAAACATTGCCTCCTTTAAAAATCATCTTTAAATATCCTAACCCATTCTCTGGTTCAGTGGTAAACTAGATGAAGTATTTAATTACACATATGTGCTTCCCTAGCCTCTATTAATTTTCTAACATAAAATCATAGGATTTAGAACTTAAAGAGACTTTGGAAATAATCTAGTTCAACTACCACATTTTGCAAATGAGGGGAATATGATAGCTAGAATTCATAGCATCATAGATCTAGAGTTGGAAGGAACTTCATGGCCATCTGATATAACCTCTTCCTGTTACCAATGAGGAAACTAGAGCCCAGGAATCTTAACACTTGCCTAAAGTTACATAAATAAGTACCTGTGGCAATATGTAAATCAAATTCCTTTGACTCTAGACCAGGATTTTTAACTTTCTATGTATCATTTTCGCTTGGACAGTCTGGTAAAAACTATTAGCCACTTTTCAGAATAATGTTTCTAAATTCATACAGTAAAATTTTTGATATTATAAAGGAAATCAGTTGTACTGAAATACAATTATGAACACATTTTTAAAAAGTTAATTATTTCCAGTTTAAGCACCTCTGCTCTAGAAACTGTTCTTTCCATCTCTGTATCATTTAATCATTCATTTAAATTGTAAATAGCAGATCTGGGACTTGAATCTAGGCCCCTGACTCGAAATCAGATTTACTTTCTATTAGGGTATTCTAGGTCTTTGGGGGGCAGACAGGATTTCTGCATTTTTGTGAACCACAAAATTCCAGATACTTAGTCCTGAATAGGATTAGATATAGGTAGTGACAGAACCCTACCCTGGCTTTATGAAAATGAAAGTTAATTACAAAGAGAAACAAACATGAGACATCAGAGACGAAGTTAACAGGTTCTAATGTTTTACCACTTTTTCTTTCTTTTTTAAATGAGGATATAATAATCATAATATCTAATAGCCAACATTTCTATAGTACTTATTATGAGTCAGGCATTTGAGGCCAGATTTGGATTCAGGTCTTCCTCACTTCAGGAATATATATATGTATGTATATATGTATATATGTATATGTATATATGTATATATGTATGTATGTGTATATATATGTATATATAGAATTGACTTTTAAAAAAAGAAGTGGTTGGAATGCTTAATGAATCATTAATCTTTTCTAAAACTTGGATATAAGAGCTATTTAAAACACACTAGAAACATTTATGTATGGAAAGTAGTCAACATAAGGCAATGCACATGCAACTGGGCAAATACTTTTATAGACACAGCTGCCAGGCGGAGTCTGCTAATAGCTAGAGGAAAAAGATAGCTCCTTTCCTCTAGTTTCTCTTATTTTCATCATTAATAATAATTAATACTGAACATTTATACAGCATTTTATGCTTTACCTCTAAAATACTTTTGTAAAGCATAATATATAAAATGCATTATAATATACACATATATACACATAATCTATCAATCCTTACAGCAACCCTATAATGCAGGAGCATTATCATTCTCATTTTACAGATAGCTAATGACTGAGGCAGCATTTGAACTCAATTTATCTGACCTCAAGTTTACTGTTTGGTCCTAATAATAGCCATGAGAGTTAGATGCTATTACTGTCATGTAACACTAATTTGATACCCACAGCAGTCACTCTAGATATGCATGTGTATTTCCAGGATTAATTCACAAAATATAAACTCTCTTCCTCAAAGATGAAACCAAAATATTTATTCTAATAACAGAAAGTAATCATCACAACAAAGAAGCTTATATACATTATCAATGCAGAGAGCACGGCCATCACTAAGCCCTCCCTCCATCAGGCTTCCCCATAAACAAGCTCCCTTATCACTCCCACTCTCACTCATGCTAACTGCTCTGCTCTGCTCTACCTGCTCTCTCCCAGCTCTAACTCACTCTCTCCTCCTGCTCTACCCATTCAGTAAGCTCCTCCCACCATGGACTTCATGTGACTCAAGCTGTGGGTTGGGCCAAAGCTCAAAGCAGATCATATGATCCTATTAAGCGTTGGGGAAGATCTTCAAATTTCATTACTTTACACCACATTTTATAGTTGAGGAAACTGAGGCATACAGACTTTAAGTGACTTACTCAAGGCCACATGCTATCAAGTGTCTGAGGCTAGATTTGAACTTGATTCTTCCTGACTCCAAATCCAGCACTCTATTCACTAGACACCTAGCTGGTGTAGCTATATTCTACTTGGTACCTGATAAAAATACAGTCTCACACCCAGTAATGGAAAATGCTTTTTGATGATACCTCTCCCTTCTTTCCCTTTCTCCTTCCTTCCTTCCTTCCTTCCTTCCTTCCTTCCTTCCTTCCTTCCTTCCTTCCTTCCTTCCTTCCTTCCTTCCTTCCTTCCTTCCTTCCTTCCTTCCTTCCTTCCTTATCATAGAATCAAATTATACAATCTCAGAATTAGAAAAGATCTCAGTGGCCCCAGTCCAACTCATACCCCATCCCCCTAAGACTCTCTATTACAACATACTCCATAAGTGGTCATCCACCTCTCTGCTTGGAGATCTCAGTGAGGTGAAGGAGCTCACTACTTCCTGAGGCTGCCTGTTCTACTTTGGGATAATGCTTATGGTTAGGTTCCAAGCCTAAACTGATTCTTGGCAACTTTCACCCTCTGCTATTGGTTTTGCCTTCTAAGTTCC
This sequence comes from Bettongia penicillata ogilbyi, assembly GCA_023548195.1. Classification (NCBI taxonomy): domain Eukaryota; kingdom Metazoa; phylum Chordata; class Mammalia; order Diprotodontia; family Potoroidae; genus Bettongia; species Bettongia penicillata. The sequence continues at coordinate 902,596 of JAJHZJ010000164.1, read as the reverse complement.
TTTAGAACAAGTCCAAATCCTCTTTCACAAGACAGAACTCCAGATATTAAAACAACATTCATGCCTCTCCCAACTTTTCTCGGGGCTCAACATCTGATCAATGATGATATGGATGGCTTGTCCTCTATCCAGCCCTATTCTTTTCCAGTCTATCAGACCTTCTCTGGCTTCACTTTCTTCTTTTTATTGCCTTGATTCTATAATTCAGCTGGACACCATTGGCCACCCTTATTTTCCTAGACATCTTATCCCATCACCATTCTTTAATTCTCAGTCTGCCAGTACTTAACCTTGAACTACTTCCCATTAGCTGCCTTCTGTGCTCAGACTCTTGTGCAGCTGAACACCACTGGAGGAAGTCACGCCATTGCAATTTCACATTCTGTCATTGCAAGTTGACCCTCCCTGATACGTTGTTGCTATTCAGTTATTCTGGTTGTGTTTCACACTTTGTGACTCCAGCTGGTTTTTGGTTTTTTTTGCAAAGACACTGAAGTGGTTTGCCACTTTCTTCTCTAACTCATCGTACAAAGTGTGAAGTGACTTGTCAAGGGTCTCACAGCTAGTGACTGTGGTTACATTTGAATTCAGAAAGATATGACTTCCTGACTCCAGGCTCATTGCCTTATGATATTCAACAACACATTTCTTCTTCTCCTTTTCCTCCTCCTTCTCCTTCTTCTTCTAACAAATTCTCTGTTCCCTTCCCCTTAGCAGCCAATCCAAATCTTTTCTTCTTTCCTCAGGTCCCTAATGCCTCTTTCTCCTGTCACTCTCTCAGAAAATATTCTTATTTCCTATGTTACTGAGAAAATAGAGGGTCTTAATCATAAGTTCACTCTTTTCCTGCATCCTGTACTCCAAATTCTTCTATATATTCTCCTCTCCTGTCCTCTCCTCTCTTCTCCTATACTCTTCTGTCCTTTCTTATTCTCTCCTCTCCTGTTCTGTCTTCCTTTCTCAGAAGGAAGAGATAGAAGCTTTTTCTTGCCAAGGTCAACTGCTCTGCCTCTACCATCAATTTTATCTCATCCTGTTTCCTTCAGGAACTTACCCTGTAAAGCGTTCTCTCCCTCTCCTATTCAACCTTTCCTTGTCTAATGGCTCTGCCCCGATTTCCTACAAATATATTCAGATAGCCTTTAGTCTTTAAAATGCAAAGCAAAACAAAAAAAAACCTCTTTTGATCTCAACATGCCCTCAAGCTATTATTCTATAGCTTTTTCTCATTCTCAGACTCCTTAGAAAAGAATGTTTTCCCTATCCATACTAAATCACCTGCTCATTTTCTAGTGCCTTGTGATCTGGTTTCTGTCCTCCATCATTCAAATGAAGCTGCTCTCTCTAATGTTATCAACAATGTCAACTTGAATCTGACCAACTTTTTCTCAGTTCTCATCCTCCTTTATCCCTCTGCTGATTGGTTACTGTTGATCATTTCCTCCTATTGGACATTTTCTTTTTTCCTCAACTTTCATTCTCTTTTGATTCTCTTCTTACACATGTGAATCGAATAGTTTAATCCTGCATATAGCTTGCTTTTTATATATTTGTTTGCATGGTATCTCCGCCATAAGATTGTAAGCTCTTTTTTTGCTCTTTTTTGTATCCCTAGTGCACAGTGCCTGGCATATAGTAAGTGGTCAATAAGTATTTATTGATTGAATAGTTGGAAAGATTTTTCATTCATTCTCCCTAATCTTTTCTGTTTGCAACTTTCACCCATTGCTCCTACATCTGACTCCTGGCTCCAAGCAAAATCACCCTAAATCCTCTTTCCCATCTGCCCTTCAGACACTTGAAAAAAAAGGCATATTATCAAAGAAGATGATGCATAGAACAGGAGCCAATTATGCAACTTCTTAATAGTTTAGGGAAGAAGGTTTACTGGACAAAGAGATTGAGATTAATGTTAAAATGAGGGGTTGTGGTCATCTGTGAATGTAAAATATCAATCAATAAGGATTTATCAAATGCTACTACTATGTCAGGCACTGTGAATAATACCTGACATTTAATATAGCACTTCACATACATTATGTTATTTAATACTCCCAAGAATATCATGATCTCTTTGCCAGAGGGACTGTTATGTTCATTTTACATATAAGGAAACAGAATCAGAGAAGTTAATTGAGCTGGTCATAGTCACCCAGCTCACAGGTGTCATAGGCAGGATTTATATTTAAGCATGTATTTATTGTTATATAGTTTCTATTTTATGCCAGACACTGTAGTAAGCACTCTTTATAAATATTATCACATTTAATCATCACTACAACACTGTGAGATTGTTGCTATTATTATCACCATTTTACAGTTGAGGAAACTAAAGCAAACAGAGGTTAAATGATTTACTAAGTCACAAAACTAGTAAATGTTTGAGACTGGATTTGAACTTGGGTTTTCTGACTCTAGGCCCAGTGCTCTCTCTCTACTACATCCCTGGCTTCCTTGAATCTAGGCATTTCTTTTTTTCATTTATTTATTTTTCCTGGAGGCAATTAGGGTTAAATGATTTGCCCTGGTAGTAAGTATCTGAGTCTGGATTTGAACTCTGAGTCTCCTGACTCCAGCATCCATGTTCTATCCACTGCACCATTGACTTCCTTGAATCTAGGTGTTTTTTGACTCTGTCAAATAAGTTTACTCTTCTATAACATTGCCTCTCTGCTAAGAGTATATGCTCTTCCTATTCCTTCATAATCTAAGAGAATTTATATTTACAGATATGATATATGTATATATAGTACACTAAACACACACACATATATATGTATACATACATACATACATAAACATATACTGACTAGAGCACTGGGCTTGAATTCAGGAATACTCATCTTCCTGAATTCAAATCTGTTCTCAGACACTTACTAGCTGTGTGACCCTGGACAAGTCACTTATCCTTGTTTGCCTCAGTTCCTCATCTGTAAGAATAAGTTGAAGAAGGAAATGGCAAAGCCCTCTAGTAACTTTCCTAAGAAAACTTCAAAATGGGGTCGCAGAGGGTTGGACACAACTGAAATGACTGAAAAATAACACACATATATATATAATACATATACAAATATATGTATATCATGTATAAATGTACATATATGACATATATGAACACATTTCTACATACATACATATATATATATATATACACATATATATGTATACACACACTCACATATACACACAGAGTGAGTAGAACACTGGACCTGAAGTCAGGAAGACCTGCATTTAAATCCAGTCTCAAAATACTTGCTATCTCTGCAACTGTGGGTTTAATCTCTCTGTTTGCCTGAATTCACTGGAGAAGAAAAATGGCAAACCACTCCAATATTTTGCCAAGAAAACCCCATACAGGGTCACAAAGTGTTAGACATGACTGAATAACACATTAACAAATATACATACACATATGCATATATATTATATTTGTATGCATGTATACTCACATAGTCTCCCCACACCCCCATCAGATGTAACGTTCACAAGTACGTGTGCATACATGCCCACTCACTATCACTGAATACGTAAAGATTTTGAAACAAGTTTACGTGGCAAGTTAACTATCGAGTTTCTCACTAAACGCTAATAAAATTTAAAGGTTGCAAAGCAAATATATTATTCTGAGGGGCCCCATAAAAAAAAGAGAACCTACTAATGTGTTTTTCCCCCTGAGAGGAACAGAAAGTACATTAAAATATTAAAAAAATGTGAAGGCATACAATGAAAGAAAATAGATATAAGCAAAACTCATTAAAAGCAGCTGCATTATACAAAATCCATTTTCAAGACTGGGCTAGAGAAATGATATCAACACACACTTTAAAACTCATCATTATTCTCTTTATGGAAGCAGGATTTTCTAAATGTGCCAACCCACTTTGCACAATGAGGTCAAGGGAGCGGAAGACAATTAAGGCCTGAATTCTTTGTAGTTAAAGAAGATGAAAGAAAATGAAAATAATCTTAAGTTTGTAATGGTATCTTTTAATGAGAGGACTAAAAGTCACAAAAAGATGCAAACAGGAGCATGTAGGCCAGTTTTACAAATCCTCCATTTAATAAGGCAGAGATATACTTTCATTTCAGGGTAGGTATATTTGGAATGTTTGCATTGTTTACTTTGGAGCTCCTAGTAAATGACTGCAGAGCTATTTGAATATGACTCAGTTGCCTACTTGAGAGCTTGGCAATATTTCATCTTGGAGTGGTGGATCCCAGGAGGGCCATCACTCATAGCTTAGGTGGAGTAGGGCACCAGGTCAGAAGGCAAGTGCTGTCTTAAATGCTAGTTGCTGAATTTTATGGGCCTAAAGTGTGTTACTGTAATTAAGTATGTCTTCTCACTTCAATATATTGCTATTAACATCCTGCTGGACAGCAGAGGAGATACGGATTGTAAAAGAGTCAGGCACAGATGCTTTGCCAGTGTGAAACTTCCTGGAACCTGCTATTCTCAGAGTTCCACCCTTATATAAATGTTTTTGGGTGTGGGCATACATTTACCCTTAACTATATTCAACTTTCTGTTTCTAAGGAAGTAGGGGGAAAAAGAATTTTTAAAAATCTCCACGATCTTAGAATATATCAAATTTTCATTTTCATTAAGGTGTATGTGGTTTATCTTTAGAAAGAAAAACAAAACCATAGAATCATAGTCTCATAGAACTAGAAGGATGCCTGCAGATTCTCTTGCCCCAAGTCTGGGACCTTGGAACTAGATTTTCTTGATACAATCTCTCTATTCTTTTTATTGGGACTTGATTTTCTGTGTTCAGAAGTTTTGGGCAGTTTTCTTCTGTTGTATTTCAATAATTTTCTTTGTCGCGTCCAACTCCTTGTGACACCACTAAGGATGTTCTTGGCAAAGATACTGAAGTGGTTTGCCATTATCTTCTCAGATTATTTTACACATAAGAAAATTGAAGCAAATAGGGTTAAGAGACTTGACCAGCATCACATAGCTATTAAATATCTGAGGCTAGATTTGAACTCAGGAAAATGAGTTTTCTGACTCCAGAGCCAACACTCTACCCACTGTGCCATCTAGCTACCCTTTCTTTTGTTTTCCTTACATTTGAGTATTTTCACCCACCATGTTCTTCTGGGAGACCTATAATATTCAAGTTGTTCCTATGCACCCTATCTTCAAGATCACTATATCTTGCTTATATGGAGATCATCTTTTATTTTAATGTTACAGCTTTTTCTTCTCTTTTAACTTGTCCTTCACTTTTGTGTATTTGTATCCCTGAATTAATTATTTTCTCTTGTTTCTTTGGTGAAACTTGCTAGTATGCATTCAAATTTTCCTACTGTGCCAGTTATTTCTGTTATAGAGGCTGTGAATTCTGCTTGAACAGTTATTTCTCTTTCAAAACATTCTGAAACTCCTGCTCTGGTACCACATTCTTTTATGAAACCACAGATTTCTCTGCCTCATCAGGTGCTAATTCACTTTCCTTTGTCTTGTTATATTTATTTAGAGATTTCTGGGCTCTTTTATCTGGTCTGGAGACAATATTCCCTTCTACTATTAATGACTTCCCTATTAGTTTATGCCCCAGGTCTTTTTCTGAGTGTTCTTCCTCCTGAGATCTTTTGTAACTTCACTCCTTTTTTCCCCTTCTATTCTCCTATTGCTCACTTTTGAAAAATCTCTTTCCCCTTTGTTTCCAGATTCCCATTTAGGGTGAGAGTATACTTGATCTCAATCATATTAACCTCCTCCCACTTTGGCTTGAGTCTCTGTTGCAACTGACTTCTAAGAGAACAAAAGTGACCCTGAAGTGATGCTATATTCTTCTCTTCAGTCTGAGAGTAAATAACCATACACACACACACACACACACACACACACACACACCTACACACCCTGCTCCAGTTCTCTATGTTCTTAAGTTCTCTGACTGAACTCTGCTCTAGCTTAGAAACTGCTGTGCTGCTGGCCCCGCCAAAGCACTTGTTTTCTGTGGCACTGAGAGACAAGGAGGTAGATCTGAGTTCTATTGCAAACCGTCTGTCATCTGGTGCAGGCCTACTCAAGCATTGTGGGAGGTGGGAGAAGGTGAGGGCTGAATGGAACAGGAATCTTAAATTCCAACCTAAGTTTTCTGTGCTGTTAGTTCTTCAGAATGTTACCCTGATGGGGTTCTTGGTCTCCTAGATCAGGGCTTCTTAAATTTTTTCCACTACAGACCCCCGTTTCCTATTTGGGCAGCTTTCCTTGGAGTTATGTGACCCCGAGGGCATGTACAGTGCAAAGTGTGAATGCTTTGTTTTCAGAACCAAGGCTGCAGTGAAGTTGATGACACAATTCAGAAACACCTTGGATTCATTATGCAGTTAATTTTGAATTAATTTTTAGTCATTTTGAGTTCAGAAATCTTTCACTGTTGCCAAATTTTTCATGACCCCATTTGGGGTTACAGCCCACAGTTTAAGAAGTGCTGTGAATCATGGAGACAGCTGAAATTCTTTAGGTCTTACATAGAATTTCTATTGTAAAGAGTTTTGAGGGGTCTGGAAGAAATGTCTAGTCCTTTATCTTGTTGGTCATGTGATGCAGTTATCCCTGAACTATTTAAAATATTTTGGTAATTGCATTTCAATTAGTTTTCTTTGCAATCCTATGTAATTTTTGCATTTAAAATAATTATTCTCAGAAGTGGTTCCTAGACGTCATAGGACTGAAAAGGGGGTCCATGTTACAAAAAAGTTAAGATCATTTTAACTAGCCCAAACTTCTATTTTTCTACAGAAGGAGAATGAAACCCAGATAGGTTAAATGATTTGCCTAAAGTTACACAGATATTTAGTAGTTTTCATTATAAAATTATCATGGTTCCATTGGCATCCTTGAACAAGATACTTCATCTCTTGACACTAGGCATTTTCATTGGCTGTCCCCCATTTCTGGAATGTTTTCCTTCCTCATCTCTGCCTTGACTTATTTCTAGACCCAGTTAGAATTCTATCTTCAACAGGAAAACTTTTCTCACAAGCCCTCCCCCTTAGTTATCATCTTTTCCTTCTGTTGATTATTTCCAGTATCCTGTACACAGCTTGACTGTACATGGTTATTTGTATGTTGTCCTTCCCATTAGACCAGGCCTACACAACCTGTAGCACTGGGTCTGCTTACTGTCCACCAGCATATAGCCTGTGAAAAGTGTACAGGATATTTTCCTCTACATTTATCATAGGCAACCAGAAGTCCTTTGGTAGGTCAGTTATTCAGGCCTGCATTAGACTGCAAGCTTCTTGAAAATAGGGACTATATTTTGTTTTCCTTTGCATCCTCAGAATGCACTGACAATGTTCATTGACTTTAGTGACTGATTATTTCATATGGTAGGGTCCACATTTTGAGATAAATGACTACACAGTTCAAGACAGTACAACAGACACTTCTTAAGTGCTTCCCTTATGTAGGGTACTATGTTAGGCACTGGAGATACAATAACAAAATGACAAGCAATCCCTACCTTCAAGCAGCTTACATGCTATTAGTAGAATTCAACATGTAAGCAAATGTCCATAGGATATGAACCACTATAATAGAGATGAAATGCTCAAAATCAACTCAGGAAAGAATCACTTAAAATGTCTCACTTCCATGTTTCTTGAAGTTCTTCAAACCTAGGTTTCATGGCTTTGTCAGCTTCAAGGTACTCAGGCCTGCCTGTAGGACAAGTAGGAGGACAAGCTCTTTCAGATGGCCATGCTGTTTCACTTAATCCCAACGTGACAGCTCAGACTGGATTTTTAGAAAAGAAATTTTAAAAAATGCATTAGAAGACAAATGAATGAACAAAGCCAGTTCTATATGTTTTTAAAAAGCAGTAGGTCAAAAAATGAGGAAACTCCTTTGAGACAGCAAGACATTTTGCTAGATTATTATCTTCATTAGGGAAAGCATATTAAAGACTTGTGAAGAAAAGAAAATATCCCACAGTCAACTGTGAATTTTTATCCAGTTATTCTTTCATGCAAGCAGCTTGAAGTTTTCCAAATGCCATAAGGAAGGGAGGAAGCAACCTGAAAGGTCCCTAGGCAGCTGAAGGATGAATCATATATAGAGTTGAATTTGAATTAAGAGCTACAAAAGGAAAGCTAAGCTTCTTTGGAAATCTCAATATAGGGCTTTATGATACATTTTAGGAAGAGGCAACGTGAGATGAAAGCATGAAATAAACAGATTATCCACATTTAGAAACATCACCTGACCCTGGAGAACCAAGTAAAGTTCAACCAAAGTACAGAGTTTGGGATTTGGGCCAAGGACAGCGATTATCTCATGGGGTCTAGAACTTGATCTGTGTTTCACATAATGCAGAGTATCTTCATTACCTTGTAATCGATATGTAAATAAGAAGAGATTATTTATGGCATGCTTAATCAGAAAAGAAGGATGGCTAGGCTAAATGTATATATGAGGGACCCAAGGGCTTCTGCCAAGGGCAATAAACAAGAAAGGCAAGGTTTGAGAGGTTTGCAGCAATGATTAGACCCCTGAGTTAGCTCACTGCCCTTACAATTTATCCAATGGCTTGTACTGTAATGCTATTTAAGATACTCTTCTAGTGCTGAAAACAACTGCTGGACTTGCCAGGATTTTCATTATCACCTCTGGTATTTAGAATCAGATTCACAGCTAGTGTAGGGTGACTGGGAATTTGTCCCAGGGTGGAAAATATAGAGGGACTTTAGATCAGTAGCCTAGGACTTCTTCCTTTAGAATCTAGTCTCATCCCTACAGAATGGGTGATAGTGACTTAATTCCAGGTTATTTTCTCCTCTTTGAGAAGTGATTGCACCCCAGGTGCATTCATCTTTCTTGTGCTGCGCCCACCTCTCCTCCAGCTGCTTATTCTAAGATCAGATGTTACTTAGTTATGACTTTCATTGTATCAGGATAGCAAATTGTGGTAGAGTCCTGGTGAAAACCTTAACGATCTCAAGTAGCATGGAGACAATTTGATTTTGTTATTTTTATTTTTTTTGGTTCTTTCAACAATAATGGTAAAATCTTTTTTATCCCTCATAAAAGCACTGAAAGAATAAAAAGGGATTTATTTTTCAGACCCACCAAGCTAAACTTGAAGTTTTGGAAACATCTGTTGAGTTGGATCCTATTCAAAGAGTCTCAGCTTTCCAGAATGAGAGGAGATCTCAGACGCCATCTATTCCTCACTATACCTGAGCAGTCACCTCCTTTTCAGCATACTTCACCAAGAAATCATCCAACCTTTGTTTAAAAAAAACTCTAGAAAAAGGCAATTTCTTAACTCTAGAGGAGCTCTTTCTACTTTTAAATAAGTCTAATTGTAGTAAGTTTCCCCCTGACTTAAGTGAAATCTGCTTCTCTGAAATTTGAAATATACAAGTTTGGCTGTGTGTGTGTGTGTATGTATGTGTGTGTGTGTATTTTAATTATCCTACCAAAAATGTTCCAACAGCTCTATAAAATTGTAGAATTTTAATAGACCTTCCCCCCTAATGGTTCCCTGTTTTTTTAAATGACATCAAATTCAAATTCCACTGCCTGCTTTCCAAGTTCATCCATAATTTGGTCCCATTCCACCTAACCAATATATTTCCCACTAAATCCCTGTATGTATATCTCATTCCATTTCATTCAGCCTGATTTCTTCACTCTCTCTTCTTAATGCCATAGTCAAATCACATCAGTCCTTTTTGACACTGCTTCTCCCAAATGAAATGCTTCCTGTCTTTTCTTGTAGTGTTTCATGTCATTATTTCTCTGATGGCATGGTCTTCTTCAACAATGAAGGACAAACACACACACACACAAACACACAGACACAATTATATTAAGGAGAGTTAAAGATCTTCCCCACCCATTAGTAGGCCTTTCTATTAGAGGAGGTTTGATTAGGAGAGATTTCTTTTGTAGGAAGGCCCATACCTTTTGTTAATTTCTAATGAGGCACTGGTTCTCAAGGGTGGTGACACCCTCAGGCTCTGAAAAGTATACATATACCCTGAGGTGAGATTTTATTTTTGGCTTTACTCATGGGAAGTGTTTGTTTGGCTAGACTAGACTCTGGGTAGCTGCTAAGAACCACCCCTCACCCACTTTGAAACTCCAGATGTTGGTGCTTCGCTCTTGGGTAACTATGTATGTATGTAAAGGCCAGACAATTGGATCTGTCTGTTGATCTGTGATGGATGTATTACTTATGGTTGGACAGTTGGAAGCCCTGTCTGTTGGTCTTTATGTCTGTATTTATATTTTCTCTGAAGTTCAGGGTGCTGACTTTTTCCCCTTAACTAAGTGAATGATATATGTGCTTGATTAAAGTAGATTGTTGACCCTTCAAAAGTTGCTTTACTTTTATAAAGAAAATCTAAGAACCTGTATAGCAGGCCCTCCTGTGTATGCTGGGGTCCTTGCTGTTAAATATCTTCACCTATCAATTTTATAATAGTCATCTTTCAGGGCCCACTTCAGCTCCTGTTCCCAAAACAACATTCCCTGACTATTCCAGCCCACTGTGATCCCCCCTTCTCATTTCCTTTTATCTTTTAGTCAATAAAACAAAACTTCTTATTCTTAGTTTTTCATGTTTCCCTCTTATTTTCACAAATGTCTTGAAGATAGAAACTGCCTCTTTCCCCTTAATTCCTGATTCTGTCTTGCACAAAATACCAAATGAGTTTCCTTTTTTCCTCTCACTGAAATGTCTAATAAAAGCCTGGGCACTTTAGATAGATAGGAAATTCTTGATAACTGCTGACGATGATTTATTTGAATATGATTAAATGAGTATGAGTCTCGTATTGGTTTGAGGCATTCTTAGTCTGGAGTCTGTGAACTTTTAAAAAAAATTTTGTCAACTAAGTTTCATTATAATTGTTTTCCATTTTAATTCTGTGTATTTTATTTTACTCATTTAAAAGTAGTGTCTGCCAGTGTCATACACACATCATAGGCCCCAAACCTTCCTTTGGATTTCCTTCCTTCCTTCCTTCCTTCCTTCCTTCCTTCCTTCCTTCCTTCCTTCCTTCCTTCCTTCCTTCCTTCCTTCCTTCCTTCCTTTGGATTTCCTTCCTTCCTTCCTTCCTTCCTTCCTTCCTTCCTTCCTTCCTTCCTTCCTTCCTTCCTTCCTTCCTTCCTTCCTTCCTTCCTTCCTTCCTTCCTTCCTTCCTTCCTTCCTTCCTGTTGCTTAGTAGTATTCCCTGCCTACCCGTTTTAATTTGACATTTCAAAAAGTAGCTCACTTTCTTTGGTTTCTGCTATTCATTTTAGCACCCAGAATACAGATGCCTCCTCCACTGAGAAAATCTTTCTTTTTGTTATTTTCTGCTGCAAAGGAGTCAGGGAATGGCAGTTCATCTGAGTATCATGTCACCTCCTTAGTACCATCTTAACACAATAGCTAACATCCCTCCTGCCACCTTTCAGTCTATAGACAGTTCCCTTTGCCTTAGGGCTTTCTTCCTGTAAAGGGATGTATATTTGAATCTTTGGTTCCTCAGGCTAGGAGGGAACTCAGGGTCCCTGGGACTCCTGTGATCCTGTTTGGCACTGTCTCATCTTTGGCTCATTTAGGATTTCTTCTGCTTTCCTGAGTTCAGACTTTGGTAGTAAGTTTCTGTCAAGGTCACGGATGCTTTTCACAGTCATAAGCAATTCACTACCACACATCAGTAGGCCTCCTCCCAGGCTTCTGGAAACTGTTCTCTGAATTCCCTTCAAGTGAAGAATCTGTACAATTGTACACTGGAGTAAATTTCTACCATTTTCCTTATGCCTGGAGTTGTGACTTACTTACTATGACTCGACTTCATATTGGGGAGAGGGAAAGGGAAGGGATTCCACTGTCTGATTTTCATTTCATTCCAAAATACTCATGTGAAATGCATCCATTTCTTTGTAAAAACAGGGAACAAGAATGAGATAGGGGGGAAAGTCTAATGGACCCAGTTAGATTCAATTAAGGTTCTTTGTTTTTATCCTATATTGTGGAAAGGTGCATGAAATTCTGGGGAAGCTGGTTAGCTCAAGGAAATTAGGAATGTTGATTTGATCTGGGGACCTAGCTATACTAAAGCATTTGGAGACAGTGGTCTATTTAAAGGTCCCAGAAAACCCCTCCTGTTATTTATATGTTTTACAATTCCATCATAAGATGTGTATAGTTTGGAAGCATCATTACTGATTTGTCTACGCACACATGGAGAGGTGTCATGGAATACTGGTAGTCCAGACTCTGTCAAGGAGACCTGGGTTTAAGACTTGTCCCTTACACATGCGATGTGTGATCCTATGTGGTCCTGGGCAAATCACTTAATCTCTCTATTCCCAGGAAATTTCTAAAACTCTACAGTAAGATTTAGACTTGTTGATGATATGCATCAGAGGAGAGAGGCCCCCACTTAGGGAAGTTTCCTATACCAATTAAATCACAGGTCTAGATATCCAACACCATGATCCATCCCACCCCAACAAAAAAAATATCCTGAAAACATGAGAAGTTAAAAATATTAAGAGATTATGAATGATATAAGGCAATAGGGATAGGATTAGGTGACAAAGCAGGAGTTTATACAGCAAGTTCTGGAGGAATTAAGAAAAAGGAGGGATGCAATGGTTAAAGAAGGCTTCCCAGATGAGATGGAACTTAAGCTGGACCTTGGAAGAAGGATGGAATTTGGATAGGAAAGAAAAGGAGATGGATTGTGTTTCAAGAGTGGGGAGGATGAACAAACAAAGCTGGGCAGCATAGGGTGTGCCTTAGGGATAGTAAGGAGCCTCTCTAGTAAAAAAGGGGGATGGGGGAGTTAGAAATGTTAACTAAATTAAACCACATTGTCTCTGTTGTTTCTGTTGACTACAAGGGCTATGGAATTCAGATTGCTTTTCAAAGCTCTGTGAAAGCTCTTTGAGGAAGAGTTAATAGTTCATTCAGAGCAGTTTCCTTTATACTTAGAAATGCTACTGCAGCATTTTTTAAAATCTCTACATGTAGTAAATCTTGCATATAAGTTATTTCTGGTGGTGATAAATATTAAGGAATCAGAGCATTTTAGAAACCACCCAGTCCAACTTATGCTAAAAACAACCTTGTCTCTGATATATCTGTCAAGTGGCCATCCAGCCTTTTCATGAAGGCCTAATGTGAAGGGAAGCCACTGACTCCAGAGGCAGCTCATTCCTCTTTAGGCTAGCTCTAATTGTTTTCCTTATGTTATTCTTTAATATATGGCTTCCCTATTCCAGTAATTGCTCCTAATTCTGGCTCAATTGCTACTACAAGTGACAACCTTTCAAATACTTGAAGATGTTTCCCTTTCATCCAGACTTTTCATGAAACTTCTCCTTTCTTTAAATCACTACTTACGTAGCATTACCTCAAAGCCTTTCACCATCCTTGTTACCTTCCTCTAGGTCATCTTCCCATTTATTGATGTCCTTTCTGAAATGTGGTACATAGGACCGAATGCCAATTCTTTATACAATCTGAACACAGAAATGTATAGCAGGGCAATAACCTCCCTTGCCTAGACACTGTGACTTACTAATGGGGTCTATGATTACATTAGCTTTTATGGCCTCCATATCACACTGTTGACTCCCTTTGAACTTGCAGTCCAACAAAATCCCTGGAACATTTTCAAAGGAACTATTTTGAAGACTATTTTCATCCTGTACTTGTAAATCAGATTATTAAAATCTAAATACTAAATTTTATATTCACTTTTATTGCATTTTGTCTGAGCAGAGTAGGGCCATGTTGGAGCCTGTTGAGAACTTTTTTCTGATTTGACTTAATCATCCATTGAGTTAGTTATCTGTATTAACTTTATGTCAGTTACAGATTTGATAAACATGCCCTCAATAGCTTTATCCAAGCTTTGGATGGCAGATACATCACTTTCTGGTCTTTGGGACTTATTTTCCTCATTGGTAAAATAAGAATGTTGGACATAATGAGTTCTAAAGTACATTTCCACTCTAAATCTATGATTTCATGATACTAAATGGCATAAAGGGTATCCCCCAAAATCTTAAGGAAGTTTTAAGCTTTAATAGCTAAACTGCACTACGACTTTTGGACATCTTTTTCTACCCTTAGCTTAAATGCTTATATGGATAATATGGTTTCTTTTTTCTCACGTCAGTAGAGACTTTGATAAGAACTACAAAGTGTTGTTTTCAGGGGAGATTTAGATGTCAAGAAAATGAACAAAATTTTGAGGTTTTTCAAGGAAAAAATGGATGGAGACACAATCAGTATCACAGAATTACACAATGTTTGATTTGGAAGGGATCTTTAGTGACCGTCACATCTAAGTCATACATGAAGGATGCTCCACTCTAATATACTCAGGTTCTGCTTGAAGATCTCTAAGGAGGAATCTACTTTATGTAGCTCAAATTGTAAGGAAATTTTTTGTGATATCAAGTCTAAATTTGAATCTTTGCAGCTTACGCTAATTTCTCCTTGACCTCTGGTGTCAAAAAAAGTCTAACCCCTCCTTTGCATGTCATCTAACCTCCTTTGCATGACTTCATGATAATTAACATTTCCATTTTGCATCTTCTTTTCTTTAGGCTGATTTGTCCATTTTTTTTGCCCAGTCTTCATATGATATGGACTCAGGAATGTTAACCACCTTGTTAGGTAGGTGGATCCCCTTTCCACTTTACCAGTGTCCTTCTTATTCCAGAGTCTCTAGGATTGATCATAATACTCCAGGTTAGATATGACAAGGATAGAACCCAACATTGAGTAAAATCTTTGTAAACCCAAAGTTTTACACTTTGGAACTGGAATAAGTAGTTTAACTCTAACTTCACACATTACTGTTTTAGCTAGAAAAAGAGGGGTGGCAGAAAGCTATTTGTGAAAATCTTAGAGTTTAGTCTTCAAAAACCAAACCTCCATTCTCTCAGCTTTGTAACTAATATTGATACATTAATGGCATTTGATAAAAAGCTCTTCCATAAAGGTAGGCTCTGAAATTGATTGCTTAAGTAGACTAAAATGCTTTATGGATACTGCCCTACTTAGAATTCTATTACCTTATAACTTTATAATTTTTTGAGTAAAAACAAAACAAAGAAACCCTTATATGTATTTGCAGACTAATAAAGTCATCTGAGTTTGTGATGTATGATAGTGTAATGAAGAAATTAAAACTGAACAATACTAAATTCCATGTTCCAATATATAGACAAGTTTTGAATCTCCCAGACACTAATGTTTTTTATTGTTTTTGTAAGAAACAATAAACCACATAAAAAGAAAACTTTTTTTAAAAAAAGAGTTGGATGTTTTAAACATCTTCACTTTGTTTTAGTATTGTATGACTTCCTAAGGTTGTTGTAAAGATCTTATCTGTGGCTCCAAGAAGCTGTAGCATGCACAGTGAACACACTCCAGTAAAACCATGTTGGCAGATGAGGTAAAACAGGTTGAAGGTAACTGATAGACCTCAAGCTAGTCTCTGAGTTAGGCAGATATCTCTCCCAAACTTGTGAAGACTTCCTCTGATGGAATGAATGGATGAGAACGATTTGTTCTAATGACCATGAAGGCAGCTGAAGTAGGTTCTATGAAGTGTTTAGAGCTTGGTCAGACACCAAGCACAGCATCCCTGGCCATCATCTGTCATCTTGAATTTTGTCTGACCACTGGACTTCAATGACTCATTGGACTCATGTCCAACTCTGCCTCATTTAAATGGAAATCACATGCAAGTCAAGACATCACTCCATGATGTCATTGGTCCTTTGTGAGAATCAAAAGAGATATTTGTACAGTTCCTAGCATATTGTCTGGCACATTGCAGGTGATTAATATGTGTGTCTTCACTCTACCTTATAGACCTTGAAAACCCATAATCACATAATTTTCTGATAGCAACTTTGAGTTTTCAAACCTTCTTTCTCTGTGGCCCAGTCGAGTCAATATTCTTTAATGTTTCTTATGTTTTCACTCACCTTCTCTATCATAATTAGGCAAAACCATTCTTCCATCCTGCTTGTGGCAATGAGCTCATATTCAGCCAAGTGTAGTTGTGCTGTGCTGGTGATTTCAGGTAGCATACACTTGTAATCTTAGCTACTGGGAAGACTGAGGATGGATTATCTTTGTAGCTTGGCCTACACAGCTATTTTGTAGATGAGAAAGGGACTAAATTGGTCATGTATTTGCACTGTGTCTAGCATCTATGCTGTGAGCGTATGGGAGTGAAGGAGGAAAGGAACTTATTGGTGGGTTGAACTTGGTGGGTTCAGGTTGGAAATGAAGCCATCAGTAATCGTATCTGGTTCATGAGTAGCCCCTTCACTTCTATCTTGGGTGAAAGAGAGACAATCTTAAAAAACAAACATAAAGTTCCTATACAGATACCTTTCTTTCTATATTCTCTCATGAAATTTGCTTCTGGAAGTTAATCTTAATTCAAAAAGCCACCTTCTATTTATCTCTAAACCTAAATCTATCTATCTCTAAATCTCTGGTATTTGCCAGAGAATGATATCCTTTTTGAATGTAAGAAAACCCCAAGTTCAGAGTAATTATTTTTGATTGGGATGATTATTTACTTTGGACCTATATCTTCACCAAAGAAGTAATAACAAAGAATACATTTAGAAAATCAATGTTCCTGCCACCATTGTCAGGGTGCAGAATCTAATGCTGAAAATGTCATTGAGGTGGTTTAATTCAGAATTTCATTTTCTAGTATGTGTGCCAATTCAAAGGACCTGAAATTTTGAGAGTGTGGAGTATTGTATGAGCAATCTCCTCGCCAATGTAAGTTGTAAACTGCCTATACTTTAGTAGATAAACTCTAGGGAGCTGATGCAGTGTTGTACAGTGTAATGGGCGCTGAGATTAGAGTCAGAGGACATGAATTCTAATATCAACTTTGTTCTCCATTACCTATGTAATCTTGGGCAAGTCACTTAGCTTCCTTGGACCTCAGTTTCTTTGTCTATAAAATTAGGGAACTGGATTATATGACCTTTGAGGTCACTAGAAGCTCTAAATATTTGATGCATCTTATGATTTTCAGTGTTGCCTGAAACAGAGTTTAAATTAATTAATTAGGATCACATAGCTAGTGTCAGAGATAAGTTTTAAATTCAGGTGTACATAACCAAGCTCAGCTCTTTATCCACTACTATGCTATGGTTTCTGACAGGAAGGAAGCAAGGAAGGAAAGAATGAAGGAAGGAAGGAAGGAAAGAAGGGAAAGAAAGAAAAGGAGGGAGGTAGAGAAGGCAAGAAGGCATGAAAAAAGAAAGGAAGGAAGGATATTAGAGTCCCACTGACTCAAATAGAGTTTGGGAATTTGGGAAAGGTGATAAAACTTTTTTTCTGTGCGATACAACTGAAGGTCATGGCAAACCTCTCATATCACAGATCTAAGGAGTGGTGGAGCAGTTATTGAGATATCAAACATTTCTGATTTTAAGATTATTATTCAACCATATAAACTAATGTTCCAGCATTGCCCAAATGAATCTCATTTGGAAGGACTTGACAGACTTATGAGTATGAAATAGTCTTTTATTGAATTCTGAAGAGACTTATTCCAATCTAAAGGCTAAAGATAGGCATTTTGAGAGATTTATATTGGTAGCATCCTAACTTTTAATGTGAAGAGCAGTACATAACTTTATATAACATAACCAAGAGCATGTGTCCCATGGGAATAGAGAAAATCCCAACTTAGAGTCGCAGTTACTATATAAAGGAAGGTAAGTGGGCATTTTATTATTATAATAATAAAAAATAGGGGAAGATTTACCTTTTTTCTGTTTTTGTATTTCAACTGCCATCAAAGTCTGACAAAATTGCTTATTATGATCCAGGGTTATATGGATGAAATAGCAAGCTCACCTACATGGTTGTGAATCTAGGTTCACATGTATAGAGCATAGAAACATAAGCAAAAAGTTTATAAGCTGCCTTCCCATGAAATCTTTATAACATCTATTTATATATTTCCTCCTATAGAGATATAGGATCTCTGTGAATCAGGAACCTAAAGCACCTGTCTGACTGTCTTTTTTAAAAAAGATCAATCCTCAGCTGTTCAAAATAATTTGTGAGCTTTGAACTTTAGCTAAATGGATTTTCCTAAGATTTTTGTCATTCAGTTGAATTCCATAAGCATAAATTAAGTTCCTATTATGTTCTGGACACTGCGCTAGTTGCTGAGAATATACAGGTGAAAACAAAGTGGAATATACTCTCTAAGAGGACAAATCTGTCTTTCTCTCCAATCCTCACACCCACTCTCCACCAACCAGGGATATAATACGTCCACAGGTAAGTACATAGAATATATATAAAGGAAATACAAAGTAATTTCCAGGGTTAGAGAGCTCTCATCTTGAAGGACTAGGAAAGGCCTTATGTGGGAAGGCAGTACCTGAGGTGAACTTTGACTGGAGTTCTAATCAAAGTTCACCTCAGCTGTTACTCTCCCACACAAGGCAGAGTTAAGGAGGAACACCTCTAATCATGGGGTAAGAAGGTTTCTTTTCTTTTTGAGTTTATAATACAGAGATTATCCTTGGATCTTCAATTAATGATAAACCATTGTGGCAGTTTAGTTTAATAACAACAGCAGTTGCTTCCGGAACTTTTCTTCAATCTTTTGGACACTTAGCAGACATGAAAGAAGGCCTGATGTTTGAACAAAGGATGAAAATTCCTACATTAATTACTATTATATACCATGTGATAGAATAACAGAAATTAAACTCTTATTTCAACTTCATGAATTTCCTCTTAAACAGACATCATTTTCACAAGCTTCTCTGAGAAGATAATTTTCTCTCTCTTTTTTTATTTAAACAGAACCAGTCGTCTTTTCACCTTCTCTACACCTGTTAAATAAACTTGTCATTTCTACAGCCAATTCAGGGAAAAAGTTCTCCACTCCTTTCCTCAGAGACCTGGATGTAACCCTTCAGGTCTCTGGGGTCAACCTTCTACCTTCTCTGAATGGCTGCCTGCATGATTTGTTAGTCACAGCCGTCATTATCATCCAGCTTGGCATATGCCTCTAGGGTTTTCCCATTGAGCAGGGGTCTGAACTGTGCTGCCCATACCTTCTCTCACCAATTATAAGTTCTGCTCAGTTTTCGAAAAGACTGCAAAAACATATCAACATCATTCCAGGCCTCGTAATGAGGAAGCAATTTCCCCTTATTATAACTGACTAAATATGCATGGGCTGACCCATCAAGCCCCTCACTCACCCTTCCCCCATCCCTCTAGAAATCATATTTCATCCTCACCATTTCAATTTCAAATGTCCGTTGCATCCCACTTTTTTTCCTCCTCTTTCCCTTGATCCTACTCTCATTATATGTTTATTTTTTCTTTTTTTCTGTTCTGAATTGTCTGTTTTCTTCTGGCTTGCTCATTACAACTTCTTGGGGTCTGCTACTCATTAGGGCAGGGGAGGTGTTTTACTTAATATTTCCATTGCCTTTTGCCAGACTGCTGCCCACCTATTTATACCTGAGATGTTGGCAGAGAACACACTCAAGTCTTGCTAATGATCAGACTGATGATAACTTCCTTCATCATTTTCCAGAAACTTGGGGATCTTGCCCCTTTTTATCTGAGAAGTTGGTGTTTTTCTACTAGCTACAGTGACATCTGTTGGCTACATTCGCTCCTAGTATTAGCTACACTGTTGACAGTGAACACCTTTAAAAAAATCAGTCCTGAGCATGATATAAAAATCATGGGAAATTTATATGATATTTTGTTCTTTTTATGTATCTAAGGAAAGGTGCTTCAGTGGGCAGTAATTATTTTCCAAGTTTAAGATATCCTTGCATATGAACATAAGCATTTCTCCTGTGAAAAAATAGGGGAAAGAACCCTCTCTGAGAATTTTATTCTTTGGACATGTGCCTTTCTTTCCTACCTCTGTGTTGGTACTCAGTCATTTAGTATATTCAAAACCTAACAGAGGATACAAGTTGTGAGAATGTTTTAAGACAAATACATGTATAGCTCAAGCATATGCCTTTGTGATTTGGACAATTTAGTTAACCAGTGGTATGGTAGTGAGGAGGATGGGGTAGACTAAGATTCCAAGCTCCACTGAAAGATTGTGATGAACTGTTCTCACACTTAGGTCAGTGTGCCCTCCTGTGATGCATTTGTTAATCCTAAGATGATATGGCAGACAAAGGGTCTTTAAAGTTTGAAGACCCTGTGATGTTCATCCCTACTTCAGTTTTTAGATTTGGGGGTCACCAGGTTCCAGGAACGATTCCAAGAACTCTTTATGATTTCTTCTTCCTAAGAACAACACCTATAATTTGGGTGAGTTATTCAACATTGATGGTCACCCCTGGATTTTGATCAGCTAGAGATTCTATAAGTGTGATTAACTGTGCCAAAGTTTAGTAAGTTTTCACTCAGTTGTGCTTCTTTTCAAAACCATCTATTAAAATAATTAAACAAATCTTAAATAGCATCAATATAAAACTATTTTTCATAGTATTATGTACCTTTTAGAGCAAAATCCCTTCATTTTTGAGTGGTTTTTGAGCCTCTTTGTGAAAGACATTATGAAAGTTGTTGTATTACAAAGAAGTACAAGACAAAATAGTGACCTTCCCCAACATCTAAGGAGGAATAGTAACCTCACTTACTAATCCATAACTGTTTAAAGTTGCACTTGGGTGACACAATGGAACCCTGTTTGCCATAGTTTCCTTATCTGTAAAGTAAGCTGGAAAAAAGAAATGGTAAACCACTCCAGTATCTTAGCCAAAAATACCCAAATGGGGTCATGAAGTGAGATATGACTGAAAATCAACATTTCCTATCTTAGGCTTTAGAAAAACACAACTTTCTAAGGTACCCCATTTTGGAATTGACTGTAGTAGAGTTTATAGTCCAGCATTGGAATTTTCATAACCAGCTTCCCTTTACATCAGGATTCCTGCAGGCTTTCTCCTACAACACTTTTAACTGCCGCACTAAAAGAAGCTTGTCTATTGCTTTGAGTCTTGGAAATGGCCTTGAAGTCACCTTCCCTGTGCCATGAATCAGATTCTCCAACTTTAATAATTTTGCATCTTTCTTACCCTTTTTTTTGTCCAGAAGAAGAAAACGTAAGTTTTCATAATGACCCATATTTTTGTGGCACAGTAGATAGAGCACTGGACCTGGAGTTAGTTACATTCATCTTCCTGAGTTCAAATCTTGCCTCGGACACTTCCTAGCTGTGTGACCCTGGGCAAATCACTTAAACTCTGGTTGTTTGTTTCCTCAACTGTAAAATGGCAACAATAATAGCACTTGCCTTTCAGAGTTATTGTGAGGGTCAAACAAGATATCTGTAAAATAAATTGCACAGTTTCTGACAAATAGTATGTGCTAAAGAAATATTTGGTCCTTCTTCTAATCAGGAGATATTTTTCATCTCTTTATTGCCTACATCCCTTAGTTCCTTGATCATTGAAATCATAGTCTGTGTCACTCATACATTTTACAGCACTGTTTACTTTTCCTCATAAAATATCATTTTTAACATTGTTTCTGACCCAGTCTGTATTCCTTTAATAGGGTGTGGAGAAAATAAAAGCACCTATTTCGAAAAATTTAATTTAAAAATTAATTGCATAGAAGATTGTAGAATGATATAAAAAACAAGAATTTTAGGTATTACCTAGTCCAACTCTCAGCTGTTCAGATGAGGAAACTGGGCCAGTCAGACTTGGTCAAGGTCATAAGCTCAGTATATGTCAAAGGTGGGACTTGAACCCAGATCTTTCTTATTCCAGGGCTGCTTATCTACTAGTCCACACTGCCTGTTTTTCATCTATATATTTACATCGTCTGTCACTCTATCTACATATATATATACATATACGTATATATATATATATACAATTATATATGTGTGTATATATAAATATGTGTGTGTAATATAAAATACATGTACACAATATATACTGTTTACATAAGCTTAGAGTATTTTTATGAATAGATAGATATATATGCAGATATATATGTATTTACATAAATCTATAGTGTATATATTAAGTGTATCTGTCTATCTGCCTTTTACCTGGATATACTGAAGAATTATTCTTTATGTATATAAATACATAGATATAGCTATATAGTACATGTATATAGTAATTCATCTATATATTTGTGTATTCATGTATAACATATACACCAATATATTGTGGGCACAGTGAAGGGCAGCACTGTGAAGCAGGCATGGGTTTTGCAATCAAAACTAATCTAGTCAGCATGCTGGTGTGCCTGCCAAAAGAAGTGAATGACAGGCTCATGACAATGTAATTGCCACTCACATGAAAATGCCATGTCACCATCATCAGGGCCTATCCTCCCACCATTACAAACCCTGATGAAGTCAAAGAAAAATTTTATGAAATCCTAGAGACTCTTATCATCAGTGTGCCAAAAGAGGACAAACTTGTAATACTAGATGACTTTAATGCTAGAGTAGGCTCAGACTACCAGACTTGGCAGGGAGTCCTAAGGAGGAATGGAGTTGAAAACAGCAATAGCAATGGTCATTTGCTGCTGTCTTCCATTTACCTAATGCAATAAAACTTCATGGATGTATCTTCGCAGTAAACACTGACATCTAATAGATTATATGATTGTAAGGGGAAGAGACAGACAACATGTGAGAGTGACAAAGGCAATGTGTAGTGCAGAGTGCTGGACTGATCATAGACTTATCCTTTCCAAGCTAGATATTTACATTTATCAGACGTGCCATCCCCAAGGCAAAATGACTACTAGAAGAATCAATGTCTACAAATTAGAGCTCTTCTCTGAGCATGAAAAGTTTGTTGCTAACTTGGAGAGAAAGTTGAGCCAACACATAGTTGGCAACAGTGAAGCAGAAAAGGAGTGGGCAGCTTTCAGAGATTTGGTGTACAGCACTGCATTTGCTCATCTGGGGTCAGAACACTTATAAACACCAAGACTGATTTGATGAAAATGGTGGGGAAATTCAGGAACTGCTAAGTAAAAAATGAGAACTGCACAGGGTATGCCAGCAGGATACTTCATCCATCTCTAAGAAGGCAGCATTAAATTCCATCAAAAGCAAAGTACAAGCAAAGCTTAGAGAGATGCAGGACTCCTGGCTCAGTAAGAAGGCAGATGAAATTCAGTATTTTGCTGATAGTAACAATGCAAAGAGCTTTTATGATTCCCTGAGAGCTATTTATGGATCAAAAACCTATGGTGCATCATAACTATTCGCTTAACCACATTGATTAGTGATGAGGACATGATCCTAGAGAGATGGACTGAACACTTCCATAGTGTTCTCAACAGCCCATCATCAATCAATACTGAGGCCATCGACTGTTTACTTCAGGTTGAAGTCAATCCCTCCTTAGCTGAACTTCCAACTGAAGAAGAGGTTTTGAGGGCCATTAGTCTCCTTTCGTGTGGCAAAGAACCTGGTGCTGATTCTATTCCAACTGAGATTTGCAAGGTAGGGGGCCCATTGCTCATACGTAAGCTGATGAAAACTTTCCAGGTTTTATGGCAAGAGGAAGTTATCCCCCAGGAGTTCAAGGATACCTCCATTGTCCATCTCTATAAAGGTAAAGGGAACAGATTGTCCTACGACAATCACAGGGGCTTCTCTCTCTTAGTCATTACTGGCAAAATTCTTGCTAGAGTTCTCCTTAATGGACTGATCCTTCACCTGGAAGATGGTCATATACCTGAGAGCCAGTGTGGCTTCAGAAAGGGGCAAGAAACAGTCGATATGGTGTTTGCTGCCCAACAACTCCAGGAGAAATGCCAGGAGTAGAACAGAGGTCTGTTGTAGATCTTGACCAAGGCCTTTGACACTGTTAGTCATGAGGGCTTATGGAAAATTATGCCAAAATTTGGCTGTTTGGAGAAGTTCATCAGTATTGTATGTCAATTTCATGATGGCATGTTTGCTGGGGTGTTGGATAGTAGACAATGCTCTTATGCCTTCCCAGTCACTAATGGTGTGAAATAGGGCCATGTGCTTTCTCTTATGCTTTTTAACATGTTTTCAAAAGCTTTCAATGAGGATGAACAGGGCATCAAGGTCAGCTACTGTACTGATGGTAATTTCTTCAATTTGAAAAGGCTACAAGTCAAGACCAAAGTGGAGGGAGTGTTGGTGCATGATTTTCTGTTTGCAGATGATTGTGCACTCAAGGCGGCCTCTGAAGCTGAGATGCAACAAAGTATGCTGCCTGTGCTAATTTTGGCCTAATAATTAACACCAAGAAAACACAGGTGCTCCATCAGCCACTGCCACACCATCTATACCATTGGAACCATTGATTACAGCAATTATAGAAGTTTTGAATACTGTGAATAAGTTCACTTACCTTGGTAGGATTCTTTCCAGGGATGTACACATTGACAATGAAGTTGATGCACGCATTGCCAGAGCAGGCTCAGTGTTTGGGAGGTTCTGAAGAAAAATATGGGAGAGAAGAGGTATTAGACTGACTACAAACTGAAGGTCTGTAGAGCTGTTGTGTTGACCTCATTGTTGTATGCCTCTGAAATATGGGCAGTCTACCAGCACCATGCCAGGAAACTGAATCGCTTCTATTTGAACTGTCTTAGGAAGATTCTGAGGATCACTTAGCAGGATAATGTAGCAGACACTGAAGTTCTTTCTCGAGCTGAACTGCCAAACACTTGAGTTTCAGAGAGCACAGCTCTGATGGGCTGGCCACGTTGTTCAAATGTAAAATGTGCGCTTGCTAAAATGACTATTTTATGGAGAAATCTCATGGGGCAGGCTCTCAAAGTCTCTCTCAAGGACTTTGGATTTGACTGTGCAACATGGAAGACACTGGCACAGGACCCCTCAGCATGGTGTGCCTACATCATAAAGGGTGCTGTGTTCTATGAGCAAAACAGAATTGAGACGGCACAAAGTAAACACAGGATGTGCAAATTTGGAGTATCTACCCCGTGGACTATCTGTACCCAACCTGTGGTAGAGCATTCTGAACTCATATTGGTCCGATCAGCCACAGTCGGACACAATGAAACTTCACTTTATAGTGGTGATGTCATTTTGGTCCTCTTTGAAAACAAAGTACCACCACAATACATCCATCTAAGTATATGGTAAATGAATGTGTTATGTATACTTATGCATATAGGTAGAGATATTTATATATATGTATATATATCTTATTTATTAAGTACCTACTGTATACCAGGCAATGTATTAGATGCTGGAGATACAAGTAGAAAGAATGAAACAATACCAAGTGAAAATGAGCTTACATTTTTATGGAGAGACAAGTACATGTTATATACACACATGTACCCATATAGCATAAATAAGTTTGAATAGCATGCAAATGAACTAAAACTGTAATTTTATATATTATACATATCATATACATGTGTACATATGCATAGTTATCTTCATATCTATTCCTTCCTTCCTTGCTTTCCTGCTTTCTTGCTTTCTTCATCTCTGATGTCCCAAAATGCTTTAGTGTAGCTTTAAGCTATTAAATCTTATTTACTCAGTCTGTCTACATAAATACATTTCATATTTCTCCATCTACATAGATATGTAATATATGCACCTAGGTAAGTAGACTTAGAAATATAGTAAATTCATGCATCTATTCTTATATATACATATGTTTGTATATATTTATCTAAAGAGGGAGAGACAGACAGTGACATATATAGCCATAAAAACAGAGAGGAAGAGGGTGCCTCCAGATCAGGGAGACCTAACTTTCTGTCCCTGACACATTTTGGTTTTGTAACCCTAGGTAAGTCACTTGATATCCGACTGCCTGAAGCTACTCTCTAAAACCCATATATTGCAGATTATATGCTCATCTACATTGGTAGAGAGATTTTCCTCACTAAGAGTCCTCATACACACAAACCACACATCTCTACTTCCTCAATTCTACCTCCTGGCACCCCTAAATCCTTTTATTTTTTAAAAATTTTTTATATTTAGTTTTCAACATTCACTTCCATATGCTTTGGGGTTTTATCTTTTCACCTCCTCTCTCCCCTCCCTCACCCCAAGACGGCATGCAGTCTGATAGGGAATCTACATAGACATTCGTATTAAACATTTTTACATTAGTCATGTTGTAAATGAGGATTAGAACCGATTGGCAGAAACCCAAGAAAGAAGAAACAAAAATGAAACAGTAACAAAATAAAGAGAGCAAATCATAAAAACTCCACAGCTCTTACTCTGGAGGTGGACAGCATTTTCCATTGTGAGTCTTTTGGAGTTGTCTTAGATCCTTGCATTGCCCTAGATTCTCGTAAAAAGTTTCCTCTCCTACAAGAAGCCTTTCCAGTCATCCTTTTTCTTAGGATCATTTCTCTGAAATTGTCTATATCATGCATGCTTGTGCACAGTTGCTTGCATATTTTGTCTCCCTCAGCCACACCCCCACAATTTAGCAAAGTTCTGGGCACAAAGCAGGTGATTAATAATGGCTTATTGGTTGAATGATTGGCTTTACAGTAGAAATACAAAGTGTTCCAAAAGTCTCAGTGCAGTTTCAATAAGCTTCGGAACACCTTATGTAAAATCATTATTCACCTTCACTGAAATAGATATAAAATATCTAGGATAGGCACATTTTAAAAAGTTACATTGATAAAATAGAGTGGTGGAGAAGTAAGTGAAGATGTGACCAGAGAAGAGAGAGGCATTTTGGGTTGGGTGAATGGTATAAAGAATAAGTGCACAAAAACTGTGAGAACTGAATAAACTAGGATATGGGATCCTCATCTGAGCAAAAATTGTACCCTAAAATCTTGAGTGAAGGAATCAGTATGGATTCTCCTCATTCTAGGAAACCAACAACATGCTCCCAAAAAGACATGGATCTTAGTACGACTCATCCTGGTAAGGGTCCTTTATTCTTTAGTATCTAGAAGGAATCCATAAAGCAGGGGTTCTGAACCTAGGGTCTGTTTTGTTGTGGTGGTGTTTGGTAGTTTTCATATTTTGATAACTATATTTTAATATATTTGGCTTCCTTTGTATTCTATGTATGTTTTTGCAGTTGAAAACATTATTCTAAGAAGAGGTCCAGACTTCACCATAGGGGTCCTTGGCAGAGACACACAATTTCTCCTAGTGTCTTTTGAGCTAGTTTCACAGCAGAGCATATACCATTTAATAATCATTTCTGAAAAAAGTGTGAATAACCAGAAATGCAGTGTGGATTGGGGGAATGTAATATATTTGCTGCCTGAGACATTAATGGTCTAGAGAAAAAAATTGGTACTGATTATGGAAAGAATCAAATTAGGGTATTAAAAAAAAGTCAATCCAGTTGCCAACTTTTATTTTGCTAGTGAATGTCCAGTTATGCCTGTAATGCTGGAATTTGTACTGTCCTTGCAATGTCCTTCACAAGGATCATGCTACTAAACCACCATTATTAGTACAATGCTCTTTGAAGATTTTTCTTCTACATTGGGGATCATTTGTCACTCTCTCTCTCTCTCTCTTCAGCACCCCTTGTGACCAAAGGTGTGCATTTGCAAGAAAGCCAGCCAAGGTTAGAGGTGGAATTGGGGGCCATGGAATAGAATTTTTCTCAGTGTGCAGCTAACTAGGCTATATGGGGATTGAACCCCAGCCCTGGGCCTCATTAGCACAATGTTTTGGTAGTTAAACTAGAAGGAATGAGTGAAGGATATTTTATTGCTATGACTTTATCTGGCCAGGACTTCCAAGTCTCAGGTAACGACACTGTCTTGGGGTGGTTTTACACAAAGGGAGAGAAGGGATTGCCTCATACTCATCAGATTTCCAAACATGAATCAAACCCTTTTCCCTGATCTCTGCCTGAACATTTGCACAGCAATGAACTATCACAAAGGATTTTATTATAGATGCTGAAGTGTGTGGGGGCTGGGGGAAGAAAAGCCCTGACTAGGCTATCTATTGCAAAGTCTTATTTTGTTTTTGCATCTGCTCCCACCTCATCAGTAGCAATTTGGAAATGGTAACCACAAAATAACTATCAGGCCAAGGATGTAACCAACATATCCAAATGGTTTCCAGCCCCTGGTTTCTATAGATTCTAATAGCCTAATAAATGGATTTCTGTAACTGGGCTAAGTACAGTCATATGTAATCGTAGTTATTCACGCATTAAGCTGTAGGGAAGTGGCAAACCCAATTAGATTAAATCCAACCATGTCTCATTGGGATTTGTGGGAGACATTTAAGCAAAGAGACATGTCACTTTCATAGACCAATTTGCTTGTACCTGTCTACTTGGATTTATTGTGATTTGTCCTTGTTTTCTGCATGTTTATTTGCAGCAGTCAGCCCACTCCAGATGCAACAGACAGCAGTGTTAACTTTGGAACATTTTTGTTAATTAACTTGGGTTCAGATTCTAGTAACATGCATGAATTGTTCCTAGGCTACTAATGGAGTGTGGAAAATAAATATTGTTGCCCTCCTTTGGTTTGTTTCTCGGTGATTCTATGTTAAATATAGTGTCTACTAGGCGGCAGGAGACCAAAACACACACCCAGGAAATTATCGTGTTTTATAAGACATCTGGCACATGGAGAAAAGTAGAAATGGTTACAAATCACAAGGAAAACATGTACTGATTAATTAAAATAACCAAACAGAACAGAATGTGATTATTAATAGGATGTGAATCTTTTCCATTCAATGCACATAACCAAATGCTAGAAGTATTTTTGATAGTGAGCACTCTCATAAAAATTATGCCAGATAAACTGACTTACTGGTATTGGCTAAACAGGAAACCATATGTATTTGTAGTTATTCATGGATTACACTGTGGGGAAGTTGAAAACACAATTGGGGCACCTAGGTGATTTAGCGAATAGAGGGCCCAGCCTTCAGTCAGGAAGACTGACCTTCCCCAGTTCAATTTCAACCTCAGACACTTCCTAGCTGTGTGACCCCCGGTAGGTTATTTAACACTTTTTGCCTCAGTTTCCATGTGTATAAAATGAAATGGAGAAGCCATTTCAGTTCTTTACCATGAAAACTCCAAAGGTCATTGAGAGTTGGACGTAACTGAAATGACCGAACAGCAGCAATTCAGTTGTTCAGTCTATGGAATTCAAAATTCAATGGAAGTTCAGAAGCTAGACAGATTGTTGTGGACTGGAGTAAACAGGGAGCCTTCTTGATAGAAACCTTATTTGAGCTACCCTTTGAAGGGTTCCACAACTTTAAATAAGTAGAAGGGAAAGAAAAGGTGCATCCCAGGCAAGGATAAAATGAGCAAATGTGCAAAATTGAGGATGAACATCCATTGAAAAGATATGGCTGCAATGGAAGATTTTAGTTGGGGAATAGTAGGAAAAAAATCAGATAGACAGGATAAAGCTAGATTTTGAAATCTCAAACAATAGGCGAAGAAGTTTTAAGTTTGATGTGGGACACAATAGTGAACTGTCATCTGGGAGTAATATATAAGATTTAATTCTGAGAAATTAAGAATTGCCAGAGACAGAGACTGAACCAAGGTAACACTACCTTTGTGGTATCTGAAGGCTTATTCTAATCTATCAGTTCACTTTATATCAAGGAGTGTGCTGGAGCCAGCTGAATGGGTCCGGAGAGCATTGTTAAATTTGCAATATGAGTGTTTACACTTCTTCAACTGACAAATGCTGCAAAGTAAACCTTGACTTGTTCTTTTTTTGGTCTAGACTTAAGGAAGCAGTGGATAAAAATGTTGATTTTGCAGTTTAAACTTAAAAATATGTCAGATTTTTTTTGAGATCCAGTTGAACACTACTAGTGTAACCTAGTGTAAAACAAAAATTAATCCTCAATGGATATGTCTAATTTATAGACATATTTCTTTATTGGTCCTTCCAGGGCTTTTTACCACCTGTACATTTCTTTTTTGTGATGAGCCTAAATGTAACTTGATGCAAATTAGGACTATCTTTTCTCAATCATCAGTGAAGATGGAGAGTGACTCTCTAAATAAAGTATAAATAATAGAAAAAACACTAGATGAGTAATATGAGCTAAATTCTAGTCCAAGCTTTCCCATTTACTAGCTATATGACTTTAGGTAGGTCATTTTAACTCTTGGATTCAGTTTTTTATCTGTCAAAAGAAGTATTTATGTTGGAAAATCTCTAAGATCCCTTTCAGCTTTAAAATTCTATAATTCTGTGAGTAAGTTTCCAATTCCTTTCTGTGTTGTTACCTTCCTTTGGTCATACTTTCCTAGAAGGCTATGTTTTCCAATTTCCATGATTTGTTGAAATTCTTCTAATTTCCCTTCAGGTATGATATAGTACCACCTATGCCATGAATCCACATTAACCATATGCTGAGGCAGGAAGGCCCTTTCAGAATTTTTGCTTATAAAGTTAGGCTGAACGCCTTGGGCCCCATCTACATTTTTTAAAATTTCCCCGCTAATCATTTTTGGTGATAAAAAAGTCTTCATAGAGTAGCTACTCTGGAAAAAATGTTGAGAGCTTTATTGAAAAAAGTCAACCACATGAAAGGAAGACTGGCTCATTAGTCTTCTAATTCACTTTGGAGAGTCAGGTTGGAGATTGGTATAGCAGAAAGACTACTTGATTTGATGCCAGGAAGAGACTTTTGTTTCAAATTCTAGTTCCAGAACTTACCAGTTGCATGTCTATAGGTGACTCACTTAACCTTTCTGAGCCTCAGTCTCTTTATCTATTAAATGGGTATATACCTTAGAAAATCAATTATGCAACCGATACTTATTAAGTCCCCTCTGTGTTTTAGGTATTTTGCTAAGTACTGAGAATACAACAAAAAATCAAATGAGATACTCATGAACAGTTATTTGCAAATCTTAAAGTAATATATAATGTTTGTTCAGTTGTTTCAGTTGTGTCTGACTATTTGTGACCCCATTGTGTGTGGGGGGGGTGGGGTGGATGGAGGTTGGCATACATACTGACATAGCTTGCCATTTCCTTCTTCAGCTCATTTTACAGATGAGAAACTGAGACAAATAGGGTTAAGTGACTTGGCCAGGGTTATGCAACTTAGTAAATGTCTGAAGCCAGATTTGAACTCATGGAGATGAATCTTCCTGATTCCAAGCCCAGTACTTTATCCACTGCACAGACTAGCTGCCCTATAGAAATGTTAGCTTTTAGAATTAGAGAAGGTGAGTTCAAATCTTTGCTCTGCTACTTATTAACTATATAACTTGAGCAATTCATTTAACTAATTCCTGGGTCTCAGTTTGAATGAATGAATAGACGAATAGATGAATGAATGAGTGTGTTCATTTTTAAGTGCTTATGTTATACCAGACATTATGCTAAGTACTATGGATTCAAATACAGAAAGCAAAATGGTTCATTCTCTTGAGGAGCTTAAAATCTAATAAGGGAACACAATACATAGAGGGAACATGGTCAGCAGGTTGGGATATTTTGGTCAGTCAGAGGGATGCTGAGTGGAGTATTAAGTCAATTGACATAAACTTTTCCAAGAATGATGGTATTATTTGATTAATTTCTCCAAAACTAGAGATAGTTTAAAATGGGAGTGGGAGGTGGGATAGAAAAAAGGCAAGGATATTTGTATGGAGTAAAGATGGCTGGTAAATAAATTAAGATGGGAAAATGAAGGGAATTTGTACAGTACCTTCTTTGTGCCACGCACTGTGCTAAGTAAGCACTTTACAGATAACTCATTTGATCTTCATAACAATTCTGGAAGGTAGATGCTATTATTTCTCCCATTTTATAGTTTAGGAAACTGAGGCAAACAAGGTAAGTGACTTGTACTGTGTCACACAGCTAGTAAGTGTCTGCAGCTACATTTCAACTCAGGTCTTCCTGACTCCTGGAGCAGAGCTCTCTCCACAGCACCCATCTACTTGATACGTTTGAGTTAGGTTAAAAAGGGAGAACTCTTAATAATCATGTGCACAAGGCCTCAGTTAATTAATATGAGTGAGTTGTACCAGATGACCTCTAAGGTCCCATCCAATCCTAAATATATGATGCTATGATATTGGAGTCTCATAGCAAATTTGCCAGAAGGACATTGGATTTCATTCATTCAGAATTTCAATAGAAAACCATGTCCAGGCTTATAGTATCTGAATTTAATCCATATCAAGAAAGAAGATATAGATCAGAATTTCTTTTTTTCTTTTCATTTTTTTTGGAATGTGTAGGTTTTGCTTAGTTTGTGACCCAGTTTTTTTTTTAAACTATCATATCTTTTTCATGTTTTCTGTGTTCATGTCTTTGGACAAATCACCTCATTTCTTACCTTGTGGGTATTACCTCAGTCAAACAGACCTGGGAAAGACCTTAGCTTAAAAAGGCCGAGGCTTGCCAGTGGACCCAGATAGCTCTGGAAAAGAAAGTAAGTCTGGTGACTTTGCATAGCCTTCCCTTCCTTAAATCCAATTCACTTCCATGGCAGGGCATCACCCCATGGTCCTCTTCCTGAATGAAGTAAGAATGACAATAGCATGAACTGGTGCCCAATACTTCTGGGGTGGAGATCGAGGGGTACCCTCACAATAGAGATCACCAATTCAAATATAGAGAGATGGCTAATCAGGAAAATTCATTGACCAATTTAATGTACTTATAGATGAATAAGCTTTTGTTTTGCAGTTTGACTATGAAAACTATGACCTCATCCATTTGACCAATTGTCAACCCAGTGTGAATCCATTTAGGATCATTATTTCATTTAGAGTGTCATGAAATGAGCTATTTTGGAAGGACCCACTCTTCATGCTGGCCTATCAAAGAGTCTCTCCGTCATAAACTTGAACCTTTGCTATTTTGGAAGACAGACCAGAGTGTAGCAGTGCTAAGAATGGATCTAGGTCCTTTGAAACTTAGGGGGGTATAACAGGAGAGTCACTAATAACTGAATTTGGGCAGAGGTCCAAGATAAGACTTAAGTTATTAGCCATGTGGCCTGAGAGGACAGTTTCTGGACCTTTAGATTCTTAGTAAACCATCAGCAGATTCCCCAAGTTCATTAAGTTGCATTTTGCTTCTTTGTTTAATAAATAAATGGTGAATATGAAGACATGAAATAATTTTCTTTAAAAGTCATTAAATCTTATTTTTATGATTTTCTTTAGAAAATTCAAGTATGAAAGGATATCTACATGTAATTTACTTTTGTACATCTGTATCATGAGGAATACCTCACTTTTTAAAATGAAACATAAAGAATTCTATATCTAAAACACTGAAGTCTGATTTGAATGTAATTTTTGGCCTTCCAAAGAATATAAGGCCACATTGTGAGGGGGGGAGAAAGAAAGAAAGAAAAGAAAAGATAGAAGGAAAGAAAGAAAGAAAGAAACTGATCGGCATCATGGGATAGTGTAAACACCTGGATTTGGAAGCAGGAGACCCAAGTTTCTATCCTGGCTCTGTAACTTACTACCTGTAGGATTTTGAGAGTACAGATTCACCTCCTTAGGTCTCAGTCTTGTGATCTTCTGAAGGAGGAAGTTGGATTACCTGGACTTCAAGGTTCAGTCCACTTCTATGCCCCTATAAAGCTCTGAAGAGATAAATGAGTATTGTTCAGTCGTTTCAGTACAGTCTGACTCTTTGTGACTCCATTTGGAGTTTTCTTGGCAAAGGTACTGGAATGGTTTGCCATTTCCTTCTCCGTCTCATTTTATAGATGAGGAAACTGAGGCAAACAGGATTAAGTGGCTTGCCCAGGTTCACAGAACTTGTTAGTTTCTGAGGTTTTTAGGTCTCCAAATTGGACACCCTGTCTATTGCACCATATACCTGATAAATGACTAGCTAGTCTCAGATACATCAGACACAGATGTAATTTGTTGTGAAGATGAGAATGGCAACATTATTTCCTGGCTGTTCAAATATGGTTATCTTATGAGGTCCTTTCTTGTACAGATAGGTGCTGTGATTGAGTGCCCTGAGTTGCCCTCCTTACTTATCCTTTGTCCTCTGTCTCTATGTCTGAATGGGATTGTGTGAGTGTGGTGTTAGGAGGTAGAGCCCCCTGGGTATAACAGTAATGCAAGAGTCAAGCAGACATAGTAGCTAACAGAATTTTATTATTACTCACAAGGGGAGAACAGATGCCAATAGGGAATAGTCTCGGTGTGTAGACCCTATAGCTCTCTCAGTGTGAGTTCAGATCCCATTAGGGTGGATTCCAGACATTGCCCATGAATAATAGTTTTTGCACCCTGGAAGAAAGTCCAGAGCTCCTCAGAGTACAAACATATGGAATTTTAGATAAAGAGCTGGCTGGCACTCATGGGAGACTGTCCTGTCATCCATAGGAGAAGATAAGATCAGGGAAATGAGGTTATTTTTTCTAAATTTCTTAATAATGATTGAGCAATGAAGGGTACAGGCAAAAAGAACTTAACTCTTAGCTGTGCCAATTCATCAAAAGGGTGGATTTGGGGTAGAGAATACCTAATCTTTGAGTTTATTAACTTTTGCATATGTGCATCCTGCATTATACTAGTCAAACCAGTCTTTCACCAGTTTGCAATAGTCTTTTCTTTTTTAATTTCTGCAATCCTCTGTAGGTCACACTGGTTTTCAGGTAGGATGGATGAATGAGAAAAGAAGAGTAAGAAAAAGAAATGACAAAGTGGAACTGGTCTAGTTCTTTAGGGGAAAAAAAAAGTATTACTGCCCAACTATATCAGGGAGGTAATATTTTTAACAGAGGTTTTTGATTGTCCTTTGCTACCATGACCTACTAAAATCTTATGCTCCTAATTGAGAACAGTCCTACAAATTTATCGTGTAATCCACTATTATATATTGGAAAACTTCACCTTACGTTAATGTCTTCTCTGAAAGAGAAGCGTAGCTCATTGGGTTTGATGGAGAGAGATTCTTTTGTCAATAAGTTAGAATTCGACTATACAGAAAGGGTTCAAATTAAATGCTACTAGAAACTGTAAAAGTGGACGCATGTGAAATGTGCAAAGGGGGTATAATTACTTTGATTGGTGAACTCTCATATAGACACTATCACATTACCATACTACAGTTAACATTTAACAGAATAGGCAACTTGAAAGCATTAACACTGGGCCACTAGCAAGCTTGGCATTTCCCAGGAAACATATAATTGAAAATCATGAGTTGGGGACTTACATCAAATGGATTATTCTTTGTTCCACAAAAGGGAAAAAAAATAATGTAGGGAATATTTTAAAATATATGGTGCTTACACTGAGTATTCTTCCAAATACATAACATATTTATGTTGACAGTGTTTTACCAAAGTGGGAATGGACTGGGTTTACTGGTGAGGAAAGGAAAATACATTAAAGTCACTCCATGTATTGATTCAACTTATCTTTATAATACTAATGTAATAGAATACTTTAATCCAACTACCTTTTTATAAACATTCTAATACTCCAAAAGGATCAATGAAGTTGAAATTATTCAATTGCTTCATCAGTTGATGAAGATATTCCCTTCAGAGATATAGATTATAACTTGTAATCCCTGTCTGCCCTTGTCCATTTCCTTCTATAGAGTCACTAACACACTGGGGGACTTTCTTTAACTTCTTCCAACATACCAAGCATACCAATGGAACAAAGACTAAAAAAAAAGGGAGGCTGGATCATTTCTTTTTTGTTGCCGCTTAGCTGTTCAGTTGTGTCCTATTCTTTATGATACCCTAGACACAATAGAACAATAGGTCTGGCACACCAGACCCTTTTGTCCTCTATTATCTCTCTCAGTCTATCCAAGTTCATGTTTGTTGTTTCCCTGACACTATTTGTTGGTGTCATCTCCTGTTCCCTTTTCCTTTTTCCTTCAATCTTTCCCCATATCAGCATCTTTTCCAATGAGTTCCATCTTCTGGCTGACTGTGGCCTGACTTTTTAAACTTTAGCTTCAGTATCTGACATTCCCATGGATAATTTGAATTAATTTATTTAAGTATTAACTTAATTGCTCTCTTTTCTGTCTAAGTGACTCTCAAAAGTCTTTTCCAGGACCAAACTTTGAAAGCATATATTCTGTGGTGCTAAGCCTTATAATTCAACTCTTAGAGCCATATATTGCTAATGCAAAACCTTACTAGGCAAGGTGACGTGTCTGCTTTTTAGTATGTTGTCCCTATTTGCAATAGCTTTCCTTCAAAGAAGTATCTTTTATTTCCTGGCTGTATTTACCATCTGTAGTGATCTCTGAGCCCAAGAATATTAAGTCTGACACTGTTTTCATTTCTTCCTCCCTCTTTTTGCCGAGAAATGTAAGACTAATGGCAAAGATCTTGGTTGTTGTTTTTTTATATTTAGTGTCAAGTCAGTTTTTACACTCTCCCCTTTCACTTTCATAAAGTCTTCTTAATTCCCCTTTACTTTCTGCCATCAGAGTGGTATCATTTGATTATCTGAGATTGTTGAGATTTCTTCCAGCAATCTTAAATTTGGTCTCTGATTCATTCACCCTGGCATTCCACATTTTTCCACATACTTTGCATGTAAGTTAAACAAATAAGGTGATAATACACAGCCATGTCATACTCCTTTTCCAATTTTAAACCAGTCAGTTATTCCATGCTCAGTACTAAATGCTGCTTCTTGGCCCATATACAGGTTCCTCAGGAAAGAAGTAAAATGATTTGGGTACTATTCATTAGATTGAAATAAAAGAGAAGTAACAATCATGCTATTAGACAAAGCAAAACCAAAAAGTTATGATATAAACAAAGAAATTACAATATGGTGAAAGGAGCCATAGACAACAAAGTAATGACTATTTAAAACTCATATGCTCAAAATGGCAAAACATATAAATTCTTTAAGGAAAAATTAAATCAAATTTTTTAAAAAACAAATTATATCTTTATTAAGCAAGAAGCTTTAATATTGCTCTCTCATAGTTGGACAAATCTAACAAAAATAAATTAAAAAGAAAATCTAAAATTGATAAATTTTGGGAGAAATTAGATCTATAAGACTGATGTCAGCTCTTGAATCAGTGTTAAAATTACATATTTCTTAGTACCGCATGGAATTTTCTTTTTACAAAAAAAAACTAGGCTGTTTTAGGGCATAGAGAAATGACAAATAAAATTTAAATGTCAGAAATACTAAACACATCTTTTACATAAAATAGCACAATCAAATAGTAATCAACACAATATATAAAGACAGACTTAATTGAACATTTAATAATGAATAATGAATGGGTTAAACAATAAATAAAAATAGTAAATAATAATTATATGAAAGATAATGGTAATTATGAGACAAAATACCACAGTTTCTGGGATGCAACTAAAACATTCCTTAGAAGTAAAATTATATCTCTAAAACACTTAATATGACCAAAAGAATATTAGTAAATCTCATAAATCAACAAACCTAGGGGGGAGAAGCCAAGATGGTGGAGTAGAAAGATACACAGACACTTGGCTCTTACCCCACAGCCCATAAAACACCTGTAAAGAAGAACTCTCAGAAAATTTTAGGGCAGCAGAAGCCACAGAACAACAGAGCAGAGGAGATTTCTGTTCCAGAGAGATCTGAAAAACCAACGGGAAAGGTCTGTAGCGCACCTGACATGGAGCAGACCCCAGCCCTGCCTTGACCACGTGGTACCAAGAGGAGCAGATTTGAGCAGGCTTTAGGGACAGAATCTCCAGCAGCAGTGCAGATCCCTCAACCCACAGGTGCCAAAGGTCAGTGAGAGGGTCTTTTTGGCTGGCTGAGAGGGGAATGGAGTGTGTGCATAACTCAGGCACCCTCAGGAGGCAACAGCAGAGGCAGCAGCATACAGGGGCTCCCAAAGCAGGCAGTGGCCCGAGTCCATTATTGAAGGTCTCCTCGTAAACCCTTGAGGGAACTAAGCCCCTGTGGCTGCCCTGCCCCCACCTGATCAGCTGAACTTAATCTCACACTGAATAGCAGCCCCTCTCCCACTGAAAGCCCCAGAGGCTTGGGAGCAGCATTTGAATCTCAGTCCCCAAGTGCTGTCTGGGAAGAACTAGCGGCAAGGTGGTTGTGGAGAGGAAACTCAGAAGTCAAGTAACTGGCTGGGAAAATGCCCAGAAAAGGGAAAAAAATAAGACCATAGAAGGTTACTTTCTTGGGGAACAGGTGTCTCCCTCCATCCTTTCAGATGAGGAAGAACAAAGCATGCTGTCACAGGAAGTCAAGGGCCCTGCCTCCAAAGGGGACTTAAACTTGGCTCAGGCAATAGAAGACCTTAAAAAACAAGTTAGCAGCTTACTAAAGGAGAATCAAAAAAACACTGAGGAAAATAGGAGCTTTAAAAAGAGGCTAACTCAATTGGAAAAAGAGGTCCAAAAAGTCAGCAAGGGGAAGGAGGTTTTAACAAGCTGAATTAGCCAAATGGAGGAGAAGGTTCAAAAGCTCACTGTACAAAATAATTTGTTGAAAGAGAGAATTGAGTCCAGGGAAATGGATGACTATGAGTTAAACCAAGCAGTTAGTAAACAAAGCCAAAAATTTGAAAAAATAGAAGATAAGGTGAAACAACTCATTAGAAAAACAACTGACCTGGAAAATAGATCCAGGAGAAATAATTTAAAAAATTATTAGACTACCTGAAAGCCATGATCAAAAAAGGAGCCTAGACATTATCTGCCATGAAACTATCAAGAAAAACTGCCCTGATGTTATAGAATCAGAGGGCAAAATGGATATTGAAAAAATTCATTGTTCACCTCCTGAAAGAAACCCAAACAGAGAAATTCCTAGGAATATTGTGGCCAAATTTCAGAGTTCCCACATCAAGGAGAAAATACTGCAAGCAGCTAGAAAGAAACAATTTGAGTACTGTGGAAATACAATCAGGATAACATAGGATCTGGCAGCTTCAACATTAAGGGATCAAAGGGCTTGGAGTGGGATATTTCAGAAGTTAAAGGAACTGGGAATGAAGTCAAGAATCACCTACCCAGCAAATCTGAGTATAATACTTCAAGGGAAAAAATGGTCATTCAGTGATATAGACAAATTTGAAGATTTCATGTTGAGGAAAAGACCAGATCTGTATTTAAAAATTTGATTTCCCAAGACAAGAATCAAGAGAAGCATGAAAAGGTAAACAAAAAAGAAAAATCATGAAAGACTCTCTAAAGCTGAACTGTTTACATTACTACATGGAAAGAAAATATTTTTAACTCTTGAATCTTTTCTCAGTATTTGGGTAGTTGCAGAAGTTGTACATACACACACACATACATATAGATAGAGAATATAGGGTGTGTTACATCAGAAGAGATGATACACACACACACACACACAAATAAAATAAAAATTAAGGGGTGAAGGAGGAAAATTCCAGGAAGAGAAAGGGAGTTATGGAATGGGGTAGGCTATAACCCATAAAAGAGGTAAGAAAAATCTTATTCAATGGAGGAGATAAGGGAAAAGGGGAGTGGGGGCGGAAATAAAGCTACTCTCCCCACATGTGGCTGAAGGAGGGAATAACATGCTCACTAAATTTGATATGAAAATTTATATATACCACAGGAAAGTAGGAGAGGAGGTGACAAGTGGAGTGAGGGGAATGTTAGAAGGGAGGGCAAATGGGAGAAGGGAGTCACTAGAAATAAACACTTTTGAGAAAGGACAAAGTCAATTGTAGGGGGAAAAGTAAAGGGGGATAGGGTAGGTCAGAGGGCCATATAATTAATATTACACAACATGATTACAATGGAAGTCTTTTGCAAAACAATGCATATTTAGTCTGTATTGAATTGCTTCCCTTCTCAGTGGGGCTGGGGAGGAAGGGAGGGAAGGGAGAGAAGTTGGAATTCAAAGTATTAGGAACAAATGTTGAGAATTTTTCTTGCATATAATCGGGAAATAAGAACTACAGGGATAGGGGTATGGAAATTCATCTTGCCCTGCAAGAAAAGAGAGAAGATGGGGATAGGAGAGGGGTGGGGTGTGTTGGAGAGGAGGGTACATTGAGGGAAGGAGTAATCAGAATGCAAAGTATTAGGAAACGGGGGTAGGGGAGTGATGGGGAGAAAAATTGGACGTGTTACATAGTGAGATAAAAGCAATTAGTATTAAAACAATAGACTGAATTAATTACTGAGAATAAATCAATGGCATCTTTAGTTTGGAGAAAAGAATTTCAGTCTAAATTTGCTAGAGGAAGGTAACCTCAGGTAAAATTTGGCATTGATGGAAAAGTCAAGGTTTTAATGGTAAATTTGATTTTATGATTGCCATTTAACCAGGAACTAGAACATATATAGAAAGACATGTAAGTCATTTAAGACTTGCCTCAAAAGATGTTCCTTAGCCAAAGTGAAACTATAATCATATTTGAAACCTGGTTATTGGAACTTGCCATTTTTAGATGCTATGGGACTATTAAGTGACTGTTCTTCTGAGTTTAACTCCAGGTATGGGTAGCAAGAAAGGCAATCTGAGCCTCCAATACATGATGCCAGTAAGCTGATGAGATGCTGGTATGAACTACATAGGTGATCTCAAGGGAAGGGTGGGAGAGTGGCTGTTCAGCATGGGCTGAGGTGGGATTCTGCTGACTCAATTCCCCCACTGAAACCTGGTAGACTTCAAGCCTGAATGAATGCAAGTGGATAATCTAATCCTGCCTGGAATCGACATGAAATTGGGGGGATATTGTATCCTTGCAATGTCCTTACTATTGGTAGCAATTTCCTATAATTGAAAGGTTTGTAAGCTTAATACCAGATCTAGTCAATTATAGATTATGGATAGGGGAACATACAAGATTGTCTAAAATTAAGCTATTAGGCATAGGACTTTAGACCAACAACATTAAGTTAGGGTCCTTTAATTCTTAGTAATACTGTGGAGACAATTAGGTAAAGAGCTTGTGAAATTAGCAACATAAATATTATCTGTGTCTCAGTTGGTTAATGTTTTTTTAAAAAAAAATTCTTTTGTGGTCCATATTGTAAATGCTTTAAAAAGATGCCTCACCTGTCCAAAAGTCTGAATTGCTTTATCTGTTATAAACTGTATTAAAAATAAATAAAAAAAAGAATAAAAAAAAACCACATCTTTTGCTGAAAAAAACCCCATAAATCAACAAACCTAAAAAAAAAACCCAAAAAGTCTTTATAGAAAAAAATAGATAAATTTTAAATAAAAGTATTATTGATTGGGAAAATAAAACTGAAACTGGTTCTTTCAAAAGACTAAAAACTTTGATAATTTTTCAGTATCATTAAAAATAAGAGGGCAGAAAATCAAATCAAGGAAAATTTGTGTACTTTTCACCTTCTAATAACTATTGATGTATAATCTGTGATTTTTAATTTTTTAAAAAAAATTTTCTTAAGTTTATCCTAAGTACTTTAATATGAGATGACCAAAGTCCCCTTTAATCATATTTCTTTTAGAAGCACAAAATAATGAACTTAGTGAACTTCTTTGTAATCTTTAAGGAGGAAACTATGAGCATTTTTTCATTTAGCTACATGTTTCTTCTGCATTCTTAGTTTCATTTTACTGAATAAATGAGTGAATGAATGGATGAAGGAATTGTATAGTTATTAAATATTATATGTGTAAGAGTGTGTTAATTACCAGAGTTATAAATAGAAAAAATAGACTGATATTTCTCTTATGGAGCTCACGTTCTAACTGTGGGAGAATAAATTTGGTTGTCCTTCATTCTTTAAGATGATTAAAATGACATCACTCTGTTAGAGTTGTTACAATATGTTCAATGGTAACTGATTAGACCAATGCTAGCTTGGAAGGTTCTCTGACAGGTCAGGCACAAATAGCCCATGTGAACTTTTGAAATGGAGAAGTCTCTAAATTTGTGTATCTTACATTTTATTTAAGCTACTGGAATTCTGCTTTGCTCATAGGATACAATGCCTTCTTTGATGCAAGAGGGTGGGTGGCCCTGTGCCAGTTTCTCCTGTGTCTCATGATTGATTCCAAGGTTCTTCAGAGAGACCTTGCAAGTTTTTTTGTATCACTTCTTCTGACGTCCGTGTGAGTACTTTCCTTGTGTGAGATCTCCATAAAGTAGTCTTTTAGGGTAACATGTTTGGCATTCAAACAACATGGACAGCCCATAGAAGTTCCACTTTCTTCAGTAGAGTTTAAATGCTTGGTAGTTAAGACAAGAAAGGACTTCACTGTCTAGTACCTTCTCTTGCCTGGTGATCTTCAGAATATTCCTTAGACAATTCAAATAGAAGTGATTCAGTTTCCTGACATGGCGCTCGTATACTGTCCAGTTTTCATAGGCATATGTGGAGTTCTCATTTTTTAATCAGCTTCTGAATTTCATCATTATTTTCATCAAACCCATCTTGATGTTTGTGGGTGTTCTGGCGCAGATGAGTAAATTCAATGCTGTAGACCAGATCTTTGAAAATCTCCCACTTCTTTTCTGTTCTACTGCTGCCAAACATGGGTTGACTTAGCTTTCCCTCTAAATGAGCTAAAACAGTTCATTCTATGAACAGGGTTTTAATATATTGAAATTAAGTTCTCTAATAGTAGTTTCGCCTTTTGTAGAATCCAATGTTTAGCTTGGAAAGGATAAATCTATAATTGGTCTAGCACTTTGAACCATACATTGCCTTCATTACTCTCACATCTTGTCTCTTCTCCTTACAGTGACGTAGTTTATTATATGCCTATGTGTGCTGCTAAGTGCATTCACATTTTTTTGCATTTTGGTAAATGGAAGACAGTACAGGTAATGAGGTCATGAGATACACAAGTCTTCAAAAGTAAGTTGTTGTTGTTTCTGAACCTATTCTTCCCAAGGACTCCCTGCCATGTCTTGATAGTGCCTACTCTGGTGTTAAAGTCACCCTGAATTACAAGCTTGTCCTCTTTTAGCACATTAATGATGAGAGTATCCAGGTCTTCATAAAATTTTTCTTTGACCTCATCAGGGGTCATCATGGTGGGAGCATATGCATTGATGGTGGTGGCACAGTGTTACCTGCATGTGGCAATTATATCATCATGTGTCTGTCATTCACTCCTTTGGGGAGGTATACAAGTTTGTTGACTGGATTAGTTTTGATAGCAAAATCTACCCTAACTTTAAGATGCTCCTCATCATTGGCCACTCCAGAAAACATGTGTATCCAGCTCCAACTTTGGTAAGTTGGCCTTCATTTGCTAGCCTTGTTTCACTCAGGACTGTTATTTGGATGCAATACCTTCTGAGTTCTCATGCAACAAAAGCTGTTTTTCTTCAGGTCTACTGGATTTCATGTTGTCCATAAGTGTGCAAGCATTCTATTTACTGATGGTGAGTGGAATCATCTTTGCAAAAGTTTTTATGCATTGTTTTCATGTTTCAGTTGCAGGGTGGGGTCCTCAGCTGTTGAGGCAAGTAGACCAGGGCTGGGTGAGGCAGACAATTCTAAGGGCATCTTTTTTATTCCTTTCCCTCATACTGGGAGCTGAGCAATATAGTCCTTACAAAGACTGCTGAGACATGTAGAGGGGCTGCTGAATCTCTGTGCTGCTTCAGTCCAGTGAGAAGACAGTCCTATGCTCTGGTCTGCCTGCGTGCAGGGTTGTGAGTACAGCTCCTAGTGTATCCACACCTATTGCTTTGTCACTTGCCTGTTGCCACAGAACTTTGAGAGAAGTAAAAAATGGTAAAATGGGAGATATCTAAGTGAGATAGAGTTGCATAAAGTTATCAGTCTCACTCTCTCTTCCAGAGTCACTAAGTCCACTGGCAAGACAAAAATCAAGATGACTGGTGATGTCTCAGGATGCATTGGATGACTTTGGTGTCTTAGATGTCTACCCAGGCTTTAAGCACTTCACAGTGTCTGATTCAGTTTCTTTCATGGCTTTTGGAACAGATCGTTTTCATCTGCCCATTTCATGAGAGGGAAGTCTTCACATGCTTAAGAGTGACAAAGCCTTAACCCACTTATGGGGTTTGAGGTTCTTTGGTTACCCTCAATGTGGTTCAGCTGGTCTATTGAAATAGTTTACCAGGGTGTTGCTGCTATACATTCTACTGCTTTTTGGAGTCATTAATGAGAGTTGGGTGAATAAGGAAGACATCAAATATGGAAAGCAGTTTTGAAAAGGGCTCATCAGCTCTAACACCAGAGGTAATATTCTTCCCTAAACACTCCATCCTCTGAATAATTCATTTATAGGATAGTTCAGCAGCAGGGTGAATGTAAAGCTCTGATAGTCCTTAAGGTATATAGTATCAGGAGATGCAGTAAAGCCTTCATCTTAATGGATGGAAGTGGATAGGGTTGTAGAGGCAACCACAACCACAGAGAAGAGATAAATGAGTCTGAGAATTCAAGTATCATGGAGTACCTAGCTTTCCTTGAGGGGATAAGAGGGCAGCTTTAAGCTTTGGGGGAGAAGGGGCATTTGCAGGAAAGTTGGTGAGGAGAGGCTACCCATTGCTTCTGCTCTATGAGACTTCCAGAGGTTAGTGTGGCCAGGGCAGCCAGTAGTTTGTAGTG
Organism: Bettongia penicillata ogilbyi; assembly: GCA_023548195.1. Classification (NCBI taxonomy): domain Eukaryota; kingdom Metazoa; phylum Chordata; class Mammalia; order Diprotodontia; family Potoroidae; genus Bettongia; species Bettongia penicillata. Next base: position 858,073 of record JAJHZJ010000164.1, on the reverse strand, counting down.
GGAGTGATAAATAGAAGAAATACTTCTTTCTGGGCTTTTTGTAAAAGCACTTTCTGGGGGCAGAGCCAAGATGGTGGAGTAGAAGCATGGACTTGCTTGGGCTCTCCCCTCAGAGCCCTTAAAATACCTGTAAAAAATGACAATAAATTCTAGAGTAGTAGAAGTCACAAAATGATAGAGTAATACAGATTTGCAGCCCAAGTCAACCTGGAAGGCTGAAAGGAAGGGTCTATTGCACCTGACTCAGGAGCAGAGCACAGTCCAGTTTGGGCCATGTGGCACAGGCAGGACTAGAGCAGGCTTCAGGGTTCTGAATCATAGGCAGCTGCTGTGGTTTCAAGATTTCTCAACCCAGAAATGCCAAAGACAGCTTCCAAGGTCAGTGAGAAAGCTCTTTTACCTGGGCCAGAGGGGAACTTGGTCTTGCCCCAACCCCAGCTCCAGCCCCATGGTGGTGACAGTCATTGGAGCATCAGCAGTCACTCCTGGAGCTCTCAGCCTACAGATGATGGGAAAGTTGAGTGGCTGATCTGGGTGTCAGTCCTGAGTGGCAGTTTTGGGGTGAAGAGGAGTGCTGGTTTGGTGGAGCTGGTGGCACTTGTGGAGAGGGAATCCTACTTGCAGTTCCAGGGAAGAAAAGGTTGCTTATGGTTGTCACAGACCAGAGTGCAGGTCAGGGGAGGTGTAAACATCTCTCCCTTGATTACATCACCTTGGAGAAACTGAGATTTTACAGATTTCTAGAGATATCTTGGTGAACAGCTACACAAAAATATTTGAAGCCTGGGATAGTATACTTTTCACTTGACAAAAGACTTGAAAGTCAAGTAGTTGGCTTGAAAAATGCTCCAAAAGGAGAAAAAAAATAAGACTATAGAAGGGTACTTAGGTATTTTCTTCCATTCTATCAGATAAGGAAGATCAAAGCATACAACAGAGTAAGACCAAACATACAAGTGGAGGAAGATAGCAAAGTCAAGCCTCCTATATCCAAAGACTCTCTAAAAATATGAAATGGTCTCAGGTCAAGGAAGAGCTCAAAAACGACTTTGAAAATCAAATAAGAGAGGTGGAGGAAGACTTGGGAAGAGGAATGAGAGCAACACAAGAAAATTCTGAAAATATAAGTCACAACTTGTTAAAGGAGACCCCAAAAATGCTGAAGAAAATAGCACCTTTAAAAATAGACTAATCCAAATGGCAAAAAACGTCCAAAAAGCCAATGAACAAAAGAAGACCTTCAAAAGCAGAACTGGTCAAATGGAAAGGAGGTCCAAAAGCTCACTGAAGAAAATAGTTCTTCAAAAATTAGAATGGAGTATATGGAAGTTAATGACTTTATGAAAAATCAAGAAGTTATAAAACAAAACCAAAAGAATGAGAAAAAAATGAAGACAATATGAAATATCTCATTTGAAAAATAACTGATCTGGAAAATAGATCCAGGAGAGAAGATTTAAAAATTATTGGTCTACCTGAAAACCATGATAAAAAAAAAAGAGCCTAGACATCATCTTCCAGGAAATTATCAAGGAAAACTGCCCTGATATTCTAGAACCAGAGAGTAAAATAGTAATCGAAAGAATTCAGCAATCACCTCTTGAAAGAGATCCCAAAAGGAAAACTCCTAGGAGTATTGTAACCAAATTCCAGAGTTCCCAGGTCAAACAGAAAATATTACCATCAACTAGGAAGAAACTATTCAAGTATTGTGGAAATACAATCAGGATAACACAAGATTTGGCAGCTTCTACACTAAGTGATCAAAAGGCTTGGAATGTGATATTCCAGAGGTCAAAGGAGGTAGGATTAAACCCAAGAATCACCTACCCAGCAAAACTGAGTAAATACTTCAGGAGAAAAATGGTCTTTCAATGAAATAGAGGACTTTCAAGCATTCTTGTTGAAAAGACCAGAGCTGAATAGCAAATTTAACTTTCAAATATATAAGAATCAAGAGAAAAATGAAAAGGTAAACAGGAAAGAAAAGCCATAAGCAACTCATTAAAGTGGAACTGTGTATATTATATATGTGTATGTATATTTGTAGGTACACATAAGTATATGGGTATATGGATGTGTATACATATATACATATACACACAATGGATGGGAAGAAGGGGAAGATGAAAGGAAACAAGTGAGGCTTACTCTCATGGGATTTGCCTCAAGGAAGGAATAACACACACTCATTTGTGTATGGAAATCTATCTTACCCTTCAGGAAGGCAGGGGAAGGGGATAGGAGAGGGAAGACAATTGAAAAGATAGCAAATTGGGGAAAAGGATAATCAGAAGCAAACACTATTGTGGGGGGACAGGTCAAGGGAGAGAATGGAATAGATGAAGGGTGGCAAAGGACAGAGGGAAATGTGATTAGTTTTGCATGACTACACATGTATGACCTATATCAAATTGCTTTCTTTCTCAATGAGGTTGGGTGGGGAGGGAGGAAGGGAGAAAATAAGGAACTCAAATCTTTAAAAATGAATGTTAAAGTTGTGTTTGCATGCAAATGGGAAACAAGATGTACAAACAATGGGGTATAGAAATCTATTTTCCCCTACCGGAAAATAGAGGGAAGGGGTATAAGAGAAGGGGGAATGATAGAAGGGAGGAATGGGTGGTTGGGCTACACAGTGTCCTGGGGTGGGGGATGGGAGAGATGAAGAGAAAATTAGGAATTCAAATTCTTATGGAAGTGAATTTTGAAAACTGAAAAATAAATAAATTATATATTAAAAATAAAATAAAATAAAGTTGGTTGGAGGAGGAAAAAAATAAAAACACTTCAAGAATATCAACACTTTGTTCATTTCCTTCAGTCCATCACATGTTCCTGGACAATTATCTCTCATTTGCAGTACCAATAGCTAAGTTAATATTTATAAACAGTTTAAATGATTACAATTTAAAATAATTTTTAGTATTTTCTGCCTTTATATTTTGCTGAAGAAAAAAAGGGGATTCATTGGACTGAGGTCTATTTTAAAATCTTCCATTGCCAGAGATGGCATCACCAAGTGACCAACATCTCCATGGTGAACTAAATCATATGTTACCACTATTATACCAGAAGGCTTTTACAGCAGAATCATCCAGAGCTTACAGTTCCCTAGCATAGCTTTCTAGAAGCAAGATTCATCTCCATATAATAATGATGAATCAGAGTCAGGCTTTGTGGAGGTGTCGAGAGTGCATGGTTTTCAAATGATATAATGAGTTGGAATACTCCCCCCACCCACTCCATTGACTGATTCTTTTTGGCATTTTTAGTTGTTCTGATTTGGCATCCATTTCACTTTAAACCTTGAGAGGCATCATGATGAAGTAGATAGGGCCATGGTCTTGGAGTTAGGAAAAATTGATTTTAAACTCCACCTTAATCATTTACTATGTATATAACCATGAGTAAGTCACCTAATTTTTTTCTTTCCCCATCTGTAATTAGGGTACGTGGAGCCAGATAGCCTCTTGAGGTCCTTTAGAATGCTGAATGGTCCTTTAGAGTTCTGAATCTTTGATCTTATGATAAAGGACAAAATATGCAATCTTGTATTGGTGATGTACACAAGAGATAAACAGTGCCAAAAGAGTATTTGGGAACAGTCATAGAGAAATTACCCAACCAACTTTCGTATTAGGAAGACACAGGTGTATGTGAAAGCCAATCCTCTTCTCATGGCGTTTCTTGGGTGGTAGAGCACCTATACTGATAATAGGGAGGTTATAAAAGTCAAGGTTGAAAGGCCTCTAATTTCCTTTCTGGCATAAAAATTCTACGATTCTAATTCTAATAATTCAGCCTTCCTCAGGTAAAAATTACTACATATCTGTTGCTAAATTCAGTGGATGACATAATAATTATCCATTTCCAGGTATGTCTCAGCACATTGAGCCACAGATATTACCTCTTCCTTGGAAATTCTGAACCACAGCAATGCTGTGATTTTGAGAATCTGTGCTATGTATGAACAGGTCAAAGTAACTGAGACTGAATTTTTTAAAGAAATATTTCTGTCCAATAAGAGGAAAGAAGCCATGACCTGAGGAAGCAGGTATGACATTTTTCCTACTTGCAGAGATTTTAGTATTAATAAATCAAAATATTCTCCATTATGTAAAAAGCCTTTTCCTTATCCTACTTTTTATCTGTCTGAAAACAGTCGAATTTGGAGTCTCACTTAAACCAATCTTCCATTTAAAAGTCATTGTGCAGGGCCATAAAATTTATAGGTTAGACTAATAATGCCTAAAGTACATAGCACACAGAGGCATATAAGTTGCATTATCTGACTTGAATTTAATTCGGGATCACTTTAATATCATATGGACACATATTTTTATTTATATTTCTTGACAATGACTTAAATGGATGTAAAACTCTTTATAAACTATAAAGCACCATATAAACACCAGCTCTTATCATTTATTAAGTCAGATCCTCCTAATACCCTCATCTTTGTTACTGAGAACTGTCCCACCAACCAAGTTGAATATCTGTTTCTCTTACTTCTCCTCATATGCTCATCTATATCCTCTTCAGTCTTCCTGTATTTTTCCACTTCCTTTTCTCCATATTTTGCCCCCTCTGCTTTGGAATCCCTTCTCTATGGTTAGAAAATATTGTTCCATAAACAATCTTTCCTTTAATGTCCCTTCCTTTTCTTCAACAATTGAAAGCTAGCTTTCCATTTAAGACACAGCACATCCTGTACTTCCTCTTCAAGGGTTGTCTGCTTTTCCATTTGCTGTTTAAGACAAAACTAGGAGGAAATTGGCACATTCTTTTCTCCCCTTCAGTTACCTACAGGCCTTCACTCTGCTACAGCTCTCTCAAATATCTTCTTCTTTGAGATTCCTGCTATTGTATTAGATCACCCTTTTCAGACCCTTTTTGCTGTCATCTACAGACCATCTTCCTTAGGGAATTCAGCACCTGGTTCATAGTCTTTCTTTTCAATGCTTTCTCCACTTTTTCCCTAAGATCTTAAAGATAGAGGCTTTTAAAATTTGTTTTGTATAGTTCTTTCTACACTGCTCCCCCCATCGCCTATCATGGTGCTCTGTCTATGCTGAGAATTTAGTAAATCTTTGTAGACTTCATCTGATATTTATGACTTCAGCTTTCACATTGGCTTAACATTGTGGCTTCCCATTTCACCAACTTCACCAACCAATCACCATTGCTCACCATCACCTCATCCTACACTATCTCCAAGACACTAATCTCTGAAATCTTCTTCTATGGTCATAGTATCCTATATTTTCAGTTTTCTGATTGCATCAATAATCCTAAGCATGTTCTTTGTAGTAGTCACCTCTTGATCCCTACATTACTCTCTATCCTCCCTGTCCACCCCCCTTACTGTGGCTTTACTTCCCTTCCTTTACTATCAGTTATTTCAACATCTTTCATCCTTTGATTCTTTGATATTTTGTCTTTCTGCTTTTCTTGTTGCACCAATATTGAACTTTCTGTCACATCATCTTCATTTTATGCTCTTGTTCTTGAATCACAGATCTTTACTAGAAGTAGTCATGAAATTCTGCAGTCAGAGTTCACTACAAATTAATGCTTTCTAACATGAACTGGGTCTTTCTCATTGTGTGACAATCCCTTTGTTAATATTTAAATTCATGTAACATGGCCCTTAGTGGTTATTCAAAATAATCTCCTCTTTTTTAAAACTCAAAACTTGGCCCTAATCTTACCTCTTTTATCATATGACTTCATCCTTTACTAAGTTGTCATGCCCAATATGAATCAATACTCAATAGTAATGTGAATCAGTTATAAGAGAGAGTAGTCAAAAAATTTCATTCCATTTTAGATTGCATTGGAAGAGGTATAATGTACAAACAGTGATCTCAAGCTCAAACAGAAACAGATTTAGAAAACTACAAATTAGCATTATCGGTGTTCATATTGAATTTTTATTTATTTTGCTGAATATTTCCCAATGACACTGTTTCAGGGCACATGTAAGGGTTTTCTTGGCCACACATAATGTATCAGCCTTGATTTTGACACCTCTGGTTTCCAGAATGAAGGAGTTTTACTATAGTCTGTCTTCATTAGATCACATCTATGCTACTGTGTTCCATTCTGAGTCCCATGATTTAGGAACAACATCGATAAATTGAAATGGTTTTAGAGGAGAGGACTCAGAATCATGAATGAAATGGTTCAAAACAAAGGTTTGTTGGAGGAACTTTTATGTTTAGCCTTGAGAAGAGAAGGGGGAAAGGGTAGATTGGGGTGGAATAATTACCTTCAACTATCTACATAGAAGAGGGATTATAATTGTTCTGTTTTTTTCCCAGAAGATAGAACTTAGATTACTGAATGGAAGAGAGCAAGAGGAAGAGCGAGAGTGAGCGAGAGAGAGAGAGAGAGAGAGAGAGAGAGAGAGAGAGAGAGAGAGAGAGAGACAGGTTTAGACTTGACTTAAAGGAAATAACAAAAACAACAACTTCCTAAGAATTAGAGTGGTCCCAAAGTGGAATGAACTTCTGGAGGTAATGGACCATTCCCTGGACAATCTTCAAATGAAGTCAAGATGATTTACTTACTTTTTTGGGATATTGTGGACAGTGATTTTGTTAAGGTGGGAACTAGAAGAGGTGATTTCTGAGTTCCTGCTAACTCTGAGGTTATAAGATTCTGTGACCATATTTCTATTTTCGATTGGGACTGTTTGCCCATGTGGATGCTCAACTGTTTTTGTAACATGTTATGAATGCAGTGTACACAAATCATGGATAATGAGTGTATTCTCAAATTGTCAAAGTTAACTTTAAAAAAAATTGCTGTGGAAAAGGTTGGATATTCATCAGGGAAATTTCATGCATTTTGAATTTGATTTTTTTAGGTGTAGGAAGAGGATGCAAATTTAAAAGTGAACAAAGAGAGATCTGTTCTAAGCCCTTCCATATACAGATAAAGAAATTGAGGTCTCAAGAGTTAAAATGACTTTCCCAAGGTCATAAACATAATATGTAACAAGGCTGGGTATCAAACCCAGGTCCTTTAATGCCAATGTCATCACACTTTCTACTACTACATGCAGTAACTCTGAATCAATAAATCAAAGTGCCACAATAAAACAAATGGGTACAATGATGAAAAGAATTCATAAGGGCAATAATATCCATTAAACTCCAACCTCAAGAGGAGGTGTGTTGCTAGCTGTTGTAGAAGCCATGGCTGTCCCTTAGTTCTCTGTTATACTCATATGCAAGTACTCCTAATATCTCTTTCAGGAAAGACAGCAGCTAAGTGCAGGAACATAAATTACTATCTTCTATGGCCATAAAGCATTGTGCTAAGTGAATTTTCTTAAAAATAAAAACAATCTGCAATATTTACCAAATCGCCATTAAAAGCTACCTCATAACTGTTGCACTGATAATGATGAATAATTGCTTCATATCTGTCTCACTCCAAAGGCCTCCAACCCACCCCTCCCTAAGTGTATGGTGCTTTTGACTTATGAGGTTCCCAGTCATGATAGAAACCCATAATTTACTGTAGTTGCTGTTACTCAAAATGATGGGCTCAGCATAGACTTGAATTGATTTATTAAAATTGTCCTAAGTCAGAACACAAAGCTAGCACTTAATACTAAATTCTCTGATTATAGAAAGGACTTGAAGAGCAGAGAAATTCCATTTAACAGTTCTTCCCAGTGCTTAGTTTTCTGTAAGGTAAAGGTGCAGATGTGGCTAAAATATCTCTGTCATCCCCCACAGGGTAGGATGGAAGGGAAGGAACGTTTGAAGGTGGAAAAGTTTGGGGATTTGTTACATCACCAGAGATGTGTTTGCTTTGCTATTAAAAGAAAAACAAAGAGGCTTTTTTTGCACATTTTTCTAGGGAGAGAATAGAGAGCTGAAAAGTAACATTATGATCGTGAGTCCAAGCAACCATTGCCTTCAGAATAAAATATGGACTCTTCAGCTTGGCATTGAAAGTCTTTCACATTTTATCTTCCCCAATTAATTGTCCATTATTCTACTTTTCAAACACAGTATTCATCCACATTGGCCCACTTATTGTTTTAATGTCTTAGCATGCTATTTCCTACATCTATGCCTTTGTACAAGCTGTCCCACAATGCATTCTTTTTTCATTTCTGCCTCTTAGCATTCATAGCTTTTTTGACGGCCAAGATCATGTACTATCTCCTATGAAAAGTTTTCCCAGATTTCCTTAACTGAGGCATTCTCTTCCTCAAATTATCTGATAGACTTATCTGTTGGACTGTTGTGTTCCTGTACTCCTACTCCCAGCAGAATGCAAAGTCCTTAAGGACAAGTGTGATTTAAAAATAATTTGCTGTTGAACTTTGATTCTTCAAATATAGCAGCTGCTTAATTAATGTGTGCTATATTGTATTGCATAATGTTGTATTGTACTGCATTGTATCATATTGCATTGTATGTGTAGCCCTGCAGTATCTTATTACGGCTACATGAGAGGCAATGCGATGTAACAAAAAGAATAATAAAAATTTAGAGGTCATCTTGTTGATAGTTCCTCCAAAGTAATCCTGATGAGGTGTGTGTTCGTCTTTTGTTGCCGAAGAAGACCATGCCATCAGAGAAATAATGATATGACCTGCACTTGACTTTGTTTTGAGTGAGGGAGGGCTGTGCAGGTCACCAGCCTCACTTCTCCTCCAGTGACCAGATATTCATCAGAATGACTGGAGATGACCCAGGATGAGACAATTGGGGTTAAGTGATTTGCCAAAAGTCACACAGCTAGTGAGTGTCATGTGTCTAGGTGAGATTTGAACTCAGGTCCTCCTGACTCCTGTGCTGGTGCTCTATCCACTGCACCACCTACTTGCCCCTTCCTGATAAGGCAATCTCTGCATGGACACTTTCAATATTGAGGAATTCATTTCCTCAAAGCAATGCTTTGTCTTGTAGGGAAGTGCTATTAAATTATTAGAAATGCTTTCCTTATTATGAGCCCAAAAGAGCTTCATTGCAATTTCAACACATTGTTGTCTGCCGGTGCTAGACAGAATAGTTCTAAACTTATTTCACTTCCATGACTCTTTCAATTTTGAAGACATTATAGCTCTGGTATGACACTGATTCTGACCCTTCCTAGTCTCTCTCTCTTCTTGTACTGGAGCTTAATTGCACATTCCATCTGAAGGCCCTTCAGTTGATTGTGGTAATTCTCTAGAAGTATAGCCATGTGGCTATTAGTTATTTTCAGGGTTCTAGACATAATGTTGGTGTGTGTGTTTGTGTGTGTGTGTGTGTGTGTGTGTGTTGGGAGAAGGAAAACCTATGTTTTTAACACAACTCATGCCTCAAGATTGCTGGCTTGGTTGTCAATGGTCAATTTAAATGAAGAGTCCACACCTGGTCCTCTGAAATTTTTTTGTTTCCTACAAGATGAAGTTGCTTTTTCTTCTACACTTAGGACTCAGAAGTAGTGCTGTGCTCTTTGAGTAAACCAACATTATGTATTGTCCGTGAAAAAGAGTCTTTGTGCTCAGGATCTGCAGCTTTACATGTCTGTTCCTTTGTTTGGGCACCCAAGCACTTATACATTTCTTCAGTAGTAAGTAGTTCTCTTAAGGCAAAGTTCCTCAGATCTGCTGAATTCTAACAAGTTTCTCCTTTCAACTCAGAGAAAGCTATATGAGGCAATATAGTCAAGTCCTGAGTGGATCCCCCACTAAGGCTGTAGATGGCACTAAGGGATAATAAACCCCACTCATCACTTCCTTTAAAAACAGAATTCTACTTTCCTCCAATCAGCTTCCATGGCATCCACAGTACTATTCTGTTCTCAGTTCTCAAGTTCTAGATGGCATTAAAGAGCAACAAACTCATTTAGATCTTCACATAGCAAGAGTATCCTGTTTCCTCCAATCAGCTTCTAGAACTATAGGTATCTCTTCTAATGAGAAGAGCAATTCCAGAGACTGTCTGACTTTAATTAGTTGTGTCAGCTGAATTCCAATTCTCCTCTAGTCTACTTATTTAAAACAAAGAAGACAGTACACATCATCAAATTCTCTCTTCAAGAAGGTGTTGCATTTTTTCATCCTAAGGTTTCTTCTGATTCTTCCGTTCTCAAAGCAGGTCCTTCTTATACTCAATGACTTCTATTTTATAATGAGAAACTAAAAAATCCAACTGTCTCTCAGATATGACCTCAAAGAGTCATCATATGCTTGTTCCATAATTCCCAGTTATTCAATTTATTTTCTCAGCAATATGCTTCAAGATTCTGAAAACAATTACATGTTAATAAGCTAATGAACTATAATTCACTGTTGTGATATTTACCTCTTAATGTTTTGTTTGGAAACAAGTCCTTTCAGCACATTTTAAAAAAATACTGTTTTGTTTTCACATTGTATTTACAGATTAATCCTACTTTACTAGAGTTCTCTTGTGACTAAGCAATAAATAATTAAATAAAATTAAAAAATGTGATCTTATCTGAAAGTGTATGCAACATTTCACATCTGTAGAATGGAAAGAAAATCTTTGTTTTCTCCCTCCCACTCCTTATACCACTGGGAAAAAAAGAAAATAAAACAAATTTCTTGTAATAAGTATGCACAGTCAAGCAAAACAAATTCCCTTATTGGTTCTATATTGAAATATATCTCATTGTGTACCCTAAATCCATCATCTTTATGTATTAGACAGCATGTTTCATCATCAGTTTTCTAGAATAATAGTCATTGTATTTATTTTTTTAATTATTTAATCATAACTCTTATCCCTTTTAAGACATTTTTATAATGTTATTATTATACAAAATGTTTCTCATTTCACTTTTCATCAATTTGAAAAAATCTTCAAAATTTTCATTTTTATAATATTAAGTCTATAAAATAAATTTTGCTCCTGGTTCTGTTCACTTCACTCTATCTCAGTTCATATAAGTCTTTTGAAGTGTTTTTGAAATTTCTTTCCTCATTTTTAAGGCAAAATAGTATTCTACAATATTAATGTAGTACAGTTTATTCAACCATTACTCAAATGATGGATATTAATTTACTTTTCATTTTTTTGGCACCACAAAACTGGTTCAGATTTATCAGAAAAAATAATTCTTGTATTGATAAATGATATGAACACAGTTCTCAAGGGAAGCATTTTTTATATAGTCCTATAAAATGTATCAAATCACTACTAATTAGAGAGATATAAATGAAAGAAATGCTGAGGTTCTATCTCATTAGAATGGAAAAGATAACAAAAAAAGTAAAATGATAAGTGTGGAGGTCTGTGGGGAAAAGACACATTGATTCTCTCTTGGTAGAACTGTGTGAATGGTTAAACCATTTAAGAAGACAATTTGGAAATATACAGAAAAACAAAAAACAGAACTTACTGAACAGTGCATATCCTCTGACCTAGTTCTACCACTGCTAGGTCTATAACAAAAATAGATCAAAGATTAAGGAAAAAGTTCTTTATATACAAAAATATATTTATGACACTCAATACATTTATGAGGGACAGATTTTTCTCAAGCCCTTGGAGAAATGTCTCATTATACTTGTTTTTCATAAAGTCTTTTTTGTTGCTCCTTTGAGTAACTAAAATGTCCACATACAAAAGGGACAGTACCTTACAACAGGAACTCTTCCTATCCAATTTCCAATCCATTCCTCTTTGACTAGACATCAACCAGTCCTTCAATCATTCTTCATGTGACAAAGATTATAGTACACGATTATCATCTCCCTTATTTTAAACACATTGCAGTGTTAAAGTCACTTTTCAAAGATTGGTATCAAGAACAGAAATAATACACACACACACACATACAGTACAATGGTTAACTTAACTGGAGAGACTCAGTGTACATGAGAACAAGGGTAAAATAATTTATCAACAGGTGTCAATCAACCCACATACTTTCATGTAGAAGGAATATAGAATATGAGAGTGCCCAACCTGTGAGGGAATCAACACTGATGTTTTTGTTTTTAGTGATAATATGAAAAGAACAAAGAAAAACCAGACATCTCTTTTAAGGAAAATGATGATTTGACAGAAGCAATGAAATGTTACTGATAAAAAAGCTAGAGGACTTTTTTTTAAAAAAAGAAGATAGGAGAAAAGTGGGAAAATCTTATGGCCTAAAAGCTACCTTTCTTTTTTGGATGGTCATCCTCTTGATGGCAGTTAGAAGATATTATTTTATGAGTGTGTGTAGGGGAGGATATCATAGAGATTAAGACTGGACATGGCCCACCTCTATATCTCCATCATGTATTAACTTTTTGAACAAACTAAATAGAATTTTTAAAAAAATGTTGGTATCCCCAATATATTTATTGTTCCCAAGTGGCCTATAGAAAATGTTCAAGAATATCTTATTTGGCAAGAGTTCTAACATGAAACCTAACCAGAGATCTTTTGAACAGGCTACTTAATCTTTCTCTGTCTCATTTCCCTCATTTGTAAAATGAAGGTTGTACTTGGTGATATTGAAATTAAAATAAATTAAAATTAAATCTAAAATTCCATGATTATTTTTTTAAATGTTTATTTATTTATTTATTTATTTTTAATATTCAGCATTCATTTCCACAAAATTTTGAGTTCCAAATTTTCCCCCCATCTCTCCCCTCCCCCACCCTGTATGCCTTGCATTCTGATTACCACTTCCCTCACTTTCCCTTCTCCCTTTTGTCACACCCCTCCCTTCCCTTATCCCCAGCTTTTCTTGGTTCCTTTGACTTCTTGAATGTCATATTCCAAGTCCTTTTCTTTTCTTGTAGGGCAAAATAGATTTCTATACCCCATTACCTGTATTCCTTATTTCCCCATTGTATGCAAAAACATTTCTCAACATTAGTTCCTAATTCTTTGAATTTCAACTTCTCTCCCTTCCTCCCTCCCCACTCATCCCCACTGAAAAGGCAATCAATTCAATATAGGCTATATATGTGTAGTTTTTCAAAAGACTTCCATAATAGTTATGTTGTATAAGAGTAACTATATTTCCCTCCATCCTATCCTGTTCCCCATTTATTCTATTCTCTCTTTTAACCTTGTCCCACCCAGTAAGTGTTATTTCTAATTACTCCCTTCTCCATTTGTTCTCCCTTCTATCATCCCCCCCACCCTACTTCTCGCTTGCTTTCCTGCAGTGTAATATAAACTTTCACACCAAATTGAGTGAGCATGTTATTTCCTCCTTTAGCCAAATGTGAAGATTAAGTTTCACTTTTTCCCTCTCACCTTCTCCCTTTTCTCCTGCATTGAATAAGCCTCTTTTGTGAGTGATAATTTGCCACATTTCATTTCTCTCTTTGTTCTCCCAATATATTCCTCTCTCATCCTTTATTTTTTTAGATATCATCCCTTCTTATTTAACTCACCCTTGTGCTCTCTGTCTATATGTGTGTGTATGATCCCTCCAACTACCCAAATACTGAAGTTACAAATATTGTCTTTCCATGTAGGAATGTAAACAGTTCAACTTTAGAAAGTCACTTATGATTTCTCTTTCCTGTTTACCTTTTCATGCTTCTCTTGATTCTTGTGTTTGAAAGTCAGATTTTCTTCTCAGGTCTGGTCTTTTCATCAAAAATGCTTGAAAAGCCTCTATTTCATTGAAAGACCATTTTTTCCTCTGAAGTATTATGATCAGTTTTGCTGGGTAGGTGATTCTTTGTTATCCTAGTTCCTTTGACTTCTTGAATATCGTATTCCAAGTCCTTCGAGCCCTTAACCCAGAAGCTGCTAGATCTTGTATTATCCTGATTGTATTTGCACAATACTTGAATTGTTTCTTTCTAGCTGCCTGTAATATTTTCTCCTTGATCTGGGAACTTGAAATTTGGCTACAATATTCCTAGGAGTTTCTATTTTTGAATCTCTTTCAGGATGTGATTGGTGAATTCTTTCAATATTTATTTTACCCTGTGGTTCTAGACTACCAGGGAAGTTTTCCTTGATAATTTCATGAAAGATGATCTCTAGGTTCTTTTTTGATCATGGTTTTCAGGTAGTCCCATAATTTTTAAATTGTCTGTCCTGGATCTATTTTCCAGGTCAGTTTTTCCAATGAGGCATTTCACATTATCTTCTATTTTTTCATTCTTTTGGTTTTGTTTTATAATTTCTTGGTTTCTCATAAAGTCATTAGATTCCATCTGCTCCATTCTAATTTTTAAAAAACTATTTTCTTCAGGGAGCTTTCGAACCTCCTTTTCCATTTGGCTAACTCTCCTCTTTAAAGCATTCTTCTCCTCATTGACATTTTGAGCTCTTTTACCATTTGAATAAGTCCATTTTTTAAGGTGTTAGTTTCTTCAGCATTTTTTTGGGGGGTCTCCTTTAGCAAGTTGCTGACTTGTTTTTCATAGCTTTCTTGCATTGCTCTCAATTCTCTTCCCAGTTTTTCCTCCACCTCTCTTACTTGATTTTCAAAATTTTTTTGAGCTCTTCCATGGCCTGAGATCACTGCACATTTATTTTGGAGGTTTTGCATGCAGAAGCCTTGACTTTTAGGTCTTCCCTGGAAGACCTAAATTGTTCCTCCTCATCCAAAAGGATGGAAGGAAATACCTGCTCACCAAGAAAGTAACCTTCTATTGTCTTATTCCTTTTCCCTTTTTTGGGCATTTTCCCTGCTAGCTACTTGACTTTTGAGTTTTTTGTTGGGGTAGAGCTCAGGGCTGAGATTGAAATCAGTTGCTCAATTCCCCCAGGGGCTCTAGACAAGGGCTCCAAAAATGGAAGCTGCTGTTGGGGTCCTGACTGTGCTCCCGTCTCCTGACTGGCAGAGCTCTCTCACTGACCTTTGAAGTTGTCTGTGGTATTTGTGGATTGAGCAATCTGTGAACTGTTGCTGCAGTGGCTCCCTGAAGTCTGTTCAGAGTACTGTCCTTGCCACATCAGGCTGTGACCCAAAACTCCATGATTCTCTAAAATCAGTATTTCCCAAAGACATTTGACTGTGGAATACAAAATATGTCTACCTCACAAGTATTTTTAATGCATTTACACATTCCATTCCAATATTTTTGGGGTGAAAACATTTCTAGTATTAAAACTTCCTCATGAAAGTTCTTCTCAGCCCCTCATTCTTATCATAAAAGCACAGGTGGTCCACTGAGCAGTTTTGCAAATGCTACCTTAGTGTTATAGAGGTAGGTTAATGTGACTCAACGAATTTACTTATAAGAAATTTCCAACTGTAAGTTAGGCTTCCTAAATTCAATGTCACAGAGAATAATGAACAGCTACTTCTGTTGTAGCAGAATAGAATGATAATGGGAGATACTTGATGGAAAAAGAGAAAACACAATAGACATTTGCATCCAATGCCACAATATTTCATTTGGTTCTTTAATAGGTCTTTGAGTTTCAATGCATTTTATATCATCAAACAGAAGTGCATAAGCAGAACTCTCATATATGAAGTGTTGTTAGGCATCCATTTGTGGCCATCATCTTAAAATAGGAACACATACAAATATTTTTAACATGGAAGCTGGATAGAAAAACCTAGCTCAGATCTAGTCACATGGAGGTTACGAACAGAGCAAAAAGCTTTAGTTGAATAGTTGTCACATAGTAGTTTCCATTTATTTAGTTGATTCAGAAAGAACCTTCAGGTTATTTTATTTCAAAGCAACTTTATACTCAACTTGCAAGAGAATGGCAATGCCATCCTATACATGACAGTTATATCGACAGCTAGTAAATTTAGGGAAAGAACCTCATTTTTAAAATTTTTTAAAAAAAATTAAATTTTTTAAAAAAATGAGAAAACATGATTTAGCAGCTGATATGAATTCTGACTAGTAGAAAAACCAGGAGTTTAAGAATAAAAGGAAAGTAGGAGAAAGGGGGAAGAATGATTTGATCTAGAAACCACTTTTCTTTTTATATCAGCACTTTTTTGTGCTGATCTTATATGGCAGAGTGAAAAGAATACTGGACTAGAAGTTAAGAAGACTTAGATTCAAATCTTTTTATAATTCCATCTTTCCCTTGATTGATGATCTCCAATCTTGTTCTTTGTTCTTATCCTTACCTCAAATTCATCCTTGCTTCAGTTATTTTCCATTAGTTTCATACTGACTATACTATCCTCTCTTCCATTCTCCACTATCCTCTAATCTCAAATCCTTTGCCCCTGGTCCTATTGCCCATCATGATTTGCCAAATTCCAAACTTGGATTACATCAGCCATCTACCTCCTTGTCTTCTATTCATGTTTTGAAGAATTGAGCTAGAGGAAGTCATGAAAGTGTGGTGACTGGATGCATTACAAATTTATGTTACATGTTATTAACTGGACCCTCATTTGCAGCAAGTCAGTACTTTAACAGCTCCCTAATCAGTTGCATGTACCCCTCACCAGAGTACTTATTCCAAACCTATCAATTCTTCCTCGGGCTTCCTATAGTAGCACCCTATTCCATCACTACCCTCAAGCTGAGGACTTTGCCTTATATGTCAGTGAAAAATCTGATGCCACCCCATGACAGTTCCCTTTTCTTCCATCTTCCTCATCAATCAGACATTGCATCTTCCTACATTATATTTGCCTTCACTCCCATCTATCATGATGGGAGTCATGTGTCAAGAAAACAACTCTAAATGCACAAGTCAATCCATTCCCTCTCATCTCCAACAAATTCCTTCCATTCCCTAAACTTCAACTTCTGTGTACTTCTTTCCATGCTGCTTGCAAGTATGTCAATATCTTCTCCATTCTTAAAATGAAATAACAAAAGTATCCTATCACCTCTGTTAACTACCATCCTACCTTTTTCCCTCCTCAGCTAAATTCTTTGAAAAAATCATCTATGCTAGATGCCTCCACTTCTTATCATTCCACTGAAATTCCTTTCCTCAAAGTTACTAGTGGACGGTTAAATGCCAAATCCAATTATATTTTATCAATTTTCATACTTCTTAAGATATTTGCATCATTTGACACTATTCTGCTTGATATACTTCATTGTCTGCATCTTTATTATGTTGTTCTCTCCTGGTTCTCCTCCAACGTATATGACAATTTTTCAACCTTCTTTGCTAAATCTTCCTCTAGGTCACAATCACGTATTGTGGCATTGTCCTTCACCCTCACACATGGAGGCTATTCAGTGTCTTCTTCTTTACTACCTCTATATTATCTCACTTAGTGAGCCAATTATCTCCTATAAGTTCAATTATCTCTGCACAGATAATTCCCAGATTCATACACCCACCTCAGTCTCTCTCCTAAACTCCACCATCAAATAACTAGCTATCTTTTGGACATCTCTAATAAAAAGCTCGAATTATCTCAAATTCAACAATTAGAGTCCAAAACTCATTTTCTCCCTCCCTCTCCCCTTTCTGTATTACTTTATTACTGTTGAGAATACTACTACCATTCTTTCATTTCCCCAAATTTGCCACCTTGGTGTCCTCAATTCTTCACTCAGCTCTCCTGACAAATACAGAGTTTTGGCATTTCTACCAACTCCTAGTTAATATACAAGCTTTACAATTTGCACAGTGCTTCACAAATATTATCTTTATTGATCCTCACAACAATCTTGAGAGATAAAATCTATTATCCATCTAGATTAGGAAACTCAGCCAGATAAAGGTTAAGTGATTAATCAATCCTAACCTAGGTAAGTGTCTGATGCTGGATTTGAACTCAGTTCTTGCTGACTCAACGTCTTGCGCTTCCGTTACCTTTACAACGTCTCACCTTTCCATCACCTCTGCCTTCATCCAGCTTCAGCTCTGGTATATTACCTTGCTCACACCTAGACAATTTCAGTCTGTTACTGCCTCAAGTCTCTCCCCACTCCAGGACATTTTCTATGCAGTTACCTGAGAAATCTTAAGGGGAAGATCTGACCATTAACCTCACAACCCTGCCCTCAATAAACTCGTGTGTGTCCCTATTACCTCCAGGACCAAATATAAAGTCTTTAGCTTGTTGTCTGCAGCCCTTCAGGACCTGCTCCTCCCCTTGCCTTGCATTTCCGCATTTTTTTTCTACTTCTCATCCTCTTTGACCCAGTGATGCTGGCCCCTTTTCTCCTCTTCACAAAGAGCACATCATGAGCTTGCTCCGGTGCCTGGGGTGTAGTAAGTGCTGTATAATGTTAGTTGTTATTGTCATTACCATATCGTTATTACAGTGCACCCTATACCTTTGCCTTTTGACTTCCCCCAGCTTACTGTCCATCACGGTTAATGCCTTCCCTCTACTTTCCATTTAATCTGCATATGTCTCGTATGTATGGAGTGGCTCTTTCATTGCGTCCCTCACTAGAATGGGAGTTCCTTGAAAGTAGGGCTGCATTTTAGTCTCTCTTTGTATCTCTTAGCATAGCGCCTGGCATAAAATAAGCACTTGCTAAATGCTTCCTGATTGACCTTAAAGTGCCATATGGTCATTTAATTTGGGATTTAAACTTGAATCATTTTAGATTGGAAAACATCTTTCTCAATGCTAAATCTCATGAAAAACTGTAGTTCCCATATCTTTGATGGCTCAGTTTGAACCTGACCAACTGATGGCACTGGGGAGAGGGAGAAAGCATTACAAAATGAAACTGGGGATGTATTGAAAAGTAAAAATGCTGCTTAACCAATTGGTTATTTTGTCTACACATCCTCAAACCCGTATTTATTTTTGATGGTGCTGATGTGCTGGTGGAGTGTGTTATTACTTAACTGATAGAACGCGTTAGTTGTTTTTACAGTGAGGATCAAGGTCATTAATCAATAGGGAGCTTGTAGAGAAGGCTGCCTATTGAGCAGAATCACTGAGGTCTTACCCACGTACAGTACCAACTGTCATTTATTTCCATCAAAATTCTTGGTTCTTTGAAATGAATGTTCTTCATCAAGTATATAAAACAAATAGTCAAATGGATTGAATGCTTCTTTCAACTGGTCATTCTGATCGCCTGTGGGTATATAAGACAATCAATCATTCATTCTGCCTGGATGTGGATAAATAAAACCAGTGTAGAAATAGTCCTCTGGAGATTTTCTGATTTCACATTTCTTCCCCCCTCTCCCTTAGTCTTCTTCTGAAAGTCCAAGAATATTGTGCATATGTTCCCAGGAGGTGAAATAGCTTGTATTGGTCAATGGGGATTTAGTAAAAACAGAAAGCAGAGCATAAAACATCTCATTGGTCTTTGGAAGACAGGTGTGAAAGAACTTAAGAGAAAGTGCTTTTTTATTAATAAAATGCTCAGGGGTAAGCTGTATATGATCAGTTGCAGGCCCCCAATAATAGGTTTAAAAAACTAGGCTTTTAAAAACATTATCATGGGAAGAGCTAATGCAGATTAGTCCTAATTGTTTTCCAGGAGGGTCCCAAACTATGTGTCACAAACATTTTAATTAAGATACATGTATGTAAATGAGTATTTCCACAAATAATACTTTATGGCAAAGATCCTTTTGTTAGCACTGGATACTTTGATTTGAAACAAATTCAACTTATGGTGGTGCTACGGTAGCAAATAATTGATAGCTATCAGTCACTTACCCAAGATAAACTTGTTTAAGAAATAAAAGATTTGCAAGGGCATATTTCCTTTGAAGATAGAAGAAATACAACATTTAAAGTGCCTGACAATATAAATAACAACTCTCTTTCTCTGGAGGACTTACCCCCTTGGAAATATAGACTTGCTTAGTATCAGCACCATGAAACAAAAGCCTGCCTTTGGCTTTTCCTGAATATCGGCTAGTATTTTGGGCAGGGGAGGAGAAAGGGGGAGGAAGACTTTTCTTAGATTTGTAATGTCTTACATTGAAGAGAGCACAGTATTATCAATGGATTAGTGTACCAGAGAGGGATGGATCATAGGAAAAGACTGTGGCTGCTCAGATCATGTCTTTAGAAGTGTCTGCCAATAAGCTTTGGTCACAGTAAGTGCATCTTCCCTCTGTTCCATGGCTACCAGCCATCTTGTCAATGTACTTTTTTGGAAGGTATGGATGGCTCACCAGAGCCCCATTTTCCTCTCCTGAAAAGTCAACTCAGAATGTGTGACCTACTACAATATATTGTTCAGTAGCCTCTTCATTGCATACCAAAGCATTAATATTATATCATTCATACCTAAGTAATGGTTTTAGAACATTTAGAGTTACTATTCAGCACCACCTACTGGTAAGTCAGTGGCACATTTCATTTGGATATTTTAACATCCAATAAAGCAGGTTATCTTATATTACATAAGATAAAAGAGATAAGAGAATGTGTGTTTAAAATGTAATCTAAGGAATAATGTGCACAATGATTATAAGGATCTTAAAAATTTCAAAAAGTATTAAAAACCAACTGAATTTAGGTAAAATATGACTACTAATTTTCAACTCAGAGAACAGATTTTGAACATATTTCCTCAGTGGAGAAGTGGGGGACTATGGATGGGGAATGTTATATATATTATCAGATTTAGTCATTGTGCCAGTTGGTTTTTAATTGCTTCTCTTTGCTGTAAGGGAGAGTTCTAAGGGGGCAGGAGAGTGGGGAAGGATGGTATATTGGGAAAAGCCTGGCACTAAAACAAAACAAAAGGCATCAGTAGAAGTTAAAAACAAATCTCACCCCAAGTCATCTGAGGTTTTAGTAATAGATTAAAATTTGAAAAAAATTACCTAATTTCTCTCTTTAAATAAAACTCTTCAGTTGTATTTCTAACTTTGGCAGCTCACAGAGCTAATAGTTCATTAAACTTTGATAGAAGTTTGCTCATACTATGTCCCAGAGTCTAGAACTTAGACATGGTTACCTGGAACCAGACTCTCAAATAACTTTCTTTCCATTTCCTAAAATTCTTCATTTTAACCATCATCTTCATAGTTCCTATTATCTCTCCCCCTGGAATTCCTTTGTTCCTAGAACCATTCTCCTGTCTGATAGGTGGCATTTTGCCTTAGCTTGCCTGCTATCAGGACTTCAGGTTGCTTTCTAGTCATTACCAAAGCTTGTGGACCTTTTCCCTCCCCCAATTCTGCTAGCTCCCCTTATATGTTTTGTTATGTCACTAGAATGTGACAATTGCGGTACATAAGCAATTACATAATAAGTCTGTTATCATTCATTCATTGTATAGGCTGATTTTGAACAATTTCTGTTAGTGGGTGGATGGGAGGGAAGATTAGTCTGGGGAATTCCTCAAACTTGTCCATTGACCTGAAAATCAACTAAGAACTTCACATTTTCTAAGGTAAAGAAATGTTCTGTCAGTCTTTAAATCTCTTTAAAGTGACCTGGCATCATAGAAATTTGTGAGAGATAAACCAATCACAGCTTTATAAACTGCTTCAGCTTATTAAAACCAATCCACCTTAATCTCCAAACAGAACTTTTTTAGTGGATTGATTAGTTACCAAGTTGAGACCAAATCTTAATGTTTCCCTAAGAAAACAATATTATCAGTTATTTATTGCTATAAGCAGAAAATACTTGCTCTCTGTAAATTGTCCAGCTCGTCTTTTTTGTATATAATCAACTTTGAATCCATATATTTTTCAAAGTGAAATATATACTAGAGGTTATAAATGGTAGAACCTCAGACCCATTCCTATTTTTTGAGGGGAAAAAGAGAAAAGCCAAAGAAAATAATGTGGAAATAACTATTTAACTAGCTTGAGACATTTGGGAGAAAGAAGAGGTATTCACCTCCTTATTATTATTATAAAGTCCATGAACTCTAAACCTATGATCAGGAAGGAATAAGCAAGTATTGTACTACTGATATTTCTTCAAGAATAAAACAGATCTATGCTTGTAGGAATTCCACCTCAGAAATCATCTCTCTCCAAGGCATTTAGAAAAAAATCTGAACTGTTTTTAATCAAAATCAGTTATAATTTGTAAAATAAAACCTTAAATGTGAGAATTCTGAAGTATTGGAATTGAATATTATGTCTGTAGTAGTCATCTTGGCACTTAATCAGCACTACTAAGAAACTCTGGAACTGGAATCAGGAGATTTGGCTTTAAAATCCCAATTGGCATTTTTAATATTTGTGTAACTATTGACAAGTCATAGTCTTTTTCAATCTTATTTTCCTTATGTCTAAAATGGGTTCAATAACACATACTATTTGCCTCACAGGAAAGCACTTTGTCAACCACACAATGCTATATGATAGAAGTTATTACTTTGTTTATCTTTTTTTCTTTCTTCTTTATGTTTATTTATTTTTAGTTTTCAACATTCATTTAAACAAAATTTTGAGTTCCAGATTTTCTCCCCCATCTCCCCTCCCCCACCCCAAAGTGCCTTGCATTCTGAGTACCCCGTCCCTCAATCTGCCCTCCCATCTATCACACCCCTCCATTCCCTTATCCCCATCTTTTCTCTTTTCTTGTAGGGCAAGATAGATTTCTGTACCCCATTACCTGTATTCCTTATTTCCCAGTTGCATGGAAAAACAATTTTCAACATTCATTCCTAAAACTTTGAGTTCCAACTTCTCTCCCTTCCTCCTTCTCCACCCATTCCCACTGAGAAGGCAAGCAATTCAATATAGGCTATATATGTGTAGTGTTGCAAAAGACATCCAGAATAGTCATGTTGCATAAGACTAACTATATTTCCCTCCATCCTATCTTGCCCCACCTTTTATTCGATTTTCTCTTGACCTTGTCCCTCCCCAAAAGTGTTTAATTCTAATTACTCCCTCCTCCCATTTGCCCTCCTTTCTATCATCTCCCCCACCCCACTTATCCCCTTCTTCCCTGCTTTTCTGTTCGGTAAGATAGATTTTCTCACCAAATTGAGTGTGCATGTTATTCCTTCCTTAAGCCAAATGTGATGAGTAAACTTCACTTTTTCCTTCTCACCTCCCCCCTTTTCCCCTCCATTGAAAAAGCTTTTTCTAGCCTCTTTCATGAGAGATAACCTGCCCCATTTGATTTCTCCCTTTTTCCTCCCAATATATTCCTCTCTCGCCCCTTTGTTTTATTTTTTTAGATATCATCCCATCCTATTAAATTCACCTTGTGCTGTGTGTGTGTGTGTGTGTGTGTGTGTGTGTGTGTAATCCTTCCAACTACCCAAATATTTAGAAAAGTTTCAAGAGTTATAAATATTATCTTTCCATGTAGGAATGTAAACCGTTCAACTTTAGTAAGTCCTTTATAATTTCTCTTTCCTATTTACCTTTTCATGCTTCTCTTGATTCTTGAGTTTGAAAGTTGGATTTTCTATTCAGCTCTGGTCTTTTCATCATGAATGCTTGAAAGTCCTTTATTTCACTGAATGACCAGTTTTTTCCCTGAAATATTGTACTCAGTTTTGCTGGGTAGGTGATTCTTGCTTTTAATCCTAGTTTCTTTGACTTCTGGAATATCATATTCCAAGCCCTTCAATCCCTTAATGAAGAAACTGCCAGATCTTATGTTATCCTGATTGTATTTCCACAGTACTCAAATTGTTTCTTTCTTGCTGCTTGCAATATTTTTTCCTTGACCAGGGAACTCTGGAATTTGGCTACGATATTCTTAGGAGTTTTTCTTTTCATATGTCTTTCAGGAGGTGATTGGTGGATTCTTTCAATATATATTTCACCCTCTGGTTCTAGAATATCAGGGTAGTTTTCCTTGATAATTTCATGAAGGATGATGTCTAAGCTCTTTTTTTGATCATTGCTTTCAGGTAGTACCATAATTTTTAAATTGTCTCTCCTGGATCTATTTTCCAGGTCAATTTATCCAATGAAATGTTCCACATTCTCTTCTATTTTTTCATTCTTTTGGTTTTGTTTTATAATTTATTGGTTTATCATAAAATCATTAAGTTCCATCTGCTCCATTCTAATTTTTAAAGAACTATTTTCTTCAGTGAGATTTTGAACCTCCTTTTCTATTTGGTTAATTCTGCTTTTTAAAGCATTCTTCTCCTCATTGGCTTTTTGGACCTCTTTTGCCAATTGAGCTAGCCTATATTTAAAGGTGTTATTTTCTTCTGCATTTTTTGGGGGTCACCTTTAGCTACCTGTTGACTTGCTTTTCATGATTTTCTTGCATTGCTCTCATTTCTTTTCCCAATTTTTCCTCCACCTTTCTTATTTGATTTTCCAAATCCATTATGAGCACTTCCATGACCTGAGACCATTGCATATTTATTTTAGAGGTTTTGGATACATAAGTCTTGACTTTTAGTTCTTCCTCTGATGGTATGCATTGTTCTTTCTCATCCAAAAGAATGGAAGAGAATATCTCTTCACCAAGAAATTACTTTCTGTAGTCTTATTTTTTCCATTTTGTGGATATTTTCCCAGCCAGTTACTTGACTTTTGAGTTCTTTGTGAAGGGGAGGGTATACTCTGGGGACCTGTAAATTCTTGGTTCTTCCAAGGTGGCACAATCAAGGGCGAAGTATTTATTTATTCCTGTCCTAGCCTGTGCTCTGGTCTGGGAGCAAGCAAAAGCACTCTTCTGCCCAGGATCTGCAAGTCAGATTCCTTCTGCAGAGCTTCTACCAGTTCCATCAGCAAGTACTCCTCCCCACTCCAGGACTGCCACTCAGGGTTTAGACTTAGATCAGCTACTCAATTCCCCAAGGGTCTTTAAGCCTAGGGCTCCAAAAATGGATGCTGCTGGCAAGGCCAGGCTGAGTTCCTTTCTCACTCAGGTGAAAGAGCTTTCTCACTGATCTTTGTGGCTGTCTTTAGCACTTGTGGGTTGAGCAATCTGGGGGCCATAGATGGTACCTGGGATTCTGCCCCCTGAGGCCTGCTCTGATCCTGTCCCTTCCAAGCTACACAGCCAAGGCTAGGCTGTGCTTCACTCCACACCCGGTGTGATAGACCTTCCCTGTCAGCCTTCCAGGCTGTCTTGCACTGGAAATCTCTTTCACCTTGTCATTTTGTGGCTTCTGCTACTCTAGAATTTGTTTAGAGTAATTTTTTACAGGTGTTTTATGGGTTATGAGGGGAAACTTCTACAGTTCTGTCTTTCTGCTCTGCCATCTTGACTCCACTAATGCTTGTTTACCTTTTCAATCATTTTATTGTCTGCCCAACCAGACTCTATGGTCTTTGGCAGTAGGGACCATTATTTATATTCCTTTTCTGTACTCCTGTGATACTGGCACACAGAGCAGGGGGGACCTGGGATTGTAGTTAGGGTGAAGGGTGAGTATTATTGGTTCTCACCCAATTCTCACCCACAATCACACTTAAATTCAATCTTCAAAGCTCGATGACACAGATTCTCTAGTGGTTTTCATTACCATTGTCTCTTTTGTGTTGTGCTTACCTAGATCTACTGTGGAAATGGACATTTGGTATCAATAGAATAAGTACACATCCTTCTTTTAGATTTTCTAAATGTGATTTTTATTCATAATTACAACAAAATGAGAGGAAGTTATAGTAGTCATAAGATCATAGAATTCACATGAGTGATACAAGTTATCTCAGAGGCCAATGAGTCCAATCAGGACTTGGTCAAAAATCTCTTGTACAAAGTGCCTGGAAAGTGGTAATAAAGCCTTTCCTCAAAAGTCTTTAATAAGAGGAATCCCATGATTTGCTGAATTTCTTTATTTCACTCTTGAAAACTTTTATTGTTAGGAAATATTTCCTTACACCAACCCTAATTGTGTCTCTCTGTAACATCAACCTATCGATTCCAGTTCTGTCTTCTAGGAACAAGAACTAGGTGAAGCCCTCTTCTATATGACAATCTTTCAAATACTTGAAAGAAGGTATCATGTCTCTCTACATCTTTTCTTCTATGTAATAAACATTCCCAGTTCCATTGATCAATTTTGTATGTCATAATCTGTAATTCTGTCACCATCTTGGTTGCCCTCTTTAGGACATTGTCCATATCCTTTGTAAAATGCTATCCCCAGAATGCAACGCAGCACTTCACATATAGCTCAAATGATGAAAAGTATAGTTCCTTTCTGGGGAATTCTTTGTTTGAAACAGCATATTGTTGACTCGTTTTAAACTTACTTTCCATGAAAACCTCAAGATCTCTTTTATAGAAGCTGCTGAATAGCTATATACCTTCTATTTTCTGTTTCTAAAATTGAGTTTTTGATCTGTGTTGAACTTTAAATTCATCTCTATATAATTTTATCTTAAATAATTTGGCCTGCTGTGTACAAACCTTTCAAGATCTTTCTAAACTTGGATCTGTTATCCAGTGTTTTAGTTCTCTTTCCATGGAGAGACTAGCATACAATACATACCTCCCTTCAAGACACTGAGAAAAATGTTGACCAGCACAGATCTCTGGGCTACCCTACTTAAACTTTGCTTTCAGTTAATATTTTCTCATTAATGAATATATTTGTTGCATGCTATCATATTTGCAGTTATAAATTCTCAGCTATACTTTCTCCTAGTCCCTATCCCTTCATTTCACATCATGGACATACTTTTCAAATACTTTGCTGAAATCTAGACACCCTGTGTTTACAGAATTTCTCTGACATACTAGTCTCTTTAGTAAATGAAACTGATTTTATATGGCCTGTTCTTAATAAATCTATTGGCTTCTCATGATTATTCCCTCTCCAAGAGCTCACAAATCATATTCTTTGTAATGTGTTTGAGCAGTTTTACCAGGGATAACTAGTTTATAGTTAACAGACTCTTATCATCTTCCTATTTCTCTAAATGATAACAAAGTCTGTCCTTCTTCAGTACTGTAGCATTTCTCCCTTCCTTTAAGATGTTTCAAGAATCACTGATGAATGACTGTCCAGCAATCACATCTTCCAGTTACTTCTACCCTCCAGTATTTATGTTAAGCACCCAAAGTGCCTGGTGCCTTAAACTCATTGAAGATGTTGAAATGGTGCCTTTTTCCTTATTTATCTCCTGTTACTCATTTTATTCTATTTTTTCTCAATCCAAAGATCAATTCTACCTATAAAATAAAATCACCAAAGTAAAAATTAGGTCATTTAGGCTCCTTATTGACACTGTTGTTTTCAGAAAATTATTCTGGTACCACAGAAAGGAAGTTAAATTTTGATTTAGTGGATCCAACTTTGAAACATCAGGTCTACCCTTTACTACTTGTGAGACCTTTAGTACAGCATTTAATCTCTTTAAGCCTTAGTTTCCTTATCTGAAAAATGAGGATCTTGAACTAAATAACCTTTAAGAGTACCTTTCTGTGTCTAAATTTATGGTCCATTGATGAGCCTAGTCATCTGTGGCAGTTGATAAATTTCTTGCCTCTCTGAACATACTTGAGCATGGTAGGGCCCCCCAAAATTTTCTTGTCCTTACTACTTATCACCAGTCTTGCCTTTTTCTAGATTTTAGATCTTCCAGCATTATTGATGAATAAGCAAGCCTCATTAAAACTTGGAAGTTCTCCAAGTCTCTGGCATCTGAGTTAATTTTTTTCTTTTTCCTCAGGAGTTCTTGTAAAGGAAAGTCTCAAGAATGGTGATATTACTTTCTATGATCATGTGTAGCTGCATTACAAGAACAAGATACCTTTCTCCCTCACAGTCTTGGTAATGCTTCCCATCTTGTCCCTTTGAAAAAAAACAGTGTAACTTCCACAGAATTGTCTATCTTGCTCCAAAGTTCTGGAAAGAAAATGTCATCTGTTTCCCAAGAGAATGGAGGGGGGAGGAAGGTCAAGGGTCAAAAGCCTGCTTGATTATCACTTTGAGTAACAGAGAAGACTAAGTGGTTAGATGAGGAAGTGAGGGAAGGTGCCCCTGTCAGAGATGGCTCCACACTAGGTTAGTCAGTCACTTTTCTAAGAGTGCAGCTCTGAGATATACTCATCAAAAATATAGAACAACAAATGATGGCATCACATGATTAGTTATAACATTGGAGGAAGAAGTGAGAAGCCTCACTGATTCCTAATATGATCTCTAGATTGCCCTTCAGGCCTTTCTCCAGTACTCCTTTTACCAGGCCTTTAAAAAGTCCTTTCCTCACCATCAAATGAGATATATATTTTTTTCCATATGGTTTTCTAAAGATTTCTTCCATGGTTTTCAGGCCATTCTCAATCAGGTTACCCCATTACCTTCTTTGATGGACTCTTCATCTTTAGCATCTTGGAATACTCCTATTTTTGACCAGTTTTTCTTTTCTCTGATTGGTTTGCCCAAAGCAAATCCACTCATTATTTGCTAAGATTGGCTTTACCCTTTGATGCAGATTGACTTCTTCACATTTTCTTTTCCTCCTAGCACATCACTTCTTTTCTCCCAAAGGGCATCATATACACTGATAGTCAGATACCTTCCCGTGAACCTCTGTCATTTCCTAGTCTTTCCTTTGCTATGACTACTTTTTAAAAAGGCCATTCAAAACTTAAATTTACTTCTCATTTAAAGTCATTACTTGATACTAATTCTATGTGTAGTCTAGGGGGCATATTGAGACAGTATGGCTCAATGGAAATATATCTGAATTTAGAGGAAGAAGACCTAAGTTCAAGTACTGCCACTTACTACCTGGTGGCTATTGCCAAGTCAATTAATTTCCTTGTACAACAGTTTCCTCATCTACAAAGTAAGGAAGTAAGACTGATGCTTTTTAGATTCCTACCACCTGTAAATCTATGATCCCATGATCTAATGCTTATTCACTTGTTGGATTGAGTTGAAGGGTACTGAATTCAATGACTATGATGGTTCAAGTAATAATACTAATATAACACATTACTTTAATTTATTTGGATTGACAAAAAGTTTTTCCAACAAACAAAAGCTCTTATTGGTAAGTATCACTTTTTGCTGGGGAAATCAAGGCTCATGAAGTTACTCATGGAAACACAGCTATTGGCATAGTCAGGACTGAACTCAGTACTATTGATTCTATATACAATGATCTTTTCACACTGCCTGCTTCCACTAATTTTCCCAGTTGGTTTTTAAAGATATTCTTCAGAAACCTGTTCTCCTGATGAAACATGTCCTATCTAGATTTTAGGTTCATAATAGAAAACATTTGACACATAAAGCAATAAGTACAAAATTCCCTTCATAAAAAGCATGATCCTCTTCCTATTTCCCCATAATTACAGAGTAAATCCTCAATAAAAATTTGTGACGTGAAGTTGAACTTGTTTTAAAAAAAGTTTCCAGTACAACAAGGACATTTTTTTTTGTGTAAACATGAGGCAATACTCAAACCATCAAGTATATAGAAATACTTAAATAATAGGAACTATGATTTTTATGAGCTCAAAGAAACAAAAATAATTTTCCAGCTTTCTGCAGTTATCTAGTAAGTAAATATCACTCAACTGATCTGTTCTCTTTTTCCATGAAATCTTTTAAACTGATCCCCCTCCTCCTGACTCCCCAAAAATGGTTTGAGAAACTCCAGTTATTTTCCAGAAAATCCTACTGCTATATTAGTTTGGCATCATAAGAAATTCAAGAGATATTATCAACCACCTCATAGCTGATATTCTTTCTGTTACAATGTCAAATTATGTCTCTTTGCCTAGATAATGTTTTCACGAATAAATTAAGAATTTGATATGCTGTTCCCAGAAAGATTAAATTGACAACGATTCTTCATAATGAAATACAAACGGTTACTGATTGGTTTTTATTTTTAATGCTCACTTTGTAGGGATATATCACAGTCTCAGAATTTTGTGACCCCTTGCTCAAGCAAAGGAAGCTTAATTTGTTTTAGATGAATATTCAGTTCAGCAGAAGAAAATCCTGCAGAATAGAAATTGTCATAGGATACTGAAAATATTAAAACTGAAATTCTTTCAAAATCAAATATCTTCTTTCAGTATAAAATGTAAACCTAAGTAATAAAATAAATAAAATAAGACTTTTTAATCAAATAAAGTCACCTGTGAATTATAATTTAGGTTCCTGTCTTAGAAAACAAGTATATCTGGACACTAGTAAATTTCAACTGGCCTTGATCATGAGTATCTGTGGTTATACAGGAAATCCACAAGGTTATTTTACCCAGTTGGATCAACTTTTGAAACAATTCCTTTTATCTGAACCCAATCAATTAAATGCTTTTTCACTTCCTCTGCTTTCTTTACCTAAGCACTGGTGGAAATTCTTTGAAGTTAAAATGCCCAAAAGTCAGAAAGGAAGACTTGAAGGATGAAGACAACCCACCAATTTAATGACAATTTCCTAATAATACATTTTAAAATTACACTTTAAATTACATTTTAATAATAGTACATTAATAATATATTTTATAATACATTTAAATGTACTTATATATTTTAATCATCATTTCCTGATAATAAATTTCTAAAGGTAAGTATCCTTCATGAAATGAAAAGGCAACATATATATATATATATATATAATTACCCAAATTCATCTGCAGTTATATTTAAACTGTTTACTGCTTAAACTATACTAACTCATTAACATATAACAAGAACCCAAAACATGTAAAGCAGGGGTTCTTCACATCTGTAAACTTTTTTTAGAGACAGAAATGAGGTGAAATAGAAAAATAGATAATAATATTTTGATATAATAGGTTTACTTTGTAGTTCTATGTATCTCATTTTATACTTTTAGAAACATTCTGTAAAGGAGTATATAAACTTCAAATGATTGTCAAATGAATCCATTACATATGCACACAGAAGGATAAGGACCTCAGATAACTAGGTAAAAGTAAGAAAGAAGAAATAATGAATAAAACTCCCTTATTTGAGAAAGCCATCACAAATAAGAAACAAGGGAGGGAACACTTAAAAATGAGACAAAGAGAGTTTGTGGGAATAGAATTGACTTAATGTGGATTAAACAAAATTCACTAGAGATAAATTATTGTCTTTATGGAGAAAGTGGAATAAAAAAAACTTGATTTACCAAAAAATGCAGGCGGAAATAATTACAAAAAAAGAAAAATATATTCGTACTATTTGGTACTACTAGTAAATAGTACTAATAATAAATTTGGTACTAATTAAAAATTAGAGAAGTAAATCAATGGAATAAATTGGAGATTATTATGCATGAGTTAAATTAAAAAAAAACCAAGAGTTGTAATTATACTGTGAGTACAATTGTCAGTGCTGGAACGGAAAAGAATGAAGACCGGAACAAGAAGTTTAGAAACCAAGGAGGGCTTACTAAGTTCACTAGGAAGGGAGCCCCACCCAAACAGTTGAAAACTCCCTGAAAGGACAAAATAACAAGGATTATAAAGGTTTTAATTAGGTGAGAAGTAAATTGCATACATGGCACCTCAGTTGGAGAGGGTTTCTTGCTGGGGCTTGGGAACAAGACAGGGGCAGGTAATAGGAAAGGCATTTGTTTGGGTTACTTGTTTCTCTTAATCCTGCCCTCATGGATAAGACTATTTCTGATACATGCTGTCTCAACAGTCAGGAAGGTCACAAGCAAGGGCAAGGGCTGAAATACAAATAGGTTCAGAGAAGAGTTAGAGGAATGACAGATAAAAGGAGTTGCTATAGTTTTTTTTTTTTGGTTACCTAAAGAGCTATTCTACAAAGCCAAAATAAAAAAAATGCACAACATAAAAAGAGATAAACAAGTACACTACATTTTGCTGAAAGGAACTATAGACAAAACATCAATATCAATATTAAAACTATATATTCCAAATACCTTAGCCTTTAAATTCATAAAAAAAATAATTACAAGGAGATAGAGTATTGCAATATGAGCAGAAGACTTTAATTTCCTTCTCTGTGTAGTGTTAATGGAATGGGAAGATCTTTCCCATCCATTAATAAGCCTATGTGACCTACTTTGACCTCAGATCCAGCTGACTGCTGCGATGGACCCTGAGTCAAATGAATCCTTAGTCACATGGCATGGTGGGAAGGGCTTGCTGAAGGGGTAGAGCAGAAAAGGTGGAGCAGGAAGTGACAGGGAGGCAGAGTTGAGATAGGCAGAGCAGCTATCATGAGAGAGAGAGGGAGGAATTTTGCCTAGGGGAGCTTGCATGTGGGGAGGCCTAACAGAGGACTTGGGGATGCTAGTGCTCCCTGCACTGGTGATGTGTATAAACTTCTTTGTTACCATGGTGGAATTGGCTTTTTGGTATCTGAACAAATATTTTGGTTTTGCCTTTGAGGAGGAGAGTTATTTATATTTTGCAGATTTACCCTGGGAATATGCATGCATGTTCATAGGGCTGCTATGGGTATCCCATTGGTGTTACCCTCTGGTTTTGGACAAATATAAAAGAATCAAAACAAAAAATAGAGAATTCAAAAAATTGCTGGAAAAAAACTTTAGTTAAAAGACTTTTGAAAGGGAAGACCGCTTTCCTTGGTCACCGCTAATGCCTCCACCAGATGCCACCAAACACGTTTTCTCCCCTGATCAACTCTCAACTCTGAATGCAGTGTCTTCATCTTCCTCTGCTGCCCCCTGAATCTCTTCCAGAGCCTACTCCCAGAGCCTATCTAGATATCCCGTTCCCCTGATCCAGCTATGGCAGAAATTGATGTGGACACTGCACTCCTGGATTATGAAGATGATGATGTGGAGACAGCAGCTGGGGGGATGGAGCTGAGGCCCCTGCAAAGAAAGATGTGAAAGGTTCCTGTGTCTCTGTCTACAGATCTGGATTCCGTGACTTTCTACTTAAGTCAGAGCTGCTCCGGACCATTGTAGATTGTGGCTTTGAGCATCCCTCTGAAGTCCAGCATGAGTGTATTCCTCAGGCCATCTTGGGAATGGATGTCTTGTGCCAGGCCACGGAAGGTGTGGGAAAGACAGCCATGTTTGTGCTGGCCACGTTGCAACAGCTGGAGCCAGCTACTAGTCAGGTTTCTGTGCTGGTGATATATCACACTTGGGAGTTGGCCTTTCAGATCAGCAAGGAGTATGAGCACTTCTCAAATACATGCCTAACGTTAAGGTGGCAGTGTTTTTTGGTGGTCTATCAATAAAAAAGGATGAGGAGTTGCTGAAGAAGAACTGCCCACATATTGTTGTGGGGACCCCGGGCCATATGCTAGCCCTGGCCTGAAGTGAGAGCCTCAGTCTCAAACACAAACATTTTATCTTGGATGAGTGTGACAAAATGCTTGAACAAATCAACATGCATCGAGACATCCAGAAAATTTTCCACATGACCCCCCATAAGAAGCAGGTCATGATGTTCAGTGCTACCCTGAGAAAGAGATCTGCCCTGTCTGCCACAAGTTCATGCAAGACCCAGTGGAGATCCTCGTGGATAATGAGACAAAAGTTGACGCTGCATGGGCTGCAGCAGTACTACGTCAAGCTGAAGGACAATGAGAAGAACCGAAAACTCTTTGACCTCCTAGATGTTCTAGAGTTCAACCAGGTAGTGATCTTCATGAAATCTGTACAGCACTGCATTGCCCTGGCCCAGCTTCTAGTGGAACAGAACTTTCCAGCTATTGCTATCCATTGTGGGATACCCCAAGAGGAGAGATTGTCCTGGTATCAACAGTTCAAGGATTTCCAGCATCGTATCCTTGTGGCCACTAACCTGTTTGGCCTGGGGCATGGATATTGAACGAGTAAATATCTCCTTCAACCATGACATGCCAGAGGACTCAGACCCCTACTTACACAGGGTGGCTAGGGCAGGCCGGTTTGCTACAAAGGGTTTAGCCATAACGTTTGTATCAGATGAAAATCTTCAGTGACATCCAGGATCGCTTTGAGGTCAACATCAGTGAACTGCCTAATGAGATAGACATTTCTTCCTACATTCAGCAGAATCAGTAGAGGCCTTGGCCTGTCCTTGGAGTATGATACCCTCTTCCTCCCCAGGAGCTGAACACTCAGGCGTAGGGGTGAAGGAGACACTACTGCCACCTACCCCCAGCATCCCCGCCCCAACAGTCCAGTTCATGTCATCCTTCAAACTCCCTTATTGATTTGTCCTGTTGGATTTTTTTTTAACAAAACTAAAAATGAAACAAAAAAGTGAAAAAAAAAAGACTTTTGACTTCTACAAGTCAAATCAATGAGTATTTATGCCTACCTTGTACCAGGCACTATGATAAACAAAGTAGATGCAAAGAAAGTTATAAATAACCATGGCTGTCAAGAAACTCACAGTCTAATGAGGGAGACAATACAAAACAAATAAATATAAACAAAAAAAGTGTGTGTGTGTGTGTGTGTGTGTGTATGTAGGATAAATTGGAGATATCCACAGAGGGAAAACACTAGTATTGAAGAGGATTATAAAAAAGCTTCTTCCAATTGTTAGGGTAGATTTTTAAAAAATAAATAGTTGGAGTGCTTGTTAAAATCATTAATTAAAGTTAATTTACAGTTTCAATATTATAACAACCAAATTATCACAGGAATATTTTATAGAACTCAAAATAACTGAAAAAAAATCATTTATTGGGGGGGGGTCCTCTAGAATATACAGAAAAGTCTGAAAAAATAGACAAAGACAGAATAGAACTTCCTGACATCACATGATATTGTAAAACAATAGTCATCAAACCCATTTGATACTAGATCATAAAAAAAAGAGAGAAACAGATTAGTAGAATAGACCAAATAAAGGTGAATCAGGACAATGGTGCTCAATACCCCAGCACTGCATAATCTAGAAAATATAAATTGCTTAAGAGAGAACCTCCATTTGATAAAAACTACTGAGAAAACTGGAAAGCTTCTGTCAGAAACTAGTTTAAATAAGCAAATTATACCATATTCCATGATATAGTATTATAAAATAATAACAATATTAAAGATCAGACCACAAAAATTGACATAGCATATAATAAACATTGAATCAATTTGGGTAGGAGTTATATTCTAAACCAAACAAGGGATAGTTCACTCTAAAAGATGTAAGATATAATTTTGGTCACTAGAAAGCTCCTGCACAAACAAAATTAATGAATCTAGGATAAAGGAAATGGTCACATTAGAACCAATAATGACAGCAATAACAACAAATTTGACTTAAATTGCTCATATAAAGGTTTGACATCCAAGATATATAGACACATGGTCAAAGGACAGAAATATGTAGTACTCACAATTACGACTACAAGTTACTAATCAGCATTTGAATGAATGTTCCATGTCAATAATAACAAGGGAAATGCAAATCAGAACAACAACAATGTTGGTTTCCTCTCCTCTCCAGCAAAAAGGAAAAATGTCAAAAGATGGTAACAGTCAATGTTGGAAGGAAGAAAGGTGTACTAATGAATTCTTGGTGGGATGTGAATGAATATAACTATTTTAAAAAGCAAATTGGAATTTCACAAATTAAATGTTTACATCTTTGACACAGAGAATCTGCTGATAGGGTTACACTCCAAGAAGGTAACTGAGTTCTCCATGTTATGATGGCAAACAAAATAGGATCCTTTGCTGTTTTTGTATTATCAAGTGACTCTGATTAAATCTTGCCTTTATCAATCAAGAGTCTTTAGTAGGGGGCAAAGTATAGAAACAAGAATTTCTTTAACTATGAACAGCATATGTATTTGCATAGTTAATTATTTTAAAGTGATTAAAGATCTTCCCCACCCATTAATGGGCCTGCCCATTAAGGGGTTTGATTAGGGAAGATTTGTGGAAAGGCCCAAGACTCTTGTCAATGAGGCACTGGTTCTGAAGGGGTGTCATGCCCTCTGGCTCTAAAAAAAGGAATAAATACTCTGAGTTGAGGTTTTACTTTGGGGCTTACTAATTGGAAGTGTTTGTTTGGCCAGATGAGGACTGGAAAGTCGCTAAAGGAGACCCACGACTTTGAAAACTCAGATGTCAGTGTTTCCCTCTCTGGTAACTATGGTTGGAGAGTTGGACCTGTCTATTGATGGTCAGGCAGAGGAAACCATTTCTATTGACTTTTGATTTCTCTGTATTTTCAGGGTGCTGACTCCCCTGAAGTAGGTGAATGATATATATGCTTGGTTAAAGGAATGATTCACGTGCTTGATTAAAGTGATTGTTAACCCCTTGAAAGTTGCTTTCCTTTTATGAATGCATATCTAAACCTGTTATAGCAGATCCCCTGGGTATGTTGGAGTGCATACTGTTACACATGTACATTGAAAAAGTTATAGCATCCCCCTGCCTTTTTGACAGCAAACAACTGGAAATAAAGTAGATCACCATTAATCAAGACTGACTAAAAATATTGAAGTACATGAATGTAATTGAAAATTGATTACTATATGAAATGATGAATATGATGAATACAGAGAGGCATGGAAAAATTTACATGGCACAATACAGAGTTGTCAGCAGAACCAAGAAAATAATATGCACAATGATTATGACAAGGCAAATTCAAAGAATATGACCTAACAAAAATAGAAGGAAAATTCATTAAAAAAACCTAAAAAAAATGTAAAATATTTTGGAGTCAATGTGTTAAAATACACACAAGGATTACATGAATACAAATGCTATTTACAAAAATGAATATAGTCCAAAACAATTTGAGAGATATTAACCATTCTTGGTTAATAATTCTCAGTTTAATGCCCAAAGAGCTACAAAAATGTACATACCCTTTGACCCAGCAATATCACTTCTATGGCTGTATCCCAAAGAGATCATAAAAATGGGAAAAGGTCCCACACATATTAAAATATTTATAGCAGCTCTCTTTATGGTGGCCAAGAACTGGAAATTGAGGGAATGCCCATCAAATGGGGAATGGCTGAACAAGTTGTGGTATACGAATTGTATTGGAATACTATTGTGTTATAAGAAATGATGAACAGTTGGACTTCAGAAAAACCTGGAAAGAGTTATATGAATGGATGCTGAATGAAATGAGTAGAACCAGGAGAATGTTATACATAGTAACAGCCACAGTGTGTGAGGACAGTTTATGATAGACTTAGCATTTCACAGTAATGCAATGACATAAAACATTCCCAAAGGACTCGAGGTAAAATGTCATCCACCTCCAGAGAAAGAACTCTGGAATCAGAATGCAGAATGAAGCTGACTATTTTCTCTTGTGTTCTCTTTTGCTTTGATTTTTCTAATGGTTTCTCTCATTTGTTTTAATTCTTGTATGCAACATGATTAATATTAAAATGTGTTTAAGAAGAATCTATATATAGAACCCATATAAGATTACATGCTGTCTCGAGAAGAGAGAGAGGAGGGAGAGGGAAAAATGCAAAATTTATGAAAGTGATTGTTGAAAACAAATACATTAAGTAAATTTAAAAAAAGAATTCTGTTTGTGATATTTCCTAAATTAATTTAATTACACAATGACATTGTTTGAAATACCAAGGAGTTCCTTTATAGAGCTAAGAGAACTAATAACCAGATTTATCTGGAACATTCAGAAGTCAAAAATTATGAAGGAAATAATGAAAAGAAAGATATGAGCAGGGGAGAATAGAGAAACCAGCACTACCAGATTTCAAGTTATGCTTCAAAGCACTTTAAAAAATACTAATATTATTTAAGAATTTTCCAAAAATTGATCAGAAAAAACAATTTACTTGTACAAGATCCAGAGGCTCCAAACACTTGAGGAAAGCCTTAATAGTTGATAAAAATATCTGGGAAATATTGAAAGTGGTCTGGCATAAGTAAAGTTTAGAATAACATATCACACTGTATATCATAGTTGCTGTTCCTCCTTCATCCTTCATTTTGAAAGAGGGTGATTTCTTGACTTGTGAGTGAATTAAATTGAAGTGAGGCAGAATTGTGCAGAGTTGTCAGTCTCTCACTCTTCCAGAGTTACTAAAATCTAATTGCAAGACAAAAATCAAATGACTTGTGATGAGCCAGGATGCAGTGGATGATTACCGGTATGTTTAATTGTTCAATGTCTGACCAAGCTGTAAGCACTCCAAAGTGATTATACAGCTGCCTTCAAATTGCTCTCATCTGTCCATTTGGTAAGGGGAAGTCTTCACATGCTTAGGGTAGACATTCTCCTAAATCACTGATAGGTTTGTCAGTTAACCTTAACATGGTTAAACCTGCCTGCCAAGACAATTTTACTGGGGAGTCACTACTGCAAATGCCAGAGCTTCTTGGAGCCATAGGTAAGAATTGGATGATAGGTGGACACCAAAAGTGAATGAACAGCCCTGCAAAGGGCTTAGCAAGCTTTCACATCAGAGGTGCTAGTACTCCCTGAATACCTCATCTACCATAAATACCCTACAAATGGATACCTGATCTATATATAAAAAGTTACATTATATATTGATGAGAAGAGTAGGAAAGGATATGTCTTTTATAACTACTGGAAAGGAAAAACAAGGGATGGAAAGGTTCATAGGAGATAAAATGCACAATGTTGAGGACACTAATTTTGGAAACCTTTTGCACAAACAAAATTGATGCAGTAAAAAAATCAAATGATGATAGTGAACTGAGTGTTCAGGCCATAATTTCAATGGATCATTAAAAGTCTGCTAATTAAGAAATGCTATTAAAAAAATAAAAAAATAAACATATTCACCATGCAGGTAACTGCATTCCACAAAATGCAAAAAACAACTTAAAAGCAGTTCTGACAGACATTCCCTGCAATCTCCCAAAGTACTTTGTCTGAATCCTAGGGCTGACTTCATGTGATCTTTACTCAAAAGACCCACAACTGGGTTCCATGTCAATATATGTGGGGACAAATTTTTATTTTATTGATTTTATTTTTACCTGAAAACAAAGTAACTCAAACTGCTGCAAATGTGCTCCACAAAATTTTGGTTCACAACACCTTTTGCTGATAGTGTTGAAGTATGGAGGTTAAAACAAGTCACAAGTGGCAGAGCCAAGATTGCAGAGTAAAGGCAGGGATTCACCTAAATTCTCCCTAGCTCACCTCCAAATAACATTAAAACAATACCTCATAATGAATTCTGGAGCAGCAGAATCAACAAATGGAAGGGGTGAAACAATTTTCCAGCCTGAGACTTAGAAGTTTGGCAAGAATGCTTTATGTCAGTGGGGATGAGAATAAAGGACAGTCAACACAGGCCATGCCAGCCCAGCAAGCCAGTAGAAGTACTTGGGAAAGAATGAATCAGTAGGGGCAGCTTCTGGAGTTCTCAGTCTATATACTGAGATTGGTTTGGGACAACCGGTGAGAAAGAAGTTGCTGGGGACCCTTTACTGGTGCTGGGGGAAGGACTTGGTTGCATTGCCCATACATCTCAGGGTGGGGAGGAGTACTAGAAGAAGCAGTGAGCTTGGTCACAATTTCAAGGCAGAAAAGATTGATTTTGGTTGCTGAACTGACTAGAGTACTTGTTAAGGAAGTAGGGACCACAGCACTACTTAGAGCATACTGTGTGGAAAGAACTGAAAACTTAAAGACACCCATAACTAGCAAGATAAAAAAAAAAAACCTGAAGGTTGGAATAGTGCCCCCTACACACTACAAATAAGAGTCCAATTTTAATATAAAGTGAAAAATCAAGAAATAAGCTGGAAAAATGAGCAATCAGCAACAAAAAAAGAGAACCTCATCACAGAAAATTACTATAGTGACAGGGAACATCAAAACAAAAATTTAGAAGACAAAAAATTAAATAGCTGAATGCAAAGCCTCAAAGGAAAAGGTGAATTGGTCTAGAGTTCAGAAATATATCTTAAATTATGTAATAGAGGTAGAGGAAAAATTGGGAAAAGAAATGAGAGTGATACAAGAAAATCATGAAAAGAGTTGACAACTTGGTAAAGAAAGGAAAAAAAAAAAGAAGGGACTAAACTCCTCTCCCCCAAATAGGCCAAATGCAAAAGAGGCATGATAATCCATTAAAGAGGAAAAACTCCATGAAAAAAATAGAAGTAGCTAAGTGGACAAAAGGCCACTAAAGAAAAAATAATTCCTAAAAAATTAGAATTTCAAAGTGAACTTCATAACTACACAAGATATGAAGAAACAGTAAAACAAAATGAAAAAAAAAGAAAAAAAGAAGGAAATGTGAAATATTTCACTGGATAAACAACTAACCTGGAAAATAGATCCAGGAAAGATAATTTAAGAATTACTAAACTGCCTGAAATCCATAATCAATAAAACAGCTTGACATAAAATTTCAAGAAATTATCAAGGAAAATGCCTTGATATCCTAAAATCAGAAGATAAAATAGAAGTTGAAAGAATCCATCAATCAGCTCTTGAAAAAGATTCCAAAATAAAAACTCCTAGGAATATTATAGCCAAATTACAGAACTCTCAGATTAAGGAGAAAATGTTACAAGTGGCCAAAAAGAAACAATTCAAATTTTGTAGGGGCATAGCCAACAAGACACAAGATTTAACAGCTTATGTACTAAAGAATTGGAGGGCTTAGAATCTGATATTCAAGAGGGCAAAGGTGCTAGGACTGAAAACAAGAATCCCCAAGTATAATGCTTCATGGAAAAAAAGTGAATATTTAATGAAACAGAAGACTTTCAAGTATTCCTGATGAAAATACAAGAGGCAAATTGAAAATCTGACTTCTAAATGCAAAACAGAAGAGAAACATAAAAAGGTAAACAAGAAAGACAAATCATAGGGGAAATGATATACTCAAACTTTTATATACCTGTGTGGGAGAATATTTGTAGTTCCTTAGAATTTTATCATTATTAGGGCAGTTAGAAGCATGGGGCATGGGTTTAAAGTTGCCTATGATGGGATTATATGCCCCAAAAGTTAAGGAGTGAAAAAGAGGCTGTATCACCAAGGCAATATTCACAGCATTGGTAGTGACTATGAATATGCCAGCGTAGTTCTCAATCACAAAATATAAAAGACTCTCCATATAGAAGGAAGAAGAAAAATGTTTATTTAAACACCAGAATCCCAGAACCAGAAAGCAAAATCTGTCATGGTGACCATGAAGTTAAAAAAAAACATGATCACAGCAGGGGGCAAAGCTATTCTCAAACCTCCCCTCCCTCAGACAGGGCCTTCTCACTATCAACTGTCACACTGTGTCAGTTGGCCTATGTCAGTTGGCCTATGTTCTGTCCCCTCTGACCTGACCCCACTCGCTCACTTCCCCCCAGTTCTACTCCACCCTTCCTGTTCCTGTGCCACCTCTTCAGCAAGCTCTTCCCACCACATGGACCCAGACTTCCAGGCAATTTAAGCAGATCATATGGGCCTATTAACTAAGGAGAAAGATCTTTCCATTTAAATTACTATTACAGAGGGTCCAACTCGGAAAAAGGGGAAAGGAAAGGTAGAATGGAATAAATTATCTCACATAAAAGTGGCACAAAAGAGCTTTTACAGCAGAGGAAAATATGGGTGGTGTTGGCTGCCAATGCTTGAACCTTACTCTCATTAGACTTGTTTCAAAGAGGGAATGACATATAGACTCAGTTGGGTATAGAAATCTATCTTAGCCTACAGAGAAGTAGGAGGGATGGGGGATAAAAGATGGGGAATGGTAGATAAAAAGGAGGTCAATTTGGGGGAGGTGGTGATCAGATGCAAAATACTTTCAAGAATGGACAAGGTGAAAGAAAGAAAAGAAAAAATGGGGAAGAAGCAAGATGGAGGGAAGTACAGTTAATGATCATAACTATGAATGTGAATGGGATGAACTCACTGATAACACAGAAGCAAAAAAGAGTAAATTAAAAATCAAAATACTACAATATGTTGTTTACAAGAAATACACTTAAAGCAGAGACACACACACACAGAGTAAAAAATAAGAGGTCAGAGCAGAATCTATTATGCTTCCACTAAAAAAAAGCAAGGTACCAATCATGATTATAGACAAACCCAAAACAGAACTAATTAAAAGACATAAGCATAGACTTCATTTTGCTAAAAAATGTCACTTCTTAAACTGTGGTCATGACCCTATGTGGGTCACAGAGAATTTGGCAATAGTAAAAGGTTTCTGAACACTCAGCAACCAAAAATTAATTAAAAATCAAATGTGGAATGAATCGGGTGTTTCTGGCAGTACTTGTCCATGTTGTATCACACAATTCCACTGCAGCGTTGGTTCTGGACACAAAGCATGTGCACTTTGCATTGCATATGCCATTAGGCCACACAACCTCAGTAAACACCGCAGAAAAGAAAAGGGGTTACTAGTGGAAAAAATTTAAGAAGCTCTGCTATAGACAATGAAGCAA
Organism: Bettongia penicillata ogilbyi; assembly: GCA_023548195.1. Taxonomy (NCBI): domain Eukaryota; kingdom Metazoa; phylum Chordata; class Mammalia; order Diprotodontia; family Potoroidae; genus Bettongia; species Bettongia penicillata. Next base: position 816,045 of record JAJHZJ010000164.1, on the reverse strand, counting down.
TATAATACTAAACATATGCAACAAATGGCATAGCATCCAAATTCTTAAAGAAAATGTTAAATGACTTATTGGAAGAATTTCTCTTTTTTTGTTCATAAATTTTTTAAAGTTACCTGACTCTTCATGATTCCATTTCAGATTTTCTAGACAAAAATTCTAACATAGCTTGCCATTTCCTTCCTCTAGTCCATTTATAGATGAGGAAACTGAGACAAATAGTTTAAGTGATTTGTCCAGGGTCCCATAGTTAGATTTGAACTTGGGAAGATAAGTTTTGCTGCCTATAGATTTGGAATTCTATCCACTCTGCCACCTAACTGCCCCAACAGGAAGAAAGAGAAAGTAAAACTATAATAATGGGGTACCTCAACTTTCTCCTCTCAGAATTAGATAAATCTAACCAAAAAAAAAATAAAGAAGTTAGGGAGATGAATAGAATTTTAGAAAAATTAGATATGATTGACCTTAGAGAAAATTAAGCAGAAATAGAAAGACATAAACCTTTTATTCAATGGTACATGGCAACAACACAAAAATTGACTATATATTGTGGGAAAAGAATCTCACAACCAAATAGAGAAAATTTGTAATTTAAAAGTAATATTAAATGCATCATTTTTAGATATGATAAAATTATATTCAATAAAAGAATCATGGAGATAGATTAAAAATTAATTGGAAACTAAATAATCTAATCTTAAAGAATGAGTGGACCAAAGAACAAATCATAGAAACAATCAATAATTTTATTAAAGAGAATGATAAGACAACATAATAAAATTTACGGGATGCAGTACTTAACGGGAAAATTTGTATCTCTAACCACATCAATAAAACAGAGAAAAAGCAGGTCGATGAACTGGTCATGGAACTAAAAAAAACCAAACAAACAAAACTAGAAAAAGAATGAATTAAAAAATCCCCTGTTAAGCATGAAATTGGAAGTCCTGAAAACTAAAGGAGAGATTAATAAAACTGAAAGTAAGAAAATCATTGAATGTTTAAATGAAACTAACAACTGTTTTTTGAAAAAACCCAATAAATCATTGTTTAATTTGATTTAAAAATGAAAGAAAATGAAATTACCAGTATCAAAAATGAAAAGGGTTAATTAACCAGCAATGAAGAGAAAAACAAATTATTAGGAACTATTTTTTCAAATTATATGCCCATAAATCTAACAATCTAAGTGAAATGGATGAATATTTATAAAAATATTTATAAAAATTTATAAAACATATAAAAACAAAAATCTCCAAGATTAGCAAGAAGAAATAGAATACTTAAATCACCACATATTAGAAAATGAAATTGAACAAACCATCATTATGCTGCCCAAGGGAAAAAAGTCCTAGACCAGATGGATTCACAAATTCACAAATGAAACAATGAAAGAACAGTCAATTTCAATACTATATAAACTACTTGGAAAAAGAGGAGTTTTACCACATTTCTTTAAAGACACAAATATAACACTAATATCTAAACCAGGAAGTGCAAAAATAGAGAAAGAAAACCATTGAGGCAAAAACTTTAAAATACTAGAAAAGGTTTTCCAGATTATTATCACAAAAATCATATACTCTGACCTTGCGGGATTTATATCAGTAATTCAGGGCTGATGAAATATTAGGAAAACTATCAACATTATTGACCATATCAATAACACAATGAACAAAAATAATATGATTATCTCAATTCAAGTAGAAAAATCTTTTGACAAAATAGAACATTCATCCCTATTAAAAACACTGGAAAGCATAGGAATAAGTGGAACTTTCCCTAAAATCATTAGTAGTATCTACCTAAAACCATCAGCAAGCATTAATTGTAAAGAGGATAAATTAGAAGCCTTCCCAATAAGATCAGGAGTGAAGAAAATATGTCTATTCTCATCACTATTATTTAATGTTGTACTGCTGGCTATAGTGATAGAAAAAAGAATTAGAATAAACAATGAGGAAATAAATCTGCAGTCTTTGCAGATAATATGATGGTATACTTGGTGAACCCTAGAGAATCCATTAAAAATTTGATGAAATAATTAAAAGCAAGGATGTGGGATAGAAAACAAAACAACATAAATCAAGCATACAAGAGATAGAAAAAGAAATTCCATTTAAAATAATGCTAGATAATATGAATTCTTGGGAGTCTACCTACCAAGACAGACAGGAATTATAGGAACACAGTTACAACATTTTCCATACAAAGTTGTTGTTGAGTTGTATCAGTTTTGTCCCACTCTTTGTGATCCAATTTTGGAATTTTCTTAGCAAAAATTTTGGATTTGTTTGCCATTTCCTTCTGTAGCTCATTATACAGATGAGAATCTGAGGCGATTAAGGCTAAGTGATTTGTCCAGAGTCACACAAGTAGTAAGTGTCTGAGGTCAGATTTGAACTAAGGTCTTCCTAACCTCAGGGCCACTGCTCTATTTACTCTACTACCTAGCTGCCCCTGCACAAAGTCAGCTCTAAGTAATTGGGAAAAAATATTAAATGATTAATATTAATTGTTTCTGGTTATGTCAACCAAAAATAATAAAAATGACAATTTTACCTGTATTTATTTATTTAGTGCCATGCCAGTCAAACTACCAAAATATTTTATAGAGTTAGAAAAAAATAATAAAATTCGTCTAGAAAAACAAAAAGTCAAGAATATCAAGTTAAGCGATGAAAAAAAATATAAAGGAAAATGAGTTTGCCCTAACAGATCTCAAAACTTAATCACAAAGTAATAATCATCGAAACAATCTGTTTCTGATTAAGAAACAAAATGGTAGATCAGTGGAATAGTTACATACGCGATACACAGTAGTAAATGACCATAATAATCTAATGTTTGATAAACTCAAAGTTTCTAGATTTGGGGACAAGAGCTAACTATTTGACAAAAAATTCTGGGAGACCTGGAAAGCAGTTTGGCAGAAAGTAGATACAGCCCAACGACTTACACTGTATACTAATGTAAGTCATCCTCCAATTGTGGTTGGAGTTGTGAATTAGTCGATCCATTCTGAAGGTAATTTGGAACTAAACTCCCAAATCTCTAACAATTTTGTCATATATTCTTTGATCCAGTAATGCTATTCTTAGACATATATTCTAAAGAAATGAGAGGGAAAGGGTTCATGAGTATAAAGATGTTAATAGCAATATTTTTGTAGAATAGAATTGGAAACTAAAAGAACACTCATCCTTTGGAGAATGACTGAATAGTCATAATTTATAAATGTAATGGAATATTATATTATTTTACTATAAGAAATGATGAAAGAAACACATTCAAGGAAACTTGGGAAAACATATATGAATTAACAAATAATGAAGTGAGCAGTACTAAGAAAATACTTATACTTTATATAATACTTTTACAACATGTAAACAAAACAACTTTGAAAGATTTTGAAATGATCAACCATGACTTTATAAAAGCAATGATGAAAGATGCTTCCAATGTAAACAAGGAGATGATGAACAAGTAGAACAGTGTAAGACATAAATTTTCAGACATAGTCAATCTATGGATTTGTTTTTTGCTCATTTAAAAAATGCTTTTATTTATAGTTTTGAGGTCCAAATTCTATCTGTTTCTCCCTGCCTCCTTCACCTCTCCCCAATTTTGACATGGCAAGCAATTATGTAAAACATTTCCATATTAGACATTTCCTATAAGACTCAAATAAAAGGAAAAAAAAGAAAGTGAAAAATTGCATATTTCATTATGTATTCAAACAAAATCAGTTCTTTCTCTGGAGACAGAGAGTATCATTAGTCCTTTGGGATTGTCTTGGGTCATTGTAATGCTGAGAATAGCTAAGTCACTTACAATTTATCATTGAAAAATAGTGCTGTTACTGGGTACACCATTCTCTTGGTTTGTTTACTTCATTATGCCTCAGTTCAGGTAAGTCTTCATAGTTTTTTTTTCTTCTGAAATCATTCTGCTTGTCATTCCTCATAGCACAATAAAATTGCATTACAACCATATGTCACAGCTCGTTTAGCCATTTCCCAATTGATAGGCATTCCTTCATTTTCTAATCTTAGTCTCCATAAAAAGAGCTACTATAAATATTTTTGTACGTGTGGGGCTTTTCCCATTTTTTACTATCTCTTTGAGTTATAGACCTAGTAGTAGTATTACTGGATGAAAAGGTATGCACAGTTTATAGCCCTTTGGGTGTAGTTCCAAACTGCTTTCTACAATGGTTGGATCAGTCCACAACTCCACCAATAGTGCATTAGTGTTCCAGTTTTCATACATCCCCTCCAACATTTAATATTTTCCTGTTCTGTCATAAGGTGTGAGGTGGTACCTCAAGAGTTGTTATAATTTGTATTTTTCTAATTAATAGTGATTTAGAGCATTTTTTCATATGCCTATAGATAGTTTAGATTTCTTGTCAGAAAGCTGCCTGTTCATTTCTTTTGGCCATTCATCAATTGGGGAATGACATATATTTATAAATTTGACTCAGTTCTCTATATGTCTGAGAAATGAGGCCTTTATCAGAGGTACTTATTGCAAAAATTTTCCTCAGTTTTCTGCTTTCCTTATAATCTTGGTTGCTTTGATTTTGTTTGTGCAAAAATTGTTTAATTTTATGTAATCAAAATTATCTATTTTACATTTTATAATGCTCTCTTTATCTTATTTGGTTCTAAATTCTTCCCTTATTCATAAAACTGACAGATAAATTGTTCCATTCTCTTAATTTTCTTATGGTATGACCCTTTATATATAAATTATGTACCCATTTTGACCTTAGCTTGGTATGTGGTGTGAAATGTTGTTCCATACATAGTTTCTGCCATACTGTTTTCCAGTTTTCCCAGCAGTTTTTATCCAATAATCAGTTTCTGTTTCAAAAAATTGGATCTTTGGGTTTATCATCTACTAGATTATCATGGTCATTTATTACAATGTAATGTGTGTCTAATCTACCACTCTATTTTTTTAACCGGTACAAGATTGTTTTATAATATTGTTTTATGATAGCTTGAGATCTGGTACAGATAAACCACTTTCACATTTTTTTCATTGATTCCCTTAATATCCTTGAGCTTTTGTTCTTCCAAATGAATTTTGTTATTCTTTTTTTCTAGCTTTATAAAATAATTTTTGATAGTTTGGCATAAGAGAGTATATATATAAATGAATAAATAGATTCATGTAGGTAGAATTGTCATTTCTATTATATTGGCTTGGCCTATCCATGAGCAATTAATATTTTTCTAATTGTTTAAAACTGATTTTTTGTGTAAAAAGTGTTTTACAGTTGTGTTCATACAGTTCCTGGGTTTGTCTTGGCAGGTAGATGCTCAAGTATTTTATATTGTCTACAATTATTTTAAATAGAATTTCTCTTTCTATTTCTTGCTTCTGGACTTTGTATACAGAAATGCTTCTTGATTTATGTGGGCTTATTTTGTATCTTGCAAATTTGCTAAAGTTTTTAATAATTTCAAGTAGTTTTTTGGTTCATTCTCTAGGATATTCTAAGTTTAACATCATATCTGCGAAGAGCGATAGTTTTGTTTAGTCATTACCTATTCTAATTAATTCTTTTTACTTCTCTTTGTTATAGTTAACATTTATAGTATGATATTAAATATGAGAGGTGATAATGATCATCCTTGCTTTACCCCTGATTGCATTGGGAAGGATTCTAGCTTATCCCCATTATAGATAATGCTTGCTGATGGTTTTAGATAAATATTACTTATCATTTTAAGGTAACCCACATTTATTCCTTTGCTGTCTAGTTATTTACCAGGAATTGGTGCTGTATTTTGTCAAAAGTTTTTTTCTGCATCTGTGAGATAATCATATGGTTCTGTTGGTTTTGTTATTAATATGGTCAATTATGTTGTTAGTTTTGCTAATACTGAACCAATCCTGCATTCCTGGTATAAATCCCACCTCGTCATAGTGTGTGCTCCTTGTAATATATTGCTGTAATATCTTTCCTAGTATTTTATATAAATATTTTGCATCAAAATTAATTAGGGAAATTCTGGCATGGATATTAGCACCATATTTATGTCATGAAAGGAATTAGATAGGACTTCACCAATTTTCCCAAATAGTTCATATAGTATTGAAAATAATTGTTCTTTAAATTTTTGGTAGAATTTACTTATGAAGCCATCTGTTCCTCAGGATTTTTTTTCCTCAGGAAGTTCATTGATGGATTGTTTAATTTCTTTTTCTAAGACTAGGTTATTTAGGTATTTTATTTCTTCTTCTGTTGACATGGGTAATTTATATTTTTGTATATATTCATCCATTTCATGGAGATTGTCAAATTTATTGGGCAAAATACCTCCTGATAATTTCTTTAATTTCCTCTTAATTGGTTAATTCCTTTCATTTCTGATACTAGTAATTTGGTGTTCTTCCTCCGGTTTTTAAATAAACTAACCAGTGGTTTATGTATTTTTATTGATTTTTTTTCATAAAATCAATTTTTGGTTTTATTTATTCAATGTTTTTCTTACTTTCAATTTTATTAATTTTGCCTTTGATTTTCAAGATTTCCAATTTGGTGTTTAATTGAGTATTTTTAATTTGATCTTTTTCTAGTTTTTTTTTAAAGTTGCATGCCTAATTCATTGATCTGCTTTTTTTTCTATTTTATTGATGTAAACAATTAAATATATGAATTTTCCTCCAAGTACTGCTTTTACTGCATCTCATAATTTTTACACATTGTGTCATTGTTTTCACTTTATTTAATGAAATTAACAATTGTTTCTACAATTTCTTCTTTGACCCACTTATTTTTTAGTATGAGATTATTTAATTTCCAATTGATTTTAATCTCTCTTCCTACTGTCCATTATTGAATATAATTTTTATTGCATTATGATCTGAAAAGGATGCATGTACTATTTCTGCTTTTCCGCATTTGATCATGAGGTATGTCCTAATATATGGTCAGTTTTTGTGTAAGTGCCATGTACTGCTGAGAGAAAAAAGGCATATTCCTTTCTATTCCCGTTGAATTTTCCAGTAAAATCTTTCATATCTAATTTATTCTTACTTTTTGTTTACCTCCTTAATTTCTTGCTTTTTTTTTAAGATTTATATAGTTATGAGAGGAGGAAGTTTAGGTCTCTCTTCTAATATAGTTTTATTACTATTCCTTCCTGTAACTCCTTCAACTTCTTTAAAAATTAAAATGTTATATTATTTGGTGCATATATGTTTAGTGTTGATATGACTTCATTGTCTATGGTACCTTTCAGCAAGATATATTTTCCTTCCTTCTATAATTGGATATATTTTTGCTTTTGTTTTGTCTGAGATGATGATTTCTACCTCTGCTTTCTTTGCTTCAGCTGAAGCATAATTAATTTTGCTCTAACCCTTTGCCTTTACCCTATGTACATCTTTCTGATTTAAATGTGTTTTTTGTAAACAACATTTTGTAGGATTCTGGTTTTTAATCCGTTCTGCTATCTTATTCCAATTTATAGGTAAGTTCATTCCATTCATATTTGTAGTTATGACAACTAATTTTGTACTTCCCTACATGCTATTTTCTTCTTATTTATCCCCCCTTTCTCTTAGCCCCCACCCTTTCCCTCCTCATAAGTTTTTACTTCTGATAACCGGCTTCCCTGATCTATCCTCCCCTTTATCAGTCTCCCTCCCTTGTCTATTATCCCTGTCCTTTTTTACTTCCTTATTGAATAAAATAGATTTCTGCATTTGTGAGTTTATATGTTATTATCTCTGTGTATGTTTGTTCTTTGTTGTCGAAGAAGACCATGCCATCAGAGAAATAATGACATGACTTACACTTGACTTTGTTTTGAGTGAGGGAGCACTGCGCAGGTCACTTCTCCTCCAGAGCCATCTGAATCCAGTGACCAGATATTCATCAGGATGACTGGAGATGACCCAAGATGAGGCAATTGGGGTTAAGTGACTTGGCCCAAGGTCACATAGCTAGTAAGTGTCAAGTGTCTGAGGTAAGATTTGAAATCCTTCACTGGTGCTCTATCCACTGCAACACCTAGCTGCCTATTACCTCTGTAAGCCAATGTTGATGAGGATAAGGTCCAAGAGTTGCCAGTCCACCTTCTTCCCCCCATTTTCTCTCCATTATAATTTCTCTTTTATGCCTCTTTTATGTGGGATAATTTACCCTACTCAAGCTCTCTCCTTCCAGTGCAATTTTCTTTCTGACCCCTTTATTTTATTTTTTGGGGGGAAGTATCATCCCATCACAGTCACCTTATATCCACACCCTCTGTCTATATGTACTCCTTCTAATTGCTCTTATAGTAATAAACTTCTTAAAAGTTACAAATATTATCTTGCCACTTGGAAATATAAACAGTTTAACTTTATTGAATTTATTATGTTTTCTGTTTCTTGTTTCTTTTTTATCTTTCTCTTGACTCATATTTGGAGGTCAAATTTTTTATTAAGCTCTGATCTTTTAATTAGAAGTGCTTCAAAATCCTCTATTTCATTAAATATTCTTTCTTCTACTGAAAAATAATATTCATTTTTTTTTCTTGGTAGGTAACTCTTTATTATAATCCCACCTCCTTAAACTACCAGTACATCATATTCCAAACCCTCCAGCTCTTTAATGTGGAAGCTGTCAAATCCTGTGTAATCCTGACTTTACCAATACAGTATTTGAATTGTTTCTTTTTGGCTGCTTGTAGTACTTTCTCCTTGACCTGTGAGCTTTGGTATTTGGCTATGATGTTCCTGGAAGTTTTCATTTTGGGATCTCTTTCAGCAGTGATCAGTGGATTCTTTCAATTTCTACTTTGCTGCTGGTTCTAATACATCAAGGCAATTTTCCCTGACAATTTCTTCAAAGATATTGTCCAGGCTTTTTTTTTTTTAAACCTACTTTCAGGCAGTCTAATAATTCTTATATCATTTTTCTCAGAATTATTTTCTAGGACACTTGTTTTGTCAATGAGAAATTTCACATTTCCTTATTTTTTTTTAACTTTTTATTTCATTTTATTGTATCCTAATGTCTCATAGAACTTCCATTTGCTCAATTCTAATTTTTAATGAATTATTTTCTTCAGTGATATTTTTTACTTCCTTTTCCATTTTCCAATTCTATCTTTTTAGGGAGTTATTTTCACTGGTAAATTTTTGCATATCCTTTCCCATGCTGTTAACTCTTTTTGATGATTCTCTTGTATTACCCTCATGATTTTAAAAATATTTTTAAGCACTTTCAGGAATACTTTTTGGGCCTGAGATAAATTACATTTTTATTTCAGGTTTCACATGTAGCCATTTTCACACTATTGTCCTCATCTAAGTTTATGTCCTGATCCTTCCTGTCACCAAAGTAACTTTCCATAGTCAAGTTCTTTTTGTTTTTGCACATTTTTCTGCCTTTTTTGTCACGGTGTTTTTATGTGAAAGTTGGTGTCTGGTTGTATACTGTTCCAAACTATTTGTGCTGGGATTCTGAGTCTTACTGAAGGCTTTCACTAGGCTTCAGGGTTTAGCTTCTTGTTTTCACTGGAGGTAGGCTTCCCTTCTGGCATGTACTTGGCGGTATGGCCTCCCTGTTGGCCTCTCCTATGTGTGGAGTTTAGCTGCTGGCCTGCTCCAGGGATGGGGCTTTTCTTCTGGAATACTATTGTATCAGAGTCTTTCTGGGGGATAGCCTTGGAGGAAGAGTCTTATTGCTGACTTGCTTGCTAGAGAAATATGGTCTCTCTACCAGCAGTCCCCCTTCACTATTCAAAAACACGGTTTAGTCCTCACTGGTGGCTTGTTCTAGAGATGGGGTTGCTGGGATGGGGCCTTGCTGAGATGCACTAGCCTAGGGGGGGCTACTGTTTTGCAGGAAGGTTGAGGCTCCCTGCTAGTTTGCCCTAGTTTTGGAACCTTGCTAGAGACCTCCTGCTGTGAGGCTGGCTAGGGACACTTCTCTTGGACCTGAGTGAAATAAACTTTTTCTGCCATGCTGGTAAGCTGCTTCCCTGCTCATAGATGAATTCTGAGGTGTTTTTCTAATTGTTTGGAAGGGAATTTGGGAGGGCTTCAGAGGCTTCTTTCCTCATTCTATCATCTTGGCACTGGAAAGGTCTTTGATCATTTTGTGTTTGTTACAAGGGATTATTTTTTAAAATATTGAGGAAAGTGGTTTAAAAAGTGAGAAAACAAGTAATAGTAAAAGTTATAGTGATACAAAAGAAAAATAACATGTAAAAAGACATTGAAGAAAGCAAAAGGAAATTCAGAGGTAGACACAGATAAGCAGCACAGCTTTGGCACTAACTTGTTGATTTTATTACATACTTTAAATATAAGCTATATGTCATTGAGATTCATGGTTTCAAATATGAACTTATTTTTCTATTCTTTGTACGTGGAAATATTGTTGTTGATCAAGTTTAAAGTTTTAAAAAAATTAAAAAGAAAGGAAAAGCTTGGAATCCCTTTATATGTGGCTAGGACTGAGCAAAACTGTGAAGGCAAGTGATTGTGAACATAGTCAGTAAAAAGGGAGTGTGAATAAAATTGAAAAAAAATCTATGCATAAAATATTCCTTTTTTATTGGACTGTAAGAGATACAAACATAATTGATTCAACATAATGCTTCATAAACTTCCTCTTTCTGCCAGTGAATTACATCTGGGGGTGGCAAAAGATGGAAGGAGATGATCTTTCATATTTCTGTATTATGCTTTGATGACTGGACTACCTGTGTTTTCTTGGTTTTAATTATTAAGCCAAAATTAGCGCAGGCAGCAGAGAATTGATCCATGCTTTGTTGCATCTCAGCTTTAGAGGCTACATTGAGTGCAAAATCATCTGCAAAGAGAAAACCATCCACCAACACTCCCTTCATCTTGGTCTTGGCTTGTAGCCTTTTCAAATTGAAGAATTTACCATCACTATGGTAGCTGCTCTTGATGCCATGTTCAACCTCATTGGAGGCATTTGACAACATGGCTGAAAACATAAAGGTAAAAAGCATGGGAGCAAGCACACAGCCCTGTTTCCCTCCATTGGTTATTGGAAAGGTACGAGAGCATTTTCCACTATCCAGAAACTGGGCAAACATGCCAGTATGAGATTGATGTACAATACTAATGAACTTCTCTGGGCAACCAAATTTTGACATAATTTTCCATAAGCTCTCAAGACTAACTGTCAAAAGCCTCGGTCAGATCTACAAACATTGTGTATAGACCTCTGTTCTACTCCTGGAATTTCTCCTGCAGCCGTCAGCAGCAAACACCATACTGACGGTTTGTTATCCCTTTCTGAAGCCATACTGCCTCTCAGGTATTATGTGGAACCGTTGGTTACAACAAATAGAGAAGTTTTGAATGCTGTCAATAAGTTTACTTACCTTGCTAGTATACTTTCCAGGGATGTACACATTGACAATGAGGTTGACGCGTGCATTGCCACAGCTAGCTCCCAAAGAAAAATATGGGAGAGAAGAGGTTTTAGACTACCATACTGAAGGTCTATAGAGTCATTGTACTGACCTCATTGTTGTATCCTGTAAAACATGGACAGTCTATCAGCACTATGCCAGGAAACTGAATTGCTTCCATTTGAACTGTCTTAGGAAGATTCTGAAGATCATCTGGCAGGATAAGGTATCAGGCACTGAGGTCTTTGCTTGAACTAAACCGCCAAGCATTCAAACTATGCTTCTGATGGGTTGTCCATGTTGTCCGAATGCAAAATATACATTTGCCAAAAAGACCATTTTATAGAGAACTCACGTGGGGCAGGTGATCACATGGTGGTCAGAAGAAGTGATACAAGGACACTTTACAAGGTCTCTCTCAAGAACTTTGGATTTGATTGTAGGATATGGGAGACACTGGTTCAGGATCACTCAGCTTGGCATGCTCACATCAGAAAGGGTGCTGCACACCATAAACAAAAAAGAATTGAAACAGCACAAAGGAAATGGAGGATGCACAAATTTGGAGTATCCACCCCGAATGTTCACATGGATAATCTGTACCCAATCTGTGGTAGAGCATTCTGAGCTCATATTGGTCTGATCAGCCACAGCTGGACACATTGAAACTTGACTTTATCATGATGATATCATTGTGGACCTCTTCAAAAATGAAGGACAACAGCCACCATTATGCCTTGAAATGCAGTGTTCATCCAAGGAACAGGGACTCTTTCAAAAGGCTGGAAGTATTTGGTTTTCTAGCCCAACTATTCTGCCACAGTCTAATAATATCCAAGTTTTCACTAGGTCAAACAGAATCAACATCACATCATAAGTTTTGTGTATTGTAGTTAGGAATGGAATTTTCTTGGGGCTATACATTCTCTATTTAGCATTTTGATGAGAGATGGCAAATATCAGTATTGAAGATGGGATATCTTGAGGAGTTTTTCAAAATAACATATCTACTTCCTCACAAATTTTATCAACCATGGACTATCATACTGTTACACTTCCTTAAAAAGTAAGACTTATTATAACTTTCCAGTTTAGGAGTCAGAATCACATTAGCTAATGATAGGAGAATGATATGTGATGGCCAGTCTATTAAGTCCTCTATTGGTACCCATGCAACACTAAGTGACATGAAGAAAATGTCCCAGCATGTTGACTAGACCCTCCATAGAAGTTTTATGTGAGGCCAGGTACAAGATGTATATAGGATAAATAAATTTGCATGGCTAATGTTCTTCTACACTTTTGTACAGTGCCCAAATTGATAGGATCATAGTTCCATCAAGATTTTGAAGTATGCTGTAGTGGAAAAGGGCTTAGTAGCCAAAGGATCTACTCTGTCTAAGAGCTTGCATTCAAGTTCTTGTTCTATTTCTAATGAGGTATTTCACATTTTCTTAATTTTTTCATTTTGTCTTCATTTTGTTTAATTGTTTATTGATGTTCCATGGAATTATTAGCTTCCATTTGTCCAATTATAATTTTTAAAGAATTCTTTTCTTCAGGCCACCAAATGTGGCCGATTTTTCTTTATAAAGAGCTATTTTCATCAGTGATTTTTTTGTACTTACTTTTTCATTTGTCCTGATTTTTTAAGGTATTTTCTTCAGTATTTTTGTGCCTGTTTTGCCAAGCTGTTGGTTGTCTTTTCATAATTTTCTGCATTTGTTTTAATTTCTTCATTTAATTTTCCCTTTGCCACTCTTATTTGATTTTGAAAAGAATATTTTAGTTCTTCAAGGAACACTTGTTGGATTTGTATCTGATTCACATTTTTCTTTGAGGCTTTGCTTGTAGTTGTTTGGCTTCACTGTATACTTCTGAGTTTATATCTTGATTTTCCTTGTCACCATAATAGCTTTTCATTGTTCTTTTTTCTCATCATTTTCACCCAATTTCTTGATTAGGAACATGTCAATATTGGGCTTTGTTCCTGGTATGGGGCAGGGAGATTTGTTATCTCAAGCTTCAGCCTTTCAATTTTTTGCACTGCTGTTTTCAGAGCTAGATTTTGTGTGTGTGTATGTGTGAGTATGTGAGTGTGTGTGTATGTGTATGTATGTAATTTTCGGGGCTTGCAACATGGTATGATCTGGGGAAAGGTATGATTACTCTTTCTGTTTTTCTTCTTTTTCTCTTTCTTCCAGAAGTTCTGGATATTGGCACAAAACATCTAAGAATTTTCATTTGAAGGTTTCTGTAATCAATGGATTCCTTCTATAATGCTTTATTATTCTAATTGGTCCTACACAATTTTCTTTCATAATTTATTAGATTATATCTACATTTTTTGGTCCTGGATTTCAGGAAATACTATGATTCTTAAGTTATCTCTTACTGACCTTTATTTGTTTTTGATATAACACATCTAACATTTAACTTGATTTTCTCACTCCTTTGATTTTGTCTTAAGATCTCTTATTGTCTGAAGTCAGCAATTTCCATTTGATACCCTCTGATTTTCAGGGACCTTGTTACTAGATTAAAATTCTGTGTTTCTTCTGTTAAGCTATTGATCCTTTTTTCTTCAGTTTTTTCCTCCATAACTCTAATTTCTTTTGTAATAATCATTAAAAAGAAAACTTCTTACATCATTTCTTTGAAGAATTCTATTTGTTCTTGTGATCAAGTTTTGTTTTTAGGATTTGATTATACATGTTTTAAGTAACTCTGTTCTTCTGGTCCTGTTTATTCCTTTTCTAGCCTTAGTTATTCCTGGAATCATTAAAAAATGTTTTTGTTTGCTCATTTTTGTTACTGAGGCTTCAGAATCTGAATTCTAGGTGTCCCCTACTCTGAGGACCAAATTAATTTGATGATATTTCCTTTTCTTCAGTGGTCTTTTTTTAGGCCGTTTCCTTCGCCAAATACCAAAGTTCTCTCCTGTGATCAGCATTATTTGAGGCCTTTCCTTTGGATGGGAAGAAACAGGAAGGAGAAATCTTTTCTTTAGAACTCAGTTAATTTCAAGACTGCCCTCTTCTGGCATGACAGACCTAGCTGAGGCCCTTTCCTTAGCATACAAATCTGTCAGTTTCACTTTGGTCCCTCAGGAAATTTCTTTCTGTTCAAGCAGTTGAGTATTTTTGTTTTTAAATCCACTGTCCACCTGAGGTAAGGCTTCGTTTCTTCACACTAAAATGTTGCCTTTTCCCTAGTGTATAGTTTTGGGTTTTTTTTAAATAACCTTAGTTCAAATTCTATCAGTTTAATCTCAATCCCCCAGTGTACTCGACTGTTAGTTGAGACTTTCAGAATTTCAGTTTTACTTTTTCTTTTTTTCCTGCAGGGGATTTCTAACTTCAGAGATTTTAAAAGTTTCATTTTCATCTTTTAGGGTTGAATTTTTTAGAAATCAGGTTGTTTAATGGAAGATTGTAGCTAAACTGTGCTTTTCTTCTATTCTCCCCTCTTGGTCTGAAATTTCATTGATACATCACTGTATCAGTGGAATTGCCCTCATAGTTATTTTTGTAAGCCACAGAAAGGTATGTATCTTATTACATTATGGTTACCTTGCTTGTAGCTAGATATGTTCAGTCTTGTTGTGAATGATTATTCATCTTAATCCCTGGACTTGGCTCTGGATTTTTATTATTTCCCCAAATAAACCCTGAAATTTACCATTTTTTTGCATAATTAGAATAATTTACAGATTCTGAAGCATCAAAAGGAGAATCTCCCAAGTCTTTTAAGATAATGGCTATATTTTATTGTGTGTATATCCCTTCCAAAGGAAATGATGCTGAAGGGAATAAATGTAAATGTTGAAAACCTAGCTGACTTTTGTTAAATTCTATTTTTTAAATCTTTGACAAAATTTGTAGTCATACCTGACATGGTATTTGTCCAAAGCTCCCCATACCTGAAGTTAATAAGTCAGTTTAAATCGAACTGCAAAAACAGAGTCAGATTGCAAACGGATCTAAATAGTGGAGAAGCTTACATTTTATCCGAGAAGCAACAAGGAGCTCTTAAAACTTCTTGAACAGAAGAGTGAGGTGGTTATAGCTACCCTTGAAAAATGTCATTTAAAGGATGGATTGAAAAAGGAATAAGGGAGACCAGTTAGGTAATTAATGAAATATTCTGGATGAGAGGCTATGTAGGTTTGGGTTCACGTGTTGGTAAGAATGGAGAGAAGTGAATGGATAGAAAAGATTACATGAGGGACAACATAGTAATTAACTGGTTAGAAAGAATAAGGGGGAATGAAGGAAGGGTTAAAGCACAATTAATCAACAAGGGTTTATTATGTATTTTCTATGGAATAAATGCTATACTAGGCATGGAGTCACAAATACAAAAAATGAGATCTCTGCCCTCAAGGAGATTACAGTTCTAATAAGAGGATACTGCATATGAAAAGTCAGCTAAAATCTGATCTGATTTTTTGCATACACCAATAGAGGGATTGTGAATGGTGTTATAATTCAGCATATTGTCATGCCATTTCCTGTAGTAATGGTGATAGAAAATTAATGAAGATTGTGATGGTTTCCCAACAGAAACAGAAGTTAGGAGAAGGACTCCAACCTAATAACTAGCTAGAACTCTGGGAAAGTCGTTGCTTATTTTAAAGTGTTTATGTGTGGATTTGTCTTTTATTGATAGTGTGCTATTGAAGAATAAGCTAATTAATATTTTGCTGCTTGGGAATGGCCATGGGGTATAAATTCAGCCAAAGAAAATATAGCAAAATAGGGATACCTAGACATTGTAATTAAATTAGAAAAAATGGCTTTCTGTGGATGATGGCAGGATATATTCTGATCTTTACTGACCTTTCCCTTTGAAGTTATAGTATATGGTCTAACTGTCAAGGACACACTAAGTCTGTTATGTGTAGCATCCCTTTGGGGATAAATTCCCAACTCCAACTTATATTGATGGGCCACAGCTATAAGAAGAGACTGATTATATCTCTTCTTAGGATTCTAGGGGTAGCTGAAGGGCTGAGATTTTTAGTATTCTAGATGATGAGTCACCATCTTGTGTGCTTCTCATTGATAGCCAGACAAATTGCTTTTTTAAAGGGTATTTACTAAATGGACATATCAAGGAGAATTGCTACAGAAATATCTTCCTGCCCCAAAATCAGGGGATTGCAATACTTTTGCACATAGATGATCCCTGGAAAGAATGGGAACAAATTTAGAGAACTCATTTGGCTAAAGGGCAAAGCTACATCTCCTGGTTAATGGGACATTTTTTGATCTTTGAAGAGTCCTTATGATTTTTACCCTAGGTGTACATCTCTTTTGGTCTCTGAGGTCAATGTTTTTAGTCCTGAAGTTATCTTTTTTTAGGGCCATTTAAAATCCTTTATCAGTCACACAGCTGAAATTATAGTTCCCCTAAATCCACACATTTGTCAACGTTTGGCAAAGTTGGATCCTAGTCCTTACAGGTCAAAAACAAGAAAGACAAAAGTGAATCTTGCACTAAGTAAATTTTGAGTCCTGATCTCCAGACCCCACACAGAACAGTTCTGGATAGATGAAGAAAGGCCACTCCATTCCATAACTGAAGGATTATTCATGACACTGACTCCCTGTTGTGTCACCAGATATGATAATAAATGTAAATATGCTATCTAAAGATAGAAGTGAGTTTAGGCCCCTCACTTAGGTGAAACGTTCTCTTGCTTACTGCAGGGTAAGTTCTTTCTCTTGCACACACTCACACATGTTTTTTCTCTTACACCCATAGACCCCATACACACCTGGAGCTGATATATAAGAGTACGTTATTCTAACACCTCCAAATTCACAATTATGGAAAAAGGACACAGCTTCCCAATGCTAATTCACTAATGGCCAGATCACAGTAACTGAAACAGTAAGACTGAATTTGATTCAAAAATATGAATGGTTCAAAAGGTTTCAGAAATCCATTTGAATTGGAAGCTAGTTACTCTAAGGAGTTCTTACAACACTTGGCTATCTTTTCCAATAACTCCAGACTGAACAAATGTGGTTGCTCACAGAATAAGTATTTAGCTATAGATAAATTTAGGAGGCAGAGTTGTGATCTGGTGATGCATCACAGAAGTTTAACACTAAACGACAGCTATGTTCTAGGGTGTTATGATCTAAGCTGACAGGGAGGTTGGGCATAGATCCCAAATATAGTGTGATCAGGTTATCAAATACTAACGTGAAGAGGATAACTTCTCCAGTGTTCATCTCCTTTCTGCCAGCATTAATTAGATGGAAATTCTCTATAATTCAGTTCAAGTTCCAGGAGAAACTGCTACTAGAATCGGAAGATGTTGCTACCCACTCCAGTAGACGCTGCCCTGAACATGCATAGGGACTTCAGGTCTTAGAACTCTTCGAATTAAAAAAGTGATTTCTGGTCAATGGATAGAAGTGGAGCACAACACTAATTCTGACTTCATTCACTTCTCTTGTTGCTTTCTGGTACAAAAGTAAAACAATAAAAGTCTGTCTTTTCAAGGTGCTCCTGAGCCTAGAATCTCCTGAAGCTCGGCTGCTGCTCTTCGTGTTTTCTAACTTTTTTTGTTGTGTTCTACATAGTCCCACAGGATGTCACTGATTCTCTCCAACTGGTCACAATATATTCCTTTTATTGTGCCATCTGTTTTCATCCAATGATCATCACCTTACTCCTCCAAAATTGATTAAGGACTAGTTCACATCTTTGAATCAATTGAGAAGTCTGAGCCTTCTGTGTTTACATTAATTGGAATGAAGTATGGAAAGATACTTACCATACAAACTTACGTATGGAAAGATAATGTCACCTTCCCTCCCAAAGAGGAAATGGACTTAGAGAAAAGGAGGGACCCACTAGTGGTCAAGACAGAGATGTTTTTCATCTCCCTTCCATGTAGCAATTTCGTAAGATGGCAGAAGTTGATCTGTTAGCCAAAAGAATAGTAGGACAATATTACTACCTCAAAGCTGCCAAAAATGACATCATCTTTGTTGTGCAAAACATGTTGTGGGACCTTATTCAAGGCTAGAAATCTGAGAATAAGTCTCTAGAAGAGAGACAGGGTCTGTGTTTTATCTGAATAAGGATGTTAGAGTCATGAATAATCTTTTAAAGATATGACACTTAAGTGCTGGTAATTTCTAAATATGCCATGCTTCTTCCATTGGGAGTGTTCTATGTTAGGTATGTTATATTTCCATATCTGAATACTTCTAGATCCTTAAGACTAAAGTATTCACTCAGATCTTGTGGAAATAAAGTTCATTGGGTTTTTAGAAAATTATAATGCTTTATTAAATCAGTTTCATGGGAATTAACTGTGTGGTAAAGCTGATGCCCCTTATCAGCACATAAATCAGAATATTTAAGCAATTGGGATGAGGATGTCAGTCTGTCTGCCATATTTTGCCATTTAACATCATTTATCTGAAGAAAGAAACAATTCTTCTAGTTATAAAGAAGAAAGGAGATATTTAATAAGGACTCGCAGGCACATAGACTTCAATTTTTAACTCAGTATAAGTAAGCAAACCCATCAAAATGACTTCTTTTTATTGTGAATGTCTTAACAATAACCCCAGAAATAGTAGATGGAAATCCTTTCTACAAATAGCAGAGTTAGATAGATGAGTTTCCTTGGGCTCAGCTGGGCCTACCCTGTAACACAAAACATTTATCTTCCAGTTTAAGATGAGGATGAAATAGACAGAGATACAGAGATATATTTGAGACTTTCTTTGCTGAATTGAGGAACTTTGTAGCTACTTGTTCTTCCTCTTGCAAAGAGAGAAGAAAGGGGTTACTCCTTTATGCTCTGCCCACAAGCAAAAACAATAAATGAGAACAAATGCAGACCATGCAGCACTTCCAGCTTCCAAAAGTTTCAGGTTTTAGTATTTTTCTTCTTCTTTTTTTGTTATTTTTTCTTTTTACTAAAATTTCTACAGTTTTGATTTAGTGAAAGGAGATGTCTAGGCCTTCTGTACTTACATCAGTTTGGGTGGGTATTCTCATCACCTTCTGAGGCTGGGAGATTATATAATGTCTTTTGCATTAAAAATGTAATGGCAGATATGAAACAGGTGCAAGAATTGCTCTTTTTCAAAGCATATGAGTTATTTTAATCAATGGGGCCAAACTGTTTGCAATGAAAGGTTACCTTCTCAATACAGTTATGTGACTTAATGCTGCTTTCAGGTTCTTACAAGCAGTCCAACGAGAAGGAAAAATAGTGTTCATCTGAAAAGACCAGTGTCAATGCATAGAGAATTCATCAATACACATACACAGACACATATGTGTGTATTTGTGTTTTTCCCCAGTACCATACTGCTTCCTTAGGTCATACATACATACATACATATACACACATATATAATACACATATGTATACATTTATCAGAGAGAGAGTATTGTTACGTGTATTCATCACCCTTCAACATATTGCCTGACAAAATTTCCAGCTATGACAATTGATAGGATTAAGCAGCTGCAAAACAGATTTGTAATGAATGGGTGAATACATGGTAAATTTTCTCCCTAATCTTTCTGGCCATTTTATAATTGTTTGAATGATCATAAACATCATATATACCTGCATCCCTTTAGTCAAAGAGTCTTGCCATTTGGGAATGTACTGTACCACAGACCAGGTGCTTCAGAAAGTAACCCATTCTAGAGTACTTGCATCTGGTGGTTTGTCTTCCTGGCTTACAGAGAAATTGTCTTGGTTAAGTCATGGAGTTTTACCCAGTGTACAACTTCTCAGTATTTTTAGTGAGGAATGGGCCAACAACCCATATCCTGGCATGTTAGAAGGTTAATATGCTTCAGTGGATAAAACACTTAAAGATTTTAAAACATTTGAAAATAAGCATGTTCTATACTTAGTGAATTGTATTATTAACACTGACTTCTAAGAAAAACTGCAGAGCTATCCCAGTAGCAAAGCTCCTCTCTATATATACTCTAATTAGTAGAGCATTTCAGTAGCATTAAGAGAAATCTCATATCTTGGCAATATCTACCAATGTCATTTAACATCTATTGAGCACCAGCCATTTAGCAGTTTATGCTCCAAGCCAACATGACACAAATCCAACTTTCAATAAAACTGTAAGGTTGTCTTTTAGTTTTTTTTGTCTTGATTTTTCCTTTTCTGTTATTCTGAATTTAATAGAGATAGATGCATATAAATATATTCATTCATAGGAGACTTTTGGGGGGTGGCTCTTCCCTTTCCTGAAGAGATGTAGAAAGGTGAACTGCACAAACCTTAATAAAAACTCTTTCAATTTGGCTTTAGTTAGCAGTCGACGGCCTCAAACCCCATCTATCAGTGAGTTAGGGGGACATCTACCCCCAAGCATGTGAAGACTTCCCTTTGTGAAATAGGCGAACGAGAACAAATTGTTCCAACCTCCATAAAGAGGGATGAAGCGGGTTTTGAATCACAAGGAGGGCAACTAGAATGTAGAAGTGCCTTGAGTGTATAGTGAATAAAAATTGATTAACTGATCACGTTTAGCCTATGAAGGAGACTTACGTGAAAACAAATTTGAAGCAGGTTTTGTGGAGTGCTTACAGCTTGGTCAGACTTCAAGGATTCCGAAGTCGTCCATTGCATCCCAGGCCATTTCCAGTAGTCCTGACTTTTATCTTGTCCCTGGACTTCAGTGACTGTGGAAGAGAGAGGGAAGCTGAAGACTTTCTGCCTGACTTCAATTCAATTCACATGCAAGTCAAGATCACCTTTGATGTCATTGGTCATCTTTGAAAATGAAGTATGGGAACTAACAGTGAGACTGAAAATTGTGCAGTATATTTCAGGAAAAAGCTCTCCCTCTCTCTTTCTCTCCTTTCTCTCCTTCTCTCTCTCTCTATTTATATATACATACATATATATGTACACACACACATACACACATATTACTGTAAAAACTTCCATTTTACCAAAAGAGGGAGAGGGAATAACTTTACTTGATGAAACTTCAGTTTCTGTATAGTATTGGTTCCGTTAAATTCTCTTCCATATGTGACATAGTTGCTGGATGGGTCCTCATGTCAGCAACCACTGGAATGACCCTCGGCTCTTTCTCCTAGGCCTTATTGCTACACTGACAATCCACCAAATCCAGTGTGCACTCTATGTCGTGGACTTTTTGTGTCTTGCTATTCTGATCTTTTGAAGCTCACAAGGTGGTA
Organism: Bettongia penicillata ogilbyi; assembly: GCA_023548195.1. Taxonomy (NCBI): domain Eukaryota; kingdom Metazoa; phylum Chordata; class Mammalia; order Diprotodontia; family Potoroidae; genus Bettongia; species Bettongia penicillata. The sequence goes on along the minus strand of JAJHZJ010000164.1, from coordinate 794,419 downwards.
GTTATTTCTAACCTCCTTAACCTAAAACAGAAACAAAGAACAATAACATAAAAAGGCATAAATAAGATGCTCATATTCATACAACACATGTCAGCCTTCAATAGGAAAGTCCCAAGGCCTCTTTCCATTTAGAGAGTGGATAATTCTCTCTTAATTTACCATTACGGAGGGGGAAAAAATAATTGTTAATGGTTCAGTGTCAATGTAGTAGGAAGTCTCTAGTAGAACATCCCCAGGATCTATGGTTGCCTCATTCATTTTAATATTTTTATCAGTGACTTAGATAAAGGCATAGATGTAAGACTCATCAAATTTTCAGAGGGTACAAAGCTAGGAGGGAACATATAATACAGTGACTGAGTCAGAATTCATAAAGGATTTTAGACTACAGTGTTGGTATGAATCTAATAAGGTGAACTTTAATATGTATAAATGAAAGTCATGTACTTGGATGCACACAAAATGTCACCTTCACAAGTGTAAGATGAAAGGGTTATACAAACAGATAATAGCTGTTCTGAAAAAAGTATCTGGCCATCTTAGTGAACTGTAAGCTCAGTTATGAGTTACCAAAGTGTTGTGGCATCCCCCAAAAGAGCTAATATGACTTTGGGCTGAATTAAAGGGCCTGTTTCTAAAACAGGGAAATGATATAGTACACTGTGTTTTGTTGCAATTCATCTAGAGTAAAGTACTCAGTTTTGGGGTTGGTGGTTTAAGATGGACATTATTAAAACTAAAAAGAATCACAAGGACAACTAGAATGTAGAAGTGTCTTGAGTATATAGTGAATAAAAATTGATTAAAGGAACTGATCACATTTAGCCTATTAAGAAGACTTACATGAAAACAAATTTGATGAGCTCTCATATGCAAGAAGAAGTAGACTTGTTTCCTTTGGTGCTAGAAGGCAAAATTAGGAGTCATGGGGATTAATCACGAGGAAAATTTCAGCTTGATGGAAAGGAAGATTCCTAATAATTAGAGCTGTCCCAAAGAGGAATGGACTGCCTAGCCATGTATTAAATTCCCTTTCCTTAGAGTTCTTCAGAGGCAGTATGACTTTTTGTTGGGTATATTTTACATACATACATACATACATACATACATACATGCATATGTATGTACACCTATAGGTACACTTTTACCTCTACCCATATATACACATATGTGTCAAGATATATAACCATATGTTTGTTTATATGCATATACTACAGGTTGCATGTATATTTATGTATATGTACATGATATATAGGTTGTATATATACATGACATATAAAGATATATAGTTATAACCATAGTAGGGTTGTCTTTAATATATTGGTTGGATTATATGGGTGCTGAGATTCTTTCTACCCATCAGAGTTTTGATTTTGTGATTTTTACATCCTTTCCTCAATGTTTTGGGGAAAGTCTTCCTCCACATTTCTCAGTATTGGATAAGTACCATTGGCTATGCTTCTCTTCAGTTCCATGACTAGTCCACTTTCTTTCATGTGATACATTCTCCCAGAAAGCTCATTTATACCATTTGTCTTGTGTAATTCTTCCATCATAACATTGTGTATCCTACTTACACTTGCAATGCAACTGTCTGCTATCCTTCCAGTGACCTCCAACTTCAGTTTTTTGGATACTGTGAAAATCCATACCCCACAGCCATATGGCATTACTGGAAGAATATTAGCATTAAAAAAATGTTTCAGAGGGAAAAGGTTCACTAAAAACACTGCATGATTTTTCAAATAAAATCTAGCACACTTTTCCTTTCTTATTCAATTTTGGACCTAATTTGTTATTAATCTGAATCATCTGTCCAATATTATGTACATATGTAATAATAACTTTGTTCATTATATACATATATAATAATAATCAATATCCACTGTCCAGTGGATAGAGCACTGTACCTGGAGTCAGGAAGATTTGAGTTCAAATCTGGCTTCGGATGCTTATTAACTGTGTGACCCTAGGTAAGTCACTTAACCTTCTCCTGTCTCAGTTTCCTCATCTATAAAATGGGGAAAATAATAGCCTGCACCTCTCCAAGTTATTATGAGGATAGCTAATAGTTATATAGTGCTTATTATGGCCAAGTATTGTACCAAACACTTTACAAACATTCTCTCATTTGCTTCTCTGTGATTATATTCGTAAAGCACTTAACATAGTTCCGTGTATATAGGAGGTGCATGTAAATGCTAGGCAGATAGGTAAGTAGTAGTAGTAGTAATAGCAGCAGCAGCAGCAGTAGTAGTAGTAGTAGTAGTAATAGTAGTAGTAGTAGTAGTAATAACAATAGTAGTGGTAGTTACAATAGAGGCAGTAATAGCAGCAGTATTAGTAGTAGATAGCATATGCCCATACACACACACACAGTCACACACAGAGGTGCATATGAATACACAAAAAGGACAGTTCAATGGGTGGCTTTGCACCCTATTGCCTATTGTACTTTAGACAATTAGAATTCTCCATCCACTTGATTTTTCCTAAATGTATAGCTATGTGATTTTGAATATCATGAAGGAGGCTCTGCAGTATTCTGAATCTTGATGCAGTCAGAACAGCATCATCAATAAACAGGAGTATTTGAAGGACCCCACAAACAGAAGGATTGCTTTTTCACTTGGATTCTGCTTTGGACATGTGCAAACACGTTTGTTGAGTATACATCTCCCTGTTTCATGTCTAGCTTGAAGTTAATAGTTAGACAGTCTTTGGAAGTTGTCTTGTCATATTTTTAAGGGAATTTTGTGTGATTTTAACATATGCATGGTAAACATCTTGCCTGCAGAGGCTATAAATTTGTAATTTGCTATTGTGTAGCAAATGCTTTTCCTCAGTAAGTGTCTAACTACGAATACAGTGAGATCTTATATTCTGTGCATATTTCAATCAACTATGTGATTACAAAATAGTTGTAACATATTATTTGAGAGAAAAACTATTTTTTCCCTTTTTTACTTTCATTGAGGTTGCTGTTAATAAGAATGTACATTATTTTCAAAAAGATTTTGTAGAAATGAGAAAGTAGATATAGGTGTTTAAGGCTAGTTTTTCAGTTTCCTTTTAAAAATTCAGTATGTGTTTGTGTATCTATCTATCTATCTATCTATCTATCTATCTATCTATCTAGGCACAATCACATCTCAGCAGTCCAGTGAGTCACCATTGTCTCCTGAAATCATTTCTTCTAGACTTTGTAATGGGGTTAATAGAGACTATTATTGTCTTTAATCACACAACCCCACTATCATTCTTCAGGCATAGGAAAGGATTTATACATTTCATTTGAACTTCTGGCTGCTCATTTAAATATTTAAATCTTTATTTTCTGTCTGTTTTAAATTCAAAATGAGTCTTCAAGTTAAATAAATTAAGCCAGTTGATAGAAAAGCATATGATAAATAATCTATGGTCATTGAAATTTTTAAAATTGGGTGGGAAAATTTGTTAAAGATGCTTTGTTCATATAATTCACACAATTCATATATCTACTAAGAAGACTCAGAACTCTGAACCTTTGTTTGACCTTCCACAAGGCCCACTTAATGCATTTTCATATTCTATAATGCACAGATTAATTATGTCATTCAAACCAATAAAATTTCTTTTCTTTTGTGACATTACTGGGGCATCATCAGGATTTGTTGGTTAATGCCAGAATAACTGGGCATGCTAGCTATAAGAAGACAGACTGGATTTTGTGAAATTATTATAATAAATTTCAATGAATGTGAAATATTCCTTGATTTCCTGAGCAGAATTGAATTTGCCTTTTCTGTTGGCAGTACATTTTACAACCATAGTATTTACAGATGGCATCCACTAGAGGTCACTCTCTCCAAAGCCATAAAATTGAATTCCTGAAATGATATCATCTATCCTCGTGATTTATCTTTCATTTTTACATGAATCATTTTTCAAGTCAACAGAATACCTTGACAAGTGGGTTTGCCCCACTCCTAAAGGCAAATACATTTTGAGAGTATGAAGATAGGTCTACACTTATACTTACAAGTCATTCTTTGATATGTCAGTGATGACTGACATATTTGTGCTTGGGGGGAAGAAAGACAGGACTGAAGGTCAATCAATGAGTTCTTATTAAACACTCAGTATTTTATGGGTACTGTGTTAGGCACTGGGAGGGAAAGGAAGAAAGGAAGACAGAGAGAAAAAAGAAAGGGAGAAAGAGAGACAAAGGAGAGAAGAAAGGAAGGAGGGAGGAAAAGAGGGAAAGAAAGAAGAAAATCCCTAATTCAGGGAGCTACATCATTTATGTTTCATGACCACAAACCCACTACCCTCTAATAATATACTTCCTATGAGTGGGAATTTCATTTTCTTTTTCTTTGTTCCTTTGAAACAATAGATCACAGCATTTGACAAAATAAGAGATTTTAGATAGGAGCAAAATAGTCTTTTTTTGCCCTGAGGAGATAAACATCTATGATTTCATCTTATATATAACAAGTTTTAGTCCTTTTTTCTTGAATTGAAAAATAAATGGCAATAGTGCCATTGAGATATGTGTATATAAGATTTATAGCTGGAAGACTTTATAAAAATCATCTAGTCCAAGGATTATTGACTTTTTTTGTGTTATGCACTGCTTTGGCAGGTTTCTTGTAGAGCCTACTAGACCCCTACTCAGAACAAAATTTCTGTGTATGAAATTAAATATGTAAAATAACAAAGGAAAAGAATTATATTGAATTTTTTTAACATCTACATTTCTTGATCTCCTGAAATCTATCCCAGATATAGTCTAACCCTTTCATTTAATAGTTTCTAGAGGCTGTGATTTTGCCAATATACACTGTAAGTAACAAAGCTGGAATTCAGACTCAGGAAATTTGGTATATGATTTATAATTGAGAAGAAACCTAGAAATCAAGTCTATTCTCTTCATTTACAAGTTACAAAAAAACATACACATACTTGCAAAGTGACTTGCCCCAAGTCACATAGATAAGAAACAGAGTAGAATCTTTCTCTCTCTCTCTCTTTAGTAGTCTCCAATGGAGAACTCCTCAATTTTTTAACACTGAGGTGTAGATCTAATGGTGGAACTCATTAAGATTTAACCTGTTTGAAAAATTAGCCAACAATTCCAATGAAGAAAGGAGTAACAGAGACACTAATCATTTTACTCTCCTTAAAGAATCACTATCTTGCTCTTTTTTTAAGTGTAAAAAGCATCTGGAAAACTATTTTGTTACCAGAAGAGAGAAAAGTGTCAGCTGGCACTAAGAACTTTTGTTAAAGATATTTTTTTTTCTTTTGAGATGATGTAATGAGTAGGAAGTAAACAAAGAAAGTAACTTGAGGAGTTTTGAGGCATCTGCTTAAGTTACAATTAAGACACTAAGTGAAGACCCTTGTTGTTAATCATGCCCAGCTGCATTCACCGGATAAGTACCCATTTAGTTGTTGGACTCCCATTAAATCTACTTACTGGAACAAATGATATATATCAACTTGTAGGTGCAATTAAACCCATCTGCAAGCTTGGTGGAGGTAGTTAGTGGTTCAGTGCATAGAGCAGCGGTCCTCCAGTCATGAAGACCTGAGGTCAAATCCAGTAGCAGATACTGCCTAGTTTTGTGACCTTGGGCAAGTCATTTAACCTCTGATCGCCTACAAATGAATCCAAGGGAGAAGAAAATGGCAAACCATTGTAGCATCTTTGGCAAGAAAACCCCAAATAGGGTCATGCAGGGTAGGACACTACTGAATAGCAACACAAGTTTACTGGGCCTTCAAATTTTAGCTTCACATCCAAATGGGAGTCTATGATAGAATTATGGAAAAGAGAAAATGAAAGATATTTTTTAATAGTCTGTTTACATATTACATAAGAATAAAGGCAATCCTATTTCAATATATGCAAAATATTTTTTTCCAGGAAAATGTAAATAAACAATACTTCTGAAAAACGGAAACCAAAAAAACTTCTCAAATAACAATGGATGATAGGACATTCCCCCAATATTCCCTCCTTTCTCCTTTTATTATTGTCAGCATATGGGTTGGAATGGATAGGCAGCAGTTCTGATGGTATATGGTCATCAAGGTTAGAAGTCAGCATATCCAACCCCATCTCTAGCCTTTCTAAGCTACTCATATCATCCAAATCTTATTTATTTAGTTATATTAGTTTCAAAAATCTAGCATTTCTGTTAAAATGATAGAATATAGATATGTATTTAGTTGTTTTAGAAATAAAAAGGATGTGTCAGGTGAATAAGTTTGATATATTCAGTTTGGGAGTTGCAACAAGTCTTTCCAACCAATAGAGGGAACTTAATTCCAGAGATATAAAATTTCCCCCCCAAAAAAAATTGTGTGAGAGTTTGTAAAATCTCATTCCCATAATTAATAAGAGTTTTTTTGGAGGCAGAGTAGTGGGTGAAGGGAAGATACTGATTTCCATAATACAAAATTAATGACTTTTGGAGAATTCTAAAATGGTACTCTAGTTTTTATGATAAACCCATAATTCTTTTTTTTTCCCATGATAATAATGAGAATGAAGATGATGATAATAAAAGGTAAAACATACATTTAGCCTTGTAGTTTACAAAGTACTTTGTAAATGTTATATTATCTGGTTTATTATTATCTGGTTTATTACTTATTTTGAAGATATAATCAATGACAGCTCAATACTTTAATGGTATGTGCAATGAAATTAAACTCTTAAAGGTCACCCCTAATTCTTAATTATCAAATTGTATGGCTACTTCACAATTCACATTCTTTCATCTTTCTTTGCAATGTTGGCTTTTATTTCTTTTGAATTATTTTTATTATAAACTGACAAATCCCACGTTCATTACTTATGCAACAAAAATGCAACATGAGAAAGGCCGTAGTATTTTGAAGAAAAATAAACACCTACAACTAAATGCAGGTATAAAAGACACTGAGAAGAATGCCTATAAAATTGTAAGCATCTGAGTTTTTTTAATTACTTATATTTAACATTCTTTTCTTTTTAACTTTGAGATCCAAATTTTCTCCTTCCTTCGCATCTGTCCTCCACCCACTGAGAAGGCAAGTAAAATGATGCCAATTATTTTTTCCTATTTTTTCATTTCTTTATTAGTTTTCTTAGTTTTAGTTTTCAACATTTATTTTCATAAGATTTTGAGTTCCCAATTTTCTCCCCATCTCCCTCCTTCCCCACCCCAAGATGGCCTGCATCCTAATTACCCCTTCCCCTAGCCTTCCCTCCCTTCTATCACCACTCCTCCCTACCTTATCCTGTTCCCCCTTCATTGTAGGGCAAGATAGATTCCTATACCCCATTGCCTGTTTATCTTATTTTCCAGCTGTATGTAAAAACTTTTAACATTTGTCTGAAACTCTGAGTTCCAAATTTCTCCCTTCTTCCCTCTCCACTCACCCTCATTGAGAAGGCAATAAATTCAACATAGGCTATACATGTTATGCAAAACATCTCCATAATAGTCATGTTGTAAAAGACTAACTATATTTTCCTCCATCCTATCCTGCCCCCCTTTTTATTCTATTTTCTCCTTTGACCCTGTCCTTTTTCAAAAGTGTTTGCTTTTGACTATCCCCTTCTCCAATCTCCCTTCCCTTCTATCCCCGCCCCCCTTAGACCCTTCCTGCTTACTTTCCTGTAAGGTAAGATACCCAGTTGAGTGTGTATGTTATTCCCTCCTTAAGCCAAATGTGATGAGAATAAGGTTCACTCATTCCCTCTAACCTCCTCCTTCTTCGTTTCCATTTGTGAAAACTTTTTCTTTTATGTGAGATAATTTACCCCTTTCTATCTCTCCCTTTCTCCTATTCTTAATATGTTCCTCTTTTACCCCATAATTTTATTTGTAGATATCTTCCCTTAACTCACCCTGTGCTCCTCACCGTGTGTGTATGTGTGTGTGTGTGTGTGTGTATTTTCTCCAAGTACCCTAATACTGAGAAAGGTCTCATGAGTTACAAATATCATCTTTCCATGTAGGAATGTAAACAGTTCAACTTCAGTAAATCTCTTATGATTTCTTTCCTATTTACCTTTTCATGCTTCTCTTGATTCCTGTATTTGAAAGTAAAATTTTCTATTCAGCTCTGATGTTTTCATCCAGAATGCTTGAAAGCCCTCTATTTCACTGAATGTCAATTTTTTCCCCTGAAGCATTATACTCAGTTTTGTTGGGTCAGTGATTCTGGGTTTTAATCCTAGCTCCTCTGACCTCTGGAATATCATATTCTAAGCCCCCCAATCTCTTAATGTAGAAGCTGCTAGATCTTGTATTATCCTGATTTTATTTTCACAGTACTCAAATTATTTCTTTCTGGCTGCTTGCAATATTTTCTCCTTGATCAGGGAACTCCATAATTTGGCTACAATATTCCTAGGAGTTTTCTTTTGGGATCATTTTCAAGAGGTGATAGTGAATTCTTTCAATTTTTATTTTACCTTTTGGTTCTAGAATATCAGGGCAATTTTCCCTGATAATTTTTGAAAGATGGTGCTAGGCTCTTTTTTTGCTCATAGCTTTCAGGTAGTCCAATAATTTTTAGTAAAATTTCAGTAAAATGATACCAATTATATATATGAAATCATGCGAAATACATTTCCTTATTAGTCATGTCACAAACAACAAGGGAAATAAGGAAAGCAAAAAAATTATGCTTTAATTTGCACTTAGAGTTTGTTTGTTCTATTTCTGGAGATTGACACTATTTTTACATCTTGAGTCCTTTGGAAATGTCTTGGAAAACTGCCTTGATCAGAGTAGCCAAGTCTTATTTTTTAAATAATATTTTATTTTCCCCCTAATTTTATGTAAAAATAATTAATATTCTTTTTTAACTTTTAAGTTCCAAATTCTATCCTTTCCTCTCTTTTTTCCTCCCTCCCTAAGGCAGTAAGCAATCTGATATAGGTTAGACATGTGCAATCATGTAAAACATTTCCATATTTAGTCATTTTGTGCAAGAAGACTCAAAGAAAAAAGGAACAAAGGAAAAAGAAGGGGAGAAAGGGAGAGGGAATTTTTCAGTCTGTATTCCATCAATATCAGTTCTGTCTCTGGAGTCAGATAGCACTTTTTCATCATGAGTCCTTTGGGATTGTCTTGTATCTTTGTATTGCTGAGAATAGCTAAGTCATTCATGGTTCTTCATTACACAATATTGATATTACTATGTACAACATTTTCCTGGTTTTCCTCACTTTACTTTGCATCAGTTCATATAAGTCTTTCCAAGTTTTTTCTGAAGGCAGTAGCCAAGTCTTTTACAATTGATCATTACAATATTGTAGTCACTGTGCACAATGATGGGCATCCTTTCAACTGCAAATTCATTGCAAGCATAAAAAAGAGCTGCCATAAACTTTGTTGTACCTACAGTTGCTTTTCCTTTTTCATAGATCTTTTTTTGCAGAAGAGATCTAGTAGTATTATTACTGGGTCAAAAGTATGCACAGTTTGATAGCCTTTTGGGAACAGCTACAAATTGCTCTCCAGAATAGTTGGGACAGTATACATTTTCACCAACAGTTTATTAGTGCACTTATTTTCCTTTATTCCTTCTAAAATGTGTTAATTCTGATAGATCTGAGGTGGTAACTCAGAATTGTTTTAATTTGCACTTCTCTAATAAAGAGTGATTTATAGCACTTTTCATATGAATATTTCTTTTTTTTCTGAAAACTTTCTATTCATCTTCTTTGACCATTTATCAATTGGGCAACGTCTCTTATTTTTTTTTAATGAATTTGACTGAGTTCCTTCTATGAGAAATGAGGCCTTTATTGTAGCAATTGTGAAAATGGTATTTCTTGATTGTCTACACTATCTTTTAGCAAAATGTAATTTTCATGATCATCTCTTTTAAGGAGGTCTCTTTTTGCTTTTTGTATTTGATGGTTAGTACATTTCAAGTGCAACAGAGATGAAGAAGAATATATATTTCTAGAGGTTTTTTTTATCTATTCATCAGTTGTTTCTTTCTTTTCTCTACCCTTCAGCAAAGAAAACAGCCTTCCTCATGTGACTTTTAAAGGTCTTATTCTTGTATAGTGACTAACTTGCCAGAAATATCTCAGCTCTTAGCTCGAAGACTATTGCAGGAAGGTTTACAGAATGCATTAGAAATAAGATGAAACTTTAACTCACTTACCTTTCCTCTCCTGGTACCAGCCCATCCCCCTCACCTGTAAATTTGACTCTCTCTCCTTCCCTCTCTGCTCTCATTTTGGCCAGCCCTCCAAGTAATTCAACTCAGGACCCAGAAAAGACGTTTCTGAGGCCTACATAGGACTGCTCTGTGTAGTCAGTTTCAGAAGCTCTATCTCCATTCCAGTGAAGATCAAGATGTGGCTCAGATATCTCCTAAACTTTAGGAGTAATGCTACATACCAGCCAATGCAAATGAATATCAGTTCTGAGGCAAAGTCAGTTAAAGTATAGAACCAGCTTCTGGAAGAGATTCATAGTTTAGCATGATGACATTTTGTTGTCGAGGGAGGAGTTCCTAAGGAGGTAGATATAAGACTTAGAAAAGAAATAGGCCAAGTGGAATCATAGTATGTCCTATTCACTGCAAGAATATGTACCTAAACAATCTTGCACAACTTTGCTTTCTTTTCTCCATTCCTCAACTTCTCCTATCAACATGGTGCTATTTCAGTGATGGGCCACCTTGAGGTACTCAGTACCACAGAATCCTAGAGCTGAAATGAGCCACAGAGGCCTTCTAGTCCTACCTGTACTTGATAAAGAATGCTTCCTTCAGTATACTCCACAAATGATTGTTCAGTCTTTGCATGAAGCCCTCCAATTCAGGAGAGCCTATTGCCTCTGTAAGGCAGCCCATTCCTCTTGGGATAGCTCTAATTGTTAGGAAATTTCCATTTACCTCAGGCTTAAATTGCTTATGTTACAACTTTTGCAGGTTTATTCCAACAGTAGTTTTACCCTCTGGGCAAAGGGAACCAATTTAATTTTCTTTCAGTATGAGGACACATCCTATTACTGAAGCCCTTAAAATAATGAATCATTAATAACTTACTCTTACCAATTTGATATATCACTATGAGGGGGACATTAGGAGAAACATTGTAACCCTCCCCCTTTTAATCAGTCTCTCTGATACCAGGTTCCAAACTATAGCCAGGGGTCCCCAGTTCCTACTCTAGCTCTAACCTGCATCAACTATCTCTATAGCAGAGATTCCTAATCTGGGTTTTATGAACTTAAAAAAAATACAGCCTGATAGTTAGATTTCAATATTATTTTTTCCTGTGTAATCATATGCATTTTATTTTATGCATTTAAAAGCATTCTTCTAAGAAGGGGTCTGTAGACTTCACTAGAATATTAAAGATTCATGATACAAACACAAAGTTAAGAACTCCTACTTTATTGCATATCAACAGTGAAATTTACCTCATACCAACCTACCCTCCAATAATAACTCTGTCACCCTACCCAGTTTGCTCCATATACAAGGCATTCTCACGCACCAAAAACCAGTAGATCTTCTCTACCCTTCCTGGAAAGGCCTTGTGTCAGGAAATTGTCACATAGATCTGGACACTTACCAATCCTGTGGCCCAAAAAACCCTCTCTTGTCGTTGCTTTATATGTATCATCTTCACTTTTATAGAATGTAAGCTCCTTTAGGTCAGAGACTATCTTTCCTTTTTTGTATTTATATCCCTCATGCTTCACAGTGCCTTTAATAGTAAACACTTCATAGACTTTTCATATATATGTATATATGTGTGTGTGTGTGTGTACTTGGGTGTGTATGTATATATACATACACACCCGTAAATCTGCATATACATATACATATGTACATCTATACATATATGTTTCATTCATTATTTATCCCAAGTCTTGTAATGACCAAGTGCTTGAAAACACCTGCTCTGTCCCTGTTAAATCCTTCCTTCTCCAGGTTGATCAGTCTCAGTTCCTTCCATAGATCTTCATATGGCAGGACATCAAACCCTTCACCATCCTTGTCACTCTTCTCTCAATTCTCTCTTGCTTATCGATGTCCTTCCTAAAATGTGTTTCTCAGCATATTCTCACAATACTGGATAGTATCTTAACATTGTCCAAACTTATATTATTTTTTGATTGCAGTATCAGGCAAAAATCATAGAACGTTAGAATCAGAAGAAACCTTGGAAACCATGAAGTTTAACCCATACTAGAAAATAAACCTCACCCAAAACAATAGATCACCACCCAACATTTTCTTGCAATTATTTCAATGATGATAATTATTTCAATTATTTCAATGCCTATGGTATTCGGTGGTCATCCATTCCAGTTTTCAAGAACTTGAATTTTAAGGGAGGATTATTTTTTTTTACCTTTATGAAGCTTTAATTTGTCTCTTTTCAACTTCCACTCATTGCTTCTGATTCTTCCCTCTGGAAATGAATAGAACAAGTTTAATCACTCTTCCATGTAACTTCCCTTCAAATTCTCAAAGACATAACATGTTCCCCATTAATTTTCTTCCCTTGGCTAAGTGAGCCTGGTTCATTGAACAGATTTTTAACCTCCATGGAATTACGACCTTTCACCATTTTGGTTACCTGGGTTATATGTGAAGAGGAACAGAATAGAAAAGGAATTCTGGAAAATGGGGAGTTAGCACTCAAAATAAGACCAGATCATTAGAGAATATTAAATATTAATTTCACACGATGTCTCCCCTTTAGACTATGAGATCCTTGAGAACAGCAGTGTGTCCCTAGGAAGCAAGAAGATGGTGGTGGTTTTTGTAAGGTTCTTGGGTTAAAGGAAGTGGGGCAAGACAGGTTCTGAAGCCATAGATGGCTGTAGATAATATCTGCCTGGAGTGTAATGGAAAGGCATAGGTAGACAAGGAAGAACATACAGAACTCTAGTTTTATTTTCTAGTCTATAAAACTAAGATTATAATATTTTTTCTATATGCTGTGTGTGGTGTGTGTGTATGTGTGTGTGTGTTGTAAGGGAAAGTCCTAGATAAACATAAAGGCACTATGTAAATGTTACTAATAATTATTTAGGTAACTAACTGCTAGGTACTGATACAAAGAAATGAAAGATATTACATCTAGTTACAGAGGGGAAAAATAATATGAATAGAATTAATAGATCTAAAATTACAACAATTATGGGGCTAACATTGTGACAGAAGGGATCAACTTGTTCCACTCCTTTGGAAGTGAGAACTAGGAGTCATGGATAAAAGTTAAAGAGAGGAAGATTTAGATTCACTGCCAGGAAAAACTTCCTAACAATTAGAATTGTCAAAAATTGAAATAGGCCAGTCTCAGAAAGTATTGGCTCCTTCTCTGTCTTCTCCCCCCTCACTAAAGATCTGTAAGCAAAGACTGTTAGCCAGAGTTAGGAGAGACAAGTAGTGCTCAGGTTCAGTTTGGACTGAGGCTTAGAGGTACTATTTGTCACTGAAATCTTTTTGATTTTGTATGGGATTTATAATAAGTGAGATATAAATTCATAGAAGAGAGCACTATATGGGCCGCAACACTCAGAGAAGGTTTGGTGGTGGAGGTTTGAAGAACAGATAAGAAAAGAATGAGTGGAGAAAATTTACAAGGTTATATCAGATAGATTAGAAGGATAAGCCATGGGATGTGGGAATGCACATGGGAAGGTACAGCACGCAATAAAACAGATTTTCAAATAGTAACATATAAATGGAAGAAATGTAATTTTTCTTTCCTTCTCCAAACAGCATACTTTTTCTTGCTCACTTCCAAAATCAGGTCAGCTCTTAATGATGTTACCATTAGATATGAAGGGTGATAGCAGATAGCCATTAGGGTATAGCACTCAGATATAATAGAAAAGGCACAGCAATTTGGAATTTTAGATGAAGAGCTAGATTCTTCAATTGTACTGACTTAAAATTATTATTGGAAGAACTGTGGCATGAATTCACATATATTTTCATCACTCCCACATTTATTTTCATAGCAAAGCACATGAAAGGATGTGTTCAAATTCAAATTGCTTTCTTAAGGTTTTTTTTTAAACCTAAGAAGATTCTAAATATACCAAAGTATTTGTATGCCAGAGACATCTAGGTCATTCAGTGGATAGAATGCTGGACCTGGAATCAGGAAGACCTGAATTCAAATCTGATTTAAGAAACTTACTAACTGTGTGAACTTGGGTAAGTCACTTAACCTCTGTTTACCTTAATATCCAGGAGAAGAAAATGGCAAATCACTATAGTATCTTTGCCAAGAAACAGTATTAGCACATTATGGTCCCCAGGGTCATGAAGAGTTAGACATGACTGAACACCTAAATATAAAGAGTAACAAAATTTATACTCCATGCCAACCTGGTCCATATGTTTTTCTTTCCCCCAACCTCAACAAAAAACTCAATCTGTCTACTTTAATGGTGGGCAGACATATTCTCATGACAAATATCTGGATGAAAAGTAGAAAAAATTCAAATTCTCAAATGAACATTTCCAAGTATTCAAATACATGTCATCAAATACAATTAATAATTGGCCTAATGCTTTCCTTGCCCTCTTGTAAATTGTAGATTCTCTCATCACATATTTAACAATTACTTATTGGAAAATTACTTTACTCAGCAGGACACTGTGCTAGGTACTAAGAAAGATGTGAAGATGAGACACATTGGGTGTATGCCCCAGCTTACAATCTAGAAAGGAATCTACTTCTCCTAATGTACTGCTAATATCTGTGCAGTTCTATTTCCTAAATGGATGTCAGGGCTTGATATATAGAATGGTTTGATAGAGAATAGTTTGGCAAAGTTCAGGGATTTCATGTTCATCTTAAGAAAGGAAAATACCTTGACACAATGTTCATCTTTGTATCCAATATGCCACATCAATTCAGAATCAATCCAATCTGAAATAAAAAATTTAACATGAATTTCTACTTGTTCAGCTTTTAGTCCTGGCTATAGAATCTGTTTTGACAATGTCTGTTTGAGTTCAGCTTAAATAGAACTTGCAGCCTATTTTGAGAGGGAGAGTAAATCTGATAACTCTATATGAATGACAGTAATGTTTCATATTTGATTCTCTTACCCTAAAGTTTGAGATCGCTATTTTTTCTATGACATAAATTTGGCTTCTTCTCTTGAAGCTAAAAAAAAGGATTGAGTCCTAATAGGTACATGTTCTCCAGTAAAATGTTTGCGTAATTTTATTTCAAATAAAAAGAATGGAAAAGAAAACCTGTCCCATAGTTTCAGATTAATTAATTCAGTTAATTCATCCAAATTAACATTTTGTTTCTAATAATGCGACTAAGGGATATGTTGTAGGACCTATGATTAATCTCTATAACATTAATTTTAAAGGCTAAAAATGTTCATCAATATGCACCTGTTATTCTAATAACCTGTTATGGCTCTTATCATCCATGATATTATATCTATAAAAAGGACCTCAGAGACTATCTGTTTAAATCTCTTTAGTTTATAGATGAGAAAACCAGAGTCCAGAGATATGAAATTAACCATCAAAAGACAGAGGCAGCAAGAGAGGTAGTTCAATAATTTTTGAGTTCAGTAGTTCTTAATCTGTTATTTTATCTATTACACCATGCTGACTCAAGGGAATATCACTGTGGGATTCAAAGGGAGACAGAATAAATATCTCTAGCCTCTTCTTCCCTGACTCTTTTCCAGTGGATGATTTAATTCTCATTAAGTGAAGACATAGGATGTAGGGGTCAAAAGCTTGGCTGTGATTTTCTCCCCAGAGAGGAGGGTCATGGCGCTAGACTAGAGTTCAGTTTTCTGGTTCAAGTTAAACGTCTACTTTTTGTTTCTTCGTGGAGAAAGGGGAACTCCAACGTTTATATCAAGGTTTGATCCCTTTTCTAACACATACCAGCTCCACAATGAACACACATATAGAAACACATTTATCCAAGTCAACAGTAAAACAGAGATCAGAGAATGTACGCAAAGGAGGAGGATGCATGCAGATCATAAAAAGTGAGGGAGCTCTTTTGTTAGGTAGGATTGAGATAACTCAGTGCAACCAAGAGAGAATTTTAGATCTCATCCAAGGGAATGTTCTTCAGGGACATATTGAGACATGATAGAGATTTCCAGCTTTACTCATGTTAGTTTCTCCCTAGTGTTTTCCTTTAGGAAACCTAAAGTGGAGTTGGCATCTTCCATTTTTTTCTCTCAGAAGTCAGAAATGAACAAATTGACTGCAGAACCTGTAGAGACTGAAGGCATTCAAAGACACTGAAGTAACTCAAGAGTTTAATGAGGCTCAAAGAAAATTCAAAGAGAGTGGAGTTCTCCCACTCTCATCAATAAAGTACAGATCTTCACCAAAGAGGAAAGAATCCTCCTACTAATAGACTTTTGTACTCTAGTTATATATGGACAACGCGTTCCAGAGTCAGAATTAAAACCTGAGACCTTTGGCTCCTAGGCAAGGCAATGAGTATTTATTAAGGACTTGCTATATTCCATCTAGGCAGTGCAGTGGATAGAGTACCAGATTTGAAGTCAGAAAGACTTTAATCCAAATCCAGCCTCAGATACTTACTGCCTTTGTGATCCTGGGCACATCACATGACCTTGTTTGTCTCAGTTTCCTTGTCTATAAAATGAGCTGGAGAGGGAAATGGCAAACCACTCTAGCATCTTTACCAAGAAAATCCCAAATGGAGTCACAAAAAGTTGGACATGGGGCAACAACAACATATGCTAGATATTGTGCTAAGTGTTATGGATATAAGTACAAGTAAAAACAAAGGCAGTCTCTGCTGTAAGGAACTTACATTTTAATGTAGAAGACAATATTCGTAAGGGAACTGAAAAGTGGCAAAGTGGGGAAGGGAAATATTCTTGAAGTCTCAAAATTCAGAGACAGAAGAGGACTGAAGGTTGCTTGGCTTGGGTATGTCTCCAAAATGGAGACTCTGGAGGAATTCACCAATGGGAATGGCATAGTACAAAATATGGTAGGTACCAGCTAGTATAAGAGAAGGCTATTCCAGGGTAAGAAGACTGGAGAGGTGGATAGATGCTCCAGGAAGAAGAAATGTTAGGACATCAAGGGTGGGGAACGTGTAGCTTCAAGGCCACATGTGGCCCTCTAGGTCCTCAAGTGTTGCCTATGGCTGAATCCAACCTGTGGCCTCAAGGTCACATGTGTCCCCATCCCTGTTAGGTGTTGAGGGAAGTTCCAGTGTAAGCCAGCAAGTGAGGTATATTGAAATAGAGGAAAACAGAAACACAGCTGGGAGAGGATTGAAGGTTGTCAGTTCATTGTAAGTAGCAGGCACTTAATGAATGTTTGCTGAATTAATGAATGAATATCTTAAGAGCCCTAATTTTTGTATGTCTATCTTCCAATGACAGCTTCTCCATCTTTATAACAATTTTCATTGTCCTCATCTTGGACTTCTATTACTTGTTTCTTCCCATAGTACATATATCAGTAGGATAATATTTCTTCTTTTGTATGAATATCTACCATGGTGGGGGAAGAGGGAGAAGGAGAAGAGGGAAAGAGATTGGGAGAGCCTTTGGCACCTCAGAACTGAGGGTAGGGTGGGGAACCTCAAGCCTGTGGGTTACCCATCCCTGACTTAGGGTGAGACATAGATAATATGGCCTTCGACCTGCTGCAAGGCAAGAACGCTAAGCAAAGAGAGTACTTCTACATTCACTTTTGCTATACACTTATTATTTCCCATCAAGTCAGATCATGTGAAATTACCTTCTAGTTTCCATCACCTTATCTTCAACTACCCCATCTCTTTCTTAGCCCCATTGTCATGTGGATATTCACAACTTTTGTGTTGTAAGATCTACATTATGTCTGAGCTTCACTGAGAATAGTGAATCATTTTAATAAGCAAGTGTATTTTAAACAACAATGTTCTAACCTTGTTGAAAATAGAAAACTGCCTATTCAATGTACTCATGTGACCCTTGCTGCCAGCTCCCCCTGACCCCCGCCTCCAAATCCAATGTTCTTTGTGGAACTGAACAGCAGTTTATAAGTAGCGAGATGCTAAGGTAATAAAATATCAGAATAACATTACACATTAGGAGTTCTTTAGCAGAGTGAGAAAATGACACTGGACAGGCCTGAACAGGGAAGGGTTCATAGTGGAAGCAGTACTTAGTCTGGAACATGAAATACGGGTAGGATTTGCGTAATGTTCAACCAGTTAACTCAATTGAACAAGTCAACTATTTCAGTTAACAAAAAAATCAGATCATTTGACTAAATTGTAAAGTTGATTCACTCTATATGATTTATACAGTAGCCCTGTCCATACAGAAATCATCTTAGTATTTAGAGATAATATAAGGCACAAAGTTAGATTCTTTTAAACTATAAACTGCTATTGTGGATGATAGTGGATCAATTTACCTACAACTGTTGTGTTCTGTAGATACTACTAAAGTATACATAGAGTTACCTCATAGTTTGATGGAGATAAAGGGGCAGTGAAGTATAATGGATGGAAAGTTTGGCCTCCTAGTGTCAGGAGTACCTCATTCCAAGTCTCATCTCTGACAAATACTAGCTATATGTCATTGTATGTCACTCAGCGCCCATAGGCAATTCTCTAAGACAATTAAATGCAGAAAAGTTGCTGATCTGAATTAGAAGAGGGAGTAGTTAAGAGTTCCCTACCCTCTTGACATCTCAGTTCTTAACATGGAACCCCCTCAAAAAACTTGGAGAGAAAACTTGTCATTCAGATATTCAACTAACTTCCTTACCTTTGAAGAGAATGGACATGCTAACCAAATACTGATGTAAATTTTATGACAGTTCCAGTATTTATCTTTAAGAATAGAAACTCCTTGAGGAGAGGGACAATTTCATTTTTGTTATTGTATCCCAAGGGCCTAGCACAGTTCCCGGGACTTAGAAGATGCTTAATAAATGTTTGATTATCATTCCAACAAGGAGCTTTTGCATACAACAGTAGGGGTTTGAACAAGCTTTGGAGCTTTTCCATTGGAAGATGTAAGATTTCTACTGAGTCGGTGTTTAGATGTAAGTAGGTACCAGCTGTGAGTTTACTAGCTCTTCAGGTTCTAAACTTAGAAATACTTGTGTGGGTGGAAAAAAGATAGGAGTCACCACACTCTGGTGTTTTCTAGCAGGGCAGCTGCTGTTTCCTGCTGTGCAGTTTAGAGAATCAGCACTGACCCTGACCAAAGGAACCTTACCTACAGCTTTGCTGATTAAATGCTTAGAAAATTCCTATAAGGTAAACTGTGACTCACACTTAAACAAAAGGAATCCTCTTGTCGAATTACAGAATCCTTTTGTATTATGAATAAACCCTCCCTAGTATATGTTTTGTGAGATTCCAATTTTTGAAGTATTAGGTTTTCTTAAAACAGAGCATACATGAATTGATAATTGCTCAACATATGTTGAAAGTTAAACTGTCGGAGATTACTTGCCTGCGCAAGGACATGATTATTCATTTTTCTTGTAAATGATAGAAAACATGCCACATTTGCATAAAATAGTGTTGTTCCCTCTAGTCAACTTTAATGGTGACCTGATTTGGAGCACTAAGAAAAAAGTCACTGGAGGCCATTGGGCTAGATCTGGGGTTCATAACTTGATATTCTGTAAATAGATTTCAGGGGTTCCATGAACTTGGAAGGAGAAAAATACATTTTTTTTATTAACCTCCAAACTTAATTCAGCACTTCCTTCATTTACTTAAAAACATTATTCAGAGAGAGCATCCATAAGCTTCACCAGACCACCAAAGGGGTCCACAATAAAAAAAGAAATAGGTTAAGAACTCTTTGGGCTAGATTATCTATAAAATCTATTTTACTTCTGGGAAAAGTAATAATATTATTTACCTGAAGACTATGACTGGCATTTTCTTAAATATTGAACATCACATCTACTCTCCTTTTCCATGACAAAAAGAGGCTGAATCCTCCCTATCTACTGAAAATTAGAGTTGCACAGTAGAATGAGTTGCCTGAGGAGATAGTGAGCTTCTTCACAGTGGAAGCTTGTCACTCACTGATTTGAGTCATTGATGAGAGTATTACTGTACTTGTATAAACTGACAATAGCTGAATTCTTCCAATAGATTCTGGCTTTTTCTGGATAATAAGACTATAGGCAATGTAACCAGAATTCAATATCTAATATTTCAAGACAAAAGCAAATTGGAGTCAGGGGCCATAAGACAGTTGGATGGCACATAGTATATATAGAGCTGGAGCTGGTGTCAGGACATTTGAGTTTGAATATTACTTTGGGCACTTATTGTGACCCTGGCCAAATCACTTAACCTCACTATTTCTCAGTTTCTTTGTCTGCAAAACGAGAGAGTTAGACTCAATTTAATTCTATGATTCTATGACAATACCCACTGTAATGAAATGATTAAGGCAAATACTATTTTTGTCTGATTGGGAAAATCAATTGTCAGGTCTTGCCACTACAAAAAAAAAACCCCAAACCAAACCTAATCAAAATAAATCTACTGCTTCTAATTTATCCATTTGTACAGGTATTTTGTTACCATGCTCCATTTCTATTGCCCCTTCCCTATGAATAATAATTATATTGATTTATATTCAGTGTACCATTATAGAAATCTTGTGAAATAGATCATTGACATCATTTTATAAATATTAAAATTGAAGTCTAGAGATAACTTGTCCAAGACCACAAAGTGAGTCAATGCTAAAGCCTATATTAAGACACAAGTCTCTTGATTTCTAATCCAGTGTTCTTTCCATTATACCAAATTGAACAGCACATTGTCAGGCATTGCAAACACAATACCAAGAATCCTTGAAGTTATAAAAATTCCACTAAGAAATTCCTAGTCATAGAATTTAGAACTGAGAGGGACTTCAAAGATCATTCTGTCCATATCCCTCATTTCACAGTTGAGAAAAATGGTATTTGTTGAGGTTAATTGACTTATCCAAGGTCACATAGATAGTGAATAATAATAATTGGCATTTCTGTAGCCCCTTAAAATGTATAAAGTGCTTTATCTACAGTATCTCATTGCTCATAATGATCCTGTGAATTAAGAAATACAAATACTATCATTCCTGTTTTATAGCAATTTAAGGCTCAAAAAGTTTAAATGGTTTGACAGTACTAGCATATCTAATAAACCTCAAAAATGAAGTTTAATTACTACCTCTGTCTATTATTGCTCTTTTTACTGTTACTGTGCTGTCTTACAGAATTATAGGATCTCATAGTTTGCAAGCCAGATGGAACCTCAGCTGCCATCTAATCTAATTCATGTGTAAAACAAACACCCACTAAAGCTTACTTCACAAGTGGTCATCTAGGTTCTGTAGCTTCCTTCCAGCCTGCTGAGCAATTAGTCCAATTCTCCAAAGTCTATTCAGATAGTGTTCAATACAGAAGTTATGATCACAAAAAAATGAGAATAATGTATGTGGGTGGCATATAGAAGTAGTTTCCATTACTTTATAATTATATCAGTGAACTTTCCCATTTCTTAAGTTCCATGACAAGTCCACAAACAATTATTAAGCTTTTAGTATTCCAGGCATCATGATGAATGTTGGGGCACAAAGGAATGTCAAAACTTTGCCCAGGTCCACAAGGAGCTAATATTCTAAAATGGAGGAGATAATAAATAAATGACTATGTATATGCAAGATAATATCTGTCATTTATATAGCAGTTTTTGAATATATTTTATTTATTTTGCTAAATAGTTCCCAGTCACATTTAAAAATTTTAACATTTACTTTTAAAAATTTTAGGTTCCAAATTCTCTCCCACACTCCCACCTATTGAAAAGGCAAACAATCTGATAAGAATTATACATATGAAATCATACAAAATACATTTCCATATTAGCCATGTTGCAAAAGAAAACAAACACACAACAAGAATTTTAAAGTGAAAAAAAATGCTTCCATCTGCACTGAATTTATGAATTCTCTCTTGGGAGAGCATTTTTCATCATAAGTTCTTCAGAATTGTCTTAGATCATTGTGTGGATGTTAGATCTAAGTCTTTCACAGTTAATCCTTGTTAGAATACTGCTGTTACTATATGCAATATTCTCCAGATTCTACTCACACCAGTTTGCATCAATTCCTATAAGACTTCCCAGGTTTGCCTGAAACCATCAACTCATCTATTTCTTGTAGTACAATAGTGTTTTGTCACAATCATATACACAATTTGTTCCCCTCAATTGATGAACATCTCCTTAATATCCAGTTCTTTGCCGCCATAAGAGAGGAATAAATATTTTTGTACAGATAGGTCCTTTTATCTTTTCTTTCATCTCTTAGGGATACAGACTCTGTGAGTAGTATTACTGGGTCAAAAATTATGTATGGCTTTATAGTCCTTTGGGAATAATTTCAAATTGTTTTTTTCAGAATGGTTGAACTAATTTATGATTCTACCAGTAGTGCATTGGTGTTGCTATTTTTCTACATCCCCTCCAGCATTTGTCCTTTTCCTTTACTGTCGTGTTACTCAACCTAATATATGTGAGATGGTACTTCAGAGTTGTTTTAATTTCTGTTTCTCTAATCAGTAGTGATTTAGAGCATTTTTTCATGTGACTATTGATAGCTTTGATTTCTTCTTCTGAAAACTTTAACCATTTATCAATTGGGTAATGGATATTACTTTTATTAATTTGGCTTAGTTCCCTATATATTTGAAAAATGAAATCTTTACCAGAGAAATTTGGTATAATTCAGTTTCTTGCTTTCCTTTTAATTCTGGCTGCATTGGTTTTGTTTGTGCAAAATCTTTTTATTTTATGCAATCAAAATTATCCATTTTACTTCCTGTGATCTTCTGTCTCTCGTCTGCCCATAAATGCTTCCTTTATCACAGATCTGACAGGTAGATTTTTGATGCTTCCCTAATTTACTTATGATATCACCCTTTAGGTCTATATCATTTATCCATTTCGACCTTATTTTTGGTATACAATGTAAGATACTGGTCTATGCTTAATTTCTTCCAAAATGCTTTTCGGTTTCCCAGCAATTTTTGTCAAATGGTGAATTTGGGGCCCTAAAGTTTGTTTCTTTTTGGCTTTAACAAATGCTACATTACTATAGTCATTTCCTACTAGGTATTCCTTATCCAATTATTCCGCTAATCCACCAGTTTATTTTTTTTAGACAATGCCAGATTGTTTCCATGATAACTACTTTGTAATATAGTTTGAAATCTAATATTGCTAGGCTGCCTTCCTTTACATTTTCCCCCATGAATTCCCTTGATACAAAATAATTCTTTGCTAGTTTAATTAGTATGACACTGAAAAGGTAAATTAATTAAGGTTGAATTGTCATTTTGATTATATTGGCTTGGTCTACCTATGAGCAATTCATATTTCTCCAACAATTAGTTTCTGTCTTTATTTGTGTGAAAAGTGTTTTATAATTATGTTCATACTTTGCTGGGGTTTATCTTGTCAGGTAGAGTCACAAGTATTTTATATTGTCTGCAGTTATTTTAAGTGGAATTTCTTTTTTTTTCTGTCCCTCAATGCTTGGTTTTAATTAGTAGTATCTAGAAATATGATGACTTATGTGGGTTTATTTTGTATTCTGGAACTTTGCTGAAGGTAACTGTTTCAGCTAGGTTTTCAGTTGATTCAAAGATCTCTAAGAATACCATCATATCATATGCTAAATAATTGCCTATTTTTATTTTTACTTTCTTTTTTCTGGTCTTATCACTATAGTTAGCATTTTTAATATAACACTGAATAATAGTGATGATAGACATAGTTTCTTTACCCCAATATTATTGGGAAGTTTATCCAGTTTATCTCTTTGTTTTTCAGTCATTTCTCAGTCATATCTGAATCTTTGTGACCCCTTTCCTGTGTGTGTTTTTTTTTCTTTTTTGGCTAAGACACTGGAATGATTTTCCATTTCCCTCTCCAGCTCATTTTATAGGTGAGGAAGCTGAGGCAATCATGGTTAAATTACTTGCCCAGGGTCACACAACTAATAAGTATCTGAGTCCAGATCTAAATTTGAGACAAATCTCCCTGACTCCAGGCACAGTACTCTATACACTGCACCACCTACCTGCCCTCTCTGGGTCTCAGATACTCTCTCATTTTTCTCATTTTAGAAAGGTTTCTTTTATTCCTATGTATTCTAGTAGTTTTGTCAAAAGGTTTTTTCTTTATCTATGGATACAATCACATAATTTTTGTTGTTTTTTTCATATTTATACAATCAATTATGTTTATAGTTTTTACTAATGTTGAACTACCTTTGCATTCCTGGCATAAATCCAACCTGCTCATAGTATATGGTCTTTATGATATATTGATAGAATCTGCTTATTAATATTTTATTTAGAAAGTCATTAGGGAAATTGGGCTATAGTTTTCTTTCTGTTTTTGTTTTCCTTGGTTTAGGTATCAAAATCATATTTATGGCATAAAAAGAATTTTGTAGATTTCCTCTTTTACCTGTCATTCCCAAATAAGGGATATAGTATAGAGATTAATCGTTCTTTAAATGTTTGATAGAATTACTTTGTTAAATCTAAGTGATCTTAGGGATTTTTTCTTAATTAGCTCATTTATGGCTTATTCAAAATATTTTTCTAAGATAGGCTTTTTAAAGTATTCTATTTTATCTTTTGTCAATTTGGGCAATTGCTTTTGTGGTAACTATCTGTCCATTTCACTTAGATTATCTGTATTCCTGGCACATAATTACACAAAATCACTTCTAATTTAATGATTATTGCTTTAATTTCATCTTCATTTGTAGTTCATTTACACTTCATTTTTGGTACTAGTGATATTGTTTTCTTCTTTCTGTTATATGAACATTTAATATTATAACATTTATGATATTATTATATAATACAATATATTATATAAATATATTATATATTATAAATATATAATAATATTATAATATCTAACAATTAACTATTTTGTTTTTTTTCTACTTTTATTCATTGTTCAGTTTTTTAACTTTATTTTTATTCACTTCTCTTTTGCTTTTTGGAATTTCATTTCGTTTAACTGAGGATTTTAATTTTTTTTCAGTCATTTTTAGCTACATGACTAATTTATTGATCTGCTCTTTTGCTCTTTTCTTGATGTTTACATATAAACTTTTCCCCAAAGTATTGCTTAGGCTGCATCCCACAAATTTTGGAATATTGTTTTGTTGTCTTTTTTATCAAAATTATTTGTTTTTTTCTATGATTTATTCTTGGAATCAGTCATTCTTTAGATTTTGTAGTCTCCAATTAATTTTAATTTCTTCTTTCATAGCATTTTACTTTAATGTAATTTTATTATATTATGGGCTGAAATGAGTGTATTTAATATTTCTACTTTTCTGCATTTGGTTGTGAGATTTTTATGCCCTAATGCAAAGTCAATTTTTGTGAAGGTATTATATATGCTGATAAAAAGGCATACTCCTTTCTATTCCCTTCCAGTTTTCTCCATAGGTCTGTCATATTTAATTGTTCCAAGATTCTATTCATCTCCTTAACTTTTTTCTTAATTATATATTGATTAGATTTATGTGTTTTTGAGAGGGGAAAGTTGAAGTCCTCTGATATTATGTTTTTTTTATGTTCTCTTGTCATTAATTTAACTTTTCCTTTAGGAATTTAAATGCTATCATACCAGATCTAAAACTATATTACAAAGTGGCCTCTCTCATTACTTTTCAATACAAGCCTGAGGCTATAACAAAGATCTTTCTAAAAATATCTTCTCACCATACTGTGCTGATTTTTGAGCAGCCCAGGCTGATTAACAAAGTTTTCTCCTCTACAATGTTAGTCTTTGTTCACTGGCTCCTTAAAATATAGTCATCTTTAAAGGACTCATCCTGTGCCATCATCACACCTCACCTCTGCTGAGTGGCCTCAATGAGTTGATCTTCTCCTTTTCAGAAATCCTATTTTACTTATTGTTTGCATGACTCACTTTGGCCCTTAATCACTTATACCTTTTGTTATTTAACTGTATATCTTTTCTCTCCAATTAGGTTGGAAGTTTTTGGGAATCAGAGACAGTACTTAACTACCCCATTTGGCACTTATTATAGTTCTGTGCATAAAGCAGATGATCGAACAAAATAATGGATAACAAGCAAATGGATAAACATTCCTCCCTGATAGCCAATAAATTCTATACAAAGTTTGAGAAGAGAAAAAGAAGATTGGAAGTTGAGGACTTTACTTGATGGCATGAGAAAAGGATCTTGGGTTTTGGTAAATAATATTTGATGATTGTTGCCCAGGCTAATGTCCACTAGCTCTGAGGAGCAATTCTCACAGCCCCGCCCAACAGGAGTCCCTCTGTATGTTATAGCTAAAATTATTTGTAGACTACACCTTATCTGAAAGGACCCTCCATATATCTATTCAATAAAGGAGGAAAGGTCTTTATTTATCTTTTCCATCTTGACCCTTTGATAAACCAATTCAACATTATGCTATCTTTCTCACTTGAATCCCTAAGCGCCTTATCAGACAGCTAATGAAGCTCCCATTAAGCCACTACCTTGGATCACTGTTACCATTTGCTGCCTTTACAAATGCTGCTGAAACAAAATGGAAAAAATTGTACAAACTTTCTGCCCAGTTCTATTAAAAATTACGTTCAACACCCCCATGAGGGCCCTCACTGCTACCAGGAAATATTACTGTACTTCTCTTATGATCAGTAATTACTATGCAACTATTCACTGTAGCTTTTTCAAGCCTTTTCATCCCTCCTCAAACCTCCCTTTGCTAAATTTCTCAACTGAAAACCTTGCCTTACATTTTACAGAAAAAATTGAATCATTTGCCATGAGTTCCCTCCTCTCTCCTATCACTCAGATGCCTTCTGATGAAGTGGCCTTACTCTTTACTGAGGCTAACACCTTTACTTGTTCAAGTCATCCCATTCCATTCTATCTCCTCCAACATGTTGCCCCATCTGTCACCACCTCTTTTCTCCTTATTTTCACTTTCTGCCTACCTACTGGTTAATTCCCTTCTGCCTACAAACATTTCCATGGCTCCCTCATCCTGCAAAATCCCTCACTTTTTCTTCCATCTTTACTCTCAAACTATATCTCTTCTGCCTCTTGTAGCTAACTCCTCAAACGATCATATACAATAGGTGCCTCCATTTTGTTTCCTCCCATTCTCCTTTATAATTCAACTCCCAATCTTCTTAATCCACTAAAACTTCTCTCTCAAAAGTTAGTAATGATCTCAGTTGCCAAACACGAGGACCTTTTCTCTATTCTCTTTTTCCTTGACCTCTCTGCAGTCATTGACACTAATGATCACTCTTCCCTTAGTATTCCCTTTTCTCCAAGATTTTGGAACCAGTCTCTTCTGTTTTTTTTCTCTTGCTTATCTGACCACTCCTTCTCCGTTTCCTTTGATGGATTCCCTTCCAGAACATCCTCATCTAACCACAGGTTTCCCTCATGATTCTGTCCTGGGCCTTCTTTCTTGTCTTCTCCCTCTATTTTCATTTGGTGATCTCAACAGCTCCATGGATTTATTTAGTTACCATTTCTATGCTGATGACTTTCAAATCTACCCATCTGGACCCTAAATCTGCTGACCTTCAATATCACATCTCCAACTGCATTTCAAACATCTTGAATTGGATGCGTGTTAGACATCATAAAGGCAACATGTCCAAAATGGAACTCATTGTATTTCCCTAAAACTCTCCTCCTACCTACCTTTCCTATTACTGTAGAGGAGAATGTCATTCTCCTAGTCTCTCAGGCTTGCAACATCCTTGACTCTTTTCTATCTCTTACCCTCCATATCTAATCTGTTTTCAAGGTCTATCAATTTCAACGTTTCAAATATGCCTCCTTCCCTCCTTTGACATTGTCACCACAGACCCTCATCAATTCACACCTGAACTATTAAAATAGTCTGTAGTGGGTCTGCCTAGATCAAATCTCTCCCCACTCCAAACCTTCCTCTACTCAACCGCAAAAGTGATTTTCCTAAAATGCAGGTCTGACTATGTTAGTTCCTCCAGTGCATAAACTCCAGAGACTTCTTATTGCATCCAGAATAAAATATAAAACCACTTGTTTGGCATTCAAAGCCCTTCATAACCATTCAAAGGCCCCTATTACATTTCCAGTCTTACTCCATATTCTCCAAATAAGTACTCTTTGATACAGTGACACTGGCTTCTTGGCTCTTCTATGAGCATGATACTCCATTTCTTAACTCATGGCATTTTTTCTGGCTGCCCCCCATTTCTGGAATGCTCTACCTCCTCCACACTGATTGCTGCCCTCTCTAGTTTCCTTTAAGTCCCAACTAAAATCCTGTCTTCACAAGAAATCTTCCCTTTCTACTCTGAACTTCAAGGCTTTCTCTCTCTTATTTAATTCCTATTCTCTGTATAGCTTTTTTTGTATGTTGTGAATTGTCTCTTCCATTAGATTTTAATTTCTATAAGAACTGGAACTGTCTTCTGCATTTTTTATATCTCCAGTACTAAACAGTGCCTGCCACATTATAGGTGCTTAATAAATGTTTACTGATTGATAGTATTCACAGGTCCAGTTCAGAAAGGGAGACATAATCAGAAGGTTATATATGCTTTTATTTTTGTATTTGGAATATGTTTTGATGGGTCTAAATTACTGCTTCTGCTTTGGACTTCCTTATATCTGTTGAGAGTACCACCATCTTATAACCTTGTTGTCATCCCTGACTCCACCCCCCATTTCTTTAGAACTCCATATATTCAATCGTCAAATCTCACCATTTTTACTCATATGTGAAAATATTTTTCTTCCATGGTAGGATACAGTTGCTTGAGATCAGCAACTGATTTATTTTTGCATTTGTATTTCCCATTGCTTGAAACATAGTAGGTACTTTTAAAAATTATTTATTGATTAACTAAACTAAGTTTATGAGTTCATTTCCTATGCTGGTATTTCATTATAAACCTCTCAGTTTTGAACAAGGTAGATTTCTGACTTTGTCTACTTTTCGAAGGTTACAACTTTTTTTTTTATATTACATGTGTATCTCAATGCCAAATTAGAGGAGGAGACAAAAAAGAGAACTGCATTTCATGCTAATTTCTCTCCACCTAGAAGACAAAATAAACCATCCCTCCCTCATGCTAATATTTCATGCTAAGGGACAGTTTTGCTGATGTCTTAACTGATACTTTTGCATAATGTGAATACAAAGCATCCAACTTCATTACATAAACTAGTCTCCACTATAAAGCTTGACAGATGAAATCAATAGTGTAACATTAGCCCAGGTTTCAAGGAGAACCACAGAATAGAATCTTGATAAGTGAACCAATTCTTTGTCTTTGAGTGGTCCACATTTTGTCAGAGACTTTTTCTCATACTGGTAGTTTCATGTGGGATGACTTTAAATAGGGATAACACAATGTGCTTCAAGCAAAGACATTAATGAATCATATATTACACTGTGGGAGAAATACTGGAAGATTCTGAGTAATATACTATACCCTATTTCCTCAGCAATTATGTCTTCTTAAATATCTCATTGTATGTTAGGAGTTCCTTCTAATAGTTTTGGTTTATAATTTATGCTAAATTTGCTTCTCCAAAGGTGTGTTTTAATGAAGCCAGTGTCAGTGTTTTGTTCTCTTTGTGGCTGGAAGGCTTTGACTAGAAGATAGTTTAGCCTATGACTCTGAAGGAAACTATATTTCACTAATGTTTAAGTTGTGATATAACTAAGTAGAACATAATTTTATTAATTAGTAAATTAATGAGTTCTTTCATTTCTGAGGATTTGGGGAACAAGGAGGATATAGGCTTAAGTATCACTCTTTTAAAATACATTAATGTAGTGAATATTATGTGCCAGGCTAAGTGCTTTTTGAAAATATTGTTTTATTTGCCTCACACAACAACCTTAGGAAGTAGGTACTATTGTTATCCCTAATTTACAGTTGAAGAAGCTGGAGCAACACAGACTAAGTGATTTGCCCATGTCACACAATCACTAAATATTTGAGGCCAGAATTATACTTAGATTTTCCCTACTCTAGGTGCAGATCTACTGTGATACCGGATGCCTCTCAAAAAAATAGTGGTAAAATATGATGTTTGGTACCTTAGCAAGGTAGAAACTTTTCTTAATTGCTTGGAATAAATCAAAGACATTCCAATTAAATGAGGAAAAGCCCTGATCATTTTAGAAGACTCTGATTAGCCATTGGATGTATTAGGTTGAGTTTCCATAAAAGAAATGTTCTTTTGGCTAAGGAAACTTGACCATGCCTCATGAGTCTTCTACTAAATAGTAGGCTAATGCAATACTAATATAAATTCCAGATAACAATGAATGAGAAAGAATTCTAGTTAAGCATCCTGATAAGTCCCTGGGGCAGAATATGACAAATTTTATCATGTTTTAATTCCCTTGACCACGCCTCCCTCCATTACTATAGTAAGTATATAAGTAGTCAAAGCAGGAAGATTGCAAAGAGAAATCTAGAAGTCACTTACAGACTATCCCATAGATCAAAAGAGCATAATTAGCAAGCTGCATTATATGTTAACTAAAGACAGCCCATAAAATATCTGTAAAGAATGACTCAACAAATTCTAGA
Organism: Bettongia penicillata ogilbyi; assembly: GCA_023548195.1. Lineage (NCBI taxonomy): Eukaryota > Metazoa > Chordata > Mammalia > Diprotodontia > Potoroidae > Bettongia > Bettongia penicillata. The sequence continues at coordinate 763,749 of JAJHZJ010000164.1, read as the reverse complement.
GCAACAGATGTCACAGAACAATGAAATGGAGGAGATTTCCAGCCCAGTGTGACTTGGAAGGCTGACAGGAAAGGTCTGTTTCAATGGATGCATAGCAGAGGGCAGCGCAGCCTTGGCCACGGCACCAGGAAGAGCAGGACTGTGGCAGACCTTGAGTGGAATCCCCAGAAGCACCAGAGGTTCCCAGACCCCTCAACCCACAAGCATCAAATAAAGTTTCAAAGGTCAGTGAGAGGGCTTTTTCACATTGGTGAAAAAGGAGCAGGGTCCTCCCCTAGCCACAGCCCCTACCCCAGCCCCAGGTGATGGTGCTGATGAACAGCTGCAGTGGCCACCACCATTGTTGGAGCACACTTAAAGCCTTGGAGGAATTGAGCAGTTGATCTGAATCTCAGCCTTGAGCACAGTACTGGAGCATGGAGGAGCTGGAGGTCCCTGAGGACTAAACTCTTCTCTCTTGATTGTGCCACCTTGGAGGAACTGAGAACTTACAGGTCCCCAGAGTATATCCTCCTCTTGACAAAGGACCCAAAAGTCAAGTAACTGGTTGGGAAAATGCTCAAAAAAGGCGAAAAAAATTATGACTATAGAAGGCTACTTTCTTGGTGAACAGGTATATTCTCCCATCCTTTCAGATGAGGAAGAGCAATGCTTACCATCAGGGAAAGACATAAAAGTCAAGGCTTCTACTTCCCAAACATCCAAAATAAATACACAATGGGCTCAGGCAATGGAAGAGCTCAAAAACGACTTTGAAAATCAAGTTAGACAGGTGGATGAAAAATTTGGGTAGTGAAATGAGATCAATGCAAGAAATCATGAAAAGCAGGTCAACACTTTGTTAAAGGAGACTCAAAAAATGCTGAAAAAAATAACACCTTTGACAACAGGCTAACTCAGTCGTCAGCAAAAGAGGTCCAAAAAGCCAATGAGGAGAAGAAATGCATTAAAAAGCAGAATTAGCCAAATGGAAAAGGAGGTTCAAAAGCTCATAGAAGAAAACAGTTCTTTAAAAATTAGAATGGAAAAGATGGAAACTAATGACTTTATGAGAAACCAAGAAATTACAAAACAAAACCAGAATGAAAAAATGGAAGAGAATGTGAAATATCTCATTGGAAAAACAACTGACTTGGAAAATAGATCCAGGAGAAACAATTTAAAAATTATGGGACTATCTGAAAGTCATGATCCAAAAAAAAGCCTAGACATCATCTTTCATGAAATTATCAAGAAAAATGGCCCTGATATCCAAGAACAAGAGGGCAAAATAAATTTTGAAGGAATCCATCAATCACACCCTGAAAGAGATCCAAAAAGAGAAACTCTTAGGAACATTGTAGCCAAATTCCGTAGTTCCCAGATCAAGGAGAAAATATTGCAAGCAGCTAGAAAGAAACAATTGGAGTGTTGTGGAAATACAATCAGGATAACACAAGATCTAGCACCTTCTACTTTAAGGAATCAATGGGTATGGAATAAGATATTCCAGAAGTCAAAGGCTCTAGGATTAAAACCAAGAATCACCTATCTAGCAAACTGAGCATAATACTTCAGGGGAAAAAAATGGTTATCCAATGAAATGGAGGACTTCCAAGCATTCTTGATGAAAAGACCAGAGATGAGTAGAAAATTTGACTTTCAAACACAAGGATCAAGAGAGGCATGAAAAGATAAATAGGAAAAAAATCAGAAAAGACTTACTAAAGTTGAACTGTTTACATTCCTATGTTGAAAGATAATATTGGTTAACTCTTGATACTTTTCTCAGTATTTGGGTAGTTGGAGGGACACACACACACACACACACACACACACACATATATGTGTGTGTGTGTATATATATATATATATATATATATATATATATTTAAGATCATATCTTAAAAAAATTAAGAAAGGTGAGAAAGGAACATGTTGGGAGGAGAAAGGGAGAAATGGACTGGGGCAAATTATCTCTCATATAAGAAGCAAGAAAAAAGCTTTTTCGATGGAGGACAAAAGTGGGGAGGTGAGAGGGGAAAAATTAAAGCTTACTCTAATCACATTTGTCTCAAGGAAGGAATAACATGCACACACATTTTGGTATGAAACCTATTTTACACTTCAGGAAAGTAGGGGAGAAGGGGATAAGCAGGGTAGGAGGATGATGGAAGGGAGGGCAAATGGGAGAAGGGAGCAATTAGAAGTAAACACTCTTAGAGAGGGACAAGGTCCAAAGAGATGGGGGGAAGGATAGGATGGAGGGAAATATAATTAGTCTTACACAACATGACTATTATAGAAAGTCATTTGCAAAACTACACGTATATAGCCTATATTGAATTGCTTGCCTTCTCAGTGGGGCTGGGTGGGGAGAGAGGAAGGAAGAGAAATTGGAACTCAAAGTTTTAGGAAAAATGTTGAGAATTGAATTTGCATACAAATGGGAAATAAGAAATACAGGTAATGGGGTATAGAAATTTATCTTGCCCTACAGGGTAAGAAAGAAGATGGGGATAAGGGAAGGGAGGGGAGTTAGAAGGGAGGGCATATTTGGTGGATGTGTTAATCAGAATGCAAGGCATTTTGTGGTGGGAGGAGGAGAGAGATATGGAGAAAATTTGTAACTCAAAATTTTGTGGCAATGAATGTTGGAAACTTAAAATAAATAAAATCCCCTGAAAAAAATGAAAAAAATATATTAACTAAAAATCACCTCCAGAAACTACATGTTAAGTCAGATGAAGCCTTATACACCTTCCTATCAGGACCTTTTGATCCAATGAGCCCAAATAAACTCCAAATGTCTTTTGTAAAACCTGCAGAATGTCAGATATTGCTAATAACTTTAAGATAATGTGGATATGTTAATGAACTAATCCAAAGTTGGTAGAGATAGGAACTATTTTGCCTCCTACCAAAACCTGATCAAAATTAGATCCTAGACTCCTTCCCCCTGAGCATTCTGACATCTCCAAAGGGTCCATGATGCTATAAGGTTAATGTAATATTAATGATGATGAGGTGTTGGGAAGGAGAGAGTTAAAGATCTTTCCTGTCCATTGGTAGACCTCATACACCTTTGTTAATTTCTAATGAGGTACAGGATCATGAAGGACCAGTCCTCCAATCCTGACAGGTGTATATATATTCTGAGGTGAAGTTTTGCTTTAGAGCTTATATTTTGGAAGAAGGTTTGTGTGCCAGATGAGACTGTGGGCAGCCATTTTAAGAAGCTCCCTGGCTTTGAAAATCCTGATATTGGTGCTTCTCTCTTTGGTAATGATGTATGTATTGTCTATGGTCAGACAATTGGAAGCCCTCTCTATCGGTCTCTCTGTTTGCCATTTTTGTTTGTAATTTCTGTTTGTATTTTCTCTGAAGTTCATTATGCTGACTTTTCCCTGTGAACTAAGTGAATGATTTATGTGCTTGATTAAAGTAGATTGTTGATCCCTCAAAAGTTGCTTTCCTTTTAGAAAAACAGATCTAAGAACCTGTACAGTGGGCCCCCCGTGTATGCCAGGGTCCTTGCTAATATAGATGCTTGAGTGCTCCCAACTCCAATCTATAAATAAGTGACTCTCCCCTTTCCCATTCTTTTCCACATATTTCCTACACTATCTCTATCCCACACAATCTGACTGTATCACTACTCCCCACCTTTGCACTATTTATATCTGTATTTTCTGTGGTGTTTGATCCTATGCCCTCTGTGGCTTATTAAAGCAGAATTGAAGCCTGACTTCCCACTGCCATCATGGTCTTTCCCAGAGAGTACCCAAAGAACCTGGCATGGCTACTTCTATTCCCTAATTCCATAAATTAATTAGCAATTCAAAGGGGAAGACTAGTGCTTCCATTTTGACCTTGGCATTCTTTCCCATCTCCACTTTGACTGAAGGAGGATTTTGTGGGCTATGAAGGGTCTGAAGGATTTCCCATTGTCCCATTGGCATGCCTGGAACATCTGGCAGCAAGCTCTGCAACAGGAACCAAGGAGAGACTGGATACAAATCTCTATCTTTACAAAAAACTCAGGAAGGAAACAGTTCTATGCATAATGGAACTTATTGAGGACCCCATGGAGGGGAGGAAAAAATTTCCAGTAGGCACATATAGTCTTTGAGCTTCAGCCCACTGTCTCTTGAACTTTGCATTTGTAGGAGAATGTATGACAGATGTCACTACTAAAGTAAATGCCCCTTTCCAAAAGCTACTTAGGACTTTACTAAATTGATTTTCAACTAATTATCTTGTAGACAAGTTTCTATGATGGGGTCTGCTTTTTCTAGCATTAGGTAAGAACTTCCATCCTCTCATGACTAACCCAAGAGTCCTGAAGGGACCTAGTAGCACATTCTGGAGACTCATTGTAAGGAGTGTCTTTTGGAAAAGTAGCTTTTGAATCATTTAATAAGGAGTGCTCCAAGTAGGTAAGAAAATGTAAAGCTGCATGCTCTTACAACTACACATTCCTGTAAGTACATGGTACTAGCTTCAGAGTACTCGCTGAGGACTTGAGTGATTTGGTTACCACAGGATGAACTCTGGTTCCCAACCATTAGGGTAAGACGTAGAGAAGAAAAAAAGTTCAGCCAAGCATTGAGACTAAATCATGGCCTACATTTAAAGAAATTAAATAACCTCACCTCCACAACAACTTTGGTCACAACCCTCAATTTAACCCTGTACCTAATTCTTTATGGCACTAGATATTTTCCCCCAAGAATGTTGAAATTAATATAGTAAACAACAATCATATATGATAATATTATTCCAACAAAACATGCTCCCAAGAGGGAAAGGAGTTTTAAAGAAGGGGTTATAACCTGGGATCTATGAATATGTTTCTTAGAATTTTTTTATAACTATCTCTCAATGTAATTAGCTTTTTTTTTAATTCTATATATTCTATTTTGTGCATTTGAACATATTTTCCTATCAGATTGCATTCTGTATTGGGGGGGGGAAGAGAAGGGGAAGGAGGAAGGAAAGAAAATTTAGAAATCAAAAATCTTACAAAAGTGAATGTTGAAAACTTTACATGTAATTAGGAGAAATAAAATACTATCAAGAAAAAAAATAACATTTTCCTGAGGAAAAGTTCACAGACCACCAGATTTCCGAAGGGGTCTATGACACAAATGGGTTAAAGAAACCATTTTTTAAAGGTTTTCTCTTTACCACTTCTCTTTTCTTGGAATATATGCCTCGTCATGAATATTCCTATTATTAGTAACTCAGGGGAATGAGTTGGAAAAATTGCATGCTTGAAGAAGATTCAGACAGTCTCTTACAGCACTTCTGAAGTGGATAGTTTCCTTATATAACACAATTAAGTCAAGTGTCCCATTCTCAGCCAGGAATATTAATTATCAAGATTCTTATAGTACCAAATTCTAGCTGTGGAAATGATGTGCTGTTGAGCTGAAGTTAGGATTCCTTAAAACTTGGCTTTTATAAAACAGTATTTAAGGGTTCTCTGTTATTTACTTATTAACTTGGGCATGGTGCAAAGAGTCTATTTATATGGGGAAAGTGGAAGAAGATTCACTGCTTCCAGTGAAACAAGGAAAATGAATAGCTTTTGTGAATTAAAAATTTTCTGAATGGAATTCCCTTCTCATCCAAGGATTACCAAATATGACTCATACTAATTCAGTTTGATTGCAGCAAACCTTTCAGTCCTTCAACAGCATAGAAGCAATGGAAATTTGCAACTAGTTAGCAAGAATGATTCATTAAAATAACAAGTTAATTCCTCTTGGCAACCATATTCCTGATAACTCCTGCCCTAACCTAATATTATTCTTTCCCATTGCTCTTAATTTCTCTAAGAGCATCCTCATAGCCTCCTGAGCTTTCTACTGACATCATCTTTCAACCTAATTATAGGTTTTTGTATTTCTTCACAAAATATTTTGTATTTCTTTCCCTAGTAAATAGCTGCTCCACTTGGGATGAAAAAAGTAGTTGCTTCTTTGAGTGAATAAATTAGTTACACTAATGAATTAATCATAGTTGAAGTATTTAAGTAAATAAAATTACAGCAGCCTACAGAATTAACTTCTGTCTATATAACATATGCATATGTACATGTATGTGTATATACAAACATATATTATGTATAATATATACTATGTTTTGTTATAGAAACATGTGCGTGTGTATGTGTGTATATAAATACATACACATTTTGCATTTTCCATCTGAATTTTTCACAAGTAAAAGCTGGAGGAGACTTGGATTAGCAGAATTTTTGTGTGCATGTAAGTTGCGACTTCACTGGACTGCAGTGACAATATGATTAAAGGAGTAATAAGGTAGCCAAAACTGCTAATGCAGTCTTTTTGCATAGTTTCCAGGAAAAGGGACATCATCTTCTTTCTTCTGATCTCTGTCACATCCAGGCATTATGGTCAGATCTGGGTCCTCTATTTTAGGATGGGGATTTATAAACTGCAGGTAACCAGTTTCTTGAAAGACCTCAAGTTCAAGCCATTCAGGGATTAATTGTAGAAAATGGTGTGTTTATAGTGGAGTGCAGAAGATTGTGTGAGTGGGGATGCTGGCTGTCTTAATATCCTTGAAAGATTTGTAATGTGGATTAATCCATCTTAATCCTAAAGGGGAGAATGTAGAACAATGAGTATAAATTGCAAGGAAACCCCTCTAGGCTTAATAAAAGGCAAACTTCATTAACAATTAAAGTTATACAAAAGAGAAGGAAGTTGCTTTGGGGAGGGGTGACCCATTGTAGAACTTGGAACAAACACCACTAGTGGTGCTCCTTGTAATGGCTTCTGGTTCAAGTACACTTTGGGCCTGATTGCTTCTGAGCTCCCTTTAAATTCAATTCCAAAATCTTATGATCTCATTCGGTAGCTTCTTCATTGCACAGAGACCACTCTGGGTTCCTGGAGACTTTTCCAGCTGATCTAAATAGCTCAAAGTAGTCAGGCTGATCCTTAGATAACAAACATGCAAACCAGTACCAGAGTATCATAGAAGAGACATTTGGGGCTCAGTTACAGGAGCTTATTTGAGTTATATCAATTTACTATGTGGAAATAATCTGATATGGCCACTAAAATGTAATTCAGTTCTATAAAACGTTTCTTAAGTATCTGTTCTATGAGAAACATTGTGCTAGATCATAGGCATACAAAGACAGACATGAATAGTCATTATCTGAGAAGAAACCAGGTGGTAAAGTGGTTAAAGAATTGAACCTGGAATCAGGAAACCCTGAGTTCAAGTATGACCTTAGATACTTAATAGTTACATGTAACTGGACAAGTCATTTAACTTTTGTTTGCCTTAGTTTCCACAGTTGTAAAATAAAGATAATAATAATACCTTGCTTGCTAGGGTGGCTGATAATATCTGTGAAGCTGAAACAAGTAGGACTCCCAAAGTTGCAACAGTAATGGTATTTAATCAAGGTAGGAGAACTACAGTTTGGGGTAGCATGCAGTAGCAAAGTACTGGTGTGCATAGGAAGTGGCAAGAGTCAAGTTTTAAGTACACTCCAACAGGGGGGAGTCACATGGAAGGTATCGCCTCTCCAAGCTAGAGGTTGCTTTGCTATTGTCAGAAGTCCTAAGAAGGCTCAGGGAGTGGTGACAGCTGATCACAATGGCATGCAATCTTATTTGGGTTCTACACACACATTCTTGTTAAACACATTTTCTCATTAGTCACGTTGCATAGAAGAATGAAAACAAATGGGAGAAACCATGAGAAAACCCAAACAAAACATGGTTGGTTGGTTGCTTGTTGTCCTTTGTTCTCAAAGAGGACCAAAAAGACATTGCTATGCTAAAGGGAATTTTCACTGTGTCCAGATGTGGCTGATCAGATCAATATGAGCTTGGAATGTTCTACCACAGGTTGGGCACAGCTAACTCATGTGAATATTTGGGGTGGATACCCCAAATCTGTGCATCCTACATTTACTTTGTGCTATCTCAATTCTGCTTTGCTCATAGAGCACAGCCCCTTTCTTATGTGGGCACTCCATGCTGAGCAGTCCTGTGCCAGTGTCTCCCATGTTGCACAGTCAAATCCAAAGTTCTTGAGAGAGACCTTGAGAGTGTCCTTGTATCGCTTCTTCTGACCACCATGTGATTGCCTGCCCCATGTGAATTCTCCATAAAATAGTCTTTTTGGCAAGTGCCATACATTCTTATTAAACACATTTTCACATTAGTCACATTGCATAGAAGAATTAAAACGAATGGGAGAAGTCATGAGAAAAACCAAAACAAAACATAGCAAAATAGAAAGTAGTCTACTTCATTCTGAGTTCCTGGTGCAGGAATGAGGGGCTTCCAGAGAAACCACAACACCAGCTCCAACTGGTTTGAACTTGCTCCAGCCATGGAGTCAAGGTCAGGTAACCCCCTATGGCTGCATTCAACAGAGCAAATAAGATATTTATAAAATGTCTTGCACATAATAGGTACTTAATACACACTTGTTTCCTTCTTTTCTTCCTATCCTCATGGACAATATATTCCACTAGAAAAGCATTAACTCAAATTTAGGCTACATTATTGTAGTGAAAGTGAAGATCACAGGGTGCAATAGTCGAATTATGTACTGCCGTACTGAGACCACATTTGGAGCATCACATTTTTTTTCTTTTAAATTGCATGTTCCATTTTTTGGGTTTTATCTTAATGCCCTTGGAACTATCACTTAGTTTCAGGGACACTAGCAAACTAAACTAGAAGAAATATAGAATAAGACTTGTTAGGACATTATATAAACAAACAAAACGTGTTAAAGACCCTGACTGTGTTCAGGCAAGAGAAGAGAAGGAGACAGGAGATAAATATTAGAACTGTGATTTCACTGACAGAGGAATGAGAGGGCTCTCCCTCCCAATTCCGATCAATACCTCCTTACTTAAATTAAAGGTAATTTAAATCTTAGCAAGTTGCCTACAGCACCAGTTAAGTAACACAAGGGAAATATTGTGTTTAGATTTTTAATGTTACTTCCTCATTTTATAGGGAAAGAAATTGGGGAGCAAAGTGGTTAAGTAACTAATAGAAGACTCAGACCTGGAGTTCAGAGTTCTTTCCAGTACTGTACATGGTCTGGAGCTATTTGGAGGCTATTACATAGAAAAATGAGTACAGTTATTCTCTGTTTCTATTTTTTGTTGTTAATGATTAATTCATTTGTTTTCAGTTTTCGGTTTTCAACAATTACTTCCATAAGTTTTGGATTTTTCTCGTCCTCCCTCCCCTCTCCCTTCCTATACGAGTTCTACACATACATTCTTATTAAACACACTTTCACATTAGTCATGTTGTATAAAAGAATTTTTTAAAATGGGAGAAACCATGAGAAAAACCAAAGCAAAACATAACAAAATAGAAAATAATCTGCTTCATTCTAAGTTAACGACTCTATAGTTCTTTCTCTGGATGTGGATGGCATTTTGCATCAAGAGTCCTATGGAAATGTTTTAGGTCCCTGCATTGTTATGAAGGGCTAAATCTATTTTAAACAGCCCTCACACACTTATTCTCTGTTTTTTGAATAGGTAGAAGAAGGGCTAATGGGTAGTAGGTTAAAAGGATAGGGGGATATTAGCACAACATAAGCTAGAAATTCCTGTTAGACTAGTCTATAATTAGAATCGATAGTCTACCACCTATCTATAAGTAACTGTAGATTTTCAAAGGAACATTAGATGACCATGGATGCTCTGCAATATATGTGGACCACGTTTGGTCTTCTAAGGGTCTCTTTTTTCTTAAATTTTAAGAAATAGAGGCAGAAAACCTCAATTTAAATCCCAGCTATTGTGAATGTCCTTGGGCTAGTGATTTAATTTTCTGGACCTTAGTTTATGCATTTGTCTAAAGCAGGGGTTTCACCAGGTAATCACCAAGGTTTTTCTAGCTCTAAAAGTCAATTTTTCTGTACTGTGATACAAATGACTGTATTAACTACCTGACTTGAATTATCTAGCTACCACAAGAGGGCAGTCATGTCTTGAGATGACTGGCTAGCCCCTCCACCTCCAAAACGTAGTTTTACCAGAGGAGTTAAAGCATAAATTCAGGCAAGACAGGGAAATGATTGTCATGGTTACAAGGATACAAGAAAAACTCTAGGGACATTGGAGGAATAGAAGAGCTAGAACTGAATCATTTGTGTATACTGGGAAAGATTTGGAAATTTGCCCTTCCTTTCTATTACAATCATGTAGTGTTTTTGAGCTTTCACAGGGAGATCCCATGAACTTGACATATCACAAAAGGATGGCTACAGTCTAAGCAGAAGAAATGGTTCTGAAATTTAAAAAGAAATCATTTATAAGAAAATCATGTTTAAAAATGTTCCTTGTTCTATGTTGTCTCTCCTTCCCATCTCCCATCTCCATTTTGGCCTCAAGGCACAGTCTATTGACTAACCCTACTCTTAACTTTGTATAACAGACTTGAAGGTCATGACTGGCTATATGGACCCATAGAGGCAGAAAAATACTCTAAGCTATGTAACCACTAACTGATGCTTCTGAATTTTCCCTTATAAATCTTCAAATCTCAACATGGGTAAGTACTGAAGTAGTACAAGCATCTTTTGTTTCCTTTCTGCATGAAGGAAGCTTATGTAGCAAGTGCTGTGTTTAAATTAGTAAGTGTTACATGTCTAGTCATTTCCTTTTACAAGTGCAACTTGATGGTATGATGGTTAGAGAGTTGGACCTGAGTTTATGATACATATACACTTGTATAGTTTTTAAAAAGTATCACTCTAAGTAAGTAAGCCCCTAAATTCTTCTCAGTCCCATATTTCTCCTCTGAAAAGTGGGTATAATACTTACCTAATAGGGTTGTTGGAAGTATCAAATGGGGCAGAATAAGTTCTTTTCAAACCTTAAAATGCTCTTTAAATCTTAAAAAAGAATGATGGTGGTGGTGATGATGATGATATACTTATTCAGGTCCCTAGGAAGAAAATGAAGTCCTAGAAGGAGTAGCTCATTAAATAGAACCTGAACAAATACAATTTCCATAGTACAGGATACAACTTGACACCTGAAAGAGTCAAGTTCAAGTTCTGGGCCAAAGCTCCCTCTCATAGCACTAAGGAATAGAAATTGAAGCAAAGTGGGGGTGGGGAGGGGAAATTACAAAGCCATGTAGCTAGGAGAGCAGTTAGTTTCCCTCTCTTCAAACTTTTTTTTACCTCATCCAAAAGATGTTCATGAACTTAATCCTTAAGAGGATTCTGTGGATGTAGCTGCTATTTTTGATCTAAGGTCAGAGATTTAGAGCTGAAAAGGATCTCAAAGCTCATCTAGTCCAGGTCTCTTACTTTACAGATGAGGAAATCATTCCAGAAAAATGAAATAAATGACTTTCCCAAGTTTACAAAAACACAAAGTGTCTGAGGTGGGATTTGAACTTAAGTCCTATGTTTTTGTGTCCAGTGTTTTAATATTGCTACTCTCCTTCCACATGATTAATGTTTTCGTTCTAGTTAGGGACCCTTATCTTGACAGAATTACCCTCTCTGGCAGGTCCCCAAACAATAGACCTTTTCTGATCACTTTTTCTTCTCTCTTTTTCTCTGCCATTGCTCCTATAACTGGGCAAAAAAAGTTAGTAGTTAATTGATGAAAGTGGCATAATGAATTCTAAAAGCTTAGGGTTGAATGAGACCTTTGAGGTCATCTAGTCTGACTTTTCTGCTTTTTATGAAAAAAAAATGAAACTCAGATCAGTGAAGTGACTTAATTAGTTCATAGCTGTAGAGCAGGAAAGGATCTCAGATTCCCTTCAGACACTCTAACTCTTTTATTTTATAGAAGAGGAGAATGATGCCCAGAAAAATTAAGTGACTTGTCCAAGGTAACACAGGTAGTACATTTTAGAGGTAGGATTTGAACCCAAGTCCTTTGACTCCAAAGTCAATGATGATGATGATGATGATAATGATGACTAGTATTTCTACAATGCGTTAAGGTTTGCAGAGCACTTTACATATCCCATTTATCCTCACAACAACCCTGGAGGGCAGGTGCTATGACTACCTTCATTTTACTGATGAGGAAACTAAAGTTCAGAGAAAGTAGAAGACCTGCTGAGGGTCACATGGTTAGTAAACGTCTGAGGCAAGATTTGAACTTAGGTCTTTCTGACTCTAGTTCCAGTGAATGCTCTCTCTCCATTTTTCCACAATGGTCCTTACCCTGTACTATACAGCCTGCTTCATGGTCACACAGCTGTCAAGTGACAGTGTTGGAATTCAAATTTAAGAATTTGATTTCAAAAGGATGGCCTTTTTTTTTAATGTACATTCTTTAATCATTATGAGCCTAAGATGAAAAGATTGAGTTTGCTTTCAGGTATCACTTAAAATGACTAAGAATAATTTTTCTATTAAGCTTCATATTAATATTAAAATCAACCACAACTCAATATCCAACATCTCACCCCACCAGAACAAATGAATACAGAACAAAACCCTTGATTTTCATTTTTTTTCTTATTGAGGTTGCTCTGCTTGGTACCAATATTTCAGGACACCAAGTACACCAGCAAATGTGGCAGATCAATTGGAAGAAATGTTTTTAGAGCTGGTGTTGCTAGGTTGTGGCTAATTTAAGTAAAAAATGAAACTCTTTCCTGGAAAATCTAACTCCTACCAACTTCACACTACCTTCAGCCAATTGTGTGCCTTCTAAACCAAACATCTCCCATGTATACAAGATCAAATGGGGAAATAAATGAAGGGAATGTTTAAACTATGCTCTTTCTCTTTCATGCATTCTTACATTTACATATTTCCCCAGAAGGATTTTGAACACATTTGAAAATAGATCATCCTTGTCTTTCTAGTTAGCTACTAAATTCTGTAATGCCAAGGAGAATATCTTTTCTTTACATTTTCAGGTGCTGTCCTTGCTTTCTTTAAGCCTTTAATATATTCTTTTTGTTTTTGTTGTTTTGTTTTTTAATATTATCCTTTGAGATATATCCAAGACTTCGTTTCTTTCTAGATTACTGAGAAAGAATGTGGCTTAGTGGAGACAGAGCCTGCCAGAAATCAGGAAGGTCTTGATTTAATTAAGGTTTACCTTTTTCATGTGCTAGCTTTGTAACCCTGAGTATTCCAGTTGTCTGCTTGGTGCCAAGGTCCAACATGTCAAGTTTTCAATTCATGCGCGCGCACACACACACACAAACACATGGACACACACACACACACAAAACCAATTAATTACTGGACCCAGTTCTCCAAGTTTGGGAGAGAAAATACTCATGTGAGCTCAATTACCCAGGGATTATCTCTTCTTGTGAGAGTCAGGGTGCCATAGTAGAAGAAAACTGTGGTTGGTATAAATTCTACCTCTACCACTTACTACCTGTACTATGTTGGGTGCCATCTCATTTGTCATCTCACTGGTAAAAATGAAGGGGACCTCAGAGGCCTCTGAGACCCTTTCAGGCTCTAAACTATGTGCTCCTAAGCTCTTTCCCTGCCTTCAGGCTTTCCTAGATCTTCCTGCTTTTTACTCTTGTGTTTCTCCTTAGGTCTTACGGATACAAAATTCTCCTCTTCCAGGAGATTGAACAGTATGACCTCATGCTTCTCTCAATAAATTTCTCTCCAACCACTTATACACTGCTCAATAGTAACATTTTCATGCCTTTTACTCTTCTCAAGCCAGTGATTCTAAAATCCTGTTTTCCATCCTCAACCACTTGTCTATACCTTTCCGCTTCAACCTTTTACTCCTACTCCATTTGTCCTAAGGAATTCAGGCTCCAAAATGAAAAATCTTCTTTTCATCTTAAAGCACTTTCTTTCTCAATCCTTTCATCTTCTGATTCTCACAGAAACATGACTCCTTACTAACAACACTACTTCCCTTGCTTGTGCCTGCCATTCTTATTAGGCAAAGTATCTCTAGTTTCATCTCTATTTATTCTATTTTCATTGATTTCTCCTTATCCATTGGCTCCTTCTCTGCTGCCTCCACACAGGTCAATGTCTTCTCTACTCTCAAAAATACATACCAACAAACACAATCCCCTCAGCAAAACTGAATTGACCCTACTATCATCTCTGCCAGCTATCATCCCTTCACCCTCCTCAGATTAACTCCTGAAAGCCATCTACAAAAGCTTGCTCTACTTCCTCCCTTCTCACTCCTTCTAAGTCTTCTAACTTCATCCTTAACTAAACTACCCTCTCTAAAGTTTCTAATCATCTCTTAATTGCCAAATCTAATAGCTTTTTCTTAGCTGTGATCCTCTTTGATCTCTCAATAGGATTTGTCAGTATTGATCACCTTGTCCTTCTATATACTTTAGTTTTTCATGATACTACTATGCTCTACTTCTCCTGCTATCTTTCTATCGCTACTTCTATTTAACTTTTATAGTTAATAATTCATGTTATGTCCATTAACCACAAGTACAAACTAAGGATCTTTCTATGCTATATCGCTTGAGTATTTCATTAGTTCATAGGGGTTCAGTTATCATCTATCATCTATCTTTATGGATGCACACAGCCCTAGTTTTGCTCCTGAGCTTTAGTCATACATCTCCAATTACCCTTTGGATATCTCAAAATGGATAACCCACATTATTACAAACTTAACATGGCTAGAATAACTCATCCTCTTTCTTTCAATGCCTTCTCCCAAAATCATCCATCCTCTGAACTTCTCTTTTATCACCAAAGCCACCACCTTTCTTCACCACTCAGGCTTGCAACCTTCTCATACTAAACTAATCAATACCACTCACTTCACATATCTAATCCATTGCCAAATTTTGTATTTTCTACTTTTATGACATCTCATATTTATACTCTGACAATTTTAATTTATCATGAAAATTAATTTTATAAATTAATTAGTGAATTAATCATCATGAATTAATTCACCTCATGAACCTGGACTATTACAGGACTTTATTGATTCATTTCCTTACCTCTAAACTCTTCCCACACTAATCCATTCTTCATTCAGCTTCCAAAATTATCTTCCTAAAGTGTAAGTCTGATCATGTTCCAATAACTACCTCTCAGCCCTCTACTCCATTTAAAAAAATCCAGTGGTTCCTTATTACCTCCAAGAACAAATGCAAAATTCTTTGTTTGATATTTAAAACCATTTGCTAGTATTTCCAATGTTTTCTTTCTTCCCCAAACTCCTTTTAACAACCAAAATATGTGTTATGAACTCCCAAGATAATTTAATACACTATACATAATGTTCTGCAATTACTTACTACTTAAGGAGGAATTACAGAATTTTTAACACAAATACCTTGAGCCACTATTCTGAATCCACAAAGGATTCATGAACTATTGATTGGGAATTCCTTCCCTGGACAGATCTGACCCTTTCCTATGTCTCCAGTATTTTTTACATGTTATTCCCCTTCACATACTCTTAAGTTTTAGCTATACCAGCTTACTTGCAGTTCTTCAAATGCACAACACCATCTCACATCTCCTTGACATTGAACAGGTTGTCTCTTTGCCCCCTCACTTCCACCTCCCAATTTCTCTGACTTCCTTCAATACTCAATTCAAAACTCTTTCCTGGTTGCCTCTGTCTTCTAATGGCTTTTATTCAGATTATTGTTGTTATTAAATTTTTTCAGTCATGCTTGATTCTCTGTGACATTATTTGGGGTCTTCTTGGCAAAGATGCTGGAGTGGTTTGTCATTTCGTTCTCTAGCTCATTTTAAGGGTGAAAAAATGTAAGGAAACAGAGTTAAGGGACTGTAATACTGATTGTTAATAAGAGTTAAAGATCCTCCCCCCCCTCCCCATTAATGGGTCTACCCATTGAAGGAAGCTTGATTAGGGGAGATTCCTTTTGTGGGAAGGCTCACACTTTTTGTTAATGTCTAATGAGGCACTGGTTCTCAAGGGTCATGATGCCTTCTGGCTCTGAAAAGTATATATACTCGAGGGGAAGTTTTGTTTTGGGGTTTACCCATTGGAAGTGTTTATTTGGCCAGATGAGACTCTGGGTAAATACTAGGGAGTCACTTGGCTTTGATTCTCTCTCTGGTAACTATGTATGTATGTAAGGGTCAGACAGTTGGATCTGTCTGTTATCTGTATTGTATGTATTGCTTATGGTCAGACAGTTAGAATCCCTGTCTGTTGGTCTTTATTTCTCTGTTTGTATTTTCTCTGAAGTTTAGGGTGCTGACTTTTTCCTGTGAACTGAGTGAATGATATATGTGTTTGATTAAAGTGATTGTTGGCCCCTCAAAGTTGCTTTCCTTCTAGGAAAGCAGATCTAAGAATCTGTACAGCAGATATTCCTGTGTATGCTGGGGTCCTTGCTGATACAGGTACTTGCCCAGTATCATAAACCTATTAAGTGTTTAAGGGCAGATTTGAACTCAGGTGTTTCTGACTCCAGGTTGTATACACTATCTTCTGTACCACCTAGCTGCCCCAGATTGCCCTTGATCTACTCTGAATCTATAATATGTAAACCTAATTATTTCTGTGTTCTCTCTGTACATTCCTTGAGGGTAGGAACTATTTTTTTTGGCCTTCCTTTGTATGCTCAATGTTTAACATAGTGCTTAGGTCATAGTAAACATGTAATAAAAGCTTGTAAACCTGATTTCTATGTCCAAATTGATGATCCTCTCAATGAAACCAACATATTTGATGTCTGAAAGAGGTTGTGGCATTTATGTCTCTATGGAGACATAGACTGAGCATATGTGGATCTGATATATTCACATCCCAGCCTGGATTTTTTTTTTTTTTTGCTATCCAGTCTGCCTAATCAAATTAATTCTACCACTGGTACTGGAAAAGGGTTTGTAAATCAACTCTTTTATGGATTCACTCACTGTTCTTGTTGCTTCTCAATAAAAACACTCCTTCCTGGCAATCTCTTCCAAATATGTTGACTCCTCCTATTAAAATGCATTTTGCTGGAGATCAGGGGTCTGTCTTATTTTTGAATTTGCATCCATTAGGAACAGTGCTGGTGGAGAGAGTTTTGGGCCTGGAGTCAGGAAGTCCTGAGTTTAACTCCAGTTTCAGACATTTACTATCTGTGTGTCTCTGGGCAAGCCACATAATTTTTGTCTGACTTGGTTTCTTCAACTATAAAATGGGTATAATAATAGCACTTAATGCTCAAGATTGTTGTGAGTATCAAATAATATATTTATAAAATGTGCTTAGCACAGTGTTTTTCACATAATATTACTTTATGAATATGTTTGACTTTTCTCCCTTCACTACATAGCAAGAATTTAATTAGTGATTATTCATTAAGAATCAAAAGATTTAAAAGTAAAAGTGACTTCAATGACCACTGAGTCCATTTTCTTCATTTTATCTAAGAGGAAACTGAGGTAGAGTAAAATTAAGTATCTTGTCCAATTTCACTTAGTTCAATATCTGAGGCAAGATTTGAACTCAGGTCTTCTCAAATCACAGCACTGTTCAAGTCCCAATCCTGCTTAAAACTAACTATATAACTGTAAGTAAGTCAATTCCTCTCTCTGGGCCTGTTTCCTCAAATTTTAAGTGAGTAACTAGCATGAGATGATCTTTAAGGTTCCTTCCAGTTTTAATACTACATGACTAGAATTCTTTCTCCAGCCATGTATCTACTGAGAATCTTTTCATCTCTTTAAAATCTCCACATTTATTTTCTATACTAACTGCTCTCCCAAGCACAGGTGTTTTTCAGAAAAGCAGTGGGGTCCCCAAATAATACGAGCTCTATAGAGTTTGATAGAATTCACTCTCCATCCACTAGGATTCCAAAGCTGAGCAGCTAACTTCTGTATACCATGGGAAGAACATTTTTTATGAAGGGGAAACATAGTTGAAAGAACTGGATTTAGGGTTCAAAACTTAGTGTTCAGCTCAAGTAATAGCTCTTCCATTTGTTGGCTATACCATTGTGGGATAGCCATTAAATATATACTCACACATACACACATATACATGCACACATATACATATATACATACACAATAGAATCACAC
Organism: Bettongia penicillata ogilbyi; assembly: GCA_023548195.1. NCBI lineage: Eukaryota > Metazoa > Chordata > Mammalia > Diprotodontia > Potoroidae > Bettongia > Bettongia penicillata. Next base: position 745,734 of record JAJHZJ010000164.1, on the reverse strand, counting down.
CCATATATTTTTTAATTTGTGATTCTGCTATGTGTGAGAACTCTCTGTATGAAAATCCTCTCCATCAATGAAAATCAGAAATTGTTCTGTAATTTATGGTCTTAGAGAGAAGACTGTGTGTACTAAGAAGACATTTGTCTTTCCCAAGTACATGAACTTATTAGAAGTCACAAGAAAAGCTTGAATCAAGACCTTCCTTATTCTATAAAGACTGTCCCCTATATCATGGTACCTTGTCAGGTAATAATAATGGTTGATAGCACGCTTCGTAGATTACAAAGTACTTCACAAACATTGTCATTTCATGCTCAACTGTATCAATTACCTTGTGAGTTAGGTGGGTAGTGCAAACTTATAGATTGAATTGGTGGGGAGGAGATCATTAGTGACTTTCTTAAAGTCACCCAGTTGTTAAGTGGCATCTCTTGACTCCAAATTCAATGCTCTTTTCACTATAGCCCTTTGGTATAGTGGGATATTTAGACATTTTGCTATATTTTGGTGAACTTTTGATTTACTTTAAAGAAATGAATGATCTGCTTGCTCCTTAAATTCTAAAATGACAGTGATAGTATCCTAACTTACAAGGTTATTTTAAATAAAATAGTTTATAAAGTTGGTATATACATAAGAATTATTATTTTAAAGGGTTAACTTTTAGTTAGGATGCTGATCCAATTCTACTGGATATATGTATGTGCCATGTAAGTTGTATTCATTGTACAAAATATGGATTCTATGGAGATATGTATGCATATATACAAAAAGTGGAGCTACTTATTATTCTAAATCATTAATAAGTTTTTCTTTCCCAAAAGGGATCATTACTCAGAATGCACACAGCATGAAAGCCATGTGTATATGCCTTTGGCAAGCACAGACATCCTGGGACTCAATTTCCATAATTCAGTGCAAAATCATTTTTAAAATTTCTTCATGTTGTTTCTACTCTATTCTGTTACTCTGTCCCCTCTGAAGTGACTCATTTTATGGATGAAAAAACTGAGGCTTCGAGATATGAAGATGCTTGGGATGAGTCACATAGACAAGCAATTGTCATATAGTTTAGTTCAATTTAACAAGTGTTACCTAAACATCTACCATGAGGTAGGCATTGTGCTTAGGCACTAGGAATAAAGAGACAAAACCAGAATATTTCCTGATCACAAGACCTGATTCGGCCTCCTTGACTCAAGTCTGTCTTTACTCCAATCCCTCCTCCCCACAGTCATCAAAATGATTTTTTTTTATAGCACAGGGTTGATCATTTCATCCCCATTCTCTGTAAATTCTAGTGAATTCTTACGGCCTCTAGGATTAAATGAAAACTCCTCTCTTTTACATCTAAATAACTTCACAAGTTGGCCCTTCTATACATTTTTGTTCTTATAAATTATTTTCTTCTATACACTGTATATCCCAACAATACTGGCCTTTCCAGTACTAGTTCTTTCCATGTAACAGTGACTATGTTCCCCAGTAGCGCAGAATCAGGTATGTTACATTTTAACCTTCTACCAGCATTCTCCAGGAGCCCTTAAGAGGAACTGAGATATCCTATGTCCACGATTGGGTCAAGTGTCTACGAACTGCATTCCTTCAGCTTTACAGAGTCCCTAGCACCATAATTCCCTTTAACCACTAAATAGTTCTATTAAGTTTTACAAAGGAACAATGACTTCATGGATAAAGTGAGAGAAAATCTACCCATTTCCAATTTATTTTACATCCAAAAGCAGATGTTAGGAAAAAGTTTGATATTGACATCCTGAAACACCTAATGACTTGCAGGAAGATGACTGAATTGAAGGAAAGAGAAAAGAAGTGAAGAGAGGCAAAGATAGGTAATTTAGTTACGCAAAACTATCTGGCACTTAGAGAAACTGAGGTGAGAGAGTTCACAGTGTTCTCTTCCTCCATAAAATGTCTTTAGGACTTAATCCCTTGATAGTTCCTTTGCATATGGGTATACACTGTCTTCAATCAAATGAGATAACGTCAATCACTTTGCAAACCTTAAACCACAATATAAATGCTGGCTATTATTTTTTGTTATTGTTGCTCTTGAGGTCAGTCTTTCATGGGTTACTTTTGCATGTTGTATACATGTCATCTCCTCACGACATTATCAAGGCAGGAATTCAGTTTTATACCAGTCACAGGTCCTCTCTTTATGTGACTTTGAAATTTTCCTCTCTACTTATTTGAAGTTTCCTGATATATTGTTTTTCTACCTCACTTTTCTAAGGCCTCATCTGTTCATTTGATTTTTTTTTCCGATGTCAGAGCAGCAGATGCTTGGTCAGGTTGTAGTAGATGGCCAGTCAGCATATATAATACTGGAGGCTGGGATAGGATAATAGTTGATATTTCTAGGTACTGAATGTTCACATAGTACTTTGTATATCTTCTCTCAGGTATTCTTCACCATAACCCTGTGAGATATTTACTAAAAAGTGTTATTTTCATTTAATTATGAGGAAACAGAGAGGTTATGTATCCTGCTCATTGTCAGGCAGCTAGAAGGTATCATAGACAGTAACTGGACTGAATTGTCCTTAATTCCAACTCCAGAAGTCTATCTCTTATTCAGTTGTTTCTCTAATTTATTAATCTGTGAAAATCTGTAATCTAAGACATAGGTGGTCAGGATTTAGCCTTACAATGAAGGCTTTTAACTACAATCTTTTGGAACCTCAAGTTTATAAAGGATCTCAAAGATGATTAAACCCAGTGACATCCGTAACTCTGCAGGTACCTACAGTGTTAACAACAAATGCTCATTTAGACTTTAGCTAAAATACATTAAATGAAGCCAAGTTTCTCCTAGGCAGATTGCATCAAAAGTCAGCGACTGCCTGCTTTGTCTCATCCATGTGTATATGTCTCACCCAAGGGCATAGTCCCTTGAAGATAGTACCTGATCAATGAGTATCTGTTGGTTCACTAATTGATAATAAGGATAGAAACAGAAAGCAACTAAATTGTGAAAATAGAATTTTCACTCTTTTCATTCAATGCTCATTTCATTTGTCCGCTGTGTTCCACTGACTAAAGGCAAAAATATCACTAAGCTGAATGGCATTATTGAAAGGCACAAGAGAAGCAGAGAAATAAGGTTAAAAGGAGGCAAAGAAAGACTATAGGAGCAAGCCCATTTGCACAGAGGAAAGGAAAGCTGATTTTCAACAGGCAAATAGGAAGCTTAAGCAGCATGCAATTCAGATGTACTCGTAATGAAGAAAAACAGACCTAGAAAAAAAGCCCTGAAAACAATAGCACTGGGAAGAAAAATGATCATGTCAAAAAATGAACTGAGCCCAAATGAACAGTTAATGAAAGAATAGCAAACAGAAGGACTGGGGCATCTCAAAGGAAAGATAAATAGACATCTAGGATAGGCTCTGTACATGGTTGATCAGACTCAGACATCTGGATCTGCCTGTCTGGATTTTGAGATTGAAGTATTGACTTGGGGCTGGTTAACACCTATGGATTTAGGTCCTGCCAAAAGTGTCAGCATGAACTGAAGAAAGGTACTCTCATCCAGGACAATTACATTTGACTTATCTCATATTTTCTATATCCTTATAAACCTCCAGTCCCCAGCCTATTATGAAATCAATGGGAGAAATCTTTTTCCCCCTTATGGAAGGCAACTCACTCCCAGGAGAAAAAGCAATCAAGGACCACAAATTAAAATGCCCAAATGTAATTTAATTTCTCCTTCAAAAATACGGAATAGTTCACTCGCCTCCATTTACATACTAACAATGAAGAAAAATGTTATTTAGCAAATATTTCTATGAATATATACCATATATACATATATAATTAATTCAAATAGTTTATAATATGAAAACAGTACAGATTTTATTTCCATTTACACATATATGAATAAGTTTTTATGTGGGAGATATGAGTGGGAGAGACAAGAGAAGAAGAAAAATGGACAAGAAAGACAGGCTTATGTGGATAGAAAAAGAGATTGTGACATATAGATTTGGAGACAGATTTTCATGGTGTAACATTTGTCACCAATTTAACCTTTTGGAATATTAAGGCAATGTTAGAAATTCACAACTTTATCCATAAATAGATAGTCCTCTTGTCATATATCAGTGAAAAAGATAAAATCAGCTGAGGACCACAGGTTATCTACTCATACATAGAATCTTTCATAGGATAAGATAACTTGGTCTTTTTGTCCCACAACTTTGAATATAGAAAGTGCTGATGAGAAATTCAGCAGCACAGAGACAACAGAAGTTAGCACCTAGCTAATAACTATAACTCATTCAAATAAGAAACTACCAAGAGGAATATTTGAGGGGATTCCCTCCTTTACCTTGTCATCTTCTTCCCTTACTTCTTTGCTTCTTTGTGCTCAGTGATCTCTCTAGCATCAATCTCATGTTTGTGTCCTGCATCATTCACCTGAAATTATGCTTCTTTCTATTTGGTCCAGGATACTTTGTGATAATTGCGGTAGGTGCAAAAATGTCTACTTATAACTCTTTTTTGTAGTATAATAGAGTTGAGGAATTTAACATTTCTCAAAGAAGGAAGCAGTGTTTCACTTCTTGGTCTGAGTTTCAGTGGATTGACAGGCTACATTGGTCACTGATAGCTAATTTCTGCAGTTATATCAATTTATGAAATTTACAAAACAAAGGGATGTCAGCCAAAGTTATTGTGTCGCAATTTGAGGGTATTCATGTTTACATTCTGAGAACTTGAAATTTTGGAAGTAGGCACTGGTCAGAGTTATGAATAAAGACAGAACTGGAATCAGAAAGTAGACGTATTTCTGATTTCTGCCCTATCATTTCTTATACCACACATGAGAGGTTCTGGACTGCAGGGGAAAGCTTCCCCAGACCAGTTCTCCAAACAGCTCTCCTAAGAAATTTTGTCCTGCCATGCCTGGAATCTTTAACTTGAACATTTGGACCAGGATATCAACTTCTCCCTGATCTCAGTTTTCTCCTTTCTTCTTTGTCTCTTCCTCCAGCCTGAAAGGAATACTGGTCTTAGAGTTACAAAAAATTGAATTCCAACTCTGCCTCACTTCTCAGTTGTGTAGCTACTAACATATCACATAAACTTTCAGCTTTCGTTTCTTCACATGTAAAATGGAATGATAATGGAACTACCTTAGATTGTGAGGATTAAATGAGATAATGTTTACATGATACTTCGAAGACCCTGAAATACTATACAAATTCTAAGAGTTATTGTTGTATTTATAATTATAGCTATATCTGTTTCAGTGAGAGGAAATTCATCATAAATAAAGATTGGTAAAGAATTGGCTTTGGATTCTGGAAGAACAAGATTCAAGTTGAGCTTCTGATAGGTATTGTCTGTGTCAAGTATAGGCAAATCATTCAGGCAACTCTCTAAGGTAGAACACTTGGCGATCAGATTGGATGGACAGTTTCCCCACAAGAAGTACCCTCTATCTATGAATCAATTACAGATCTGGACAAAAAAGCAATTGCATCTACTTCTATATCTATAGCTACAGAGAAATAACATGGTCTAGAAGACTCTTCAACCTAGATTTATCAGGTATCTGTTTGAAAAGCACTCAGCCCCTAAATATCAATTTCCTCATTTTACAAATGAGGATCATAATACAATATCAATCACATCCATCTGTTGGGAAAATAAATGAAATAATATATGCAAGCTGCTTTGTTACCTTTAAGTACTATATGTGTGTGTATATATATATATATATATATATATATATATATATATATATATAAAGATAAAAGATCAATCTATCTATCTCTATATCCATCTGCCATATGTTTCATATATACACATCTACATCTATATCTGGAAATAAATGATGCATTTGGGAAGAGGAAATGAATAAGCATCTGTACAGTGCCTATTATGTGCTAACATAGTGACTGCCCAGCCAGATTTGAACTCAGATCTTCCTGACTCTAGGCCTAGTTCTATCCACTATGCCACCTAGCTGTAAGATCACAAACCTGACACAGGGGCATGAGATAATAATTATGAGAGACTTCAGGTTTCCAGAAATCTGCTGGAGGCCTGTCTGCCAATAATTCTTTGACTTACTATAATGAAAATTTCATCTTTCAAAGTGTAGAGGAACTAACAAGGAGGGAATTCTACACTCAACTTCATTTTCACTAACATAAGAACCATTTGATGGGGTGGAAAACATGTTGTGGAAAAGTCACCTAACGTCCTCCCAGACACTGTAAGACACATATACCACAATTTAAGAAAGTAGATTTCAAAGGTTTTAAATGATCAGGATTCTGTGACCTAAAATTCTGTTAGGAAATACTCCAAGAGTGAAGCAAACTCTCAAGAAAAGAATTCAGAAAAGACAAAGGGAGGCAATTCTAATAAGGTGGGGAAATGGAAATCTTCAGAAGGAAACAATAGGGTTATACAGGGAGGACATTAATCAAATTATTTGTAAAAAAAATATAATATGAAGAAGATAGAAGCAATGGAAAGTAACAGAGGATGAATATAAGAGCATTGAATGATCCTATAAAAATAATGTCAGGGGTGCTGAAGTTCAGAATGAATTGAAGTTGATAAAGGGAAATGTGGTCAACAAAAAATATGCTATTTTTCGAACTACATTGGGAGAAAGAAGGTAAAAGGAGGGATAATATACTTCTTTATAGTTGATACAATAATATAATAATAGTAACTTAGCAGAGAGAAGTAAATATCAATTTTTATTTTTATTTTCCCTGGCAAGGAGAATAACCTTTGCACTGGAAATGATAGAAAAAAATGACTACCATAAGATTGATACACAAGAAAAGAGAGGAAATAGAAAGAGAACACCTAATTGCTCTTGCTGATTTCACGAGGAACTACATCTTCAGATACTGAAAGAACTGGCCAAGTGGTTGCTAAGTAACTGTAAGTGATGTTTGAAAGATCATGGAAAGTGGAAATATATAGTAGAAATGAAGATTTAAAAAAAATAGGAAGACAACAGAACCTTAAAATTATAAGCCAGTGAACTTGACTTAGATCTCTGGGAAAGTTCTAGGTAACTTTTTTAATGAACTTGCTAGTGAACATTGACCAATATAAGGAGTAATTGCAAAAAGTCAACTTGACTTCTTCAAGGACAAGTTATACCAAATTAATTTGATTTTTTTTCTGAGACAATGGATAAACTAGTAGATTAGGGGAATATAGAAAATAGATTTTAGCAAAGCATTTATATAGTATTTTATGTAATTCTCTTTGAGGACACAGAGAATCTGGATCTTGACTCTGCGACCTATTATCTGTACAATCTCGGGCAAGTCATGTAACCTTTTTTGGGCTCAGTTTCCTCATCTCTTAAATGAAATGTTTGGACTAGATTATCATCTCTAAATCTCTAATGCTTTGACCATACTCTGGTGTCCTTAAAGAGAATGTCTCTGGTATTTTTACCTTGTTTTAGTCAGTATGCAACATGTAATTGAACAAAGTTTTTCTGTAGTCTCATAATGAGCATGAGTAGTCACGAGCACTTCAGCTGAATATCAAAGTCAAGATGGTTACAGATATAAAAGAATACCGTTAGCATTTTTCAAAAAGCATTGATTCTAATCTTGCCTTTAAGAGGGGGAAAAAAAAACTTCAGCCCTGGATAAAATCTATAGCCTCATTTTTATGAGTAAGAGGGGGTGGCTTACGTAAAACTGAAAGCAAGGTAAGGAAAACAAGGAAGTTGAAAACCTTTGACAATTAAGATTCAGCTTGTGCTTTTCAAACCAGTCACTGCCCTGGAATCCTGGGAGCCCTAGCTATGTTTATTTGAGGACATTGTATTAAAACTGAGAGAATAACACCAACAGATGTATGAACCTCCCCCAGTCTTATTATCATGAAAAATGTCAAGCCCCAGTCATTGCCACCTAAGTACAAAAATGATGGAGCACATTCTGAAAACCAAAATAGAAACACACAGCTTGAATTCTTGAATGTTAGTGATTTTGTTATAGTTCTATTAATGGGAATGGGTATACACTTTTGAAATGCCCTAGAAAAAGAAAAATACAGAAAGATTCCTGTATGTTTATCTGGGATACTGAGCCTGATTTCAGTGTAAAATGCATTTTTAAAGACAGATCTTTTAATTAATTTAAAAACAGATAAAAAGCATTTTCACTGTTTGAAGGTATCTGAAGGCATGGTGCAATGCAATCAAATTTCATAGCTTTTTTGAAGCTTTATCTTTTGCCTCAGCATGACCTAGGATTACTAAGTTTTTCCCCCCAAATGAATTTCCTTTAACTTTCATAAGTAGGAGCAGACTTTCAGCATCTAAACTGGAGCAAAATAAAGGAAAGAAAAACTAAGGAAGAAAAAAAGATTATAATTGAAAACATAAACTTCTGTTATTTATTTTGTATAAAAAAAAAACAACCTGAGAAAGCAGCATCAAAGGAATCCTGCTTTTTTCTTTCTTTCTTGTGTATTTAATGAGGTTGGCAGTTATTATTGTCAGCTTTATTTACATAGCTTTAGTCATTTCCTATATTGTTCTCTTCTTTCTGGTTTCTTTTATTTTTTCTTACTTTGCATCTCTACATATGTCATTCCATATTTTAATAATTTTTATATTCAGCATTTCTTATGGTATAACAATACCCTATTATATTTATATGTCATAATTTATTCATCCATTGCCCAACTGTTAGGCATGTGCTTTGTTTATAAGTCATTACAAATGCAGCTGCTAGGAATATTTTTGTAATTTTTATTTTATATTTCCATATGCAGTGTAACTGGGAGATAACCTCAATATTGAGACACTAAGAACTGGGACGAGAAAAGGCAGAATATTGAGTTTTAAAGGAATCCAAGGAATCTAGGAGCTTAAGATGAGAAGAGAGAACATTTCAGACATAGGGGAAAGCCAATGTAAATGCATAGAGTATTTTGTGTGAAGAATAGTAAATAGACCAGTGTGGCTAGATTATAGTTCTTAGAAAACAAGAAAGTGTAAGAAGACTGGAAAGGTAAGAAGAGTTCAAATTACCACCACCACCACCACCATTACTACTACTATTACTACTACTACTGCTATCATTAATAATTAGTAGTGATGATGATAAGTAAATGGTGCCTACTATGTTCCAAGCACTGTGCCAAGCACTTTATAATTATTATCTCATTTGGTCCTCATAGCAACTTTGTATGGTAGGTGCTTTTATTATCTCTATTTTACAGATGAGGAAACTGAGGCAAACAGGGGTGAAGTAATTTCCCCCGGGTCATAAAGCTAGTAAGTGTTTGAGCCCAGATTTAAACTCAGATCATCCTTACTCCAGATTCAGTACTGTATCCACTGTGCCAGCTAAATGCCAAACAACATTTATATTTGATTCTAAAAATAATAGCAGAGGAGGAGCCAAGATGGTGGAGTAGAAAGACTCACGTATGCTAGCTCCGAATCCACAGCCCATAAATTTCCTGTAAAAGGAACTCCCCACAAATTCTGGAGCAGTGGAACTCACGCAGAAACACACTGGAAGAGATTTCCGTTCCAGAGAGCCCTGGAAAGCTGTCCCCAGGGGTCCATCGCACTCCGAATGTGGAGCCCAGCCCTGCATTGCCCTGGCCACGCAGCCCCAGAGGAGTAGATCCGAGCAGGCTTCAGGGATGGAATCTCCGGTGGCCGCGAAGGTCCCTCCACCCACAGGCACTCCAGGTCAGTGAGAGAGACTTCTGGGCTGGCCGAGAGGGAAGTGGGGTGTCTCCGTGACTCGGGCCCCCTCAGGAGGCAGCAGCAGAGGGAGTGGCAGAGGCAGCAGTGGCGGCCTGGGACTCCCCGAGCAGGTAGGAGCTCCATTACTGAAGGTCTCTGCATAAAGTCCCTGAGGGAACTGGGCCTGGGAGGTGACCTGCCCCCACCCAAGCACCAGAACTTAACCTCACATTGAATAGCAGCCGCTCCTGCTGCTATTCAATGTGAGCTTACTGGGAAGCAGCATTTGAATCTCAGACCCCAAGCTCTAACTGGGCAGATCTAGGCTTGGGTGGAGAGGAATCTCAGAAGTCAAGTAACTGGCTGGGAAAATGCCCAGAAAAAGGAAGCAAAGTAAGACCATAGAGAGCTACTTTCTTGGGGAAGAGACGTTCCTTCCTTCCATCATTTCTGATAAGGAAGTACAATGCTTGCCATCAGGGAAAGACATGGAGGTTGGGGCCTCAGCACCCCAGACATCCCAGGTGGATGTCCGGTGGGCTCAGGCCATGGAAGAGCTCAAAAAGAATTTTGAAAATCAAGTTAGACAGGTGGAGGAAAAACTGGGAAGAGAAATGAGAGAGATGCAAGAAAAGCATGAAAAACGGGTCAATACCTTGCTAAAGGAGATCCAAAAAAATGCTGAAGAAAATAACACCTTGAAAAATAGGCTCACTCAATTGGCAAAAGAGGGTCAAAAAGCCAATGAGGAGAAGAATGCTTTCAAAAGCAGAATTAGCCAAATGGAAAAAGAGGTTCAAAAGCTCACTGAAGAAAATAATTCTCTCAAGATTAGAATGGAACAGATGGAGTCTAATGACTTTATGAGAAACAAAGAAATCATAAAAAAACCCCAAAAGAATGAAAAAATGGAAAAGAATGTGAAATATCTCATTGGAAAAACAACTGACCTGGAAAATGGATCCAGGAGAGACAATTTAAAAATTATGGGACTACCTGAAAGCCATGATCAAAAAAAAGAGCCTAGACACCATCTTTCATGAAATTATCAAGGAAAACTGCCCTGAGATTCTAGAACCAGAGGGCAAAATAAGTATTGAAGGAATCTGTCAATCACTGCCTGAAAAAGATCCAAAAAGAGAAACTCCTAGGAACACTGTGGCCAAATTCCAGAATTCCCAGGTCAAGGAGAAAATACTGCAAGCAGCTAGAAAGAAACAATTCCAGTATTGTGGAAATACAATCAGGATAACTCAAGATCTAGCAGCTTCTACATTAAGGGATCGAAGGTCGTGGAATAGGATAGTCCAGAAGTCAAAGGAACTAGGACTCAAACCAAGAATCACCTACCCAGCTAAACTGAGTATAATACTTCAGGGGAAAATATGGTCTTTCAATGAAGCAGAGGACTTTCAAGCATTCTTGATGAAAAGACCAGAGCTGAAAAGAAAATTTGACTTTCAAGCACAAGAATGAGAAGAAGCATGAAAAAGTAAACAGCAAAGAGAAGTCATAAAGGACTTACCAAAGGTGAACTGTTTACATTCCTACATGGAATGACAGTATTTGTAACTCTTAAAAAGTTTCAGTATCTGGGTAGTTGGTGGGACCACACACAGACGTACCCAAACACACACGCATACACACACATGTACATGCGCTCATGCACACACACATGCACGCACACACAGAGACAGAGAGCACAGAGTGAATTGAATAGGATGGGACCATATCTTAAAAGAAATTAAGGTAAATGGTGAGAGAGAAATGTAGTGGGAGGAAAGAGGGTGAAATTTTATGAGGTAAATTATCTCTCATTCAAGAGGAAAGCAGGAGACTTTTTAGTGGAGGGAAAAAGAGGAGAGCTGAGAAAAAAACAAGAAGTTTACCCTCATCACATTCGACTAAAGGAAGGAATAAAATGCACACTCATTTTGGTGTGAAAACCTATCTTACAATACAGGAAAGTGGGGGAGAAGGAGATAAGCAAGGGGGGGATGATGGAAGGGAGGGCAATGGGAGGAGGGAGCAATTTGAAGTCAACACTCTTGGGGAGGGACAGGATCAAAAGACAGAATAGAAACAATGGGGGGCAGGATAGGATGGAGGGAAATACAGTTAGTCTTACACAACATGACTATTATCGAAGTCATTTGCAAAACTACACAGATAGGGCCTATATTGACTTGCTTGCCTTCCCAAAGGGAATGGGTGGGGAGGGAGGGTTGGGGAGAATTTGGAACTCAAAGTTTTAGGAACAACTGTTGAGTATTGTTGTTGCTACTAGGAAATAAGAAACACAGTTAATGGGGAATAGAAAGTCATCTGGCCCTACAGGACAAAAGAGAAGATGGGGACAAGAGAATGGAGTGATGATAGAAGAGAGGGCAGATTGGTGATAGGGAAAATTAGAATGATTGGTGTATTGGCATGGGGGGAGGGAATAAATGGGGAGAAAATTTGGAACCCAAAATTTTGTGAAAATGAATGTAAAAAGTTAAATAAATAAATTTATATTAAAAATTAAAAAAAATAAAAAATAAAAAAATAAAAGTAATAGCAACAGGGAACCACTAGAATTTGTTGAGTGTGTATGCATGTGCATGTGTGTGTTTGTGTGTGTGTGTGTGTGTGTGTTGGGGAGAAGGTTGCTTAGTCTTGTACTATAGGAAAATTACCTTTACTGACAGAGTAGAGAAAGAATTGTATTGGGAAGAGAGTTGAGGGAAGGAAACCAGTTAGAAGGCTGTTAAAATAATCCAGGTAAGAAGTAATGAGCAACTATAGTAAGATGATGGCTGTGGCTGTATGAGTGGAAATAAGGGGACTTTGTGTGAGAGATTCCGTGAATGAAGAAACAAAAAGATATGACAACAAAATTTGATCTGTGCATTGAGAAAGAGTGAGGTGTCATGGATGAAACCCAGGGTGGAGGATTAGTGGCCTCTTTTTAAATTTTGCTATATTCCTATATAGTTATTACATACAGGAGTTTAATAAAAAAAATGATTATGGCAAAGCTTTCCCAACTCTCTCTTTCCCTTTTATTCTGGGTGCATTGCTTTTCTTGTACAAAAGCATTTTACATATATATAGTTGAATTGATTTCTTCTGTTCCTGAGAATTTTAAAAAATTCATAGAAATATTTCCCCTGAACTCAACTATGCAAGATAGGGCATACTCTATTTTAAAAACATCATATATTTTTATATTTAGAATATTGATTCATTTGGAAAGTACTGTTATATATAAAATAAGTTTTGTGTTTACTCATAAAAAGCCCCTGCTAGCTAATTATTCAAAAAATAATGATGAATTATTTCCCCTGTGTTTTGTGATCATGGATATTTTGAAATATTCTCTATGATTGTTTATTTAATACCAGAGCATAATTATCTATTTGATCAATATAAGTTTCTTGGTAATTACTACTATGTAGTTTTTATTAATGACATTTTTCCCTGCTTTTTTTTTGTATGTGATAGTTTTCCTTGATATTCTGGACCTTTTTAAGCAATATTTTTTTTTACTCTGAAAGGATTTCAAAAAACATTTTATCTAATTAAACAAAATATCTCATTTTAATTTTTATTACCTCATATCTATATACTAATTTGGGTAATATTGTCATAGTTACTCTATTACTTAGTCTGTTCAATGTCTTTTTCTTCAGCGTTTAATTCTTGTAAAAACTGTCTTATAATTGTCTTTATGTCGATCTTGTGTGTGCATTTTAATCACTCCAAATTTCCTTTGATTTTTTTTCACTTCTAGGTTTTGTTAGAAATCTATAAACATTGATATTTTATGTATTTATCTTATAACCAGTTATTTCCCTGAAGTTTTCTCTTAGTTATAGTAATAGTTGTATTGATTTTCTTGTGTATTCTAAAGAAGAAGCCATATCTGTAAATAGAGGCATTATAAGTTTTCTTTGCTAACACCTATTACTTTTCTTTCCTCAATTGTTTTAGAAACTATCCATAGAGCTGGGTCAAATAATTAGTATCAGAATGAATAGCCACCCTCTTCTCATTGGAAAAAGGTATTGATATAAGCACAACTTAACATTTATATGATTTAATATGCTAACTTTTTCCTAAGATTGGATAATGGTGATGTTAATTGACATTTACATTATATATTAAAGTTTGCAAAGAATTTTACATATGAAATCTCTTTTGATCTTAATAACAACACTGTGAGATAGGTTGTTGTCCTTCTTCGAAGAGGACCAAAATGACATCACCATTATAAAGCGAAATTTCAGTGTGTCCAGCTGTGGCTGATCAGACCAATACCATCTCGCAATGTTCTACCACAGGTTGGGCACAGATAATTCTTATGAATATTTGGGGTGGATATCCCAAATTTGCACATCCTGCATTTACTTTGTGCTCTCTCAATTTTGCTCTGCTCAAAGAGCATAGCACCTTTTCTTATATGGGCATGCCATGCTGAACAGTCCTGTGCCAGTGTCTGCCATGTTGCACAGTCAAATCCAAAGTTCTTGAGAGTGTCCTTGTATCATTTCTTCTGGCCACCACGTGATTGCCTGCCCCATGCAACTTCTCCATAAAATAGTCTTTTTGGCAAGCATACATTTTGCATTTGAACAACGTGGCTAGCCTGTCAGAGTTGCATTCTTTGAAGCATAGTTTGAATTCTTGGCATTTCAGCTCGAGCAAGGACTTCAGTATCTGTTACCTTATCCTGCCAGATGATCCTCAGAATAGAAGCAATTCAGTTTCCTGGCATGGCACTGGTAGACTGTCCATGTTTCACAAACATATAACAATGAGGTCAGCACAACAGCTCTGTAGACCTTCAATTTGGTAGTCAGTCTAATACCTTTTCTCTCCCAAACCTTTCTTTGGAGCCTCTCAAACACTGAGTTAGCTCTGGCAATGTGTGCATCAACCTCTTTGGCAATGTGTACATGCCACTGTGAGATAACTGATAGACTAAAGATAAGAACCTGAACTGTGATATCATCAACTGTTGAGACATTTCCTAAAGTACTTAGGGATTAAGTGATTTGCCAGGGTCACAAAAGTAGTAGTGTCAGGGGAGGGATTTGAAACCAGAACTGTCTTGCTCTGAGGTCAACTCTCTCTAGCCACATCATTATCCTTCCTTGAGATTAATCCTGTAGATCTTGTTTTCCTTATTTTGTAGATAAGGAAACCAAGGCTGATCAGTTAAGATGGAAAGGTACATAGCTAGAAAATGATGGAGGAAGGATTTGAACTGTGGTCCTTTAAAGTCTAAGTTAAATTCTCTTTCTACTTTGCAATACTGTCAATGATTATATTCTTGCTATAACTTGAACTTGGTCATGCTAAATTATTGCTTTGAGCTTTTTCTCATATTCTATTTTTACTAATTCATGATAATGTTCATATTAATATTGATTAATGATATTTAGGTCCAATATTTATAGTCCCAGTCATAG
This sequence comes from Bettongia penicillata ogilbyi, assembly GCA_023548195.1. Lineage (NCBI taxonomy): Eukaryota > Metazoa > Chordata > Mammalia > Diprotodontia > Potoroidae > Bettongia > Bettongia penicillata. The sequence goes on along the minus strand of JAJHZJ010000164.1, from coordinate 730,557 downwards.
AAGAGGTAGAAATGACACTAAAGGCAACAAGGATAAGAAAAGCAGCTGGATTAGACCAATTTTATATAAAAGAAAACCCTTCTGAGAGCAATGTCATTGTGGAGGCTTTGAAAGATATATATGGTAATGATATATATATATATATATATATATATATATATATATATATATACATATATATAGTATTATTACCATTTCATAGTTGACTAAAGGTATAAAGAATATAAGATCATTGCTGTACTTACTATTGGTTGATTATGAAAAAGGGCTTGAATCAATTCAGCAAAATTATCTTACAGCTTCTTTAACAATTTGTTTCCTGTTCATGCATTAAAGTCAATTATTATGCCTTGTAAGAAATAACTTTGTTCCGTGACCTTCTGATAAATGGGATATACACAATAAGATATGCACACACACACACACACACACACACACACACACACAGTGTTTACCAAAGGCATTTGCCATTATAATGGAGAACACATTGAAGACGCAACACTGAAGAGGCTTTTTTGCAGTGAATAGAGATCTATTCCAAGAATTAGTATTTGTGGATAGCTTTGTGTTGATTAGATCAAGCCTTCAAATGCTGCAGAGCTTTCTGGGAGATATTTGTAATAATTCAAAAGAATTTGGCCTGAATATTTGCACAGGAAGGATCAAAGGGATGAAAAATTATTTATAATTCATATTGCAGCAAGAAACTAGATGTTTAAACTATAGAACTTTTCTCTCCATGTGTAAATCTGGGACAGACAATGCCGGTAAACAATAGTCCACATGATTTGGCCCTGAGTTGAACAAGAGGAGGAGAATGGTCTGGATTGCCTTTAGAAAACTGCAAAATTTCTTTAATGACTTAAAAAATTCCATTGAATCAAAGGCCCATATTTTAAATGCCTACATTATACTAGCATGTCAGCAAAACTTAGAATGCAAATGTTTACAAAGAATTATCCCTCAAAGGAACATGTGTCAAGTGGAGTGCTTCACTGATACCCTGGTGACATGAGGAAAAAGCAAGAAAGTCATCCAGAAAGTTAGATGAATACCTCAAAGTGAACTTAACAGAAACTATGAATAAGATTTGCACAAGATAAGAAAGTATAGATGGACAGTAAGCTGTAGCATTTGAAAGAATTTCCAAATTGATGGGATCACAGATCTATTTTAATATTTAAAGACTAAATAATGATAAAGATCAATCTTTTCCTTTCCTTGTCTCATCAGTGTAGGGATCAAGGCCATATTTTTCTCAAAAAAAAAAAATAGGTTGTCCTCTTTATCATCTTTTTCTGCAATTTTTCTGGGAATTAGGAAAAATAGAAAAGGATGATAACCAAGCCAACTCTACAAAACAGTAACAGAAACTGCCTAGAGTCAAGACCCCAGTATGGCCACCTTGGATGTTGTGATTCCATAAGAAATGCAAAGAATAGAGAGGGACTTGATAAATATAGGAGATTAAGCAGTTAGTGGTGAATGGGATAGAGTGCCAGGCCTACAGTCAGGAAGATTCATCTTCTTGAATTCAAATATGACCTTTATCATATGTCCTTACCCAAGAAGTTCTATTGCTTAGGAGGTGTCCTATAAGAAACTTGAAAATTACTTATAATCTTAAAAAAAATTTAAATAGCATCACAACGAAATGGAATGGGGCTAGACAGGACCAAACATAGTTTCATATTTTTATGTTCTATTAGCTGACATGATAAAAAAAAGTAGAACACTATGGACTTGGTCAATTAATCCATTAGTAATCTGCTGATGAGATGCTAGGTACTTGTAATCAGGACTTTATGCATTTATATATTTATATATGTACATGTATATACATAGATTTCATTTCTTCTCCCTGTAAAATGAAGGGACTGAATTATTTGATACTTGGAAGGGAAACAAGGTCTCTTCCAGATGAAATGTCTTGTCAGTCTACAATTCTGTATTGACTATTAATAACACTGTCCAAATTAAGGAATAGTCAACCACCCCAAAAATAATCAGCTCCCCAAATATATCAATATCACCTGACATTATTCTCCTTTAGTGGGATAAGCTCTTTAATATTGATTTAATATTAGATGTGCTCTTCTTTGCTAATTTGTATTTCATGGATTGCAACTGGTATCATTAACCATGGTTCTTAACTGAAAGTCTTTGTTGATTTTAGAGAAACTGAGCAGTTGGTACAGAAAAGAAAATGATGGTAGCCGCTGAAGGCCCTGACTTTTGCTTCTTTACTAACCCTTTCAGTACAGAAGTGAGTTTTCCTCTACTCTAAAGTAAACATTTTTCCTTCATATTAGGAAGACCCAATTATCTTCTTTATTCACTCAAATGATATGATTTGTTTATTACATACTGGAATCATTTTCTACTAAATTTATACTTTTGTGTTGATTGAATTCATATGCATAAGATATTTCAAAGTATTGATTAGTGTGCAAGATCAGGTGACTAAATATTTGACTATTTACTGCACCTATGTACAAGTATTCTTTAAAGTTGTGACATTGCCTTAGAGTGAATGGCAAAGAACTGACTTGGAAATTCAGGTCATGGTCAGATTTAGCAGCTTTATCTTGTTCTCCTGTTTTCCTACCCTCAGTTTTGGGAAATAGAATTATGTAATGTTTTAAAGACAATAGTGAACACCATAAGAGGAGACCCCATTTCCATTTAGTGAATAAAAAATTTGGAAGGCTAGCCATGGAGTAAGACATAATTGTTCCTTTCTCCCTCTCCCATCTACTTCATTCTTTCCTTTTTTCCCACTCACCTGCCAACTATTATACTCTAAGATCTCAGAGCATTGAAATATAGGATTAGAAACAAGAGATTGAAAACAAGAGATGCCATCTTGTACGCACACCAACCACAGTCCTTGATTCTCTGATAAGTGAGGAAAATGCTAAAGGATCAGCAACATACCTCAGAAATGAAACTTCCTATATACAGAAAAAGTTAGGAACACATCCTGTTGATACATTTCCGTGACTTGGCTTGCATGTGATACTTTGTGGGACCTGTTTCTCAATGAAATATAAAACTTGGCTTCTCTTTTTACAAAGGAAAACTCTGAGTACCCAGTAACCATATTCTCTGCTATACCGTCTTGGCTATTGTGACTGAAAATTTTCTTAAATAAGCATTTATAAATTATCTTTTATTTCTCTGGTGTCTCCTCTAGTTGTCCCAAAACAATATATTTAGAATTAAGCATTTGTGGCTAAATATCATGGAAAATAAAGAGGAGAATATGATTACTTTTCCTATCCCTTTATGTGACAGTGAAAACCAAAACAAGTCATCTCTACAGGGTCCCAATATTTTTTATCTTCCTTTCCTCAAAGTAGAATCAAAGAGTTGCATTTTTTTAAAACAAAGGGTTCCTCACTATCCCTTGTGGAAATTTTTAGAAATTTCAGCTAGGGAAATTTTGAGATGGGAAAACTGATCCAACCTTATCCCCTTGGGCTTTTATCATATGTCCTCACCCAAGAAGTTCTACTGCTTAGGAGGTGTTCTATAAGAAACTTGAAAAAATTACTTATAATCTTAAAAAATTAAATAGCATCACAATGAAATGGAATAGGGCTAGATAGGACCAAACATGGTTTCATATTTTTATGTTTCATTAGCTGACATGATAAAAAACTAAATCACTATGGACTTGGTCAATTAATCCCCTTTTATTCTGCTGGTGAGATTCTAGGTTCTTGTAATCAGGACTTTATGCATTTATACATGGATATATGTACATATATATATTTGCATATATATTTCATCTATCTTCATTCTAGAGTCTATCCCTACATTTTTTAAAATTATATTTTTTTAAACATTTTCTTACCCCTCTTTATTATGAGACCATTTAAATATTATCTGCATAGGAAAAATTAATATATACATTATAGTCTGTATGAAGAATTATCCTACCAGATAAGGAACTGAGCAGGGTAAAAAGAAAAAGGCAAAGGGGCTCAACTTTGAGTCACAATTCCTGGGCCTGAGTCCTAGATCCGCCACTTGCTAAGCTATGTGACCTTGGACAAGGCATATCCTCTTTATGGATTTCATTTCTTCTCCCTGTAAAATGAAGGGACTGAATTATCTGATACTTGGAAGGGAAATAAGGTCTCTTCAGATGAAATGTTCTGTATTGGCTATTAATAACACTGTCCAAATAAACACCAGTGACCAATTAATATCAAATGAGCCATAATACTTGGAAAGAGGCTTCCTAGTGGTGCAGAAATCACTTTTAACTTTAATCTTGCAAAGCAGTAAAAAATGAATAATGAATCCAGTAGAAATTTCTTAAATCCTAGATTTTAAAATCCTGCTTCTTTGGATTTGGAAAATCCAGAAAGAAGCCAGGTCTTATTTCTTTAGGGGCATAGAGTTGCCCATTTTATTTTGCTTAATCCAGAGCTAATAGCTTTAATGAATTTAAGCTCTGTGAAAGAAAAAGAGATTACATATGTAAAAACACTTTGAAAAGTTAAAAATGCATAACTCTTTTTAGCTTAACTAGGGCACTTATGTTCTTTCTTTTATTATGGTGGAATTATCTTCCTTCGAAAGCAAGCTGCTTATGAGTATTAACCATTTATTAATTCTTCTTTGTATCAGTTTGCAGTACCTTGATGGTTTTCTTGGAGGGAAGGAGAGGGATGCCAAAGAGGAAGAGAGTGGTTGATATTCTGTAGCCTTTAAAACTTTTATTTATTTTAATGTAGAAATGAAAAATTAGTCTACTATCCAACTAGAGAGGGACCTGGACTCTATCCAACTAGAGAGAGACCATAACTCACATCTGTATAACAGAAGTTAGAGTGTTATATGACAGAGAAAAGGGGATTTTTTTTACTGATGGAGTTAAAGAGTTGCAAAGACAGTTCTTTCTTCTGGTATGTGGCCAAAGATTGAAGGGTATGAACTGATTGCAGAAGAAAGGCAGTATTGCAAGGGTGAAGCAAGATCTAAGCAGATCTAAGGACTAAAGAAGAGGTTAAAACCTTGATAGGATTTGTACTAGCTAAATCCTTCGGCTAGACATAAAGAAGAAACAAGTCAGTGGGCTGGCTGATAATTTGGAGACTTTCAAATTGCATCTAGTCAAACACAAGGAGCAAGTAAGATGGAATAAAACCTGGTTTTGACCAAGTTTAGATGGAGAATCAAGACTAAGAAAAGGGGACTCTGTATTTTTTCCTTTTCAAAAATTGTTCCATCCCTTCTGGTTCTCAATATGTCTCAATGGTAAAAACTTTTTAAAGCAATTTTGAGAATCTGTTTTTAAAGATTCCAGTGTAGAAAAAATCTGTCCTATTTTCCATAGGCCAAACGAAGTGCTGAGCAGCACAATTCAGAGAGGAGAGGTGAAGGCAGATAGAAACCAGTGAGGGTCACCAGCAAGGCAAATTTGGGGGCTCATTAGTAGAAGAAAATAGTGGCATCTCAGGAGTGGGAACAGAGAAGTGAAGACAGAAGGCCTGTGACTACACACTCTGGAAGGACCCAGCAGACTGGCATATAATGAATGCTCAATAAATATTTGTTGAATGGCATTGCTGGACAGTGTCTCTGATTATCTATAGAATGAATCTTGCTAGAATTTAGATAGGCAGAGTCTGTTTATGGGATATAAAATACACACACAGATATGTATATATAAGATAGATGGATAGATAGATAGATAGCTGGTTTAAGCACTGACTTCATTTAATAGTTCTGAATGTATTGCCCCTAAAAGGAGATATGTTTCCCTAGGGGACAATAAAAATGGAATATTATTACAAAATTTCTTTAATTTATATGTTGGCAGAGTTAGAGCACTATGGGGCCAAAGGCTATAGGACTGAATAATTATTAATAAGGATTTTAACTGTATTTTATTGCTTGCTAGTGACTGATTGTCTTTTTTTTTAAACCAAGTATTAATAGGATTTTAGAAAGTAATTGATTTTAGTGGTACTTGCACTAGAGTTGTGGGAACCCAAATCATGTTAAAGTATTTCATGTTTAACCCTAAGAATTTCGATGATAAAAGTAACTCTGAATATAATTCTCAAACATAATGAGTATAGGTAAACAATAGACCTTCCAAAGGAAGACCCTGTTTTAACTTTGGTGCAGGGAGAAAAGGCCACCTCTTGCTGCATAGGCAAACTATGTACCAGCTAGATTTTAGTAGTCTTAAATTTTATTATATCTTCTTAAACCTTTTCCTTTTCTGCTCCTTTTTCTCTTCTGGTTCTTACCAAGATGAGTCCTTTCCAAGGCTGTCCCTCCTGATGACAGCCTCCATAGCCACCCTTTCCAGCATTGACTGCACATTCATTCATTCCATTGAAATCACAGTTCAAGGTGGAGTTGGAATATTCCTTGCTCCACATTGCTGCTGTTAAGCTCAGCATCTCCATCATGACTCAGTCATCTCTTCTCCTTTGGTGCTGCTAATTCAGGTCTACCACCCAATCAATATTCTGATGACTATTGTCTACTAGACCCCAGGACACTACAAGAGGGAATTGATATCGTGTGGTTTGGGTAAGAAGCTCCATGAATCCCAGGAGGAGGTGTTTCAGTAAGCTTGTCTCATTGAGATGACTCTGTTGGCTTCATTAGTGCCTGCTGTATATAACATAATTGCATAATGAGCAAAAGTTAGTATTTGTAGGTCAAGGTGATATTTTGTGAGATTCAACCATAAACCATCCCAGTGGACACATTTGATAGTCTGTTTTCTTGGTGAGTCAGAAATGGTTAGTTTAGGCTAAGCAATTCCTCTGATGGATGAATTAGATCTATTTCTTGGGAATTACTCTTGGTCGTAAAAGGATTTATCTTTCCATTCTGTCTCCATCAATATACATCCCATCCTACCAATACTTTCTCTTCCTGTCTAGATTCTTGTCTATGACATTCTGTCAATCCACTGCAGAGGGAACATACAATACATATATCAAGGCTTTTCTTTTGACCCAGCTATTTTGGAGAACAATCTGGAATTATGCCCAGAGTTATAAAATTATACATACTCTTTGACACAGCAATACCACTATTATGTGTATTTCACAAGATGATTAGAAAAAAAAGAAATAAATTTATATGTTCTAAAATATTTATAGCAGCTCTTTCTATGATGGCAAATAACTAGAAATTGAGAGAATGATTTTCAATTGGGGAATGGCTAAACAAGTTGGGTATATGATTATGATGGAACGCCACTTTCTTATAAGAAATGATGAGCTGGTTGATTTTAGAAAAAAAAATCATGGAAAGACATATGAAGTAATGAAGAGTGAAATGTATAGAACCAAGAGAACATTTTGCACAGCAAAAAAGATATTGTTCTAAAAGCAACTTGTAAAATTTTTAATCATTTCGAGTATTATAGATACTCAGATCTACTACAAAGGACATATGAAAGAAGATATTATGCACATCCAAAAAAGTAATGATAAATAGAAGTATGTATAATATGGTTTCGCATATATCTGTGTCTAATTGTAGCCTTCTCTATGGTGGGGTGAGGAGGGAGGAAGGAAAAAAATTGCACAGCAGAGAACAAAAGAATACTTACAGAAAAAGTACCAAAAAGCAGGGTAGCTTTGAAATTCATATAGCATATTTATTACATAGTCTGACTCCCAAGAGTAAACTGTGAAATGTAACTTCATGGTTTTATATTGAATTCTCTTTTTATGTTGTGCTGTGTATAAGGAATTGGTCTCTTTTTTGTCTTTTTGTATTTAAATTCAAAATGAAAAAAATTTAAAAGGGAAAGAAATGAGAACAATGCAAGCACATTTATGGGAAAAAAAGAATTAGTAGCTAGGGAAAAAAAGTACAAAAACTCACTGGAGAAAATAATTCCTTAAAAATTAGAATTGGGCATCTGGAAGCTAATGACTCCACGAGATATCAAGAAACAATAAAACAATGAAAAAATGAAAAATAAAAAGAACTATCTCATTAGAAAATTAAATTATTTTAAAATTAAAAATTATTAATATTTTAAACATAATGAAGAGCCAAATGAGCAGAACCAAGAGAACATTATATGCAGTAAATGATATTGTTATAAGAGTGACTTTGAGAGCATAAGTGATTTTGTCTATTATAAATATCCAAATCAACTATAAAGGATATATGAATAAAGATGTTATCTACATCCAGACAAAGAACTTTGTCTATCCATCCATCCACCCATCTATCTATCTATCTATCTATCTATCTATCTATCTATCTGTCTGTCTGTCTGTCTGTCTGTCTGTCTGTCTGTCTGTCTGTCTGTCCGTCCGTCCGTCCGTCCGTCCGTCCGTCCGTCCGTCCGTCCGTCTATCTATCTATCTATCTATCTATCTATCTATCTATCTATCTATCTATCTATGCCTATTTGTATCTAATGATGGTCATCTATATGGTGGGAGAAGGGAAGAAAAAATAATTTCTATGATAATTTTGCTGTATATTAGATAGGAATAGCAAGTTGTGAACAGTGAATTTGCAGTTTCATGTACAATCATCTTTTTTTTATTGTACTATGCTATGGAAATTAGTGTTTCAGTGTATAATTTAAAAATAAAATTAATTAATTAAAAATAAACTGTGGATTTAAAAAAGTGACAAGGAAAAAATATATTAAGGAGAGATTATTGAAGAATTATTAGAGTACCTGAAAGCCATGATACAACTAAAAGACCCTAAACATTGTATTTTAAAAAACCTTAAAATAAAAGAACTTGCACAGATACCATAGAACCAGAGGCAAAGTAGAAGTTGAAAGAATGCACAGAGCACCTAGAGGAGATCCAAAAATGAAAACTCTGAGGAATAATATAGCCAAATTCCAGAGCTCCCATGTAAAAAGGAAAATACTCCAAGTAGTCAAAAAGAAACCATTCAAACACCAGGGAGGCAGAATAAGAATCACATAGAGTTAGCAGCTACCATATTAAAGACAAGGAGGTCCTGGAATATGATATTCTGGAAGGGAAAGGATTAGGTTTATGACCAAGAATATCCTGCCCAATGAAAATGAGTATAATGCTTCAGTGGGAAAATGGATGTCTAATTTAATAGATGACTTTTTAAGCATTCCTGATGAAAAAAACAGAGCTGAATATAAAATTTAATATTCAAATAAAAGACTCAAAAGTGGCATAGAAAGGTAAACATAAATAAGAAATCTTAATGGACTCACAAGATTAAACTATTTATATTCCTATATAGGAAGATAATCATGTAACTCCTAAAGACTTTCTCATTATTAGGGCAATTAGAAGGAGTCTATTTAGATAGAGGACATAGGTATCAGTTTATAATATTGATTTGTTTTCAGTGAGAAAATGAAAGGTAAGAAAGAGGGATGCAATAGGAGAAAGAGTAACAGAGAGGAAGAATGGGGGAAATTATCTCATATAAAAATAGCATATAAGTGTTTTGTAAAACAAAGGAGAAAATAAGGTGGGGAAGCAGGTAATTCTTGAACTTCACCCTTATTGGAACTGATTCAAAAGGAAAGACTGTATACCTACACACACACAAACACACACACTTTTGGGTGTAGAAATTCATCTTACCCAATAGGGAAGTAGAAGATGAAGGTCCTATGAAGAAGGAGAAGGGTGGTGGTAAAAGGGACAATAAATTAGGGGAGAGTTAAAAAAGACTAACAGATTTTTGAGGTTGGGTCAGGGTAAAAAAAAAAGAGAAGGATAAATACAAGAGAGTAGGATAGAGAGAAACACACAGTTTGCAATCATAACTGTGAATCTGAATTGAATTATTTACTTATAAAATTCAGACAGGTAACAGAATGGATTAGAAAACAGAATTCAACGATATGTTGTTTACAGGAGACATACTTTCAACAAGAAGATATACACAAAGTTAAGAAAGGGTGGGGGGAATTGAGGCAAAATCCATTAAAGTCAAAATAGATCTAATTAAAAGAGATATTCAGGAAAACAACATCTTGTTCAAAGGTATCACACACAGTACATTATATCAGTAAAGGAAATACATATTAAAGCTAATTGAAAACTAAATAATTTGATGCTAGAAAATGAATAGATTAAGGAATAAAACATAGAAACGTTCATTAAAGATAATGATAACGAGGGAAAATTTGTGGAATGCAGCCAAAGCAGTACTTGGAGAAAATTTGGTATATCTAAATACACATCAAAAGAGAGAAAGTGGAGATCAATAAATTGGGCATATAATTAATAAAAGAACTAAAAAATAGACATTCCCAATTAAGCATCAAATTAGAAATCCTGATTATTAAAGGAGAAATTAATAAATTGAAGTTAAAATGAATTAATAAAAATAAGAGTTGGTTTTATTAAAAAATATGAGACAAACCCTTGACTAACTTGATTTTAAAAAGAAGAGAAAACAAATTACAGATAAAGAAAAGGATAGATCTGTGTACAGACCAAGTAGCTCTTTTTTTGATGGCAAAGAAATGGAAACTTAGGGGATACCCATTAATTGAGGAATAGTTGAAAAAGTTGTGGTATATAATTGTGATGGAATACTATTGTGCTATATAAGATATGATGGAGATTGCTTCAGAAAAACCTGAGAAGACTTACATGAACTGATGCAATGACATATGAATTGATACAAAGTGAAATGAGTAAAAGTAGATGAATATTGCACATGGTAACAGAAGTATTATAAGAATTTCAACTGTGAAAGAATTAGATTCTCTGATCAACACAATGATCCACAACAATTTCAAAGGAGTCAGGATGAAAAATATTCTCCATCTCGAGAGAGAGAGATCTGATCAACTCTGAGTGCAGATTGAAGCACATTTTCTTTTCCTTTATTTTTCTTACCTTTTCCCTCACAATATGAATAATATGGAAATATGTTTTTAAGGGCTGCCCATGTATAATGGACATCATATTTCTTATCTTCTCAATGGATGGGTAAAAGTGACAGGAGGGAGAGAGTTCAGAAATGAAAAAAAGATTACAAATAAATAAGTAAAATAAACACTAAGAATAAAAGGTGAATATGAATTCCTTGGGCTGAATTTCTAAGAGGATTTTTTTTTTTTTTGCATTATCTTGGATACCTCCAGTGAAGAGGAACTCACTACTTTCTGACGAAATCTATTCCACTTTTGGGTAGCTTTGTTAGGAGTATTTTTTTATTACCTTTGCCTAAATTTGTCTTTTCCACAATGTCCACACTGTGTTGCTACTTTTTCCCTCTGGGGTCAAAATGAACACACATAGTCCCTATTCTACATGCTGTCCCTTTCAATGATTGAATCTAGCTCTCAACAAGCTTTTCTCCTCTAGATTTAAAACTTCTACCTCATTCAACTGATTATTACATAGTGTGAATCAAGGAAAGTGAGAGTTGCAAGAGCCTTCATTACCCTCCTAGTCCAACCCACCATAAAAGCATTCTCACTCTAAAATATCCAACATATAGCCTCTGCTTCAAGAATTCCAGGGAAGGAGGTCCCAAAGCCCTTTATCATGCTTCACAGGCTTTTTTTGGTTGTTTTTCAGGTTATCAACATACTTCTTAAAGTGTCATGACCAATATCCAAATATTCTACAGCAGTATTACAGATGTGGTTGTCCAGAGCACAATAGGACTATCACCTCCTTGTAGTCAAATATTATATTATCTTTATTGGCTACCATATCACACTGTTGACTCATGAAAGTTAACGAAGATATCCAGTTCTGTTTCATGCAAACTTCTCATCATCTCCTCTTACTTTCTATTTGTGTAGTTTGGTTGTAATCAGGAAGCTTATTTCTAAACTCAAGAGTCTATTGATTTGTTGAACCCAAGTATAATAAATAGTGTAATTGTTGCCATACACATTTTACAAATGAAGACAACAGGGTTTAAAAACTTAAACGACTTTCTCATGGTCACAGAGTTTGTAATTGAGCTATCTGAGAGAAGAAACCCAGTATTCTTTCTATTATTTCAGATTGTCAAGATATATTCTGAGAACAAGACCCTAAATCAAAATGCTACACAGAATACTAATGTGAAATAAGGCTAGACAGGTAGGTTATGGACAGATTTCAAATGACATTTAGTGACTAAGGAGTTTCAACTTCGTCCTGTAGGCAATAGTGAATTATTGAAGGTTTTAAGGGGTAAGGGTAGAAACTGACATAACTCAAGTACTTTTAAAAAAATTAATCTGGAGGGAGTCTGTAGAAGGCATGATGGATTAGAGAAGGAAAATCCAGGAATAAGGAGAATAATAAATAGCAAGCTGCTTTAGTCCCCCTAGAATGACAAATAAGTAAGAAATGCAAGAGACTTTGCAAAGGAAGATAAATAAAATTAGCTAACTTTTTTTTAAAAAAAGTAAAATTATAGTAAACTTAACTTGTGTTCCTTAAATGGGCATTCACTGGAAATTTGAAGAAAGACAGCCAAGGGCCATACAGGACAATGGAAGGAACCTGGCTGGGGGAAAAATACATTATAATGATGCATAGTAGACATTCTAATGAACTATGATCAAGAATTGATGGCGAAATTAACCTAATCAAAAATATTTTAGCATCCAAAAAGAAAACAAGCCTGAATAATAGACTTAATTTTGAAAAACAAAACAAAATAAAACAAAAAACCCTTCTCTCTCTTCTGATTGGAAGGCTTGAAAGAAGAGTACTAAAGAGAGGAGTACTAAACTTTCTCCAAAGCCTTCCTTTATAAAGGGCAGCTCACTCCACTTCCCATTTGCTTCTTTGTCAGTTTCAGCTCCATGGAATAGAATGCCCTTAACCACATCAGCTACCCTGGTATCTTGTTCCTATCTTTTCCAGCTTGCTTTTCTGTGTTGTCTTCTCCCATTAGACTGTAAACTCCTTGAGAACAGGTTCTTTCTTTTTCTTATTTGTATCCCCAACACTTAACCCAGTGCCTGGCACATTGTGGGCACTTAATAAATGTTTATTCAATTGAATTCTTGAATGGAAAAAATTAAATATGTTCATGATTCTGTGCTGAACTGTTATGGTTAAGTAGATATTTATATACCCAGTAAATACATGACCTACTTTAACTCATTCCTTACTTTGATTGGAATGGGTCATGAACATGAGAACCAAAAGGAATGATCTGAGCATACCATGACTGAAAAAGAATCAATATTTTTGGTGAATTCCAAGTTTGTCTTCAGGTAAAAAGCCAAACCATCAAAAGTTACTCCTTATTTGTCTTATGGTGCTGACTATATTGCTATTTGCTTAGTAGTTTTCCAGCTGCTGTTCTTTCTCCTGCTATTTGCCAGCCTTCAGCTCCTATGGGGGCTCAAAGGTAAGAATGTGCTGGTCTTTTAGCTTTATAGTCCTAGAGGATGGTTTTAGTTCTTTTGAAATTTAGTGCTCTGCAGTCCCAGCCAAAAGAATTTATGTAGTAAGCTGTAAAAGTCACAAATTTTTATTTCTATCTTGAATTTATTTAATCCTATTCCTGTTTAGTGCTTAAACTCATAACTCAACAAATGTGCCAAAATTCAACTTAAATCTCTTGTTACTGAATCAATAACATGATTTCCCTTCAAATTTGTCCATACTATAAAGGGACTGGCTGAAATCTTTATAAAGATATTTCTGTAAACTATTTTTTTTAACAAATATGACCTATGACATCATGGGGTGATGTCTTGACTTCTTCATTAATTGGATTTAACTAAGGCAGTATTGCATGAAGTTATCAGCCTCACTCTCTTCCAGAGTCATTGAGGTCCAGTGGCAAGACAAAAGTCAAGAAGACTTGTGGGGCCAGTTTGGTGGGGAGGTGTTGGATGACCTTAGCATTTTCATTGTCTGACCAAGCTCTAAGCATTTCACAGTGCCTTCATCAGGTGTCTTCATGGTCATTAGAACAAGCTATTCTCATTCACCCATTCCAGCAGGGGAAGTCTTCATATGCTTAAAACTGACACGTTTGAGAACTGTCAGTTTACCCTCAGATTAATAATGTCAAATATAGAGGGATCAATGTGGGACATATACTGACTTAGAAAACAATAAATTAACATTATTTATGTAAAATTTTATAACTGTTTCCCAATTATATTTTAATCTGTTTTAGCCAGTGCACAGGAATTTTGCAGCCATAGCATTTTAACACTTCTGCTATCAACTCACCATGCTTATAATTAAATGTAAGTCAACTCAGGAACTGACTCAGGAGCTCAGAAGTTCAGGAGCAAAGCAGATATGGAATAGGTTAGGCATTGCCCTTTGTTCTATATCCAGCTTTGTTAAGCATTCACACCAGTAACAAAATTGATAGTCATAATTTATATTATATTATATTATATATATATTATATATTATATTATTATATATAATAGTAATATTATATATAATAATATAATATATAATATATATAATATATTATATTATATTATATTATATTAAATACCCCCTTTTTGATTGGATCTTCTATGAGGGCAAGCTCTGTGTCTTCTATAAACTTTGAATTTTATGCATCACCTACCAGAAAACCTCTGTCTCAGTAGGCCCTTCATCAAGCTTGGCTTATATGAACTGACTTTCACTGCAGAATTCCATAGAGGGTGGGTGACATTGCCTCAGAGATTTCTTCCCACTCCGAGAGTCCATGATAGGAAAGAATTCATCTTATTCTTGGTTGCCACTAATTATCTGTAGGGAAATCTCTAAATTTCCTTAACAGTGATTTGCAGAGAACCTGGAAGGCAATGTTTTTTATCCTTTTTCAAAAGTGTGTTTAACCGAACCCATGACTTCATTATCATTATTATTATTATTTTTGCAAATGTACATATTATTTGAGCATCTAACTGAAACTGAAAACTCAATAAATGAGACAGAACCCATTGCTGGTGGGTTTGCTTTTTCTGTCACATAGCGTCACCTCTGTGTTTACAGATGTGCTTTCTTTTGGGGAGAAATATATCTTGGAGTATTTCAGTGTCTGTTTAGTACATTTTCTTCTGTTGCTATCTGCCTCTTCATTAATTAAATATTATGGTTTTAATGCTTACGGTACTCTGCCAAGTAATGCAGGATACATTAGATTTTCATTTTCGGAAGACCAAAAGAACCCTTGAAAAATGACATTTCTAGATTTTAGGCTTGCATGTTAATTTGGCAAATGTTAGCAAAACTCAACAAACCTAAAGAGTAGCTTGTTAATTCTTAATCTGATGATTAGAGGAGCTTGCCAATAATTTCATCTAATGAGCCAATATTTAGTTCATGTTAGGCTATAATATACTCTCAATTAATATACTGTGATTAAATATAGTTGACTCATTTTTATTCTATTACTTACCTGTACTTTATATAGTTTCTTTGACTGAGGCTATTTCTAATTAGTTATGCTATTTTTTTCTACTTCTTTGAGGCTAGGGGTGATGGAAAGAGAGGTTCACAGAATCATAGAATTATAGTTGAAAAGAGTTTGAGATCTAATTCAATCCTCCCATTTTACATATAAGCAAGGGGAAACTGTTAGAATCTGTGACTTGCCCATGGTTACAGATATTAGGGATTCAGGACCCCAGCTCTCTTGACTTTCTATCCAGTGCTTTTTTTTCCCACTGCTCCATTGTTGTCTGAATTTCTATTATTGCAATAGAATCAGAAAGGGAAAAACAAAACAAAATAAGACAAAAGTAAAATATTTCCATGTGCCAGTAGTGCTAGAAAATTTTTTACTTCCTTTCCCCTTGTTCCTATGCAGTTCAGAATCTGAGATAATTTTCTGTTAATTGTTAAAGAGCTAATTGTTAAAAAAAAAAGTTAATTGTTTAAAAAAAAAAGGTAACTATAGACCGTTCTGAATCTACAACTTAGACAATAATTCAACAACTCTCCCCTTCCTATTCTCATATCCAATTAAACTAAATAAATATTTATTAAGCAACTACTATCTGAAGAGTTTTGTGCTTGGTATTAAGAGAAAAAGAAGGTAGTAGAGAATCATCTATTTAAGTACCTATTATTGTGCTTAGTGCTGTGCTAGATGCTGAGAATAAAGACAAAAAGACAGTTTTTATCCTTGGGGAACTAAATTCTATCATGGGAAACATATGCATATGCATGTAGAAAAGAGTTAATTGGTGAAGGGAAGGGGAGACAATAATATTGGCATGAATCAGGAAAAGATTCATAGAAGGTGGGGCTTGAGCCGAGATATGAAAGTGACATGAGACAAGAGCTGAAAACTGAGAATGCCTAGGTATTCTAAGAAGTAAAGGTGAGGCAGGAGTATATTCTGGTAATGGGGGACAGCCAGCGAAAAGGTCTAGAGATAGGAAATAGAGTGATGAGTTTAAAGAACAGTAAGAGCAAAAGTATCACTATGTGGATGGAGACTGGAGATGTAGGTTGATGAATGGTTGTGAAGGGTTTTAAATGCTAAATAGAGAATTTTATGTTTGATCTTAGAAGGTATTAGAGGGTGGCTAGAGTTTATTAAGTAGCTAGGTGGCAAAGTGGATAGAGTGCATAGCCAGGAATCAAGAAGACCTGAGTTCAATTCCAGCCTCAGACATTTTTTATGTGACTGTGGGCAAGTCACTTAACCCTGTTTGCCTCAGTTTCCTCATCTGTAAAATGAGTTGAAGAAGGAAATGGCAAATCATTCCAATATCTTTCCCAAGGGAACTTTGAATGAGGTTACAAAGAGTTGGACACAACTGAAATGAGTCAACCTCAATAAGAACAACAAAGAGTTTATTGGGGAGGGGAGTGGCATTAACCTGTCTGTGCCTTAATAAAACCAGATAAAGGAAGGATTATTATAGTCAGGACACACTTGAGGCAAAGTGACCAACAAGAAAGCTTTTATAGTAGCCCAGGAAAAACTATGGCGGTGGCCATGAACATGGATAGAAGACCAATATATAAGATAAATACAAATCTAAAGGTAAATTTACAAATTGTAAATACAAGATGACAAGATTTTTTAACTGCATGGACACATGAGGTACAGAAAGTGAGGAATAAAGGTTAACATAGATGATGCAAATCTAAATGAGTAGAAGGAACATTGCATCATCTATAAAAATAGGGAAGTTAGAAAGACTTATAGGTTTGGACCAAAAGATAACATATTCTTTTTGCCTGCCAGTCATCCAGTTTGAAAAGTCCAAAAGAAATTAAGTGATGTAGGATTAAAGTTTTAGGAGGTGGCCTAAGTTGGGTATATGAATCTGTTATAAGTTGTATTCAGAGAAATGATAAGCCCTTGGGCACTTGGGAGGTTCCCCAAACAGTGTAGAAAATGAAAAGAAGTCCCAGGGCAAAGCTTTCAGGCACACAAACTGTGAGGTGGCATGATTTGGGTAATGATCTGGCAAAAAAAGTTAAGAAAGTTTGGTTGTGTGGGACTACATATGATAACCAAGAGAGTAGAGTCAAATGACTGTTACAATAACTTTTGTAGGTGGTAACGAATGCCCACATAGAGAGAGAACATTTTCTTTATTTATCTGCTTACATGTTATATCCCCAGGAGAATGTAATAAGCTCTGAGAGGATGGGAAGTAATTTGGTTTTGTCTTTGTATTTATTTTTGGCTCAGACTTCACCTAAGATTCTGCAGAAAATTTAGATCAATCCCTGACTTCATTCATTCATTGTGTTTATTGTCAGTCCCTATCACAGTACTTTGCACAGGGTATATGCTTAATAAATGTTTATTATTGAATTATGAAAGAGAGAATAGCCAGGTATTTTCCTATATCTTTGGGAATAATGTTAATCATTCATTTTTTAAAAAAATAAATTGTTCTGCAATACTGGGAATTTCATTCTCTCAATCAATTGGCAAATGTTTATTAAATATTCTATTTATTCTGTAGTACACACTGATCTAAGGACTGGTAATACAAATTAAATGAATGAAATAAGTTAGGACTTGATCCCAATATCCTAGGGAGAAAAGTGAATACATTTTCCTAGGTTTTCTGAGTAATACCTATGAGCCAAAAAAAAACCATTTTCCAAAGTGTGTGTGTGTGTATGTATGTATATGTTTGTGTTTATGTGTATATGTTCTTTGATTCATGAGAAAAATATAAGAAGGCAGGATCGGATCCTCGTGAAACTGGGATTATTCACTTATCAATTCATAAGGAAACCTGAGGGTTTAATCTTCCTTAAGTTGTAAATGGAGTGTGAAGTGCTTGAATTTGGAATGTTCTTCCTTGTCTTCTAAACACAAAAGACAGAGACTTTAAGAATAGGAATAGTGACCAGATCTGGGATTTCATTGGTAGAGTGAAGTCTCACAGGGACTTTCTTTTTCAGTGCGGCTTATCTCTACTAAGACATCTTCTTTGCAATTTACTTTGTGTGAAAGTTGCTTGGAGGCCTGAGAGGTTACCCAGGACAAATAATAAGTGTCAGAAACATGATTTGAAACTAGGCCTTTTTAGCCCCAAGAGCATCTCTCTATGTTGTAATGCCACTTTGAAATCTTGCCTCTTCTCTACATCACTCTATTTCTGTTGTTTCCCACTTTTTCTGACCCCAGTTGGGATTTTCTTGACAAAGATAGTGGAGTGGTTTACCATTTCCTTCTCCAACTCATTTTATAGATGAGAAAGCTTCAGCAAACAGGATTAAGTGTCTTGCCTAGGGTCATACAGGCACTAAATTTCTGAGGCCAGATATGAACTCAAGAAGGTAAATCTTTCAGATTTCGGGCCCAGAAATCTATCCACTTTGCCACATTGTAGGTCTTGTGAATGAAGAATTGGTGAAGACAAGGTCTACTATGACACACAAAATAAAGGCAACTTTAGGAATAATAAAACTATATTTTCTGCCCCATACTACTGGCAATTTAGGCACAACTGTTGACTATGAAAATATTTCTTAATATAATTAATGTAACCTCTAGTAATTTTTCTCCTTAAAAATATTTAGATCATGAGTACATTCTAAGGTAATTTCAGGGCAACTAGATGGTTCAGTGGATAGAGTGCCAGACCTGGAGTCAGGAAGATTTATCTTCATGTGTTCACATCTGACCACAGACACTTACTGCCTGTTTGACCCTGGGCAAGTCACTTAATCCTTTTTGCCTCGTTTGTACAACGAGTTATTGAAAGAAATGGCAAACCATTTCAGTGTCTTTGGCAAGAAAACCCCAAATGGATTTAAGAAGACTTGGACAGGACTGAAAAACAACTGAATAACAGAAGTCTGAGAGTCTGAGGACGTTGTAACAAGCGCTGATGAATAACAGCCTTAGATGATTTGAATAATATTACTGGGACAATGGAGTGAAGCACAGTGACTCCATCTTGTGACTACATTCTGGAGCTAGCTCAGTTCCCTTTCTATTCAACTATGGGATGAATCCAACCTCTCTCTTGTGCGACAATTTTATTCAATTTTAGGAATTTTTTTGGGGGGGAAACTATTGCTTTGCTTCAATCTAACTCTGTATGGTTGGGAAGACGGACTACTTGGACCTACTGATTAGAGACCGTTAAGAAAAGACCCAGGCTATGCTGACTGGAAACATGGTCAGATCCCAAGATTGAGGCAAGGAGTTTTCTCACAATTATACATCTCAAGCAATCCCTATGTCTTATTTGTAAACTGACTTTGTACTGATCAGTCAGTTATTGTTTCCATGTTCTTTGGATTGTTCACCAAGACTTCAGAGTAGTGGGACATCTCTTCTGTTTTCAGGGAATTGCATTTGTTCTCTCTGTTCAACTTAAAAAGTCCCTAATCTTTCCAAGTAGAAATCAGATTACTTAATGTTGTATCCTGGATAGTCATTTCTTTTTAATCAGTTGATCTTATTTGATTGTTTTGTGGGTGTGGAGTGTGTGTGTGTGTGTGTGTGTGTGTGTGTGTGTAGATAGATAGATACAGAGGTGTCTATCTCCCCTTTGCTTTAGGGTATAGTCCTAAGCTGAGGAATGGGTCTTACCCCATTTTTTTTTTTTGGCAATTGCCATGCCTTGTTTATAATCCATACCTTTGAAAACTGGAAGCTTTGTTTGCTTAATTATGTCATCTTTCACCCTCCATGCCACCCAAGCACTTAAGTTAATCAGTTAAGCATTTATTAAGTGCTTCCTACAAGATAGGTATTATGTGGATCTCTGAGAATAAAAAAGGCAGTTCTATCGTTAAGGTACTCAATCTAATGGGGGAGAAAACAAGCAAGTTAATATACACAAACAAACCATATAGGGAATAAATAGGAAATAATTAGAGAAGTTATTAAAATAGAAATAATTAAACTCATATTAAAAGGGATTAAGACAGGCTTGCAGTCAAAGGTGGAATTTCACTTGACATGAAGGAAGCCAGGGAAGTAGGAGTACAAGATGATGGAGAGCATTCCAGGCATGGGGAACAGCCAGAGAAAATGCCCAGAACCTAGAGATGGAGGTCAGTGTCCCTGGTGGGGCCTGAGGGGCCTGAGTAAAGATGGAAGATGTAAAAAGGCTTAAAAGGTATATGTGTAGGGGTGGAGGCCAGGTCATGAAATGCTCTGAACAACAAAGGTTTTTGTATTTGAACCTGGAAGTAATAGGGAGTCCCTGGATCTTGAGCAGGGAAGTGACATCATCACACCTCTGCTGTAGGAATATCAGTTTTGTGGGTGAATGGAGAGAATTGTGTCAGGCAGATCAACCAGCATTCTATTGCAATAATTGATGTGTGAGGTGATGAGGGAAAATACCAAATGGGATTACAAAGAATGAGACACAAATGAAACAACTGAACAGCAATAACTTAGAGCGCTGGTAGTGTAAGAGGAGAGAAGAGTATGTGATGAAAATTTCAGTTGCAAAGCTGAAATTGATAGGCCTTGGCAACAGACTGGATATAGTGAGTAAGAGAAGTTGGAGATGTCATCTAGGTTGTGAGCCTGGGGAACTGAGAGAATGATGATTCCCTCATCAGTAATAGGGAAATTTACCTTTCAAGGATCCAGCCTAATTGGATCCTTGTAATTCATCCATCATCAACTCCACTCACTTTAGGAAATAGCATGAGGGCTTCACAAAACAAAGAAAGGAGTTTTCACAACCATCGGTTAGGAGGATACTATAATTCAAGTTGGGCAGCTAGGTGGGTCAGTGGATGGAGCATTGGGCTTAGAATCAGGAAGGCTCATGTTTCAAGAGTTCAAATCCAGCTTCATTAATTACTAGCTGTGTGACCCTGGGCAAATCACTTAATATTGGTTGCCTCAGGTCCTTATCTGTAAAATGGGCTAGAGAAGGAAATGGCAAAAAAACTTGCCAGGAAAACCCCATGGGGTCACAAAGAGTCAGACACAACTGAACAATAACACAACTCAAATTATTTTTCTTTCCTTATTAGTAAAATTTCCTTTCAATATATTAAGTCAGTAAAATATCCACATATGGAGTTAATGTAAGCATGTATACAGAGATGTCTAGTAAATATTCCTCATATTTTGCATTGGTACTGAGCCAAATAAGTGATATGCTGTCATTTCTCCTTATTCTCCAACAAAAAGGGAGAAAGAGAAGAGAGGAAGGAGGGAGACAGAGAGAGGAAGAGACAAAGAGAGAAAGAGACAGACAGACGGAGAGGATATGAGAATGAGAATGATCCCAAGTGCTTTGCTTAGAAAACACAGGGATTGTCCTACTATGAATGTCATTGCATTTAGTTTCCAGGAAATATGCCATTGTTTCATTTTCAAGGTATGATTAGGCTCTCTGTACTTCTCTGAGTCTATCTTCAGAGTAGACAGGATGCTCTTTGAATACGGAGGTCACCCAGCAGCTCCTGGACTCTACATATCCCTGTTCTATTGGAAATTTCTTCAGACGGGGGAAATGGAACCATCCTTTTCTCTATCTCTCCAAACCCATCACCATATGGAAAGCGATTTTTTGGGGGGGGGTTATCATATTTTATAAGCTTCTTTTGGGCCCTAAAATAGTGCACACTTTGGCAGACATTTTCAAGGTTCATCAAGGTCTTCAGTTGCTCATCTGAGACCCCACAATATTTTAGCTGATTTAAAGCACATTTATTCTTCCACATCATGGGGGTTAGGGGCATGGCACCTCCATGATCTGGAAAATCTGCATAACATTTTTGGCCCTCTCTTTGCACTAGAGAATAAGTCTGAATTATTATGGTATTAAAAGATAAAATATGTTGATATTATGCAATGCTATAAATATTTCTTATGCATTTCTGAATTTCTAAACTTTTTCTGTGTTGTCTGCTAGCTTTCACATGTCATCTGTGGCTTTTACAAAACTCCCCCTAAACTCCAAAACATATACAAAACTGAATTCATTGTCTTTCCCCCTCCATTCCCCTTGTCTTTTTCAAAGGTAATACTATCATTCCAGTTCACAGCTTTATAAGCTCGGCATTGTCTTCTCTTCATCATTCTCCCTCATCCCTTGTGACTGACAAGTTATCATGTCTAATGTTGTAACATCTTTCCCATCTGATTGACTCTTTCTACTGATGTAGCTACTACCCTAGTTCAGGCACCCATCATTTCTCACTTACATTAATGCAAGTCTCTCAATTGTTTGCCTTGCTTCAGTTTTTTCCCTACTCCAGTCCATCCTACACACAATTGCCAAAGTGATTTTCCTTAAGCCCAGATCTGATTGGGGGACTCCACCATTACACCAACTCTAGGCTCTTTGTATTTCCTCAAAGATAAAAATATAGCATTCTTTGTATAGTTGTACAGCGCTATACAAGCTGGCCTCAACCTATCTTCCAGCCTCTTTGGACATTACTTCTCATAGTTTACAGTCTAGCCAAACTAGCCTTCTTTACGCTCTGCACTCATGATGCTCCAATTCTCATCTCCAAGTTTTCGCACTGACCATCCCATATGATAAGATTCCCTCTGCCTTGTAGAGCCCTACGCTTCATTTAAGACCTAGTTCAAAGCCTGTCTTCTCCATGAAGCCTTTTCTGATTCTTTCACCTCTCAAACAACCTTGTATTTAATTCTTTGTTATGCATTTTTGTTTATTCATTTTATATTTATTTTATTTATCTACATGTTTGTCTCCTCTCCTCCCAAAAGTTTCTCACTAGAATTTAAGTTTTTTTCAAGAAGAAATTGTTTCATTCTTTATACTTGTGTCCCCATTGCCTAGACTACTGCCTGGTCCATAATAAACATTTCATAAATGTTTGTTCATTCATTAATTGATAGGCACTCAATAAATACTCATTGATTTACATTCTATTCCTTTTATTGCTCCTTTATCCAGTATCTGTGTAGTAAGAGATCAAGGAAACAGCACAAATTCTTTTCATAAAGATAATGCTGTAATCTACCTGGTCCAGGAGAGCAGATGATGAAAATCTTTACCTTTCTAGGCAGAGATGTAGGAGTCTTAAGGGGCAGAATGCTGTATGAAGTCACTGCATGGGCAAACATGCTGAGGTTATTGTTATCATAGTTGCTTCATGAGACTGTTCAAATTGGGAATGAGGGTCATATGCAAAAATAATTGTGATATAAAAATATGATACCACAAAAGTTATATTAAAATAAAAGAAAAAAGTAAGATATAGATTAAAGCTATTGCTTATATGGGAAGTGATTTGAGATCTCCTGCAATATTTCAAAAGTTTGGATGGACTCAAAACCACCTTCTTTTGGGTGATAACAATCTATATAATACAATTCTCTGATACCTTCAAAAAATCATGGGAAAGGAAGAGGGTTGAATGTTGAAAGCAGGATAAATAGTATCCCTTAAATGAAGTCTTAAAACTAAGTGTTATATAGCTATGTTCATATATGTGTATATTTGACACATTTAGAATGTATAGATGTGTATCTGCCTATATATTCTTTTTAAAAAAGAGATAAATTTAGCTTAAATGTTTACCAAGTATATGTAAAAGAGTTTTACGAAAGATGAGAATTCAGTTTCTAACATCTTACTTATTAAATTGCAAACTCTTTTGTCACCAGGCCTCATTTTCCTTCTCATCTTTGAAGTTTCCTCAGCACCTGGGGACTCTTCAACCTGGAATATCCCTTGCTAGTTATGGTCTCCTGCTACTCATGAGTTCCTGTAAAAGCCTCCAATTTAAGGAAGGAACAAGGATGGATATCCTTCTTTCTTCTCCTGACTTTGCTTCTAGTTGTCCTAACTTTGCCTAAACCCCCATTTTCATCATTTATATGCATTGTCTTCACTTCTTAGGAAGTAAGTTCCTTGAAGTCAGGGATTGTCTTTCTATTTGCTTTTATTTCCAAACTTAACACAGTGCCTGAAATATAATAAGTGCTCAATAAATGTTTATTGATAACCTTTCTTGGACTAAATTGTAAAATCTTTAACTATAAAATGTAGGTATTAGAGTAAATAATGAAAGGAGGAAGTAATGAATGAATTAATGAATGGATGAATGAAAAGGGACCTATTAAACATTTACTATGCACCAGGGAATGTGCTAAATGGTAGGGAAACAAATATAAAAGAGAGACAGTTGCTACCTTCAAGGAATAAGTCCTTATTATAGTCCAATAATTGGAGTGGTAGGTGGTAAAAAAAATATTTTGGTGTGTGAAGTCACCAGGAAACTGAATTTAGTCACTGAGGAATCCTTTCCACAAGATTCCATAGAGTTGATTTGATTATTGTTCCCCCAAAAAGCAGTGATTTCAGGGATGGGGTGGGGCAGAGGACATACAGTAAGGCAAGAAGATACAGTGGGTGAATAGTGATTGGAATTTGATTTGGGGAGTGGGATTGGCTAGGTGTACTAGACTTTCACCAATAGGACAGCAGAGCACCAGGGCAGGGACTGCAGCACTAGAATGCAGGAGGATAATGTAACACAGGAAGATGCTTGAGGTGGAGCCTTTTAGGGGCTCTGGAGCCAATTGAGTTATAGATCTTACATACGGTCTTCTCCCTCCTGTTGTAGTAGGTCTAAACCAGAAAAGTCACATTTGGGGATGCCAGTCAGAATCATCTCTAATGAAGTTTTCTGGCTCTAGGACAAACACTAACTGAGAACAGTATAATCCCTCACTGTTGAAAGAACTTCATTACATCAAGTCTATGTGTTTCATTTCCTCTTCCCTCCAGAGCTAGGTGTTTTTCAGTGTTAAATACCAAGTCATTATATGTCAGATGGTGCGAATAGATTTCAGTTATTTTCTTCCCTCTCATTTAATGCTGGACAAGTCTCTGATGGATTTTTGTCTGTTGCTCCTTACTCACCTGCTTATAGACAATGTGTCTTTATACATCTTATTTTCTTCCAGAATTACTTAATGGAGTTTGTGGATGAGCCTTGTCCAAGTGGAGAAAGAAATCATGGATTTAGCTTCTGTAGGTTAGGAATCCTATTTGTATCTGAACTGTCCACCCACTACAGAAGGATCACAGTCAATGTTTCCATCCAAACAATACTTTTTGCAGTAAAAAAATTATCATACCGGTAAAAATGGTTTTTTTTTTTAATGCCAGAAAGTTGAACTCCAAATAATTCAGTAAACACATTTCCAGAGGAGATTTTTTTTTTACTTTCCTTGATTTGCAATGGACTTTTTTCTCTAGGACATTTATATTGGTAAACCTCACATCCCAAATGACAGAAAATCAAATCACAGATAGCTTAGCCCCAAGGGGATAGTGCTAACTCAACAGCATTACTGAGCTTGGGGCATTCAAGTACATACTTGGGAATTGACTCAAAAGTCAAAGACCATTTAATTTTTCAAAGTAAATACTTTTAAATTCAAGAGATCTGAGCATGGAAAGGGAGAAGGTTTTTTTATGGCATCTAAGGGAGAATTTCTGAGAGTCTCATTCTTAGAATCTCCACTGCTTTTTTTCTTTCCCCACAAAGCTGCCAAACAAAAGTATATGACAGTCTACCTTCAACTGAGGGCCTGGCTAAAACCAAATTGGTGTAGCCTAGGTGCTGGTCATAGAGTGAGGGAGCACTGTATTTGAATCCTGCTCCAGGTACTAGCGATAGCTGCACAACCCTGAACAAATTGCAGCCTGTTTAAGCATTAGTATCCTCAATAATATAGTGGTAAAAGATGAAATTCAACAGTCTCCAATAAACTAAATATGACAGGTCAAAGAGATCAAAAGTAAGTCCTACAGTGAATGTGAGAGTGCCATATATTAGTGAAAAAGCAACAACTGTAGAAAGAAGGACAAAAACAAATGTGCTCCACTGGCACCCACATGATGCTGGAAGAAATTGAGCAAGGTCTGCAACAAGTTGGGTGGTGAACCACCCCAGTGGAGAATGTGTGGGATGACTTGGGGAAGAGTTGAAATGATGGATAATCATGTGTGGATTACAAACTGAGTTGTTAGAAGATACCATAAATCATTGAAATAACAGTTCCATTGGAAAATTTGAGAATCCTTTTCTGCAAAATGGAACCATAGCCACATTTGCCTCACAAAGTTATTGTGAATATCAAATAAGATACTCACTATATCTTTTTTTTAAAATACAAATTTATTTATTTAACTTTTTGCATTCATTTTCACAAAATTTTGGGTTCCAAATTTTCTCCCCAATTGTCCCCTCCCCACACCCTAATACACCGAGCATGCTAATTTCCCCTATCTCCAATCTGCCCTCTCTTCTATCCTCCCTCACTTCTCTTGTCCCCATCTCCTCTTTTGTCCTGTAGGGCCAGATGACTTTCTATTCCCCATTAACTGTATTTCTTATTTCCTA
This sequence comes from Bettongia penicillata ogilbyi, assembly GCA_023548195.1. Taxonomy (NCBI): domain Eukaryota; kingdom Metazoa; phylum Chordata; class Mammalia; order Diprotodontia; family Potoroidae; genus Bettongia; species Bettongia penicillata. Next base: position 703,807 of record JAJHZJ010000164.1, on the reverse strand, counting down.
GTAGCAACAAAAATACTAAACAGTTGTTCCTAAAATTTTGAGTTCCACATTCTCCCCATCCCTCCCTCCCCACCCATTCCCTTTGGGAAGGCAGGCAATTCAATATAGGCCATATCTGTGTAGTTTTGCAAATGACTTCGATAACAGTCATGTTGTGTAAGACTAACTATATTTCCCTCCATCCTATCCTGGCCCCCATTGTTTCTATTCTGTCTTTTGATCCTGTCCCTCCCCGAGTGTTGACTTCAGATTGCTCCCTCCTCCCATTGCCCTCCATTCCATCATCACCCCCACCCTGCTTATCTCCTTCTCCCCCACTTTCCTGTATTGTAAGATAGGTTTTCATACCAAAATAAGTGTGCATTTTATTCCTTCCTTTAGTCGAATGTGATGAGGGTAAACTTCATGTTTTATTCTCAGCTCTCCTCTTTTCCCTCCACTAAAAAGTCTCCTGCTTGCCTCTTGAATGAGAGATAATTTACCCCATTCCATTTCACCCTCTCTACTCCCATTACATTTCTCTCTCACCATTTACCTTAATTTCTTTTAAGATATGATCCCATCCTATTCAATTCACTCTGTGCTGTCTCTGTGTGTGCATGCATGTGTGCATGTATGTGTGTGCACGCACATGTGTACGTGTGTGTGTGTATGTGTGTGTGTGGTTGCACCAACTACCCAGATACTGAAAAGGTTTAAGAGTTACAAATATTGTCTTTCCATGTAGGAATGTAAACAGTTCACCTTTGGTAAGCCCCTTATGACTTCTCTTTGCTGTTTACTTTTTCATGCTTCTTCTCATTCTTGTGTTTGAAAGTCAAATTTTCTTTTCAGCTCTGGTCTTTTCATCAAGAATGCTTGAAAGTCCTCGATTTCATTGAAAGACCAGTTTTTCCCCTGAAGTATTATACTCAGTTTTTCTGGGTAGGTGATTGTTGGTTTTAATCCTAGTTCCTTTGACTTCTGGAATATAATATTCCAGGCCCTTCAATCCCTTAATGTAGAAGCTGCTAGATCTTGTGTTAACCTGATTGTATTTCCACAATACTGCAATTGTTTCTTTCTAGCTGCTTGCAATATTTTCTCCTTGACCTGGGAATTCTGGAATTGGCCACAATGTTCCTAGGAGTTTCTCTTTTTGGATCTCTTTCAGGTGGTGATTGATGGATTCCTTCAATACTTATTTTGCCCTCTGGTTCTAGAATTGAAATGGATGGAATTAATAAGTCACAGGCAAAATTAATTGGAAGTTTTGAGAGCATCATTTATTAGCCAGGCTGGTGGCTGCCTCATGTAGAGACCCAGAGGAGGCAGCCCTGAACTGAGGTGGGTGAGTGCATTTTAAGCATTTCAGTGCTACTTGGTACAGCCTTGCGGTTTCCACAACAAACAGGGTTCTGACAGAGTAAGGGTGGGGCTGACTACTAGGCAAGAACCCCCAAAACAGAAAAGTTTGTCAGGGAGTTACTAGGCGCAGGATCCCTAACAGAAAACATGTGCCAGTAGAGGTAGCCAATCACAGACTGGTTGTCATAGTTGTCAGGAAGGGGGGTGCTCAGCAGAAGGTGGTTACTTGGTAATGGGGGACTAACATTAGGTGGGAAATAGGTGGTTACCATGCAAATGGACTAAACAAGAGATGACTGTTAACAATTCATCAGATATTAAACCAAAGGGGAATAACATTTTGACAGGGGCTTACCAACAGAAGGAAACTGTTACTAGGCAAACTATTCTGCCCAGTAACCTAACAGAGATCTCTTGGCCTAGGGACCCAGGGAGAAATAATGTCCATTTTAGAATATCAGGGCAGTTTTCCTTGACAATTTCATGAAAGATGATGTCTAGGCTCTTTTTTTGATCATGGCTTTCAGGTAGTCCCAAAATTTTTAAATTGTCTCTACTGGATCTATTTTCCAGGTCAGTTGTTTTTCCAAAGAGATATTTCACATTCTCTTCCATTTTTTCATTCTTTTGGTTTTGTTTTGTGATTTCTTGGTTTCTCAGAAAGTCATTAGCCTCCATCTGTTCCATTCTAATTTTGAGAGAACTATTTTCTTCAGTGAGCTTTTGAACCTCTTTTTCCATTTGGCTAATTCTGCTTTTGAAAGCATTCTTCTCCTCATTGGCTTTTTGCACCTCTTTTGCCAATTGAGTTAGCCTATTTTTCAAGGTGTTATTTTCTTCAGCATTTTTTTGGGTCTCCTTTAGCAAGGTATTGACCCATTTTTCATGCTTTTCTTGCATCTCTCTCATTTCTCTTCCCAGTTTTTCCTTCACCTGTCTAACTTGATTTTCAAAATCCTTTTTGAGCTCTTCCATGGCCTGAGCCCATTGGATATCTATTTTGGATATTTGGGATACAGAAGCCTTGACTTCTATGTCTTTCCCTGATGGTAAGCATAGTTCTTCCTCATCATAAAGAAAAGGAGGAAACATCTGTTCACCAAGAAAGTAACCTTCTGTGGTCTTTTTGTTTTTTCCCTTTTCTGGGCATTTTCCCAGCCAGTTAGTTGACTTCTGAGATTCCTCTCCACCCCTGCCTCACCAGTGCTTGGGGTCTGAGATTCAAATGCTGTTCCCCAGCCTCAGGGCTTTCAGGGGCGGGGGGGGGTGAAGGGGGAGGAGCTGCTATTCAGTGAGAGATTAAGTACTGCTGCTCAGATGGGGGCAGGGTTGCCTCCCAGGCTCAGTTCCCTCAGGGGGTTTATGTGGAGACCTTTAGTAATGGCCCCGATTTCCCACCTGCTCCGGGAGCTCCGTCTGCCACCTCCCCTGCTGCTGCCTCCCGAGGGGGCCTGAGTCACAGAGACACCCCGCTCCCCTCTCGGCCAGCCCAGAAGTCTTTTACTGACCTGTACCACCTGTGGGTGGAGGGACCTTTGTGGCCACTGGAGGTTCCACCCCTGATGCCTGCTTGGATCTGTTCCTCTTGGGAAGGAGGGGGGCACACGGCCAGGGCAGGGCTGGGCTCTGTTGACTGGTGTGCAACGGACCTTTGGGGTTGGTTTTTCAGGGCTCTCTGGAACGGAAATCTCCTCCACTCCATTGCTGCATGGCTTCCACTGCTCCAGAACTTGTGGGGAGTTCTTTTTACAGGAAATTTATGGGTTGTGGGTTCCGAGCTAGCATATGTAGATCTTTCTACTCCACCCTATTGATGCCTCAATACTCACTATATCTCAAAAATCTTAGGGCAGTTTTAAGTTTATAAATCAGATTTAAGAGATCAGGAGGAGGAGCCAAAGATGGAGGAGCAGAAAGATTCACATATGCTAGCTCCAAACCCACAGCCCATAAAATACCTGTAAAAAAGAACTCCCAACAAATTCTGGAGCAGCGGAAGCCACAGAACAATGGAGTGGAGGAGATTTCTGTTTCAGAGAGCCCTGAAAAACCAACCCCAAAGATCCGTTGCTCACCGGACCCAAAGCAGAGCCCAGCCCTGCCTTGGCCCTGCGGCACCGAAATGAGCAGATCCGAGCAGGCTTCAGGAGTGGAATCTCCAGTGGCCACGCAGGTCCCTCCACTCACAGGTGCAAAGATCAGTGAGAGAGCCTGTTTGACTGACCAAGAGGGGAGCGAGGTGTCTCCATAACTCAGGCCCCCTCAGGAGGCAGCAGCAGAGGCAGCAGCAGACAGGGGCTCTCAAAGCAGGCAGGAGCTGGGATCCATTATTGAAGGTCTCTGCACAACCCCCCTGAGGGAATTGAGCCCCTGGGTGGCCCTGCCCCCACCCAAGCAACTGAACTTAATTTCACACTGAATAGCAGCCCTTCCCCCCACCTGAGCACCTGAATTTAATCTCACACTGAATAGCAGCCCCATCCCTGATGAAAGTCCTGAGGCTGGGAAGCAGCATTTAAATCTCAGACCCCAAGCACTAGCTGGGCGGATCTGGAGTAAAGGCAGGGGTAGAGAGGAATCTCAGAAGTCAAGTAACTGGCTGGGAAAATGCCCAGAAAAGGGGAAAAAAAATAAGACCATAGAAGGTTACTTTCTTCGTGAACAGATATCTCCTCCCTTCCTTTCTGATGAGGAAGAACAATGCTTGCCATCAGGGAAAGACATAGAAGTCAAGGCTTCTGTATCCCAAATATCCAAAATAAATATTCAATGGGCTCAGGCCATGGAAGAGTTCAACAAGGATTTTGAAAATCAAGTTAGGAGGTGGTGGAAAAACTGGGAAGAGAAATGAGAGTGATGCAAGAAAAGCATGAAAAGCAGGTCAACACCTTGCTAAAGGAGACCCAAAAAAGTGCTGAAGAAAATAACACCTTGAAAAATAGGCTAACTCAGTTGGCAAAAGAGGTTCATAAAGCCAATGACGAGAAGCATGCTTTAATAAGCAAGAAATCAGAAAACAAAACCAAAAGAATGAAAAAATGGAAGAGAATGTGAAATATCTCATTGGAAAAACAACTGACCTAGAAAATAGATCCAGGAGAGACAATTTAAAAATTTTAGGACTACCTGAAAAAGAGAAACTCCTAGGAACATTGTGGCCAAATTCCAGAGTTCCCAGGTCAAGGAGAAAATGTTGCAAGCAGCTAGAAAGAAACAATTCCAGTATTGTGGAAATACAATCAGGATAACAAAAGATCTAGCAGCTTCTACATTAAGGGATCGAAGGGCATGGAATAGGATATTCCAGAAGTCAAAGGTACTACGACTCAAACCAAGAATCACCTGCCCAGCAATACTGAGTATAATACTTCAGGGGAAAGCTGGTCTTTCAATGAAATAGAGGACTTTCAAGCATTCTTGATGAAAAGATCAGAGCTGAAAAGAAAATTTGGCTTTCAACCACAAGAATGGAAAGAAGCATGAAAAGGTAAAAAACAAAGAGAAGTCATAAGGGACTTACTAAAGTTATACTGTTTACATTTCTACATGGAAAGATAATATTTATAACTCTTGAAACTTTTCAGTATCTGGGTAGTTGATGGGATTACACACACACACACACACGCACGCACACACACAGAGACTGAGAGCACAGAGTGAATTGAATAGGATGGGATCATGTCTTAAAAAATGAAGTTAAGCAGTGAGAGAGAAATGTATTGCGAAGAGAGAGGGAGAAATGGAATGTGGCAAATTATCTCTCATAGAAGAGGCAGGCGGGAGACTTTTTAGTGGACGGAAAAAGAGGAGAACTGAGAGAAAAACATGAAGTTTACTCTCATCACATTCAACTAAAGGAAGGAATAAAATGCACACTCATTTTGGTATGAAAACCTATCTTACAATACAGGAAACTGGGGAGCAAGGTATAAGCAGGGTGGGGAGGATGATGGAAGGAGGGAGCAATTAGAAGTTAACACTCTTGGGGAGGGACAGGATCAAAGAGAGAATAGAAGCAATGGGGAGCAGGATAGGATGTCTTACACAATACGAAAATTATGGAAGTCATTTGCAAAACTACACAGATATGGCCTATAATGAATTGCCTGCTTTCCCAGAGGAAATGAGTGGAGAGGGAAGTATGGAGAGAAGTTGGAACTCAAAGTTTTAGGAACAACTGTTGAGTACTGTTCTTCCTACTAGGAAACAAGAAATACAGGTAATGGGGAATAGAAATTTATCTGGCCCTACAGAACATAAGAGAAGATAGGGACAAGTGAAGGGAGGGATGATAGAAGAGAGGGCAGATTGGTGATAGGGGAAATTAGAATGCTCTGTGTATTGCTGTGGGGGAAGGGGACAAATGGGGAGAAAATCTGGAACCCAAAAGTTTGTGAAAATGAATGTAAAAAGTTAAATAAATTTATTAAAAAATAGATTTAAGCTAGTGAAACATTGTTTATATAAATCTTTTTATAAACCTTATTTATTAAAGTTTTTCTAAGACTTTTGGGACACGTGATACACTCCAAAGATCTATGTCAGCTTTAGACTAGGAATACAATTTTTAGGGTTTGTCTGTCATTTAGAGTCCCACACTTTTATTTAAGTTTATGCTCACAGTAATGTCATAAGTGAGGTAGTACAAGAATATACCCATTTTATAGATGAGAAAAATGAGGTTCAGGAAGGGGAAAGTGATTCTTCCCACTCCCACCCCAGATTAGCCATATTCTTTCATGTAACATCATAGAATTCAACTCTTTTGACTACTAGCTCTGACACTTAACGACTCACTGACTGAGTTGGAACTCTGGAAATGGACCATGTTTTTCTTTCCACTCCCCCAGATTTTTCGATTCTCTCCTTGTTTATTATTTCTCACTTCTCATAAGCCCATGTCTATCTTGTATCTTTACCTTTATCCTTACTGTTAGAAATATGGTTGACACACAAAAAAGCATCAAGGAAATTTTATTACCGCAGAATTCAGAGGAATTGAACACTTTGGTCAAAGCTGACTCCACCTGTCTTGAGGAGGAGGGAGTGCCTTCTACATTCATTCCCCCTGAATGAATGAGTAGATCCCACATATCCCTGAAGGAAGACTACAATGTGTTCAGACCAATGCAAGCCCTTTTATACTGTTGTGAATTTTCGACTTCTCATCACACTATCCATTGGTCACATGTTCTCCTCTCTGATAGGCTCTCCCTCAAACAGCTTGTTGCACACAAGTTTCTGACTTTAATCTCACCATGCTAGGTCACAATTCTGATCACTTAAAGCTGGGGAATTTCACCTGTGGAAAGAGAACTCTTTCCTTGTTTCCCACACTTACTCTTCGATTACCAAGAAGACTAACATGCTTCACTTTGTACCATACAGAAAGAAATTTAAGAGGTCATTTAGTCCAACATCCCAACCAATTTTGAAATGCTCCCCTGTTGCATTCCTGACAGTAGATTATCTACTCATATACTTAAATGGATCATTTTGGAATGAATTTGACTGACACAACACATGTCATCAGTCGAGTTACCATAAAAATCCCAATCAGGATCCTCTACACATAGTTTTTAAAAAATTTAATCTCTAATAAACAGGGAGGAAGGGAGTGGGTGTGTGTGTGAAGGTAATAATTTTCAGATCAGAGTTCATGTGGTGTTGGAAGTTAACTATTAATATTAGTTATTGACTTAATAATACTCTAAATATGGCAAAACCCAATATCCTATTTTTCAAGGGAAAACAATATGGATAATTATTATAGTAGTAATAATAACAGTGATAATATTCATAGCTAACATTCATGCAGCTCTTTCTGGTAAGCAAAGAGCTTTATATATATTATCATATTTAAGTATGACAATAGCCCTGTGAGGTAGGTGCTTTATTATACCCACTTTACAGATGAGAAAACTGAGACAGAGAGAGATTAAGTGATTTGCCCAGGTCACAAAGCCAGTGATATTCCTGTCTCCCTGATTTCAAGTCCAGTGTACTCATTGGTTGGTTGGCTGTAGTCTATTTTCTAAGAGAACTAAAATGACAATGTAAGGCAAACTTGTTTTTCAGGTGTGCCTAACTCTTCCCCATTTGGGGTTTTCTTGGAAAAGATACTGAAAGTGATTTTCCTTTTCTTTCTCCAGCTCATTTAACAGCTGAGGAAACTAAGGTAAAGTTAAATGACTTGACAGGCATCATGCAGCTAGTAAATGTCTAAGGCCTGAATTGAACTCAGGTCTTTCTGACTATACCCAGTGTTCTCTCCACTGAGCCACCTGCAACTTTAGCTTTCTGCAAATGCCTAATTTGATGAAATTGAATCAAGCATGCGGATGTAGCTGTAAAAAGAAAATTGTAGTATTATTTTATATTTAATATAGAAAAGGCTTTCTAGTGTCATCTAGTTCTCCCCGCTTATTTTAAAGATGATAAAACTGAGCTGGTTTCTAGTGGTTGCCTCAGGCACAAAAGTGCCTATACTATTCATCAGCTTGTTTTGTTGACATTCTACCAAACAACAATTCAATTGATTATTTCTTCTAAATTGACTAAATTGCTTTTTTATAGTCTTGTAGATCTAGCCTTCAGTTCCTAAAGCAATCTCAGTTCTAAATTCCAGATGGTCTAGAAGGGAGCAAGAATGCATACTACTTGCTGGTTGAGGGTGAAGAGGCAATGGATGATCTCTAAAGATAATTAAAATAAAAATATCACTTAAAATCTCACATTTACAGACATTTATAGTAAACTGCAGATGCTTATTGATTATACTTGTGAGATAAAGATACTCATCATCCCATGTTTTGCTATTTCTTTTTAATCCGCAGCAGATGGTACTGAATACATTATAGTTGAGCCCAAATTACAATAAATATTTTCTTGTCATCCCAACATTCCTAATTCCTTAAAGAGAAAGCCGATTCTACAACAGGATGGTCTGCCATACAAATAATAATATCTGACATTTATATTCTCCCAAGATCTGTAATTTCATTACTGCAAATATTCCCTTTACTGAAGTAAATTTCAGTCCCTCTATTACTTAATAAATGGGCTTCAAACATTGTTGTGAAAAAATTCATTGTCTTGTAGCCCCCCAGTGATGACCCTCTCCAAACTTAGTTAGGTTGAATGAAGGCAACAAATATATAATCCATCAGAGAGTGCTTTTTCAGCTTAGTTGGACCAGACAGACATTATTCTTTACCAGCATAGCCTTGATGAACTCAGGGATTTACTTCCATACCATGACAAATATTGGAGTGATTTAGAGTATGTTTTCACATGACTATTGATTACTTTGATCTCCTCTGAAAACTGCCTTTGACCATTTATCAGTTGAAGGATGATCCTTTTTATGTTTTATAAATTTGGCTTAGTTCCCTATATATTTAAGAAATGAGGGCTTTATCAGAGACACCTGATGCAAAATTTTTTCCCAGTTTGCTCTTTTCTTTCTAAATTTTGGCTGCATATTTTTGCTTGTGCAAAAGCTTTTTATTTCAGAGAATCAGAATTATTTATTTTACTTCCCATAATCCTCTCTATTTCAGATTCATTTTATTTATTCAAATTTTTTCTCAATTACATCTAAGCACAATTTTTAACGTTAATTTTTTTTTTTAATTTTGAGTTAACAGGAACAGATTATAAAAAGTCAAGGGTTTCGGAAAATTTTGGCAGGAAATTTAAAGCCAGTGTGAAGCAGAGATACCAACAAACTAGTTTATACTTTGACTTTATTACTAGAGGAATTTCATCTCACTAATCCAACATGTATTTATTGAGATCCAACTGTATGCAAGGCACTATGACTAGTGCCTGGGATACAAAGACAAAACAAACAATCTTTACCTCCAAAAGCTCATATTTTCATTGGAGAAAATGATTGTCTATGAAAATACATGAACATAGTGGTACCATTCAATCTCCCTAATCAATTTGAATTGACAAATCAATTTCGGCAACCCATTTATTTGGTATCATTTAGTAAAATCAAGTAAAATGAGAAGGGGGGTGATATCAGTTTAAGTGATATCTCGTGTTTCTGCTCATTGATTTGTTACCTTGAAGACATGAGGTGCCATGTGTATAGTGCTGGGACTGAAGTCAGGAAGAACTGAGTTCATATTCAACCTCAGATATTTACTTGCTGTATAGCCCTTGGCAAATCACTAATACCACCATTTCCCAGGGCTGTTGTGAGACTCAAATGAGATAATATTTGTAAATTCTTAGCATAGGACATGGCATGTAAAGATGCTTAATAAGTATAATTTTTCCACTTAACTTCCTATGTTATCTATGTAGCTACTGCAATGCAGTTTTGCAAAGTCAGCAGGTTCAAATTACTAGTAGAAGCTCTGAGGCAAGTGATCAATGGCAAACAAACAAGCGTTTATGTGATAAGCCTTTAGGATAAAAAGAAATGTAAAGAAACAGTCTATGCCTTGAAAGTATTCCTACAGAAGAGACATCAAGCAACTAGAAGTCTTAAGACTTTTGGAGTTCCCTATATGAATACAGCCCTTATATTTTCAAATGTTCAATATTCTAGCTGCAATGAATAAAACCCCCAAGAGATGGATTTTCAGAGTAACTCATAATCAGTTTATTAATTAGGCTAGGTAGCAATCAATAAATTGATGTTCAGTGGTTCCTTTCAATAACAAAAGATGCCAAGGGAGACTCTGAAACAACTTAGATCTCTTCTGAAAGGAAACTTCCCTAACAAGTAATGATCACCCCTGATTGCTTGACATTTAATGAGAAGGTGAACTGAGAGTCTTCAGCTGCACCTGCTGAGAACATGGCTTGATGATGAGATTTCAGTAGCTTCAAGGCATCTGCAAGGGAAGTCCTCTCTATCTGGACATCTTCAGCTAGTTCTCTCCTTGATGATCTGGGTCAACCTCGATTCTAATGAGGCCATCAAGGACAGGTGATTCTTCCCTTCCACAAAGGCTTGTGCAGACTGGATTCTGTTTTTACTCTAAACAGAAAGTAGGTCTCCCAGTTGGATAGCTTCCCACCAAACTAAGGAGCATGTGCCTTGAAGGCTAAGAGCAAATATCATCAATCAGACCTTGCCTTCAGAGGCTGACCTTTTCAGAAATAGAGTTTTAACAGAAAAGGCTAAGGGGAGTAATAAATTAGTGAGTAGTTATTGATATAACTGTGTACTATTAGTTTCTCTCATAACCCAAAGTTGGCACATAGACAAAATTTGGCACGCAGAATTTCCCAGCTGCCATCTAGTACAATCCATAGCTCCCCCAATATCTATCAGATTCTTTCTTGAAGACCTCCAGTGGGAGTAGGATGAGGTTTAACCTATTACTTCCATAAGTAGCCCATTATACTTTTGGACAGTTGTAATTATAAAAATGTATAGCCTAATTTGTCTTCTCATAACTTCTATCCATTGCACTTAATTATGCCTTTGGGCGCTAAACAGAACATATCTAATACCTCTTCTACATCATAGTCTTTCAAGTACTTGAAGAATTTATATTCTCCCCCTCATAACACTAAGGACCCTGGCATATACAGGAGGACCTGCTGTGCAGGTTCCTGGATCTGCTCTTCTAAAAGGAAAACAACTTTTGAGGGGTCAGCAATCTACTTTAATCAAGCACATATATCATCGACTTAGTTCAGGGGGAAAAGTCAGCATCCTCAACTTCAGAGAAATAAATACTGACAGGGCTTCCAGCTGTCTGACCATAAGTAATACATACATCACAGATCAACAGACAGAACCAACTGTCTGACCATTACATACATGGTTTGTTGGTTGGTTGTTGGCCTTCGCTCTCAAAGAGGACCAAAATAACATCACCACGATAAAGTGAAGTTTCAGTGTGTCTGACTGTGACTGAGCTTGGAATGCTCTACTGCAAGTTGGGCACAGATAGCCCATGTGAATTTGGGGGTGGATACTCCAAATTTGCGGGTCCCATGCTTACTTTGTGCTGTCTCAATTCTGCTTTGCTCATAGAGTGCAGCACCCTTTACGATGCACGCACACCTTGCTGAGTTGTCCTGTGCCAGTGTCTCCCATGTCACACAGTCAAATCCAAAGTTCTTGAGAGAGACTTTGAGAGTGTCCTTATATCATTCCTTTTTACCACCATGTGATCATCTGTCCCAATAGTCTTTTTGGCAATCATATATTTTGCATATATGATTTAGCATATATGGAGTGCACCCACTCCAGAAACATGTGTATGAAGCTCCAACTTCAGTAAGCTGGCCTTCATATGCCAACTTTGCTTCACTCAGAGATACTGCTTGGATGCAATACCTGTTGAGTTCTCTTGCAACAAGAGCAGTTTACCTTTCAGGTGTACTGGATTTTGTGTTGTCTATAAGTTTCATGTGCCAATGGTGAATGTAATCATTTTTGAAGATGTTTTTGTACATTTTGTACATTATTTTTGTGTTCCAAAGAGAAGCTAAATGGTGCAGTGGATGGAGCACTCTCCTTGCAATGGCAAGACTGGGAGTTCAAATCCAACCTCAGACATACATACATAGTTATCAGAGAGAGAAGTATCAACATCTGGGTTTTCAAAGCTGGGGGGCTCTTTAGCTACTACCTAGAATCTTATCTGGCCAAGCAAACACTTCCAATGAGTAAGCTCCAAAACAAAACCTCACTTCAGAATAATTATACACTTTACAGAGCCAGAGGGCATCATTACCTTTGAGAAACAGTGCCTTCTTAGAATTAATAAAAGGTGTGAAACTTCCTACAAAACAAATCTCCTTTAATCAAATTTTTCTTAATGGGCAGGCATATTAATGGGTGGGGAAGATCTTTAACTCTCATTAACTTTATTAACATTACACCCCCTTAAGCCTTCTCTTCTCATATCTAGGCTAAATATTTCCAACTTCTTCACCTGATCCTTAAAAAGCATGGAATAGAGAGGCCTGTCACCATCTTGGTTGTCTTTCTTTGGCCTTCTAGTTATTTCTAACTAAACACGGTGTTCCAGATGTGGATCAGCTAGGCCACAGTTAAAGGAGATTGTCATATCCCTACTCCTGAAAGCTATGTGTTATTTCTGGACTTTACTATGACTACTTAGCTGCCTCTTACCTTACACCTCTTGACCTTTTCTCCCACTGTTGTACTCATACCAAAACCTCAGTTAACGGAAAACACCAGGCCAGACTTGCTTTTTTTCCTCTATACCATAATGCTATAAGAAGGTCATCCCACTCCCTTGCTTTTTTATCTCCTTTTTTGTGTTATCTTCCTCTTTTAGAATGTAAACTCATTGAGGGCAGAGACTTTTTTAATATTGTATTTGTATCCTTATTGCTTAGCATGGTATCTAGAAAATAGCAAGAACTTGAGAGATGCATGGTGAGTAATTTAAGGAGTACAAAGTGAGGTTAACTTTCTTGGTATGCATATTTCACTATTTTGTCCATTAGACTGTGATTTCCTTGAGGGCAGGGATTCTTGCTGTTCTTTGCATCCCAGGCACTTAGGACAGCTCCTGACACATATTAGGTGTTTAATAAATTCTTGCTTATTATATTGACTGACTCATTACTGACATGCTGAGCATACAGTCCCTCTGAGTCTTTTTTAAGTAAAAAAAATAATGCTGTTAAAACATCTCAGATTTATACTCGACATCCCAGTGACAGCCTTAAGTTATATCTTTCCTGAGTAAAGCTTTGTATTTAAGCATGGCATAATAGAAAGAGTACCAGGTTCTCAAAAGAACCAAAGTCCTAAATTCTGTCCATATATATATATATATATATATATATATATATATATATATATATATATATATTCTGTCTGTATATATATATATATATATATATATATATATATATATATATATATCTAACAGTAGATTCAGCACTGGACTTCTAGAATCAGGACAATCTGAAGTGAAATCTAGCCTCATTTACTAGCTACATAATCTTGCACACATCACTTAACCTTTGCCTGCCTCTGTTTCCTCATCTGTAAACTGGGGGTAATAATAGCCACTTGCTTCCTAGGGCTGTTGTGAGGATGAAGTGAGGTAACATTTGTAAAGCACTTAGCAAAGATGAAAGTACTATATAAATGCTAGCTAGCATTATGTTACTGTTGTTATCATAGTGTGACCTTGAGTAAGTCACTTTCTCTCTTTGATCTATTTCATTATGTAGCATGAGGAAGAAATTATCTTTGAGTTCTGCTAGTCTATTATAACACTAATGTTCTATGATGCTCACTTAGGATTTTCAACATTATCTTTGAGAATGATGCATTCTTGTGTCAAGATCAATAGAAAAAAGTGCTATTAGACATAGACACGCACATTCAAGGTAACACTCCTATTGAAATATAAAAATACTGAGATATATGAGAAGATTTGATTAATCCCTTTCTCATGACTTATAGGAAGATATTCACAGGATTTGAAAATGAAGGAGACAAGTTCATATTTCTATAAACAAACATCATTTGTTTAAACTTTCTAGAGGAGGCTAAATACTGGATTCTCCCACAAGGCAAATGCTTACAGAGAGGAATGAAGGTGCCTACTTAATATTTTATATAGCAACAACATACTGTCTCACTTTGTGTGTTCTTTTATTTACTTTATTGCAATTTGGGAGATAAAAGATCGTTTCCAGGTGAGGAAGAAAATCAAAGTGACTTAGATTCATGAAGTTTCTATATAGAGATCAGTATTTCTCTGTGCTGCCAAGAGGAAGGTTGAACAAAATAAGGAAATTTGAGGGAAAGGAGATGAGATCATAGAATACTGTAATCACAAGGGAAAATAGTTTTTCTCAGACACAAAACCACACACACACAAACCCATATACATAGCAATCTTTTTTTAGACATAATGATATTCAGTCTAAGATAAAAAGTGAACATGAAATTCTGACAGTTTTAGAAGACAAAATAACATTCTGAAAACCAAATAAAGGTCCTATAAGGACACCATTAAACTATACAATTAGCTGCTCTCCAAAGAAAGTTAACAGGAAATGAAACAACAAAACAAATATGATTGTGTGTACGTGCACATATTTTGCAGAGCCGTAGAATTTGATAATTGGAAGGGACATCAGTGACCATGTAGTCATACCAATACAGGAAAAGAATGTCCACTAAAACACACTGATAAGTGATGGTCCATTCTCTACTTTAGGAAGGGGAACCTACCACTTCTTAAGGCAGCCTATACCATTATTGGATAGTGACTTCTGACATCAAGCATGCCTCTGCAACTTTCACTCATTGCTCCTCATTCTGTCCCCTGGCACCAAAGAGAATAAGGTAATCCCTTCCTCCATATAACAACCCTTAAAATATCTAATGAGAACCATCATCATTGCTCTTGGTAATCCCTTCCAAAACTGACCAGATCCTTCAATCACTTATCATGTTATGAACTCATGAACATTCACCATACTGGTTCCCCTCCTCTGGACACTCTAGTTCATTAAGTCCTTAAACTTGTGGTACCCAGAACTGAACATAATACTTCTGTGGAGGTCTAATCTGACACGGTACAGTGGGAATGTCATCTTTACTTCTGTGAGATAGGACTTCATCAATTTAGTCCAAGATTATCTTAACTTTTTGGGCTGCAACATCATAGTGCTAATATATATTAAACTTACAAAATGCCCAGTTCTTTTTCAGAACAATTGATGGGCAATCATATTTTATTTCATTTTTATGAAAAAGTTATTTTGAGCTAAAGAGTAAAACTTAATTTTTTTACTCAATAGTAAATATTTAATCTTGAATTTCATCTTCTCAGATTCAGTCCAATGCTCCTGCCTTTCAGTATCTTTTGTAATCGATCCTAGAACCAATAAGGAGACACTGAATCTTCTTTTGCAGGAGAATGATATACTCAAACCTGTGTTTTAGGAATATTAATTTGGCAACTATGCCAATAGGAGAAGGGAGAGACTTGAGGCAGAAGACTAATTTGGAAATTATAGAAATAGGTGAGATATGAGGTAATGAGGGACTGACTTAGGGAAATTGTTATACAAGCAGGGAGAAATCCACAAATTTGAGAGATGTTGAATAGGGAAGTTGACTTGATTCTTTCTTCAAGTGAGACTTGAAGGACTGTGAGGATTCAAGGAAAACTCTGATGTTAGCATGGGTGACTAGAAGAATTGTGATGCCCTTGACAAAAATAGGGAGGCCATGGAATGTGTGGAATTAGAAAAATAGTGAGTTCTGCTTTGAACATGTTGAGTTTGAGTTTCAAAAGGAACATTTTGTGTAGTATTTATGACATAACTATAACCATGAGTCACGCAAGGTTTCATTTCTTAACTCTCCCATCAAACTACAAAATGTTACTATAAAAGTGACATTCATTTTATAGTTTCTAATAAAGAATCATTCCTTCTAATGATCGACTGTAGTTAAGAGCCTGCTATATTTTAGTAGGCAAAGTTATATTACTGTGGGCCATGTATTATATGTTTTTTGATCAATCCTGATATAAACACAAATGTATTAGGAAATTGGCATACAAAACTGATCAATAAGAAAGATAAAATATCTGACAACACATATAAGAAGGTTTTCATCTCACTGCACTATGCCATAGTCAACCAGTTTCTTGAGTATTTTGTTCACCTTCTGAGAACCATATTTTGAAAAGAACATTGATAAGTGAAAAACATCTAGATAAGTGCTGATAGTTCCATTGAAGGAATTTAGGATAGTTAGTCTATGGAGAAAAAAATTTAAGGAGATCATGATTACTATTATCAAGTATTCAAAAGACTTACATGTGGCAGAATTTGTATTATTTTGATGGACTCTAATGGGAAGAGCCAAGAACAATAAGTCAATATTACAATGAAACAAATGTAAACTTTATATAAGAACCTCCCCTCTCTCTCTCTTCCTACCCCATTCAGAATCTTCAAGCAAAACCTTGAGAGTCAGCTTAGGGATGGTGAATATCCTTGGACTTGGAATCATGAAGACATGACTCAAATTTGACTATCTCTGACATCTACTGGCTGTGTGATCATGAGCAAGATTTTTTGTTTCTCTGATTCTCAGTGTCTTCATGAGAAAAATCTTTTCCCCAGTGCTGTTGAAAGATTCAATGCAATAATGTATATAATGCAGTTATGAAGGTTTAAATCGCTATAAAATAGTATTTTTTATTATTAAGACTTGATGATCATGTGTTGAATATGTTGTTAGAGAAGAGTTTTGTCTGGGAATGGGTTGAATTGGCATACAGACAATATTAGCATAAATATCCTTCTAGTGGTTTTGTATGGTGAAAAGACATACAGATAAAAGCAGTGTATTCAAAGAATTAAAGTTATGAATCACTCAGAGGGTAATAGAAACCAGATGGTCAAAATGAATTGATGTGAATGCATTACAAATGAGAAATTGCATAGGAGCAGGAAGTAATCAAATAAATGATTCAAATATTCAAATGGATCTGGAATCTCATTGATTTGTATGTATTTTTTTCCAAAGAAGCAGATCCTAATTCCTCCATGCTTGTGAATTCTGTGTGACTCTTGTTCATATCCTTTCAACCATAGGTGGTTGAAATACACTGGAGGAATTCCTTGATTTATTTTAGTATTTCAAGGATGCCAGAGGTTCACAAGGGCTGTTTAACTGTTGGTGCTCACCTCTCCCAAATAAGTAGCTCATCTTCTTCTTTAAAATGTATATCCTAGATGCAATAGATTGAATTAGATGATCCATGAATATAGGGATTAATTTTTTTTGCCTCCTTTCATATTCACAGCATTAACACAGTCCTTGGGTCATAGTAGACAATAAGTATTTATTAATTGCTTCATCATTTAAACACATTCTTTCTCATAATTTTTCCAAAAAAATACTCTTGACAAAAACAGGGGAGGGATGATAAAAAGAGTGATGATGCATAGCAATTCATATAAAATTTTGACCAATGTGCTCCTATTAGCACACTGAAGAAACCAAAGGACCCTTAGTCAGTAAACCTTGGACATTTTCTAAACAGAGATAGCAACTGAAAGTAGAATATAATCTTATTTGTAGAATCTTACAAAGGATGATGGAAATTTACAAGCAGCATTGCCTCATAAAGTAAAGACAAGCAGTCAAAGGTAAAACTAGTCCCATGAAACTTTGGTGAGAGAAATAAATAATCTCCAATCACTTCTGGTCACTTCTTTTTCTTCAGCCTACAAATATGCTCTCATCTCCTCCATAAAAAAAACAAATAGACAAAGAAAAACCTCTCTCTTGGTTCACCATCCCTTCTAGTAGGTATCGTCCTACGTCTCTCCTTACGTTCTTAGATAAATTCCTTGAAAACCTTATCTACACTTGGTGTTTCCACTTCCTCTCACTTTTTTTCTGTATCATCTGTGACATGCCTAAGGCCACAGAAGTAATCAGTGGTGGGCCTGGGATTACAACTCAGGTCTTCTGATTCAAAAATTCAATGTTCTTTTCACTGAATCACTTTGTATATTCTGAGTCATGCAAATTTAAAGTTCTTGCAATGAGAATGATGTAAAACACAAACAAAACACAGTGTTCAGCAATCACCACATTTATCCTGGAACAATTGTTCCCTGACATTCTACTATGCATGGTAAGTACTCTTAATGGAGAATCCACATTTGTCAGCCTAATTGTATAGTCTTATTTTCTAAAATCTTTTTAAGATTCACTTGTCTTCCCAGCATTGTCTTCTGTTTTAATGGGGCTCTCATTTGAATTTAAAAAGGAAAGTTCAAGTATTTGCACAGCTGCTAAGTGACAACTGAACTTTTAGCCTATTTTTTTGCTTCCTTTTTGAAGACCATATTTGACTTTGAGCTAATTGAAACGATGAGTTTATTCTTGCAACTGTTTCCCCCTTGTGCAGGTGATTGAAAAAAAAGAAAAGTAACATATTGTTTATTAAGGGGAGGATAAAATGTTGCGAGGAAATGGGAGGGGAGAATGTATTTGAGAATCAGAATCCTCATGGAGAGTCATTTTCATAGAAATTAGCTCTAAGAAAACCATCCTTTAAAAAAATTCAGAAAAAAATTATAGAAATATGCATAGGAAAATAAAAAGGGAGTGGAGAACACTGGCAGGAAGGTATGTTGAAGATTCCTAGATTTTATTTATTTATTTTCTTTAAATAGTATTTTTCCCCAATTTCATATCAAGAAAATTTTTAGCATTCATTTTTATAAGATTTTGAGTTCCAATTTTTCTCTCTCCCTCTCTCATTGCCCTCCCCTCTTCTGAAAATGGCAGGCAGTTGGATATAATTTATACATGTGCTATCACGTAAAACATTTCCATATTCATCACAGATGTGGAAAAAGAACAAATCAAAAGAAAAATGCAAGGAGAAGTAAAGTGAAAAAAAAAGTTATGCTTCAATCTGCATTCAGAGTACATCAATTCTTCATCTGGATATGGATAGCATTTTCCTTCATGGGTCCTCTGTACCTGTCTTGGATTATTATGTTGCTGAGAAAAGTGGAGTCATTCATAGCTGATCATCACACCATGTTGCTGATACTGTGTACAAAGCTCATTTCACTTTACATCAGTTTGTATGACTCTTTCCAGGTTTTTTCTGAAATTTGACTTTTCATCATTTCTTATTGCACAGTAGTATTCTATCACATTCATATACCACAGCTTATTCAGCCATTCCCCGATTGATGGACATCCCCATAATTTCTACTATTTTACTACCAAGAATAGGGTTGCTATGATATTTTTGCATATGTAGATCATTTTCTCTATTTTATGATGTCTTTGGGATGCAGTAATATTACTGGATCAAAGAGTATGCACAGTTTGGTGTCTTTTGGGCATAATTTCAAGTTGCTTTTCCAGAATGGTTAGATTAGTTCACAACTCCACTACTAGTGTATTAGTGTCCCAATTTTTCCACATGCTCTCCAATATTTATTATTTTTTCTTTTTTGTCATATTAGCCAATCTGATTGGTGTGAGGTGATATTTCAAGGTTGTTTTATTTGGCACAAAAGTGATTTAGAGTACTTCTTCCTATATGTATAGATATCTTTGATTTCTTCATCTGAAAACTACCTGTTCCTACTCTTTGACTATTTGTCAATTGGGAAATGGCTTATATTTTCATACAATTGACACAGTTCTCTATATATTTGAGAAAAGAGGCCTTTATCAGGGACACTTACTGTAACCATTGTTTTCCAGCTTTCTGCTTTCCTTCTAATTTTGATGGCATTGCTTTTGTGTGTACAAAAGCATTTCAATTTAAAAATGTCAAAATTATCTATTCTGCGTTTTGTAATGCTCTCTATCTTTTGTTTGGTCATAAATTCTTCCTCTCCCCATATATCTGAAAGATAAACTATTCTTTACTCTTTGTTGTCTATGTTCCTTTGGAGGAAGATATAGTTTCCTTCCTTATGTCTCTTAAGTAAGTCTATTTTTGCTTTTACTTTGTTTAAGATGAGGATTTCTACCCCCACTTTTAATTTTTTTTCAGCTGAAGCATAATAGATTCTGCTCCTGTCCCTTACCTTTACACTGTGTATGTGTCCCTCTGCTTCAAGTGTGTTTCTTGTAAATACCGTGTTGTACGATTTTGTTTTTGAACTACTCTGCTATCCTCTTCTGTTTTATGGGAGAGTTCATTCCACTTGTTTTCACACAGTTATGATTACTGCCTGTGAATTTCCCTCCATCCTATTCTTTCTCCTATTTGTCCTCTCCTTTCGCCCTTTCCCACATTATCAATATTTTGTTGTTAATATCTCCCCTGATCTGCCCTCTCTACTACTATCAGTTCACAGCTACCCCTTTTACTTAATCTTCATCCCTTCCTATTTCTTGTTGGGTAAGATAGATTTCTATATTCAAATGATTGTATATATTATTCCCTCTTTGATTCAGTACTGATGAGAGTAAGGTTCAAGGGATATTCATCAATCATCCTTTCATCTTCTGCTCCATTATAATAGGTCTTTTGAGCCTCTTTATATGTGATACTCTTCTCCATTCTACATCTCACTTCCTTCTGTACCCATTGTACTCCTCTTTTTCATCCTTAATTTTTTATATCATTTTCTCAAATTCACCTTATACCCATATGAGATGTATGTATATATGTATGTATGTGTGTGCATGTGTATATTTCTTCTACCCATTCTGCTAGTGATACAATTTTTTAAGAGTTACAAGTGCTATCTTCTCATGTAGGGATGTAAACAGTTTAGCTCTATTTAATCCCTTATATTTTCCCTTTTTTAATCGGTTTAGGCTTTTCTTGGGTCTTGATACTGGAGGTCAAATTTTTTATTTAATTCTGCTCTTCTCCTTATGAAGACTTGAAATCCTTCTATTTTGTTGAATGACCATTTTGTATTTTGTTTAATTTTGCTGGGTAAGTGATTTCTTGGTTGTAGTTCTGCCCCTGGAACATTATGTTCCCTGACATCCTATCCTTTAATGTTGCAGCTGTCAAGTCCTGTATGATTCTCATTGTGACTTCCTAATATTCGAATTTTTTTTCTGTCCACTTGTAGTATTTTTTCCTTAACCTAACAGTTCTGAAATTTGGCTATAATATTCCTTGGTTTTTTTTTGGGGGGGGGAGGAGGGTGGTCTTCCTGGGACAACTGGAGAAGATCTCAAGAAAAATACGTAGATGAGGTTTTGTCTTTGTGAAGAATAAACACTTCCAGGCTAGGGACTGCTTAGATAGCAAAGTAAGCCAAGCAAAAAGATCATGAAAAAAAGCCAACCAACTAGAAAAGGAGATCCAAAATCTTAAGGAAGAAACTGACTCCTTGAAAATCAGAAATGGGCAAGGGGAATCCAGCAAAATTAGAGATCAAGAAATAATAAAACAAAATATAAAGAATGAAAAAATAGAAGAGAATGCGAAACATATCATAACAAAAACAATCTGGAGAATAGATCAAGAAGAAAAAGCATAAGAATAATCAGACTAACTGAAAGCTATGATCAAAAAACAATCTTGAAAGAATAATACAAGAAATAACTAAAGAAAATTGTCTTGAAGCATTGGAACAAGAGGGTAAAGTAAAAGCAGAAAAAAAAGAACCACTGACCACCACCTGAAAAAGATCCTAATAAGAAAACTCACATGAATATTATAGTAAAATTCCTAAACCCACAGCTCAAGGATAAAAAATTATGAGCAACAAGAAAAAATCAATGTACATATGGTGGTGCCACAATTAGAATCACACAGTACCAAGCAGTGATGACACCACAGATCTCAGAACACTGTATATTGAAGAGCAAAAGAAATGGACTTCTGGCTAAAAATATCATACCCAGCAAAATGATGCATAATTCTGAATGGAAAAAAATGGATATTTAATAAATTTTCAAGACTTTGTAAAAAAAAAAAAGAGCCTGAACAAAACAGATGATTCAGCACACAAGAGTCAAAAGAACATAAGGCTACAGTGCAACATATAGTATATGAAGAGGAGGAATATACAATGTTTGGGAAAATAGGGGAGAACTATACTTTGATGGACTTTAAATGCCATACCAAAAAGTTTGTATTTAATCCTAGAGGCAATTCACTCCTTACTGAGTACTTATATATGTTGCTGAGCTAGGCAATACCCATAAAATAATTCCTTTGAACAGTTATGACAGAATTTATATACAAATGAATTTTTAAACTTAATAGTATCCTTGCAAGCCTTTATACTTATTGATACCTCTGCTCAAGTCATTTATAGGATTTGGGTATTCATACAATTATTTGAGCCATTATTCATTTATTTTTATAGTGAGATTTTATTTCCGAATTTTAAAAAAAAGATTAAATCAACTTGATCACCTCCCTGATTCAACAAGCTTGGATCTGAATAATCAGTGATTCCTTCCTTCCTTCCTTCCTTCCTTCCTTCCTTCCTTCCTTCCTTCCTTCCTTCCTTCCTTCCTTCCTTCCTTCCTTCCTTCCTTCCTTCCATCATGAGTCCTTTGGAAATGATTTAGATCATTGTATTGACAGAGTAGCCCAGGTTTCACAATTGATTTTCATTACAACTTTGTTGTTACTTTCCACAATGATCTCCTGGTTATTCTCACTTTATTTTGCACCAGTTAATATAGGTCTTGTAACATTTTATTAAACATTTTCTTGTCATTTATTATAGCACAATAGTACTTCACCACAATACTATAACATAACCTTTTAGCCATTTGTTAATGGATGAGCATCCCCTTGGTTTCTAATATTTTTTTTTGCCACCACAAAAAGATAGAAGTATTTTTATACATATAGGTTCTTTCCTCTTTTTTTGATCATTTTGCACTATAGACCTACTAGTAGCATTGCAGGGTCAAAAGGTATCCACAGTTTTGTAGCCCTTTGAGCATAGTTCAAAATTATTTTTCAAATTGTCTGCCAACAGTGCATTAATGTCTTAATTTTCTTATCTCCACTCCAACATTTGTCACATCTGATAGATGTGAGGTGGTACCTCAGAGTTTTATTAATTTGAATTTCTCTAATCAGTAGTGATTTAGAGCATTTTTTAATGTGAATATGGATAGTTTTCACTTTTTCTTTTGAAAACTGTCTGCTTATATCTTTTAATCATTGATCAATTGTGGAATGGTTTTTAAAAATAAATTTGATTCAATTCTATACTTAACATATGTTTGAGAAATAAAGTCTTTATTGGAGAAACTCAGTGTAATTTTTTTTTGATATTGTTTCATTGTCTATGTGGATTATTTTTTAGATGGGGTAAACAGCATAATTGATTGATACTGTAAGAATGTCTAATACCTGCCCACATCCCACTTCTATCAAGGAATAAGTTGGGGGTACCTTATCATATCTCTTCATTTGAATCCCACTTGATTTCTATAATTACATCATACTAACTTTTTGATTTATGTATTGTGCCATTTCTCCCTATTGTCATTGTTGTAGCTACTTTCTGTCAAAGATGTGGTCAACTCTACAAACATTGTTGTAGATCTCATTTCTCCTGGAGCTGTTAGGCAGCAAACACCATATCAATTGTTCCTCGACCCTTTCTGAAATCACACTGGCTCTCAGGTATATGACCAACTTCTAGGTGAAGGATCAGCCTATTAAGAAGGACTCTAGCAAGAATTTTCCCAGCAACGACTAAGAGAGGGACCCCCCCTTGTGATTGTCACAGGATAATCTGTTCCCTTTACCTTTATAAGAATGGACAATAGAGGCATCCTTGAACCCTGGAGGATAACCTACTCTTGACATATAACCTGGGAAATTTCAGTCAACTTTTATATGAGTAATGGTCCCCCTACCTTGTAAATCTCAACCAGAACAGAATCAGCATCAGGTGCTTTGCCACATGAAAGGAAACTAATGACCCTCAAAACCTCTTCTTCAGTTGGAAGTTCAGTTAAGGAGGTATTGACTTGAACCTGAGGTAAATGGTCAATGACCTCAGCATTGATAGATGATGGTCTGTTGAGAACATTATGGAAGTGTTCAGTCCATCTCTCTAGGATCATGTCCTTATTACTAATCATTGTGGCTCCATCAGCACTGAGTAGTTGTGATGCACCATAGGTTTTTGGCCCATAAATTGCTTTCAGGTAGTCACAAAAGCACTTTGGATTGTTACTATCAGCAAAAAACTGAATTTCATCTGTCTTCTTACTTAGCCAGGAATCCTACATCTCTCTAAGCTTTGCTTGTATTTCACTTTTGATAGAATTAAATGCTACCTTCTTAGAGGTGGATGAACAATCCTACTGGTAAATCCTGTGAGGTTCTCCTTTTTCATTTAGCAGCTTCTGAATTTTCCCATCATTTTCTTTTTTTTTCTAAGCATATTCAATTTATTTTTTTTATTTTTTTAAAATTTACTTATTTAATTTTTCAGCATTCATTTCCACAAAACTTTGAGTTCCAAATTTTCTCCCCATCTCTCCTTTCCCACACCCCAAAACATTGAGCATTCTAATTATCTTTATCATCAATCTGCCCTCCTAACATCCCTCCCTTCCCTTATCCCCATCTTCTCTTTTGTCCTATATGCAGGGCAAAATAAATTTCTTTTTTTTTTAAATTTATTTATTTATTTAACGTTTTACATTCATTTTCACAAAATTTTGGGTTCCAAATTTTCTCCCCGTTTATCCCCTCCCCCCACCCCAATACACCAAGCATTCTAATTTTCCCTATCACCAATCTTCCCTCTCTTCTATCATCCCTCCCTTCTCTTGTCCCCATCTTCTCTTTTGTCTTGTAGGGCCAGATGACGTTCTATTCCCCATTAACTGTATTTCTTATTTGCTAGTAGCAACAACAATACTCAACAGTTGTTCCTAAAACTTTGAGTTCCAAATTCTCCCCATCTCTCCCTCCCCACCCATTCCCTTTGGGAAGGCAGGCAATCCAATATAGGCCATATCTGTGTAGTTTTGCAAATGACTTCGATAACAGTCGTGTTGTATAAGACTAACTGTATTTCCCTCCATCCTATCCTGCCCCCCATTGTTTCTATTCTGTCTTTTGATCCTGTCCCTCCCCAAGAGTGTTGACCTCAAATTGCTCCCTTCTTCCATTGCCCTCCCTTCCATCATCCTTTCCTCCCTGCTTATCTCCTTCCCATTTTTCTGTACTGTAAGATAGGTTTTCATACCAAAATGAGTGTGTGTGCATTTTACTCCTTCCTTTAGTCAAATGTGATGAGGGTAAACTTCATATTTTTTTCTCAGCTCTCCTCTTTTTCCCTCCACTAAAAAGTTTCCTGCTTGCCTCTTGAATGAGAGATAATTTACCCCATTCCATTTCACCCTCTCTCCTCCCACTACATTTCTCTCTCACAATTTACCTTAATTTCTTTTAAGATATTGCCTCCCATTCTATTCAATTCACTCTGTGCTCTCTGTCTCTGTGTGCGTTCTTGTGTGTATGTGTGTGTGCATGCACGCATGTACATGTGTGTGTGTGCGTGTGTACATCTGTGTGTGGTCCCACCAACTACCCAGATACTGAAAAGTTTTAAGAGTTACAAATATTGACTTTCCATGTAGGAATGTAAACAGTTCACCTTTGGTAAGTCCCTTATGACTTCCCTTTGCTGTTTAATTTTTAATGCTTTTTCTCATTCTTGTGTTGGAAAGTCAAATTTTCTTTTCAGCTCTGGTCTTTTCATCAAGAATGCTTGAAAGTCCTCAATTTCATTGAAAGACCATATTTGTCCCTGAAATATTAAACTCAGTTTTGCTGGGTAGGTGATTCTTGATTTGAGTCCTAGTTCCTTTGACTTCTGGAATATCCTATTCCACACCCTTCGATCCCTTAATGTAGAAGCTGCTAGATCTTGTGTTATCCTGATTGTATTTCCACAATACTGGAATTGTTTCTTTCTAGCTGCTTGCAATATTTTCTTCTTGACCTAGGAACTCTGGAATTTGGCCACAATGTTCCTAGGAGTTTCTCTTTTTGGATCTCTTTCAGGTGGTGATCAATGGATTCCTTCAATACTTATTTTGCCCTCTGGTTCTAGAATATCAGGGCAGTTTTCCTTGATAATTTCATTAAAGATGATGTCTATGCTCTTTTTTTTGATCATGACTTTCAAGTAGTCCCATAATTTTTAAATTGTCTCTCCTGGATCTATTTTCCAGGTCAGTTGTTTTTCCAATGAGATATTTCACATTCTCTTCCATTTTTTCATTCTTTTGGTTTTGTTTTATGATTTCTTGGTTTCTCAGAAAGTCATTAGACTCCATCTGTTCCATTCTAATCTTGAGAGAACTATTTTCTTCAGTGAGCTTGTGAACCTCTTTTTCCATTTGGCTAATTATGCTTTTGAAAGCATTCTTCTCCTCATTGGCTTTTTGAACCTCTTTTGTCAATTGAGTTAGCCTATTTTTCAAGGTGGTATTTTCTTCAGCATTTTTTTGGGTCTCCTTTAGCAAGGTATTGACCCATTTTTCATGCTTTTCTTGCATCTCTCTCATTTCTCTTCCCAGTTTTTCCTCCACCTGTCTAACTTGATTTTCAAAATACTTTTTGAGCTCTTCCATGTCCTGAGCCCACCAGACATCCACGTGGGATGCCTGGGATAGAGAGGCCCCGACCTCCACGTCTTTCACTGATGGCAAGCATTGTAGTTCGTCATCAGAAATGAAAGGAGAAAGGAACATCTCTTCCCCAATAAAGTAGCTCTCTATGGTCTTATTTTGCTTTCTTTTTCTGGGCATTTTCCCAGTCAGTTACTTGACTTCTGAGATTCCTCTCCACCCCTGCCTAGATCTGCCCAGCTATTGCTTGGGGTCTGAGATTCAAATGCTGCTTCCCAGCCTCAGGGCTTTCCGTGGTGGGAGCAGCTGCTCTTCAATGTGAGCTTAAGTTCTGGTGCTGGTGTGGGGGCATGGCCACCTCCCAGGATCAGTTCCCTCAGGGGCTTTATGCAGAGACCTTCAATAATGGAGCAGGTGGGGGCAGGGCCACCTCCTAGGCTCAGTTCCCTCAGGGTCTTTATGCAGAGACCTTCAGTAATGGGGTGGGTGGGGTCAGGGCTGCCTCCCAGGCTCAGTTCCCTCAGGGTCTTTATGCAGAGACCTTCAGTAATGGGGTGGGTGGGGGCAGGGCCGCCTCCCAGGCTCAGCTCCCTCAGGGGCTTTATGCAGAGATCTTCAGTAATGGAACTCCTGCCTACTCAGGGAGTTCCAGCCACTGCTTTCTCTGCTGCTGCCTCCCAAGGGGGCCTGAGTCATGGAGAAACAACACTCCCCTCTCGGCCAGCCCAGATGTCTCTCTCAGTGGCCTGTTGCGCCTGTGGGCGGAGGGACCTTCGCCGCTGCCAGAGATTCCGTCGCGGAAGCCTGCTTGGATCTGCTCTTCTGGGGCTGTGGCCAGGGCAGCACAGGGATGGGCTCTGCTTTCCCGGGCATGATGGACCCCTGGGGACAGCTCTCCAGGGCTGTCTGGAGTGGAAATATCTTCCACTGTGTTTCTGTGCACCTTGCAGTGATCCAGAATTTGTGGGAAGTTCTTCTTACAGGAAATTTATGGGCTGTGGATTCAGAGCTAGCATATGCGAGTTTTTCTACTCCGCCATCTTGGCTCCTCCCGCAAAATAAATTTCTATACTCCATTACCTGTATTTCTCATTTCCTAGTTGTATGCAAGAACAACACTCAACAGTTATTCCTAAAATTTTGAGTTTCAACTTCTCTTCCTCTATCCTTCCCCACCCATCCCCCCTGGGAAGGCAAGCAATTCAATATAGGCCATATCTGTGTACTTTTACAAATGACTTCTATAATAGTAATGTTGTGTAAGACTAACAATATTTCCCTCCATCCTATCCTGCCCCCCCATTTCTTCTATTCTCTCCTTTGACCCTGTCCCTCTGCAAGAATGTTGACTTCTAATTGCTCGCTCCTCCCATCATCCCCCCCGACCCTGCTTATCCCTTTCACCTCCACTTTCCTGTATTGTAAGACAGGTTTTCATACCAAAATGAGTGTGCATTTTATTTCTTCCTTTAGTCAAATATGATGAGAGTAAGCTTTGTGTTTTTTCTCTCATTTCCCTCTTTTTTCCCTCCACTGAAAAGTCTTTTACTTGCCTCTTTTATGAGAGATAATTTGCCCCCTTCCATTTCTCCCTTTCTCCTCTCAAAATTTTTCTCTCTCACCTTTTAATTTCATTTTGTAAAGATATAATCCCATCCTATTCGACTCACCATGTGCTCTCTCTCTCTCTCTCTGTCTCTCTGTCTTTCTCTCTCCCTTTGTGTGTGTGTAAAACCACCAACTAACCAGATACTGAAAAAAGTTTCAAGAGTTACAAATATTGTCTTTCCATGTAGGAGTGTAAACAATTTAACTTTAGTAAGTCCCTTATGATTTCTCTTTACTGTTTACCTTTTCATGCTTCTCTTGATTCTTGTATTTGTAGTCAAATTTTCTTTTCAGCTCTGGTCTTTTCATCAAGAATGCTTGAAAGTCCTCTATTTTGTTGAAAGACCATTTTTCCCCTGAAGTATTACACTCAGTTTTTCTGGGTAGGTGATTCTTGGTTTTAGTCCTAGTTCTTTTGACTGTTGGAATATCATATTCCATGCCCTTCGATCCCTTAATGTAGAAGCTGTTAGATCTTGTGCTATCCTGATTGTATGTTCCCCATCATTTTCATCAAACCAGTCTTGATGTTTGTGAGTGTTCTGACCCAGGTGAGCAAATGAAGTGCTGTTCACTAAATCTCTGAAATTCGCTTACTCCTTTTCTGCTCCACTGTTGCCAACTGTATGATGACTTAACTTTCCCTCAAAGTTAGCAACAAACTGTTTACACTCAGAGATGAACTCTAATTTGTTGACATTAATTCTTCTGGTAGTCATTTTGCCTTGGGGGCAGTACTTTTGGTGAATGCAAATATTTAGCTTGGAAAGAATAAGTCTATGATCAATCCAGCACCATGCACCACACATTGCCTTTGTCACTCTCTCTCTTGTCTGTTTCTTCCCCTTAAAATCACCTAGTCTATTAGACACCAATGTTTGCTGTGAGGGTGCATCCATGTAGTTTTATTCAGATTAGGTAAAAGTAAAGCAATGTTACTTGTGAGGTCTCATGGAAAATTATGTCAAAATTTGGTTGCCCAGAGAAGTTCATCAGTATTGTACATAATGTTTACCCAGGTTCTGGATAGTGGCAAATGTTCTCGTGCCTTCCCAGTCACCAGTGGAGTAAAACAAGACTGTGTGCTTGCTCCCATGCTTTTTAGTATGATGTTTTCAGCCATGTTGTCAATTGCTTTCATGAAAACCACTGGACTGATGGCAAGTTCTTCAGCTTGAAAAAACTACAAGCCAAGAACAAAGTGGAGGGAGTGTTGGAGCATGATTTTCTGTTTGCAGATTATTGTGCACTTAATGCAGCCTCTGAAGCTGAGATGCAACAAAGTATCAATTCTCTGCTGCCTGTGCTAATTTTGACCTAATAATACCAAGAAAACACAGGTTCTCTATCAGCCATCACCACACCATCAATACATAGAATAATTGGTTATAATAAATGGAGAAGTTTTGAATGCTGTGAATAAGTTCACTTACCTTGGTAGTGTACTTTCCAGGGATGTACACATTGACAGTGAGATTCAGGCATGCATTGCCAGAGCTAGCTCAGTGTTTGGGAAGTTCTGAAGAAAAGTTTGGGAGAGAAGAGGTATTAGACTGACTACCAAACTGAAGGTCTACAGAGCCATTGTGCTGACCTCATTGTTGTATGCCTGTGAAATAAGGACAATCTACCAGTGCCATGCCAGGAAACTGAATCGCTTCCATTTGAACTGTCATAGGAAGATTTTGAGGATCACCTGGCAGGAGAAGGTATCAGACACCCAAAGTCCTTGCTTGAGCTGAACTGCCATGCATTCAGACTATGCTTCAGACTGTGCAGCTCTGCTTGGCTGGCCATGATGTTCAAATGCAAAATGTATGCTTGCCAAAAAAGACTATTTTATGGAGAACTCACATGGATCAGGTCATCACATGGTGGTCATAAGAAACTGTACAAGGACACGCTCAAATTTCTCTCAAGAACTTTAGATTTGACTGTGTGACATAGGAGATACTGGCACAGGACCACTCAGCATGGTGTGCCTGCCTCAGAAGTGGTGTTATGCTCTATGAGCAAAGCAAAATTGAGACAGCACAAAGGAAAGGTAGGATGCACAAATACGGAATAACCACTCCAAATATTCACACCAACTGTTTGTGCTCAATCTATCGTAGAGAATTCTGAGCTCATATTGGTCTGATTAGCCAGAGTCAGACACTGAAACTTTACCTTATCACATTGACATCATTTTGGTCCCCTTTGAAAACAAAGGACAACAACCAACCAACCAGTTACTTTGTATATTGTTTTATTGTCTCTGCTTACTTCACATTGTATCAGTTCACATAAATCTTTCTATATTTCTATGTATTCATCAAGTATATCAGTTTTTTAGTGTGGAAATATTCCATTACATGTATGTACCATGTTTTGTTTAGCCATTCTCCAGTCAGAGGAAATTTACTTTATTTAAAATTCTTACTATCAGAAAAAATACTGCTACAAATATTTTATAGTCTACTCTGTGTCAAGAACTGTCCTAAGTACTGGACATATAAGTAATAAAATACAGTATATGCCTAGGGGGCAGCTAGGTGGTACAGTGGATAGAACACCAGCGCAGGAATCAGGAAGACCTGAGTTCAAATCTCACCTCAGACACTTGACACTCACTAGCTTTGTGACCTTGGGCAAGTCACTTAATCTCAACTGCCTTATCTTGGATCATCTCCAGTCATCCTGATGAGTATCTGCTCACTGGATTCAGATGTCTCTGGAGGAGAAGTGAGGCTGGTGATCTGCACAGCCCTCTCTCACTCAAAACAAAATCAAGTGCAAGTCAGGTCACTATTTCTCTGATGGCATGGTCTTTTCCAACAACAAAGGATGAACAGACATATGCAGTATATGCCTTAAAGGAACTAAAAATATAATGAAAGAAATAACATGCAAAACAACTGTATACAATCAAGCTATATACAAGATAGACAGAAAATAATTAGCAAGGGAAAGGCACTCACATTAATAGTAATTGGCAGTGGTTTCTTGTAGGTAGGATTTGAGGTGGAATTTAAAGGAATCCAGAAAAGCCATCAGAATATATGGAGTGAGATCATTCTAGGCATGGAGAACATCTGGTAAAAATCCTTAGAATTAGGTGATGGAGTATCATGTGCAAGGATTTGTAAGGACACAGGAGTCATTAGATCAAAGAATATATGGTAGAGGGAGGTGTAATATATAAGACTGGAGGGGGAGACTAGGTCACATAAGACTTTGAATGCCAAATGGAAAATGAATTTGATTCTGGATGTGATGTATAGTAATTTTATTTTATTGAGGAAGGAGGTGATATGTCTTTGTCCTGTGGTTTAGAATAATTACTTGTATGACTGAATGGAGGATGGAATGGAGTGGGAAGAAATTTGTGGAAGATTAACTAGCAGAGAAATGCAAAAGTCCAGGAATAAGGAGATCGGAGCCTGCACCAGGGTGGTAGTAGTGTCAAAGAAGAAAAGTGGAAGTATCTGAGAGATATTACAAAGTTGAAATCAACAGTTCATGCTAAGAGATTGGACATGCGCGGGGGAGGTACATGTAAGAAATTAATGATGACAACTTGCTTTTAAACCTGGGAGACCTAAGGTATGTTGATGCCTTTGATAGTGATAAGAAAGTTTGAAAGTGGGGAGCATTTAAGATAGAAGAGAATATTAAGAAGAAGAGGGTGAACAACTAAGACATATGTTGCAAATTTCCCAAGAAGGATGAAGATTGAGCAAAGGCCATTGGATTCGGCCATTGAGATGAATTTGATAACTTTGGAGAGAGCGGATGCAGTTGAATAATGAATTTGGGTTGTAGACTGTAGAAAGTTTAAAAGAAAGCTAGAAAAGAGGAAATAGAGACAGTTATTGAAGACTGTCTTCTCAAGGAGTTTAGCTACAAAATGTAGGAAAGATATGGGACAAGCATTAATAGGGGTGGAAGGATCAAGGGAGATATTTTATAAGACTAGGTGAAAAATGAACATTTCTCTAGACAGTAGGAAAGCAACCAGTACATAGAAAAACAAACAAACACACTTGAGCATATGTGAGAGAGTAGAGTGGGCAATCTGCTAGAGGAGACATGATAGAATTTTTGATTACTTGAGCAGGTAGAAGGGTTGACCTTGGCAAGGAGATTCACCATCTCATCATGTGAGATGGTTAATGGAGGAGATAATGGTAGAAAGCATCAGGATGGTAGAAGTAAGGAAGAGGGGGAGAATAAGCTGTTATAAATCAAAGCTTACATAAACAAGGAGAAAGAATTTGTGGATTAGATAACAGGAACATCATTTGCATATGAACTGGCTAAAGCAGAAAAGAATGAAAGCACACAGAAAAAGTTGTGGTACGTGGTTGCAATGGAACACTACTGTACTATAAGAAAGGATGATCACAATGATTTTTGAAAGGAATGGAAAAACTTGCACAAAATGATGAAAAGTGAAGTAAATAGAACCAGGAGAAAATTGTATACAATAATAGTATATTGTTTTAAGAAAGACTTTGAGAGACTAAGTAATTTTTATTATTATAAATACACAAATTAAAAATAAACAACATATGAAGAGAGAGTCTATCTGGAACCAGAAAAAGAACTGATAAATAGAAGTATTTATAGAATACTTTTACATATCTGTGTAAATGATATTTGTGTCTATTGTTAACCATTTCTAGGGTAAGGTGGAGAGAAGGAAGAAGAAAAGGAAAAAAATTACATGATAACTATTATATCTTTAATAGGAAGAGCAAGTTTTACATAATAAATTTGCAGTTTTATGTATAATCATCTTGCTATTAAACTATGTTAAGGAAATGATTTTTTTATTCTCTAAATTGAAACAAAATCAATTTAAAAATCACAGAGTTGAGTAGAGAAATACATCTCAAATAAAAAAGAACAGAAGGGAAGGGGATGAGGTGAAAATGGAAAAAGAAAGACAGTGTAAAGATTCAGAGAGTGGTTGGTCATAATCCAAATAAACTTAACTCTGAAGGATAAATCCCCCCAAAAGAAAGTAAAGAAAGAGTGAAAAATGTAAGAATTTGTGATTGGGTTCTGGGAGAGGAAAGAGAAAAAAGCCAGGGGAGCAGAAGTAGATCATGCACGCATGCATACATTCATACATACATGCAAACGTATGTGATGGAGGGAAGTATACAATTTTTATCACAATTATCAATGTGAATAGAATGGACTCTCTTCCTAAAAAAGAGGATAGCAGAATACATTAAGACCAAGAAGGGCATTTGAAACATAAATATTCATGCATAAATAAAATATGTATTGGAGAAAACCTATCATGCTTCAATTGAAAAAAAGAAACAGAGGTTAAAATCATGATCTTAAAGAAGGCAACAGAAAAATAGACTTGAATTTGAGAGATAAACATGAAAAAAAGCATTATCATAAAAGGTCCTATAGATTATGAATTTATATTGGTATAAAATATATATGTCAAAATATAGCACATATGAAAATACTTTAAAAGAAAAGTTAAATGGGTTTAAGGGAGAAATAATAAAACTTTATTTGTGAGACTTCAATGTATCCTCTTTGAGATTTACATAAATCTAAAAAAAAAAAAACCCACAAAAAAAAAACAAGAAAGAAGTTAATGACCTGAATAGAATTTTAAAAAGTTAGATATGACAGATGTGGGAATTAGTGAATGAGAATGGAAGAGAGTATATATATTTCTCAAGTGTATGTCATGCCTTTACAAAAATTGATTATGTATAAGGGCATATAAACATAATAAATGAATACAAAAATATAAATATTAAATATTTTTTCCTAACCAAAATTCAATTAAATTTTATTGAATAAAGGAAAGCTAAAGTAAATATTAAACAGTAAATAGAGACTAAATAGCCTAATCATAACGAGTGAATGAGTTAAATAACAAATAATAGAAAGAATGTATATTTCATTGATGTAATGACAACAATGAGAATATTACAAAATGTTTTGGCTGTACCCAATTTTAATTTCTATTCTATTCTAATTTATATTTCTAAGCACTTTCATCAGCAAAAGGAAGAGAGAATAAAGGAAAAAATTCATTAATCAACTAAAATAAATCCTTTAAAAAGCAAGAAATTCAAAAACTCATTTAAAGACCATAATAGAAATCTTTCAAATTGCAGAAGAGATAAACACTATTGGAAAAAAAAAATGAGTTAATAAATGAAATCAGGAGCTGATTGTTGGAAAAAAGTAAGCAAATCTAAAAGACAGGCAAAACATTACTTACTTTATTTTAAAAAAATAGGAAAACAAAATTATCAGTATAAAAATGAAAAAAGAAAGTTTACGATGAAAGAAGAAAATTAAAAAAAATGATTAGAAACAGTTTTGCCCATTTACATGTCATAAAACTGACAACACAAAGGAAATAGAAGAATATTTATGAAAATATGAAATGCCTACTATAAGAAATAAGCTATGTAATGCTAACATACTGATGAAGACTAAACTTTTCAGACTTAACTTTGGAAGGAGACATAAAGTCTCTGTCTGGGCAGAGAGGGAACTTGGCATTGAGTACCAATATAACATATTTTTCTTGGGAAGCCCTGTGAAATCAGATAGGTGGTTTGTTCCTAGTGTGGTTGTGTTGAATTATATTCTCTAACTGATAATTATAAACTAATTTTTGAATGTTTTGATTAATAAATTTAGGTTGCTAACATTAGTGACTATAAGTCTAATTGATATTTCTGTTGCTCCAGTTAGCAAACATAATGTTTAACCAATTTTGTTATGTGTATCATGGATTACAGATAGGGGTGGTGGGACAGAAAATGTTTTTGTTTGTTTAATTAAAAATTTAAAAGACAAAAAAATTAAAAGAAATATAGAATTTTAGATTAGGACTGATCTCTACAGATCACCTAGTCCAATCTGCACTGTTTTATAGATTTGAAAATGGAGTAATAAGATCATTGATTCTGAACTTGAATGAAATTCAGAATGTATCGAGTCAAATCTCTCACTTTACTGGTAAGGAAACAGACGAAGATAATTCAAGAGGTTTTCCCACAGTAATACAGCAAAATATCTGAGACAGGATTTGAACTCCTCTTGACTCCTACAGGAGTGCTTTATTTACTGTGTCATCTAGATGTCCCTGAAGTACATAGATACCTTCCAGACAATCTATTTAAATACAAATCAACAAGAATGTATTAAGTAACTGCTATTTGGAAAGCACTGCGCTTGGCTCTATTGCTATAAAGACAAAAATGATTACTTGCTCGAGGTTACATGTCAGCTTCTTACTACCAACACATTTTTTTAAGTGAAAGGATGGAATGCTAGAAATAAATGTAAAAGTGGGAAAATATGGAGTGGTTAAAAAAAATATAGTATGAAAAAACGATTGTAGTGTTGAATGGGAATATAAACTACATAGGAAATTGGATTGCATATGATAAAGGGCCTTGAAAGCTATGCTGGGGAGTTTGAACTTTATTTAGCAAGCAGTAAGGTATCAGTCAAGGTTTTTGAGATAAGACATTGTTATTTTGAGATACATGCAGCAGGGTGCGTAGGATAGATATCACAGGGGTGAAGTAATGAAAGCATAGAGATGAGATAAACCGTTGGAATGATGGAGGGAAAAAGGAGGGCCTCCTATAGGTTGGAATAGGAAGGATAAAAGAGAAGAATGAGAGAGATTATTCAGTTATAGAATCAGTAGAACTCAGTAATAGTTTTAACATTGCACAAAGTCAACCTGAATTTATGCACCTGCTATGGACCGCACACTCTGCTAAGTGCAGAGGGTATATATGAAGGCCAGAAAGAAAGTGTTCACTGTTTCAATGAGCTCGTAGTGAATTAAGGAGACAATATGAGCAATAAATTTATAGATAGGATAAAATAGAGATGATCATGAAAATACTAGAATTAAGGGGAATTGGGATAAGGCTTCTTGTACTAGATGGGATTT
Source organism: Bettongia penicillata ogilbyi (assembly GCA_023548195.1). Taxonomy (NCBI): domain Eukaryota; kingdom Metazoa; phylum Chordata; class Mammalia; order Diprotodontia; family Potoroidae; genus Bettongia; species Bettongia penicillata. The sequence continues at coordinate 667,826 of JAJHZJ010000164.1, read as the reverse complement.
TAGCTGGCATTTAAAGAAAGGCAGGGCAGCAGGAGCCAGAGATGAGGAGAGAGATGATTCCACATACAGGTGACAGTTATGGAAAGTCCCAGAACTGGAAGTATGGATTACTTGTTCGAAGAACAACAAGGAGGTTGGTATCACTGGCTCACAGAGTATACATAAGGGAAAAGGTGTAAGTAGGAAGACTGGAAAGATAAGAAAGCATCAGAAGAAAGACCTTTAAAAGTGAAAGGATTTTATATTTGATCTTAGAAGAAATAGGGAGCCACTAGAGTTTATCGAATGGGGATAGAGGGTACAGAGTGTGACATGATCAGACCTGAGCTTTAGGAAGAGAAATTTGATGGGAGTGGAGGATAGACAGGAACGAAGACAGGCTTGAGACCTACAGACCAGTCACCAGGCTACAGTAACAGAAAAGCATGCACTGATGAGCAGAGTGGCAGTCTTAGAGGAGAAAAAAGGACATAATAAAGAGAGAGGAAAAAAAAACAAACAAACCAGAAGTTAGCAACTGATTGGATATCTTAGCTAGAGTAGAGTTAAAGATGACTCCTTGGTTGCAAACATGTGAGGCTAAGAGCATGGTGGTGTCCCAGATATAAATAGGGAAGTTAGGAAGAAAGGTTTTTTGGGGGAAATGGCTTCAGTTTTGGACATGTTAAGTTGAAGATTCTTATTATACATGTACCCAAAGACAAACCCAAGTATTTTAATATACTTGACTAGTAAAATGTGCTAATGTTTTTTAAGCAATTTTTTAAAAAAAGTTTCCACTCACTCAATATAAATGGTGTTTATTTTGTCTAAGAGCATCTAGTATTAGTGATTTAGCGAAGTGCATTTCTCTTACCTATCAGAGTCTGTTTACTCCAAAGGATGAATTTACAATCTCATTCAGTTGCTTAAGAGATCTAATTCAACAGAAATCTGGGATGCTTTCTTCATTCCTTAGAGGATAGGGTATTCCCTGGAGTGGAAGATATTCCTGCCAGGTGCCAGACATGGAAAGTACAACAACATTTTAGCCACCCTGTCTGAACCTGGAGTTTCTAAGTCATATAGACTAATAAAAGATTTGTACCCTGAGCAAGTTTTTGTGTTTCCAAAGGTTAGCAAGAATAAGGAGAAAGGTAACTTCCTCAAGCATATGAAGTTCCTAGTTAAGGTCTTTGAGATTAAATATGTGACACAGGGAGGCCTAATCCAAGAAGCAGTAACTCTTGCCACTTTTTATATGGTGCTAGTTACTGTTTCTATTGGCAGTAAAAGTTATTCTACCCTGAGGGCTTTTGGCTTTTCCTTACAAAAAGATAAGGGCATAACTGAGTGAGAAAGCCATTGGATTCCCAGTTAAAAGACACTAAAGAGTGACAGAGCACTGGCTGCTATTAGGAATGAGGAAAGACTGCAAGATGAGTTGCTGTAGAAAACAACACTGGATATTTCTTGGGAGCAAAAGAGTATTTCAAGAGAGGAATATTTAGAGACCCATTGTTAGAGAAGCCAGGATTCTTTCTTCACTAATAGGTTTGGTGTCCACTTTACTGACCACCTAATGTAATCTATAGAAGGAGAAGATATTGTATATTTAGATCTGAGTTTGATGAGAATTTTACAGATCTTTTGGATAGGGATACTCATTAAAGGATTTCTCATATGGTTATAATGACAACTAGTCTTTATAGTGCTTCAAGTTTTCCAAAATACTGTTCAAATATGATGTCATTTGATACTCATAACATCCCTGAGCGAAAAATGCTGTCATTATCTCCATTTTACGAAGGAGAAAACTAAGGCAGAGAGAGGCTCAATGACCTTCTCAGTGTCACATATCTATTAAGTGTCTGAGCTCAGATTTGAATCTAGGGCTTACTTAGGTCTAGCCTATTATATATAGACAAAGCAAGTCATTTAACCTCTGTCAGTCTCAGTTTCCTCTTCTGTAAAATGGGGATAATGATAGCACCTATCTTGAAAGATTGTTTTGAGTGTCAAATGTGATCATATTTATAAAAAGTCCTTAGCACAGTGCCTGGCACATAGTAGTTATTATCTATATATCCATATTTATATCTATATCTACATCTACATCTATGTCTATATCCATATCATCTATATCTATTTATATCTATATCTATCTAATACATATATACATGCACACACAAACACACATACACACACTTGTTCTCTTCTTTTCCTCCTATCACCATCATCAGTACCACAGGTTCAGTTTCCTTCAATATTTTGGTAAATCTTTCCTTCTTTAATAGTATGAAGTACCTGTTTGCCATTGGGAAGTCTGTCAGGATATAAGGATAGATTGCACCAATTTCCTAAATGGGGATTTCAATTCAAGTGATGTCAGAAAATCCTATTCACTATAGTTAGGCCCTTCCTTGATTAAACACTCAATCAACATTCTGTGTGCCAAGAATAAAAGGATAAATATAAAAGTTCTTGCCTCAAGAAGCTCACATTCTACCTGAGCAACATGTACATGTATAAGTATTTTTAGGTTAGATATGGAAGATAATCCTAGAGAGACAGGCACCAGAACTATGGTTTGGGGCAGCAGTCTTCATGAACTGGTACAGCACTTAGCATCATTCCTACCCATCACAGATGTTTAATGGATGCTTATTAACTGACCAATGAAAGACCCTGGAACAAAGGTTAAAAATCAAGCCCTGTCATAAGAATTAGAAATTTGAGGAAGAGGTGATTTGAGGTTCAGATAGGAAATAAAGAATTTTGTTTTGGATATTCTAAAAGGAAAAATAAACTCTAAATTACTTTTAAAGTAAATAGTAGAATGGTCAGAACAGTCTCTAGTTAAATTAAGTCTAGAAGGCTGAACTTCTAGCCTTAAAAGCATGTGCTTTAATTCACATGCATTTGTCAAAGTACCTTTGAGTATAATGTTTTTAGGTTATAACTTATCAAGGATTCAGGCTAACGCAGGCCATTTGTGGCAGACAATGATAAATTGTCAAATCACTCGGTTTAAATCCAGATGACACCACAGGATACATTGGCCAACTAGTATCAAGAGATGGCCGCAGACTCCAGGGATTTGCAAAATCCCCTTCAGTCAGGTAGAGCTATTGACTGTTATCTTATTCAAAGGGCTGAACTTGGCTTTGTTTTTCCCTGAAAAAGTGCTCCTTTCACAAGTTCAGTTTTTGGAGGTTTATTAATTGTAGTAAGAATAGAAAAATTCATTTCCTTCCCATAGTAATATGTATCATATATTTGTTTTAATCGATAATTTCCAAGGTCCATTTTAAATAGGAATCTAGGGAAAAGCCTCTGGTAAAGCCAGGTGAGTAAACTGAGTGATTGTATCAATGAAAATTCTGTGTGTCAGCATTAAGATGTTTATTGGGAGGCCTGAAAAAGAACTTTTATTTTTTTTAAAGTATGTAATTTTTTTTGTTTTTCAGTTCTCCATATTCACTTCCACAAGAATTTGAATTCAAAATTTTCTCCCCATCCCTCCCCATCCCACATCCCAGGACAGCATGCACCCCATTTACGCCTTCTTCCAGTCTGTCCTCCCTTCTATTACCCACGCTTCTTCCATCCCCTTCCCCTCTATTTTCCTGTTGGGCAAAATAGATTTCTGTACTCCATTGCCTGTATAGCTTAATTTCCGGTTGCATGCTAAAACAATTTTTAACATTCATTCTTAAAGCTTTGAGTTCCATATTCTTTCCCTCCTCCCCACCCACCCTCATTGAGAAAACAAGCAATTCAATACAGGTCATACATGCATAACCATGCAAAGCACTTCCATAATGGTTATGTTGTAAAAGATTGGCCACATTTCCCTCTGTCCTATTCTGTCCTCCATTTATTCTATTCTCTCCCTTGACCCACAATAATATTTGCTTCTGATTATCCCTTTCCCCAATTTGCTGTCCCTTCTATTATCCTCCCTCTCCTATCCCCATCCCCCATCCCTTCCTGCAGGTTAAAATAGATTCTATATTCAATTGAATATGTGTTATTTATTCCTCCTTAAACCAGATCCCATGAGAGTAAGGCTCACTTGTTTTCTTTCATCTCCCCATTTTTCCCCTCCATTGTAAAAGCTCTTTCTTCCTTCTTTTATGTGAGATGATTTATTACATTATACCTCTCCCTTTCTCTTACTCCTAGTATATTCCATTCAACAGTAAATTTTATTTTTTTAGGTATTCTCCCTTCGTATTCACCTCACCCTGTGTCTGCTGTCTATGTATGTGTATAGATATATGTATATGTATGTGTGTATATCACATATATCTATATCTATCTATCTACACACACACACACACACACATACACACACATAGGGTGTGTTGAGGGAGGACCAGTACCTTCGGTTGATGGCTGCTGAGCCCTTTTCTGGGCTCTTTCCACCTTTGGTGTCCATTTGTTCCACCTAACTCTCACCTGTGGCTCCAAGAAACTGCAGCATGCTTAGTGGTCACACCCCAGGAAATCATTTTGCCAGATGGGCCAAACTAGGTTGAGGGTATCTAAAGATTTTCAAACCCATTGGTGAGTTAGGGGGCGTCTATCACGGGCATGTGAAGACTTCATTTGGTGGAATGGGTGGATGAGAACAATTTGTTCCAACGGCCATGAAGGCAGATGAAGCAGGCAACATGGAACTCTTAGAGCTTGGTGAGACACTGAAGACGCCAAGATTATTCAATGCATCTTGAGCCATCATCAATCATCTTGACTCTATCCTGACACTAGACTATGATGACTCAGGAGGAGAGAGTGAGGCTGACATTTTGTGTAACTCTGCCTCACTTAAATACAACTTACACATGAATTCAAAGACATCATCCATACCATTTCACTATTATGCCTCAGAGTCCTGTGGCTACAGGCAAGTGATGAAGCAACAGGTGCAGATACACTGGGAGCTGTAGTCACAACCCTGCACACATGTGGGTGGCTCAGGCCATAGGATTATTTCTCACCATTGGTACATGGAATGTGTGCACATTAACAGACAACATAAAATCCAGTAGAACTGAAAGAAGAGCTGCTCTTGTTGCTAGAGAACTCAACAGGCATCACATTCAAATAGCAGTCCTGAGTGAAAGAAGGTTGGCAAATGAAGGCCAGCTTACTGAAGCAAGAGCTGGATATACTTTTTTCTGGAGTGGGGGCAGTGAAGTGATGTGCCCTGAAGCTGGTGTGGGTTTTGCAATCAAAACTAATCTAATCAGCCAACTGATATGTATGCCAAAAGCAGTGAATGACAGGCTCATGACAGTGCAATTGCCACTCACAGGAAAACACCATGCCACCATCATCAGTGCCTGTGCTCCCACCATGACAAACCCTGATGAAACCAAGAAAAATTTTATGCAGATCTAGAGACCCTTATTGTCAATGTACCAAAAGAGGACAAACTTATAATCCCGGTGACTTTAATGCTAGAGTAGACTCACACTACCAGACTTGGCAGGGAATCCTAGGGAGGAATGAAGTTGTAAACATCAATAGTAATGGTCATTTACTGCTGAAGACTTCTGCATTACATGATATTCTCATCACCAACACTGTCTTCCATTTACCTAAACCCAATAAAACTTCATGGATGCACGCTTGCAGCAATCACTGGCATCTAATAGGCTATGTGATTGTAAGGAGAAGAGACAGACAAGATGTGAGAGTTACAAAGGCAATGTGTGGAGCAGAATGCTGGATGGATCATAGACTTATCCTTTCAAGCTAAATATTCACATTCATCAAAAGTGCTGCCCCCAAAGCAAAATGACTACCCGAAGAATTAATGTCAACAAATTAGAGCTCTTCTCTGAGTGTGAACAGTTTGTTGCTGACTTGGAGGGGAAGTTGAGCCAACACACAATTGGCAACCGTGGAGCAGAAAAGGAGTGGGCAGCTTTCATAGATTTGGTGTACAGCACTGAAGTTGCTAATTCGGGTCAGAACACTTGCAAACACCAAGACTGGCTTGATGAAAATGATGAGGAAATTCAGAAGCTGCTAAATGAAAAAGAACTCCACAGGATTTACCAGCAGGATAGTTCATCCACCTCTAAGAAGGCAGCATTTAATTCCATCAAAAGCAAAGTTAGAGAGATGCAGGATTCCTGGCTCAGTAAGAAGACAGATGAAATTCAGTTTTATGCTGATAGTAACAATCCAAAGTGCTTTTATGATTACCTGAAAGCTATTTATGGGCCAAAAACCTATGGTGCATCACAACTGTTCAATGTTGATGGAGCCACATTGATTAATGATGAAGACATGATCCTAGAAAGATGGGCTGAACACTTCCATAGTGTTCTCAACAGACCATCATCAATCAGTGATGAGACTATTGACCACACACACACACACACACACACACCACTCTTTCTCCCTTCTTCTTCTTATCCCTCTTTTTGTTCGTCTCTCAGAACCAGGTTAGTATTATTTCAGCAGCAGAAAGTAGAACAGGCCTCAACTTTTTTCCATTTGCTGGAAGAGGCCTGTCTATTCCTTCCATTCTCCTGGACAGAAAGGTGGAGGAGGTGCCAAGCCTCTCAAGCTCTCATTTTCAGTATCAGACTTGTGTGTGAGACATTTCAAAGAAACACTAAGCTGGCCTCCTGTTTCCTCCCACCCAGCCTTTAGGGCTTAATAAGATTTTGCTCCCCTTGGAGTCCAACCCCTCCCCCCCCCCACCCCCAGGTTTCTCCACCTTCCTCTGCAGTCCTCCTGGGAAGTTGGTGGATGAGGTGTGGTGACTCATAGGAAATGGGAGGCATATGCAGACTAGAAGACAGGCAACTGGCAGAGACCCCTGTGACCTCCATTCACTGCCTTGGACTTTATGAAGAATTATCCTGGGGTCAGTTATTGGCTGGGTGGCAGGGCACATTGATGCCTAGACTCATTTCTATTCTTTTAATTGGTCTTCCATGTGGGTGTTCACTGAAGCCTCTTGTACTGACTGACCTGGGGGCTGAACACTAATATTCTCCCTTCACCTTGATGTCCTGGAAGATAGTGGATGGGCATCTCTGGGAACAACAAGACCCAGAGTGTTTGGGGAGGGCTGAAAGGAGAAACACAGTGCTGTCTGGAGCAGACCTTAGGGCTCATCTCATTCTGAGGGCTGAGAGTTCCAAGACAGGAGACTGGGACAGGCCTCCTCCTTCCTACTGTGATAGTTGATGGGATGCAGTCATGGCACCCTCCTTCCCCATATTTCATTACTAAGTCTTAGCACACACTACCCTACCCAGACTCTATCACCAGTATCTAGATGTCTTAAACCAAGTTTGAGCTTAACATACCCCCTTCCTCCTAGGGTATGGAGAATCTGGTGCTGCTACCCAAGTCTTAACAGTCCCTACTACACTTCCAATGCTGGCACCTACCACAAGCACTGAATTCACTTTAATCACAGGTTCTGTCTCTTTTCCCTAAACAAGACAGGGTTTCAGGGGCCGTAATCAGCACCAGTCTCCTGGACTGTTAGACTAGGTGAGCTGCATTTTCTTTTCTTGGAAGAGTTTAAACAAGAAATTCCAAGTGAACAGGGCATCTCTGATGACTCCGTGGCTGCCCAACACTTGATCATGGGCTCAACTGAAAGATGTGGTGACTGAGGATGGAAGCAAAGTATTTTATTTTGTGTAATCTTCTATAGCCTATAGTAGACCTATCCCTTTTCCTCCAAGGTTTACCCTACCACCTACCACCCCTGGCAGCCCACTACCCTGTTGGGCCCTGACGAAGTCAGACAGGGTGATATAGCCCAGCTTAGCATTGGGTGCCTTTGTGAACCACCTCCCTCCTGCCTGACCTGTCCCTCATTCCTCATCACCAGGAGAGAGGTCTGGGCCATTTTTTAAGTGTTAGCTTCTCATCTTTGAGGTAGGCCCTGAGGTCTGGCACAGCTTAGGGAATGTTCCTGGGAAGTCATACCTAAGGGAAACAGCAGACCATCCACTCCAGCTTCTAGTGGGGACAATGATTTGCCTTGGGTCATATTGGCAGAACTAGCACTGAAACCCAGTGAAGGGACATATACAATCCAGAAGACAGGTGAGAGCACTGCTGATTGGCCTTTCAGGATGCTGGCAGCTTTGTGTTAATGTGGGGGAGGGGAAGGAAAAGAGGAAGAAGAAAGAAAATCCAGCTACTTTACCATCTCCCCACTCCTTAGGATTTGGGGGTAGGGGGCCAGAGAAGGAGGAAGAATGAAACCACCCCATCCCTTCCATATCCTGTCTTCCCCAGAGATAAGACTTATTCTGTCTTATCTCTCTGTCTTCTACCCCTGGCTTGGTATTGGGATCAAAAGTTCCTGAGGCAGGACCTCCAGCTCTCCCCCCACACACTACCACCCTTCTCTGCTAGGAAGAGCTTTGCACACTCCCTGGGGGCTGGGGCCTGCCCTTACCTGATGCTGTGAAGGAGGATACTATGCCTGACCATCACACCCTTCCCCACCAGCCCCTAGTGTGCAGATGCTCAAAGCTGCAGCTCCCCACTTTGTCATAACTGTCTCCAAAACTGAAATGTATATTTTTGCTAAGAGCCCCAGTTTTCTTTGTTTTTAATATGAATAATGTACACAGGTGGATGGAATTCTAAATAAATGGGAATTAAATATATGAGCTGACTGACCCTAAAAAAATATTTTCTCTTTGACCTGGGAACACTGGAATTTGACTACAATATTCCTGAGAATTTTCCTTTGGGATCTCTTTCAGAAGGTGATCAGTGAATTCTTTCCATTTCTTTTTTTTTTAATCAGAGTTTTCAGGTAGACTAATAATTTTTAAATGATCTCTCCTGTATCTATTTTTCAGGTCAGTTGTTTTTCCAATGAGATATTTCACATTGTCTTCTACTTTTTTCATTTTTTTGGTTTTGTTTTATAATTGGTTTGTTTCTCATAAAGTCATTAACTTCTGTCTGCTTTATTCTAATTTTTAAGGAACTATTTTCTTCAGTGAGCTTTTGAACCTCTTTTCTCATTTGGCCAATTCTTCTTTTTAAAGCATTCTTCTCCTCATTGATTTTTTGGACCTCTTTTTCCATTTGGGTTAGTCTATTTTTAAAGGTGTTATTTTCTTCAACATTTCTTTAAGTGTCCTTTAGCAAGCTGTTGACTTGCTTTTCATGATTTTCTTTCATCACTCTCATTTCTCTTTCCAATTTTTCCTCCACCTCTCTTTCTTTATTTTCAAAATTCTTTTTTGAGCTCTTCCATGGCCTGAGATCATTGCATATTTTTTTTTGGAGGCTTTTGATGCAGAAGCCTTGACTTTGATGTCTTCGTCTGATGGTATGCTTTGTTCTTTCTAATCTGAAAGGATGAAAGAAAATACCTTTTCATCCAGATAGTAACCTTCTATAGTCTTATTTTTCCCTTTTTTTGGCATTTTCTCAGCCATTTACTTGACTTTTGAGTCCTTTGTCAAGTGGAGGGTATACTACCCTAGACTTCAGAGGTTTTGTGTAGCTATTCTCTGGGATATCTCTAGAGACCTGTAAGTTCTCTGTTCCTCCAAGGTGGCATAATCAAGGGAGAGGAGTTTGCTCTTCTCCTGGCCTGCATTTTGGTCATGAGCAACCCACAAACACTCTTTTCTGTCCTGGAATTGCAAGTTGGGTTCCTTCTCCACAAACACCACCAGTTTCTCCATGCCAGTACTTCTCCTCACCTCCTCACCCTAGAACCTACACTCAGGACTGAGACCAAAGTCAGTTGCTCAATTCCCCAGGGTTTTTAGGCTGAGGGCTCCAAAAGTGGAAGCTGCTGCAGCAGTAGCTGCCACTGCTCTGAGGCTGGGTCTGGGTCTGGACTGCACTCCCTTCTAACTCAGGTGAAAGAGCTTTCTTACTAACCTTTGAAACTTTCTTTGGCATTTGTGGGTTGAGAAATCTGGGAACCATAGTTGCTATCCATGATTCCACACCCTGATGCCTGCTGGCAGTCCTGTCTGTGCTACATGGCCCAGGCTTGGCTACACTCTGATCTGAGCCCAGATGCGATAAACTCTTCCTGTTGTTCTTCCAAGCTGTCTTGGTCTGGAAATCTGTTTCACTCTGTCATTTTGTCACTTCTTCTGCTCTAGGATTTGTTTGGAGTCATTTTTTACAGGTATATTATGGGTTATGGGGGGAGAGCTAGAGTAGGTCTGTCCTTCTACTTTGCCATCTTGGCTCTGCCCCCTGGAAAAGAACTTTTAATATAATATAACAAATTAGTAATGATATCTCAAGATATTGGATATCAGTGCTTTGTCTAGGTAGTTGATCTATAGCAACTAGATAAAAACAGGAGAAATTCAATCATTCTGCTTTGGTGGTGGTGGTAGTACTCACTTCTTGATGAAAAACAGGTTTCTGAAAATATAGACTCCTCAACTTTCCATCAAGAAGATCTGGGTTCAAATTCTGACTCAGATACTTACCAACTGTATTATCCTGGGAAACTATCTCAATAAATCAACAAATATTTATTCAGAGCCTGCTATATGCCAGGCACTGTGCTAAGTATTGAGGATACCAAAAGAGGCAAAAAACAGTCCTTCTCATCAAGGAACTCCCTCAGCCTAATTTTCCTCATCTGTAAAATAGGGATAACAATAGTACCTACCCCTCCGGGTTGTTGTTAGGATAAAATGACATAATGAATAAGTGAGAAAAATAAATAATAATTAAGTCATATACAAGTACTATCATCAGTTGTTTTGGAATGCCCAGCTACTAGGTGTTGCACTAGGCAGTTCTGCTAGCTAGTCTCCAGGCTGCTCAAAGCAAAGAACATGTCTTAGAAAAAGTAACCTTTTAATTTATTTTAAAATTTCTTTTGCTTAATAATATTTTATCTTTTTCCAGTTACATGTAAAGATAGTTTTTAACATTCACTGTCATAAGATTTTGAGTTCCAAATTTTTTCCTCCCTCCCTCCCAAGATAATAAGCAATCAAATAGAGATTATACATGTATAGTTCTATTAAACATTTCCACATTAGTCATGTGAAAAAAGGAGGACAAAGGGAAAACCATGAAAAAGAGAAAGCAACAAAAAAAAGTGAAAATAGTATGCTTTGTTCTGCGTTAGAACTCCATGGTTCTTTCTCTGGATGTGAATAGCATTTTCCATCATGAGTCTTTTAGAATTGTCTTGGATCATTGCATTGCTGAGAAGAGCTAAGTCTATCCTAACTAATCATCACACAATGCTGCTGTTAATGTGTACAATGCTCACTTTACTCAGCCTCAGTTCATGTGTCTTTCCAGGATTTTCTGAAGTCTGCTGTAACACCAATCATGACAGCACTGAGGATTCATGCTGTGAATGAATTCAAGGATCTAATTGCATAGTGTAATGAACTCTATGTTTTCAGCAATAAACTCAACATTGTTCAGTAAAGTAAAGCATAACATTCATTGCAACATCTTTAATCAATACTAAGTGTGGTCCTCTTTCAAAATACCACACCATCCACCCGTAGCTCACATTAAGAACAATCTTCTTAATTAATACCAAGTATCCAACTAAAGTCTTCTTTCCTTGTAACTCAGGGTTGACTTCCAAGACCCAAAGCCTTTCCTCTCTGAGCTGTCTGCTCCTGACTCTCTCCTGGATTTATGGGCAGGCAGCTCTCTGCTCTTGTTCCATGTCTCAGCTCAGGGGGACTGCTTCACTCCACAGCTTCTGCCTCTGGGAAAACAAAGCTCAACAGGCCAACAATAACACTAGCACATACCTCCAGCACCTTCATCTCAGTTCACCTCCAAAGTCCAGATGCTCTGTGATTAACAACTCAGTACACTTTAATAGCTCTCAAAATGGGCTAAGCCTCATGGGTATGTTTCTGGGTTATAGCTCTATTCACTTTCAAAGTTCAAAGGCTCCTTCAGCAATCCTCTGCCATCAGAGGTCTCCTCTCTCAGACCTGGAAGGTCTCCTCCCAGCTCAGAGTTCTCCTCCAGTCTCTCAGGTCTCTTCCTTGTTCTCAGGTCTCCTCTCAGCTCTCTTCTTCTCAGTGTTGGCTCATCCCTTCAATACTGGCTCTCTCTGCCTTTTTGCATCATTCTCCTGGGACATTTTGGGACTCAGGGGGTGGAGTTGTCTATGGTTGGGGATGGGAGGCAGACACAGTGTATATATAGAATGCCAGGCTCAGAGTCAGGAAGATTCATCTTTATGAATTCAAATCTGGCCTCAGACATTTAAGCTGTGTGAACCCTGGGCAAATCACTTAACCTTATTTGTCTCAGTTTTATCATCTGTAAAATGAACTGGAGAAGGAATGGCAATCCATTTCAGTATCTTTGCCAAGAAAACCCTGAATGGGGTCAATGAAGAGTTAGATACAGCTGAAAAATGACTGAACAATAGGAATTGTGAGGGATTGAAATTCCTGTGATTTCTTTATAGTCACCTGGGCCATTTTATACAACCTTTTGCCTACTTAGAGATAGGAATAATTTACCTGGTGCCTTTTTTCTCTAGGTCAGTGGTTGTTAGCCTTTGTGTATGTACATGTGTGTGTGTTTGTATATGATGGTGTTTTTGATTATCTTGTGAAGTTTTGAGACCCTTTCTGTAAATAATGTTTAAAACGCATAACATACAAAGGGTTACAAAGAAAACCATTATTAAAATAAAGATGTAATATTTTTCCCATACAAGTTTATAGACCCTCTGAAATCTACCTACAGATGGAATAGGGGGTTGAGAACCTCTGCTGTAGGCAAAACATTCTCTTTTTTCTCTTCACTCCTTCTACCAAAAAAGAAAAAAATTCAAAGTAAGGTAAGAATTTATCTGATATTCTCCTTTTACCAGAAAAAAGATCTGCAGTAGAATCTTAAGAGAGTTTGAAGTCCCTTACTACTACTGTATCTTGCAGTTATACTGACTTAATGATTTACATAGGGAATTAGCTCATTTTTCATTTCTACCATTTGTCTGAGAGATCTATAGTATATTTATACCATTATTATACTTTTCCCCCCTCCTCTCCTCCCCTCCCCTCTGTTCTCCTCCCCTCCCTTCCCTCCTCTTCTCTATTCTTCTCTACTCTTCTCTATTCTTTTCTCTATTCTTCTCTACTCTTCTCTTCTCTATTCTTCTCTTCTCTCCTCTCCTTCTCTTCCCTCCCCTTCCCTTCCCTCCTCTTCTCTATTCTTTTTCTACTCTTCTCTCTTCTTTTCTCCGTTCTCTTCTCTATTTTCTCTTCCTCTATTCTTCTCTACTCTTCTCTATTCTTCTCTACTCTTGTCTTCTCTATTCTTCTCTACTCTTGTCTTCTCTATTCTTCTCTACTCTTTTTTTCTCTACTCTTCTCTATTCTTCTCTACTCTTTTCTTCTCTATTCTTCTCTTCTCCATTCTTTTCTCTTCTCTACTCTTCTCTATTCTCTTTTCTATTCTTCTCTATTGTTCTCTTCTCAATTGTCTTCTCTATTCTTCTCTTCTCTTCTTTCTCTCTCTCTCTCTCTTTCTCTCTCTCTCATTGATATTCATTATCAATGAAAAGTCATGTAGTGTAGTGAGTATAAGGCTACTTTTGAAGTTGTGAAGACCAGAGTTCAGGCCTTACCTCTGCCATACACTGTCCATGTGACTGTAGTGGGGAAGCATTTAATATCTAATCTCTCAGGTAACTCTCCAAGATTAAAAATTAATCATGAATTCTTGATTTGAAGTTATTCCATACATGGGTGAAATCATTGGTCTGAAGAAAATGAAATAAAATAGTTTTTAATCCCAACCCCTTTATATAAGAGTAATTTCTTCAAATCACAACAAAAAGTGATTTATTTCTGAAAATATTTTAGGAGAACACAAACTGACTAATGTGACTAAGTCAGATTTTCATTCCGTCTATATAAGATACTGAGACACTGGAAAGACTTAAGTAAAATGAAATTTTCCCTCATAAACATAAAGCACAAAAATGGTGAAAAAATATAGTGTTTCAAATATAAGCTTTTCAATTTCAGGGCCTTTCTTAATGACCTGCCTATTATTAACCCTATTCCATTCAATCTTCTCTAATGAGCTTAAAGGATTGGGGAAGTATAAATGAGGTAAAGAGAAAAAGAGGAAGGCAGAGAGAGAGAAAGAAAAAGAAATGAAGGAATGAAGCAAAGACAAGTAGGAGTAAGGGAATGAAGGAAGGAAGACAGGCAGGCAAGAAGGAGGAAAGGGCAAGAGGGAGTGAAGAAGGGAGTGTTGAGGTTTGGGGGACTTGGGATCCCAAAATGTCAACACCCCAGGCTCTGCCTGAATGAATTTGACTCAAGACTTCTTTTAGCCAAAGGAAAACAAAGTTTATTAAAGATCTGTCATATTGGGTAGACGCTTAAGAAGCCTCACCATTTCTGACACTTGTATTGACAAGTGAGCCAGACGGAATCTGAACTAGATTGAATCTGAGCACCTTCATGGAGACAAGAAGGATCTTACATGCAGAAAGACTGAGAGGGATCTAAGGGTGCTCTAGTAGTCTGGGAGGAAGGGTTTAGGGAGGGTCTTGAGGAGGACTCTAAGGAGGATCTTGATAGGATTGGGGTGACTAGAGGTCAGAACCTAGAGAGTGTGGGATTCTAATGGGATCAAAGGTGGGAAGCAGCTGGAGGCAATCGGGAGGGAATAGACAATGGAGGGCTGGGCTAGATTAAGGGTATTTTGATAGGATCAAGGATGGGAAGCAGGTAGAGGCATTTAGACAAAGTGCAAGATTCATAACTTCAGGTGATGTCACAAGTGGGACTTGAGGTGAAGATCAAGTGAGGAGGAGAATTCAAGGGGGTTCCCAGAGCCTATACCACACCAGGAGAAAGTAAACAGAAATCCAGTCTATAGACTAGTAAATTTGACTTGGATTCTTGGGAAAATTCTAAAATGGATCGTTGAAAAAAATTATTAAATTATTTAGCAAAGAAATCAGCAATCGTAGAAATACCAGTGTTGTCTCATCACGAATAGATTATTGAGTCATTATTTTTTAAAATAGGGTTAGAATACTGATGAATTAGAGGACTGCTATCGATATAATTTACCAAGAATTTAACAATTATTTGTTAGAGTATATCATACCATTCTCCTGAAAAACTATGGAGAAATGTGGATTAGATGATAATACAATGAGATAAATATAAAACTAATTAGATAGCAAGACTCAAAGAGTAGTTTTTAATGGTTCAGTACAAACTTGGAGTGCCTAGTGGAGTGCCTTAGGGATCTGTGCTTGACTCAGTGTTGTTTAACATCTTTTAATCTGCATTGTGGATAATAGCATAAATGGCATACTCATGTCATTTGCATATGACAGGAAACTAAGAGGGATGAATAACTAAAAGAACCAGAATTCAAGAAGGCTCTTGACAGGCTAAAACATTGGGCTTAGTCTGATAAGATGAAATATAATAGAGACAAACCTTTCAGCCAAAAATAACCCTCTTCAGGAAAACCCCTCAAAAGTATAGGGTGGTGAGATAGAGGGTGGGACATTGTACATGGAAATTTGTTTTCTAGAAAGTTCTGCGGATTTTAGGGAACCACTAGCTCAATATGAGTCAAAAGAGTTTTATGACAGGATAAAAACCTAACATGACTTCAGGGACACATTTTCAAGAATAGGTCCTTCCTGCTTTGCCCTGGTCAGATGAGATATTGGTGATATCATGTTGGAGAAGGACACCAATACGATGTAAAATGTCCAGAGGAAGGAAAACAAGAAGGTAAAGGTGCTTAAGTGCATGTCCTATGTGCATAGGTGAAAAGAATTAGAGAAGTTTAGTGTAGAGATATGTAGACTGAGGGAGAGAGGGAAAAATGATAACATTTTCCTAGGATTTTCATGTGGAAGAGAGACTGGATTTGTAGAAGAGAGGTTGGATTGGTTTTGTTTGCAATAAATAACCCCCATGCAAACAGAAACACACAAAGAATTGAGAGCAGTGGGTGCAAGTGAAAAAGAACCAAATTTTGGCATGATGTGAAGGGAAAAAACAAACAAAAAAAATCCTTCTTCCAATTTAGAATTGTTCCAAAATAGAATGTGTTGCTTCAGAGAGTTACCCTCATTAGAATTCTTCATACCAGATAAATACTTGAGTACATAGTAATATCTGTTCTTAAATGTTAAAGAAGGTCTTTTTTAACTCTAAAATTCTATGATTCTCTTAATATATTAGTATTACCATATTAGTCAACATTTTAGTATTAGAAAGTAAGTATATAAGGTTATTACCTATATATCATGCATGGTACAATCATTTTGTTTACAATACAATGTTTTGTTAAGCATATGTAATAATAATAATAATAATATATAACATATGTGCACAGTTATTCTTACTGACAGCAACTTGGCTTACAAATTTAGCATTAGAAGGGACTTTAAAGGTCATCTGGTTCAGAGGTGTCTAACTCCCTGCCTGCTGGCAACACTGCAACCCACAAAACTTCCAAGTGTGGCAGAAACCAGATTAAAATATAATTTGGAAATATTTAACAAAATAAATAAAAATGCAGTGTAACATAGATCATGTAAATTTGTATTTTTCTATATCAATAGACCTCCTATTGAGATCTGTTTCTCTTTGAATTTGACCCTACTGATCCATTCAAATTTCTTCATTTTACAAAAGAAGAAACTGAGAACCTGGGAGAGTAAATAACTTATCCAGTTGACACAGGTAGTAAATGGTGAAGCTAAGATTTAGATAATGTAGAGAATCTATAAATTCTTTAAAATTTCTACATTCCTTCCATTGAGTCACACATTTTTAATTAAAATAATAACATGTTTATTAGAAATTTCAGGCTCACAATTGGTCAGTCAATAAACATTTATTAAATGCATAGTATGCATTAGACAATGTGTTATGTGCTATGGATTTAAAAAAATGGTAAAATATAATCTCTCCTCTTAAGATGATAAAAATTTAGTGGGGGAGACAACATGCAAATAACTACGAACAAGGAAGTTGCGTTGACTACAAATTAGAAATAATTAATACAAGTAAGACACTAGAATTAAGAAGGAAAGGCTTCCTGTAGAAGGCATGATTTCAGCTGGGACTTGAAGAAAATTAGGGGAGCCAGGAAACAGAAATTCCAGGAAGGAAGATATTCTATACATAGTAGATAGCCAGTGAAAATGCCTAGAATTAGGAGTTGTGTTCTGGCTCTACTTGCTTACTCCCAAAGATACATAGGTAGTAAGTGGTAGAATCAGAATTCACATTCATGTCCTATGACTAAGTTAAACACTCTTTCTATTGCACCTGTGAAGATTCATTTTCCCTTCTACATAATGGTGGCAGAGGAAAATGGTGATAGAGGTCATAGAGGAAAGAAGATTTAAAAAAATCATGAAGTTCATAGAACACTAAAATGGGACTCTTGGTGGAGGGTATGCAGTTGGATAGAAGACATGAATGGGATCGCTATTGTATTTAGGGGAAATTCTTGAAGGGACATAGATGACAGTGGGTTGGCCCCAGAGTTGAATGGGAGGAGAGAATGGATTAGAATGAATTTTGGTAATTTTGGAATACTTTAAAAATCCCCTACTATTTCCTGAAATAAAACAAAGAAAGGAAGCACCAAGATTTTCCAGGTGACAATATATAGTTGAAAATTATAGAATACCATACCCTCTGAAGAAATTTGATAGTGTATCCTGGGTTTGGAGGGCAAATTTTAAGTGACTGATGAGATGAAGAATCTTTTACCTTTCCTCTAACATTTAGGATTAAATGCTCTCTAAATGGATGATTATGCTGTATCATCACAGCACGACTCAAAATTAAAGCATAGTCCAACTCTTTTATATTAAAAGGAAGTTTATTGAAGGATATAATAATATGGTAAGCTGTGTTTTGAGATTATTGGCAAGGATATTGGAATCACTTCCAATGTAAACACCACTGATAGCCCTCCCAGACCAATGACGAATCTTTCCATCTTCAGACCAATAAAGACCCCCCACAATGATGAAGAACAGCACAGAGGTTGTTTGTTTGAAACGGCTAGCTGAACTCTTTTTTGTTTACATAGAAAACTCAGTTGGTCTGATATGAAACAGTAAGGTCTCAGGATTGATCTAGGTTTGGAGAGTTGAACTGATTTATTATCCTTTGGTTTTTAAGGGCAAGGGCATGATGAAAATTGCTGACCTAATGAATGGTCTTTGGGGATGCTCTATTTTTATCAAGCATCCAGCAAGCTTAGGAGATGGCTGTTTCTCAGGGTGGATCATTTATCTTAGAGAAGAGTCAGAATCGTCATAATGCCTAGCTCAGAAAGAGTTGCTGTTATCTCACTGGATTTGAAGATGACTTATCAAAACAGATCAGGCAACTTATCTTTCTAGGCCTCTCACAGAACTTAGAAATGCTATAGGCAGAAAAAAATGAACTTATAGCAAGTGACCATAAAAGTTGCCTGAAGATAAAATACTGAAAAAAGAATCTCACACTAATAAACTTTATTATTACTTTTTAATAAACAGTATTCTTACAATGTCTACATAAGGTCTCATATTTTCTTGAAATTCTCATAGGAGTACAAGACCTATTATAGAACATTTATGTAATAGAGACAAGAACTGCCCAAGTCAAACGGGGCTGGTTGTGATGTAACAAGTTATAACAAAATTTATGGAAGCAGACCATGGACCTATTGAAGAAGAATTTAAGGTTTACACAGTAACTACTCACCTAGATCCATGGTCCCTAAAATGCTTGCTATATTTAGATTTCTAAATAATATTAAATAAATATGCTCTAGCTTTATCTTTAAATATCACAAAAATTGCTGAATTTTCTGATGAGAAATTTTGTAGTCATTGAAATGTTTCCAAGAGTTGCATGGGGTCTAGGACAGCAAAGCAGCTTATTAACAGGGTTTTAGAATTTGGAAGACTCACAGACTTTGGCTTCACAGAACTGGTATTGAAATTCTTGTTCTGTCATGTGTGCAACTTTGGGCAATGCAATTAAGCTCCCTGAGTCTCGATTTTCTCACCTGTAAAATGAGGGAGTTAATGAAGGAGTCAATTGCTTCTGAATCATTGCATTTCTTTACAAATATTTATTATTTAACGATTCTGCCCAAAGTAGACCAGGTATTCAAACTGGCCAGTATCAGAAAGGACAACCCATGCTCTGGGAAAGGTTTGAATTAGTTAGGAGACTATGCAGTTAAGCAGTTATCACTTATTCCTTAAATACTCTGAACAACAACTTATCTAATAATGTATAATATTAGAACCCTAAGCAAACAGTGCACTTGTCTTCAGAAAAGTACTTGTAGCTTAATTCAGGTTATAAAATATATATTCACTGTTCTAAAACTTTTTTTAATTACCACATTTTTTAGATGTTAGATGTTGTTAGATATGTTTTCTGATGTCCCAATTGACTGTTTCTGAATAGAGACAGTGAAATAGAGGCAAATATTTCAAAATCATACTGTCTAAAATATACTACTGCTGGGGGGGTGGTTAGATGACTATGCTTTTTAAATGCAAATAACTAGTATCACTATCGATCTATATAGATCATATATACTGGAAAATTTATTCATTCTGAAATTTGGCATTGCAAACATTGAGTTCTCTATTAATGTCACATTACTGTTGTTAATTTCCTGAGTATAAAGACATATGTATGTAGATTAGGAGGGCAGCTAGGTGGTAAAGTGGATAGAGTGCCTGGTCTGGAGTAGGAAATCTCATCATCATGAGTTCAAACCTAGCCTTAGACACTACCTCTGTGACCCTGGTCAAGTCATTTAACCCTGTTTGTCACAGTTTCATCATCTGTAAAAAGACCTGGAAATGGAAAGCCACCCTAGCATCCTTGTCAAGGAAACCCCAAATAGAGTCATAAAGAATCAAACATGGCTGAAATGATTGCACAACAAAAATATGTTACGATCCAATTCATGTCACGTGAAATTGTTTAAGTAGCTAATTTGCTCCCAAATATGCATTTTTCATGTTCCCATCCTTTAGCTATAGGTAAGTAAGTTCCTTGGCTATAATAGAAGACATTCCAGTTTGAAGGAGCCAGAATTCTTGAAGATTATGAAAGGAACATCCCATTTTCTGAAAGTCCTATTAAACTCAAAGGGTTTCCAGTGTGTATGTGGCAATGGATTACGTGTCTTTTTTTTTTCAAGAATAGCTTATTTAATGTGAAAAAAACTTATTAGTAGAGACTACCATGTGATGAAAGTTTTAGATACACTTTAGACCACAGAAATGGTCAATTATGATATGGAAAAACTGCAATCTCTGTGTCAAGGTAAGGAATATATACATATACATACATACACACATACTTATGTATGTATATACACATGCATACACACATGTATATATGTGATATATATCATGCATCTTCAACTAATCATTCTGGATTAGAAGATGTAGAGGTGATAGGGACACAAAAGATCCTTTAACCAATGAATAAACCCAAGCCCAAAGAGTTTAAATCAGCATTGCTGAAGAAAATACCCATCTGGATGAAATAACAAATCTCTGAATTACTGAAAAAAGAAATTCAGAATTCAAAAAGCACCTATATGGACTATGTGAATCCCTAGTCCCTTTTTATTAATGTGTATAATTGATAATTGAGTGTTTAAAAGAAATAACTTGGGATTTGCATTTGAAGATAACAATGCTGAAAATGTTACCTATCTAAATTGGGCAGACATAGCTAAAACCACTACCTTCTGAAAATTATCTTTTCAAAAACAACTTTTGTTGACACTTCAAAAAAAATCCATTATTTTTTGTTAATTATACTGTCCTCTGAACCCTCCTTTATAGCAAGGAAAGAGACAGTCAAAACTGACAACGTAATTGCAGTATTAACACGTACAGAATTCTATTCTAGTAGGCCCTCACCTCTCTACTGAGTAAAGAGTTTATTTTACCATTGCTGACCAAGCTGGTCATTGCAGTTAATCTTGGTTTAGTTCCATTTTAGGTTTGTTTTCTTTTACATTCATTTAATCCTTATGTATATTATTTTTCTTGATTCTATTTATTCTATTCTGCATTAGTTCATATGTGTTCCTATAGTTTTCTATTTATTAATCACCATTTTTATAGCACAATATCACTCCCTTGATCTATATATTAGAATTTGTTTAGTTATTTTTCCAATTAATGAACACTATGTTATTTATGACCTTTTTTTCCCCTCTAACACACACAAAGACAGTTAACAACATTTTGTTTTAGATTGTGATAGGGATGACTTTTTACCTATCTTTGTATCCTCAGAGTTTGGTATAGAGCCTGGCACATAATGGGAACTTAATAAATGCAAGTCATTTACTGACTTTTAAAATATTTTCACATATACATTGTGCCACAAAGTCACTAGAGATCTAGCCTTCCAGCCAAGAAAATCAAATTTCACTTTTGAAATAGACTTGCAATTTTCCAGGAAAATCACTTAACCTCTCAATACTCTAGACCAATGGTGTTAAACTTATTAGAAATTAATCTTCATAAGCTGCCTACTGTCATATAAAATTTAAAAAAAATAACATTCTCTTTGTTTTGTTATATTTTATTTATTTTGTTACCACTTCCCAATTTCCTTTTAATCTGGTTCTGGACACAATCAGGAATACCATGGGTCACATGCTCCCAGTAAGGAGGTTAAAACCTCTGTTCTAGGAAACCCTTTAAGACCATATATTAAAAAGAAGTTGCTGACTCATATTTGTACAGGAACCTTCCTCTCCTGTGTGTTCCCTATGTGAATGAAATCACTGGTCCAATGCCAACACATAAGAGATCTTCAATTTCTTAGTGGTTATACTAGATACACTAAGCCTCTCTTTTCATAGAGTTCTGCTTTTTTGCTCCTCTAGCTATGCAGGTTTTACACTAGATTAACACATTCTTAGTATCTTAGAACTGGAAGGGACCTCAGAGATCATTTAGGTCAATACCCTCATTTTACAGATGAGGAGACTGAGAGGGAAAGGTCATGGTAAGAGTTAATATTACCGTGTGCTACATAGGCCGTCTATCTGTTGTTGTGTCCCAGCACACCATAGTCATCCAATAATGTGTGAAGTACTCCTTTAATGAAAATGAGTTTTCAATTTGCCTCCTTCTCAGAAAAAGCAATTATAGAGAAGAGAATCAGCACTGCCTTACTCCCAGTCATACATAATACATACTCAGTAATCAGTCCCTTGCATTCTCCTGAAAATCTAGCCACTCACATAATTTAACAGCATTTTAGTATCTATGAGAGGGATGATAGGGAAGAAGCAAAGAGAGGTGTGGGAGGAAAGAAAAGGAGTGAAGAGGAGAGAAGAGAAGAAATTAAAATAAGGAAAAATAAAGAAGGGGAAGAGGGCCACAGGAATATGCACAGCATTTAGCACAGTGCATAGTGCAAATGAATAACAACCAAAAAATAAAAGAAAAAAGAGGACGACATGATGCTGAAGAAAATAAATTTAATCCAGTCAGTCAACGTATTTTCTTGCTGAATATGTTTTCAGTAAAGATATAGAGTGAAAATGGTTACTGCTATGCCATAGAGTGGGCAACATTGCTTTCTTGAATTCTCTAACATTTTTGGCATTGATTGATTTAGGAAGGTGACTTCCTCTCCTTGGGTCAAAAGTAATCCTGCATTTCCTACCGTTTCAAAATGAACCTGCTTTTTTCACACCAAAGAATGCTTATTAGACCCTTTAGAAGGTATGTAAATATAAAATTATTTCCATTTTTCAATATATTTTTTGATTCAGATTAATGATCTTTTGTTAGACTAATACCGCCTTCCTTTTCAACTACCATATTGCCAGGTTCTAGTCACTTTTTCTCTTTGCTAACTTGTGTAAATAATTTTTGACAGATGATGGAGGTCAATATTGCTTTGAATTAAGCACAATGGTAGCTTCCAGCTCTAAAAATCTATGTAGCCAGTTTAGAAACACCTTTATCATAGAAAGCTAACTTTTCACTTTCATCTCTAGTTCAAGTAAGGCAATGCTTTGATTTGCTTCCCAAAGAGATCATCATGTTCAATACTGTATTTGATGCCAAAAATAAGAGATAACATTTACATAACACTTCAAACTTTAGACTTTGAAAAGCCCTTTAAATACCTCATAACATTTGGACCACAAAACAATCCTGTGAGGTAAGTATATTTCTGTATTACATATGTTTTCCTCATTTTAGAGATAGGAAAACAGGCTGAGAGTGAGGGGAGCATAGTAATGGTGCAATGGACTTGGAGTCAGAGTACTTGGGGGTGAATCTGTAGGAAATTTTATTTCCTGCAAATGTAGACAAATCATTTAAACTCTGTACATCTCAATTTCCTCATTTGTAAACAGAAACTTTGAGGTTGCTAAATCTGTCTCTAAATCTAGGACCCTATAACCCTGCATATAATTTCACAGCCTATTAAGTATCAGAAGTATGTTCAAATCCAGGATTTATTCATATTAGGAAGAGTTATAGTAACAACTGATTAATTCACATCTTTATTTTCAGTTGCACTATACAAATTGAACAATCACCATTTGTGAAAAGGCAAATCAATTAAAAAAAATAGTAGATTCTGTTCCACTACTCCCACACTCATTTAAGTTTCATATAAGATCATCCATGCTCTGCCTGTTTTAAGAGGTGCCATGTTCAAGGCAAAAAGGGAAAAGATTCCACAAGAAAGCAAGACAAAATGTTATTGATATCTTAATCACCTCCTTAATTAAGAACCAATTGCTAAAAATGACATTTTTTTCTTTGTGCCCCACCTCCAAGATTACAAAGTAGCATGTTAAAAAATTAAAGAAAGCTATAATTCTAAAAGGTTCTACTTTTTGTTCTTTTTTTCAATTTCTTTCTTTATTTTTAGTTTTCAGCATTCATTTCCACAAGATTTTGAGTTTCACATTTCTGTCTTATCTCTCTCTCCCTCACCCCAAAACCCTGTGCATTCTAATTACCCCTTCCCCAAATCTACCCTCCTTTCTATTGGACCCCTCCCTTCCCTTCCCCCCATCTTCTCTCTTTCTTGTTGGGCAAGATAGATTTCTATACCCCATTACTCGCATTTCTTATTTCCCAGTTAAATGCAACAATTCTCACCATTCATTCCTAAAACTTTGAGTTCCAACTACATGCCCTTACTCCCTCCCCAATCATCCCCATTGAGAAGGCAAGCAATTCAATATAGGCTATATATGTGTAGTTTTACTAAAGACTTCCATGAGTCATGTTGTGAAAGACTAGCTATATTTCCCTCCATCCTGTCCTGCCCCCCCCATTTATTCTATTCTCTCTTTTGATCTTATCCCTCCCCAAAAGTGTTTACTTCTCATTACTTTCTTCTTCTTAATTGCCCTCGCTTCTATCATCCTCCCCCATACCACACTTATCCCCTTCTCTCCTACTTTCCTGTAGTGTAAGATAGATTTTCATACCAAATTGAGTGTGCATGTTATTCCCTCCTTAAACCAAATGTGATGAGAGTAAGCTTCACTTTTTCCCCTCTCACCTCTCCCTTTTCCCCTCCACTGAAAAATCTCTCTTGTCTTTTTTAAGAGAGATAATTTACCCTATTCCATTTCTCCTTTTCTCCTCCCAATATATTCCTCTCTCACTCCTTAATTTTATTTTTTTTAGATATCATCCCTTCCTATTCAACTCAATCTGTGCCCTCTGTTTATATGTATATAATCCCTCCAACTACCCAAATACTGAGAAAAATCTCAAGAGTCACAAATATTATCTTTCCATATAGGAATGTAAACAGTTTAACTTTAGTAAGTCCCTTATGATTTCTCTTTCCTGTTTACCTTTTCATGCTTCTCTTGATTCTTGTGTTTGAAAGTCAGATTTCCTATTCAGCTCTGGTCTTTTCACCAAGAATGCTTGAAAGTCCTCTATTTCATTGAATGATAATTTTTTCCCTTGAAGTATTATACTCAGTTTTGCTGGGTAGGTGATTCTTGGTTTTAATCCTAGTTCCTTTGACTTATGGAGTATCATACTCCAAACCCCTCAGTCCCTTAATGTAAAAGCTCCTAGATTCTGTGTTATCCTGACTGCATTTCCACAATACTTGAATTGTTTCTTTCTGGTTGCTTGCAATATGTTCTCCTTGACCTGGGAATTCTGGACTTTGGCTACAATATTCCTAGGAGTTTTTCTTTTCAGATCTCTTTCAGGAAGTGATCAGTGAATTCTTTCAATATTGATTTTACCCTCTGGTTCCAGAATATCAGGGCAGTTTTCCTTGATAATTTCATGAAAGATGATGTCTAGGCTCTTTTTTTAATCATGGCTTTCAAGTAGTCCCATAATTTTTAAATTGTCCCTCCTGCATCTATTTTCCAGGTCAGTTGTTTTTCCTGTGAGATATTTCACATTGTCTTCTATTTTTTCATTCTTTTGGTTTTGTTTTGTAATTTCTTGATTTTTCATAAAGTCATTAGCCTCCATCTACTCCATTCCAATTTTTAAAGAACTATTTTCTTCAGTGAGATTTTGAACCTCCTTTTCCATTTGGCTAATTCTGCTTTTTAAAACATTCTTCTCCTCATTGGCTTTTTGGGCCTCTTCACCTTTTGAGTTAGTCTATTTTTCTAATTGTTAATTTCTTCAGCATTGTTTTGCATCTCCTTTAGCAAGCTGTTGACTCGCTTTTTATGATTTTCTCTCATCACTCTCATTTCTTTTTCCAATTTTTCCTACACCTCTCTTACTTTATTTTCAAAATCCTTTTTGAGCTCTTCCATGGACTGAGACCACTGCATATTTATTTTGGAGGTTTTGGATGGAATAGGCCTGGCTTTGATGTCTTCCTCTGATGGTATTCATTGTTCTTCCTCATCTGAAATGATGGAAGGAAACACCTACTCACCAAGAAAGTAGTCTTCCATTGCTTTATTCTTTCCCCCCTTTTGGGGTATTTTCCCTGTTGGTTACTCGACTTTTGAGTTTTTTGTCAAGAGGAGTGTATGCTCTAGGGACCTGTAAGTTCTCAGTTGCTCCAACATGGTACCATCAAGTGAGTTTATTCCTCTCCTGGCCTGCTCCCTGGTCTAGGAGCAAGTACAAGCACTCTTTTTTGCACAGGATCTCTGAGTAGAATTCCCTCTCTAGAGCCTCCACCAGCTCCACCAGCCAACTGGCATTCCTCCTCACCCTGGGGCTGCCACTCAGGGATGAGATCCAGATCTGCAGCTCGATTCCCCCAGGGTCTTTAGTGCACGGGTCCAACAATGCAAGCTGGTGCAGCATTGACTTCCACTGCCTGGGGCCAGGGCTAGACCTCTGAGTTCCCTACTTACCTAGGTGAAAGAGCTTTCTCACTGACCTTTGAAGCTATTTCTGAGATTCGTCAGTTGAAGAATCTACCACCCACAACTGCTGTCCATGTTGCCTTGAAGCCCTTCCATGCCTGTCCTTGTAGTGGCATGGGCTAGGCAGGGCTACACTTCATGGTTTGTGCTCCCCTCCATGACCAGTGCAACAGACGTTTCCCATTGGCCTTCCAGCCTGCCTTGGGCTGGAAATCTACTTCATTCTGCTGTTTTGTGGCTTCTTTTGCTCTAGAATTTGTTTAGAGTCATTTTTTACAGGCATTTTATAAGCTGTGGAGGGAGAGCTTTTAAAGGTGTGTGCTTTTACTCCCCCATCTTGATTCTGCCCCCTATACTTTTCTTTCTATATAATTAACAAACAGTACAATGTAATCTAAGCTTTTACTGACCATTGGATGTGGCAGATTTGATTTTCATCTAATATTTATAAAGTTTAACTAGAAAGGAGATTGCCCTGGAAACTTATTAATTAAAAGCCCTCAAAATAATATCACTATTGCCTCTCTATATTTCTACAAAAGACAGAATGAGTGGAATAAGAAAAAGCAGCCACATGGATCACATCAATCTATATCTCTCCCATTCTCTTGCCTTTGCCAAGGGACCTGGAAAGGAAAACTTCATCTTAGTCATGGTCTTTGGGGGTAGCTATTATGAAACAGTTTCCAAACTTTTGTGCCACAGCTGGTGCTGTTGACAGAACATTTTTAGACAAAAGTTAAGGAACATAAAGGAAGACAGCAAATATTCAAGTAAAAAAAGACATTACATATAGTGCAAAATCTAAAGGAAGCAAATAATAGAATCATACTTCATCCATTGAAGCAAGAGGGAGTGGGAAAAAAAACGAGTGAAGTCATAATTGAAAAATAATTTAGCAAACATTTCCTAAGAATCTATGGTTCTGTGAGCAAAAAGCTGTACTACATATAAAAAAAATATTTAGCTTAGTTAAGAATCAGACCTTTATGGAACATGTAGAGGAGTAGGAAATAATGAGAAACTCAAGTAATTGTAATATTGTTTAATACATGATTTGTGTATATGAAAAGTTCCAGTAAAGTAGTCTATGATGTGTATGGGGGAAAATGAGTAAGAAAGTCCTTGGCGATGTGAAATTTTATTTTTTATTCCAAAGGATATGTAGGACATCAGTTGGTAGCAGCAGAGAAGGAGAACATGTCAGAGATAGGAACAGCATGAGCAAAAGGTGGAGAGAGGGAACTAAGGAGCTTGTCTGAATGTAGAGTATCAGGATACGTTAACCAAGTCCAATGTTTTACCATTACAGAGGTATCACTAGAACTCAGATCATAGATGTAGAGTGAGAAGAGCCTTTAAAGACCTAGTCCAAACCTTTCACTTTGTAGATGAGAAAATCAAAGCCAAATTGTTAAATGACTTTCTCAAGGACACAAAGTTAACAAATTGAAGTCAGAATCTGAACCAAGGTACTCAGATCACAGATCCAGTGTTTTTGTTTTTCCTTCTTTTGTTACCTCTTCTTTCAGCATATAAGGATAACCATTTTTCATTATATTGCAGAAGAGATTCTTGTTTAACTGTAGGTTAGACTAGAAGGTTTCTGAGAACCATTTGAATTCTAAAGTGAACTGGTTCTGTGACAGTTATACAAATTTGAATAGATTAGAAAAAATGAAGAGTAAGGTAATTCAAGTTTTCAAACATGGGAGACTAAATGAATGGTAATGCCACTGAAGGAAATAGAGAAGTTAGAAATAAGAGGTTTTCTTGAATATACTTTAAATTCAGTTCTCAATGTGCTGGGTTCTTGAGGTGTGTAGGAAAGAAGATAGAGGAGTGTGTGAGTAGAATATCTTGACCTTGCAAAAAAAGTAGGAGGCAAGGTCGTCTGCTGAGAAATAGAGGCATGGGGGCAGAATGAGCAAAGTGGGTATTGAATAATGGTTATGGGAACTGTAACGGAACATGGACAAAGATAAATATATTGGTTGTTGTTTTGGTCACATAGCATTAATTTATAGTAGACCCAGTCAATATAGTTTTCTAGCTTCCTCTAAGTGATCTGAAAACAGAATTTTCCATATCTCAGTTCCTCATACTAGCTTCTTGGCTGACAACTTAAATATGATGAATATTACTTCCCTGTGATGCTTCAACAAGGAAAGAGAAAAATAACATCCAGTAATGAGCCTCTATTCATGGATCATGACCCTCTGAATGATCTCATTAAAAGTAACTTCATGAATATTAGAAAGTCAGAGACAAAAATTTTTCAGTCAATGTTTAGCAGTTATGACACCACATAGGAAATGTGATAGTTATTTTTAAACATTTATTGCTATTTTGAACTTTACAAGTAAATTTTCCTCAATTTGAAAGACAGTAAAGCCATTTATTCACATCACATTCCCATTTCTTAAATGGTAGTCCTTACACAAACTGAGATGCCAAAAGAATTCTGCAGTGTAGATAGACATGCCACCTTACTGAGGTCGTGGCTCATTGGCTGCAAACCTCACATATTGAGACATTTTTCTGTCTTCTTGTGCCTAGAAATGTTTCTCATCTAGATTTTTAGAAATGTCCCTATTTATAAGACAGTAAGTCTTGTATTCATTTTTTTTTATAATTTAGAAATTCTATATAGAAAATGAGACACTGTGGTCATTTGGAGATATTCCTTATATTCAGCATCTAAGAAATGAAGACAGCATTCTAACTCAGAGCACCAATTCTATATATCATGACATTTTGAGTCCATAAATCAGTAAAGATGAATTATTTGCTTCTGAATGCTTTTCGAGGCCAATCAAGTCTAATTCAGAATAGACAGCAGAAGTTAATTCTACCTAGCCTTGCTGATGTTGGAGCATTTTGATTTCTCCATGGGGCTGTCCCTACAGTGGAAAACCCCAAAACTGCAATTTCATTGGTGAACAGTGATGCAACAATGATTGCTATTTTCTCTCATTAAGGCATGGTGCAGTAGGAGAAAACAAGTGGTGAAAGAGAGAGGAGTAGACCCTGGAGGAATGAAAAATGGATTCTTAAAATCAATAGGTACTTTCATTGAAGAACACTACCATGAAGGAAAAGGTGTATATCTAAGATGGGAGATAGAAATGTTATTACAAATATAATTCAAGAAGGAAGGGTGGATATATTATTGAATTTAGAAGACTGCATTTTCTGGGACAGCAAATATACTCCATGAGTAATATCATGCTTTGAAAGAAGGGGAATTTGAGATTGTGGGGGTCTGAGACCACTGACTCAAATAAAAATCAGAGATTTCTCAAGGTAGAAGTAAAGCGGCAAGATATTATTACTATCTCTCAAGAAAGGGCATCTCCTCTCTAACAGGTAGTCAGGAGAGTGAGGCAATTACAGAAGGCAAAAATAGAAATTATATATCCCTAACACAGATCTCCTCCCACCCCCCACTGGCCTTTTACTCCCATTCTCTGGGAGGCAGGCTCACAATCTAAACACAACAGTCTACCCTGTGAATAACCAATAGGCATTATGTTGATGCGTATATTGATGTGGCAACCCATGGGTGGGTTGTGTTATGCTGATATGGCAACCCAAGGGGCAAAGTGGGGGTTGTGTTATGACAACCCAAGGGGGTTGTGTTAACCCAAAGAAGCAAAGGGGGGGGGGGGTTGTGATGGCAATCCAAGGGGAGTTGTGTTATGTTGATGTGGCATATGATTTCTGGAAAACTGAAACTTAGGCCTAACCATCTATTAAAAACCTTTTGTTAAGCACTGAGAAGTCTTCACTAACTTCATTCTATTCAAGATCATAAGGGCAGTTGACACACATAATTTTTGGAGGGATGCAGACATGGACCCAAAAATTAAGTAGTGTAACTAAACAGAAGGTAAGTGATCATGCAGAGGGAAAAGGGAAGAACTCAACTACATGATTTAGGACATGGAGTGATTTCTACCTTGGTACATTGTTTCCACTCACATTAATTCCACAATGAGTTAATATTTATGGGAGAGGCACAACAGAAAAGGAACAACAGTGGGGCAAGATCAATGAGGAGAATGATATAGTGTCTATATCATTCATATAGACACTAATTAATTTATCATATTAATTAATATATTATATTTAATATATACTTAATTAATATATAATATATAAATATATATGATTAATATATATATATTTAATATATACTTAATTTATATATCATATAGACACTAATTAATTTAATCTACATACTTCACAATTTTAGGAGCACAAAAATTTTAAAAAATAAATAAAAATACAGGTCTTTATTCATGAAGAGAATCAGAAATGAGAAGAAAGAAAATAATTTCCCCATGGAAAAGAGGTATGGAGAAATAATAAATAAATGTTGGAGGTGAGGAGAAACAAGAAGAAGGACTTCAAACTACCTTTACTGGGAGGGAAAGAAAGATAGGAAGGAGTGGCTAACAAAATAAATTTAAGAAAAATATAAAAAATGTAACAAAACACCAATACTAAGGGAAGAGGAGCAATAAGCAGTGAGGGAGAGTAAAAAGAACATGTAAGAAAAATAAAGTTTCATCAAAATAAGTAAAATTAATTATAGGAACAATTTATTGACAAAAGAAGGAAATTTAAAAATATTTTTAAAACTATTATGGATGAATGAATGAAGAAAAGTGTAAGCCTGACTTTTATAGTTTCAAATGCCAGTGGAATGTAACAGTATGCAACAGTCTAAAAAATGAAAGTGGCAGAAATAGATGGGAAAACAGACTCCCATAATATCTAATTTATAAGAAACATACCTAAAAAAAATACTCACATAGATTGAGAATAAAAGGTTAGAAAATTTTTTCTCTACATCAGGCAAACAACAAATAAATAGTAATTCAGTCATGCTATCAGATGAAACAAAATAAGTGTAAACACATATAAAACATATATATATATTTATTATGTACTCACATATATATTGTACGGATATATCCACATATGGAAATTGTATTATTTTGAAGGAAATGATAGAAAACAAACCATTAGCAATAATAAACATATATGCAGCATATTGCATATGATTTATATTCCCAAAGGAAAAATCAACAGAATTACAAAAAGTCACGGATAGCAATACAATAACATAGTAGGTTTTTGTGTTCTCTCTGAACTGGACAAATCAAATAAACAAACAAAAGGTAAAATAGAGAACTCTGGACCAGATTTTGAAAGTCCTAATGAGACCATAACCAGGTCAAGCAGCAACTTAGTTTATTACAAGAGAAGATAACACAAGCATACTGGGACTTCTCTACACAGTGTACAAAGATCCCAACTCTTCAGGCTTATGGATTTCAGCAAAAGTGGAAAGTATAAGGGGAGGAAAAGGGGCATTTGATTTCAGAAACTCTTAGAACATGGAAGTAGCGTATTATTGTTTATCATATTTGGGGAGGAAAAGTGGGACTTGTTGGATGGGTTTTAGGATGGGTTTTAGCCAGTTCTTGTCAGTTCTGCAGCAGAGTAGCTCAGTAAGTGCAAAGTCCAAAGTAGGGCAGACACAAAGGATAGATATGTCATGGAGGATCAAGGGTCAGATTGATTACTGTTAGAGCTATTCTGTCTTAAGGCCCTCCATCCTCCTCCTCCAATACTATGGAATAGGCTAACTCAAAGAAGACAGAGAAATCAATTTTGGGGGTCTATTCACACAATTAAAGAAATTGTTTCTTAGCACCACATCACACTTTTGTCACATTAGAGTACAGAAATTTTCAAATAAATGAAAAGACAGAAATATTAAATCTATCCTTAATGAACACAACATGTATTTTTGTAAACTTAGGGAGTATAAGCAAAAGATGAAGATGTTAATGAATGGATGAAAAGTTTTAATTATCTATAATTATTAATCCTAAATTCATTTATCATTGTAATATGTTTATGTACTTCTTAGGATCAAAGATTTAGAGCAGTAAAAAGGTCTCAGTGATGATCAAGTTCAACCACTTGTTTTGTCAAGTGAGGAAAAGGAGACCCACAAAAATGCAGTAATTTGTCCAAAGCCACCCAAGTAGTTTAGTAGTAAAGTCGTGATTTGGACTCATTTCCTTTGTCTCCGAATCCAGTTCTAATTCTTCTATACTACACTACCTCCCACAAAACTGTAGTCATGCTATGAAGATGTCATTCAAGATAGCGAACGTATAAATAGATTAAAACATTACTACTGTTGGGGAGCTTTGGCTTCTCTTTTATAATTGGCAGTTGGTTGGTAGTTAGTATTAGTGGCAACAAAGATGAAGGGACTGTTCTCTACAGTGGAGAAAATAATGAAATCCAAAATAATGAGTACAAAGAACAACTCATAAAAACCTAGAAATAATCATTATGTGAAAGATAATGATAGTGATGATATAACATACCAAAATTTCTAGATATAACTAAATTTATCACCAAAGTATCTATTTATACACACACATGTGTTTGTATATACAGATACACATATAAATGCATATATCATATTTCATTGCATATTCATCATGTATTTTATGATGTGTTTTTGCAAAAAAAAAAAAAGTGGGGTACAATCCTTAAGTGTGCCAGTATTAGTTAAAATGATTTCTTACTAATGTGTCTTTGGTGCAAGATTTGGATGCATGGAAAACCTATGAATATATGTTAAAACTGGGAAGATGCAAGTCTTACTGATTGGGATGGGATCTGAATCACCAAAAGGTAAAGACCATGTCTTTGAGAAATCGACTCCAAAAAGGAAAAGCCCCTGGATTTTCCCATGTGGCCCAGGTCCCTGGAGCAATTGGCCCTTCCCAGTTAATTAACTATCCTTTCATTGTCTGTACCTGGGACCTTAGCCTGAAAGGGCCAGGATCTCACATTGTATCCTGGGCCATCTCTAGATGTCCTGATGAATACCAGGTCACTGGACCCAGATGGCTCAGGAAAAGAACGTGAGGTTAGTGATCTTGTACAGCCCTTCCTCACTCAAATAAGTCAGCTGAAAGTCATGTCATCATCTTGTCCTCTTTGAGAACAAAGGACAAACACGATAACAACAAGCACCTGGAGCACCCTAGACCACCACTTCTTAATTCCATCTAGAACCCTTCTGTGTTCCCACAGTCTTCTGTATAAAAGATCCATCTTGCCTCCATTAAAGTACTTAGATTCCTTAAGAGTCTAGCCAATATGGTGGATTTTTAGAATCACTCCCACCCTGACCTGTGTTTTAATAAACTTTGTCATTGACTGAAAGAAGGTTTGGGTCAAATTCATTCAAGGCAAGGTTTGTGTGTCACTATTTTGGGGTCCCAGTGTTGATGTCAAGGAATCATAATGAGGTTTGGGGTGCGCAGGACCCCAAAATACCAACACACTGGGTCCTGTCAAATAAATTCAATTCAAGCCTTCTTCCAGTCAAAGTAAAAAAAAAGTTTATTAAAAGTTTGCCATATTGCATTGACACTTATGGGGCCTCACCATTTTGAGGCTTGTATTGACAAGTGGGCCAGAGACAATCTCAGCCAGACAGAGTCTGAGCTGGATTGAATCTGAAAGCCTTCACGGAGGCAAGATGAAACTTATATATGGAAAGATGGTGGGAAGGATCTAGAGGTGGTCTAGTAATCTGGTAGGAGGGTCTAAGGACGATCTTGACGGGACTGGGGTAACTAGTGATATAATTCAGGGCGGGAAACAGCTGGAGGCAATTGGGAGGTATCAGACAATGCAAGGCTTGGGTGGGAAGCAGGTGGGGGCATCCAGAGCTAACAAGACAATGGAGGGCCAAGCTAGGTTAAGGGTAGCATATTTGAGTATGAAAGGCTAGATTAAGTGAGAAGATTCAAGGAGAGTTCAAGGAGGTTCCTGGAGACTGTGCCCCATCACCAGCACCCCTAAATCTCAATAATACCATAGCACATGACTTACTCCTGGAAGCTTCACCTGCCCCCCTATTTCCCTTGTGCCTAGAGCTCTTCATTGGGTTGAGTCACAATACTATTAGAACTGCAATGCTCTAAACAAACCATGAAAGTTTGCTTCCCAAAACATACAATGTTATATTGAGAATTCTAGGCTCATAGCTCAAAATACCTGAGAGATAAAGATATATCCATAAGCTACTGCTGAATACATTGCTGTTCTCTTTACCTTTTAAGTGGAGTGATGACCAAAATTATTTGAGGAAAGGTTATAAATCTATTTTTGGACTAAAAAAACCCAACAGGGTGTGATGATTATATGGCAATGGTGATTATGCAGTGAAACATGGTATATCTGTGTACGTATATGGATATATACATATATGTGTGTGTATATACACACATATGAAAGTAGTTTTAATGAATTCAATATTTAATTAAAGAAATAAAAGTCAACAAAAAGTAAAAATAGTCACAAAACAAGAAATCATGGAGAGTAGAGAAGAAACAATAATTAGAAACTACTGATTCTATAAAGCTAAAAATAAAACCAGTAATTCCTTGAAAAGAATAAAAAATTAACATATTAAGACAGCCTGCTTATAAAGGAGAGGGGGAAGGCTTCATATACAGCAAATTTTATAGTAGCATTTTTTTCATTTACAATGAATTAGAAACAAAACTTATACTCAGTGAATGGCTTAACAAATTTTGATAGATGATTGTAATGAAATATAACTACCCTATAAAAATAGACAATGAATATCATTCATACAAAAAATTATGGAAAAATATCAACTGATACCAAATAAAAGTAAGAAGAGTCAGAAAAATTATGTACATGACCACTTTAGTAATGTAAATGGAAATAATAACTACTGTGAAGAAAATGAAAATCAGTTTTGTGAATTTATAGTAACCAAGCATGGTCTCAAATAAAGATATGATAACACATCTCTCCCTATTTTTTTTTTAAATAAACTAGGAAACCATGGGCATGGAAAACTACACAGAAGAACAGATATTCTCAATATGTTGCTTACTTTTCACTCAAGTCCCTTCTGTATTATGTCTTGTCCTTCCTAATGCCTCTTCTCACCTTTTAAAATTTTTTTTTTCCCATTATGATGTAAGCACCTTGAGGGCAGGTACTGTTTTTCATTCTGTTTTCATTTGTATTCCTAACAATTAGTACTATGCCTGTAACAATGGAAGTACTTAATAGATACTTATAGACCTGACTTGTGATACTTTTGCTAAATAATTTTTTAATTCCTCTTTTTTTTTTTATTTTAAAGGATGAGGCTCTAAGGTTTAGGAAGACGAATATAATGGGAGGATCAGACGGTATAAAAATGAAAAATATCAAAATGTATTTTTAAAAGGTTCGACTCTCTGAGTCTAAGTCAAATGAATTTCCCAATAAATCATAGATAATTAAGTGCAATAACAAGACTAACATAACCACTAAATATCAATTTTGAACATATAAAATCATACTAACGTAATTTACCATTCAATTACCACTCTATAATACTTTAAATTGCTTCTGAGCAATTAACAATTTTATCATCGGTAATAGAAGTAGTAATAGCAGCAGTAGTAGCTGTACTAAATGATCCTAAACTCCCTATGCTTTCCCCTCTTTTATAATTCAGCAGATGGCACCATATGGGGAATTTAATTTAGTACCATAACTTTAATTGCATACATCTATAATACCTATATTATCCAAAAAATAATGTTGAAAGAAGTGACCATTTTGATAATACACCAATTTGTGTGGTGAAAGCACTAAAAATTTCATCAAGGGAAAGCTAAGGAATACTTTTCCCCCAGTTCTATCAAATTATGAAGGAAACTTGTCATGTTTTGGTCAGTTAATCTAATCTTCCTTGATTACTTATCCTAATCAGTTCAGATTTTGAGGCATAAGGTTCAAACAGAGCCAGAAGCAATTAAGAGCAATGCCATATCATTAGGCAATAATTACCTGCTGGGAGTGAATTGGTGCTTAGAAAAGCTCCATGAGCCACCAGATTTCCATTCCAAACTTTCTCACTGCTTAATAGACTTAATCCTTAAATTGTCATCATTCCTAACCCTAGTGCTTCTCATTTAGGAAAATTAAATTATTGTACAACAAATATTTATTAAGTACTATCTATATACAAGGCAACAGTAGTTGGTCTCAGGATTATGTAACAACAAAACTAAAAAGGCTCCTGCCCTCAAAGACTTTCCATTCTACCACAAGGGAGAGAAAATGACAAATACTGAGAAAGGGAATAAGCATGTTTTAAGAACCAATTAGATTGCTGGTACTGTACTAAGTACTTCACAAATATTATAGTATTTGAAACTGACAATAACTCTGGGAAGTAAAGACTATATTAAAAAAAACATTTATTTAAGTTTTGAGTTCCAAGTTCTTTCTCTCCCTCCTTTCCCCTCCCTCATCCTGAGACAATCAGCAATCAGATACAGCTTATATATGTACAATTATGTAAAATATTTCCATATTAGTCATTTTGTACAAGAACAGTCAAATAAAAGGAAAAAATTAAAGGGAAAAATAGCATGCTTCAGTCTGTATTAAATCACATTCGTTCTTATTATGTATCATCATTAGTCTTTTGGGATTTTCTTAGATCACCTTATTGCTGAGAATAGCTAAGTCATTCAGAGTTCTTCATTAATCAATCTTGCTGTGCCTGTGTACAATGTTCTCCTTGTTCCATTCACTATGCACCAATTCATGTAAGCTTTTCCAGGTTTTTCTGGTATCATCCTGATTGTCATTTCTTATAGCACAATAATATTCCTTTAGAGTCATATAAACCAGCCTTGGGCAATGCTTTGATTTCCAATTCTTAGCCACCACAAAAAGAGCTGCTATTAGCATAGGTCGTTCCCCGCCCCCCAACCTTTTTTTTTTTTGTTGCATTGAGGATGTAAACTTATCAGTGGAATTGCTGGATCAAAGAGTATGCACAGTTCTATAGCCTTAGCACATCGTTTTGAATTGCTCTACAAAGTGATTGTATCAGTTTACAACTCCACCAATAATGCGTTAGTGTCCCAATCTTTGCACATTCCCTCCAACATCCAACATTTTCTTTGTCATATTAGCCACTCGGAAAGGTGGAAGGTGGTACTTCAAAGTTGTTTTAATTTGCTTTTTTCTGATCAATGGTAATTTATACCTTTTTTCATACAAATGTAGATAGCTTTGAATTATTTTTCTGAAAACTTCCCATTCACATCCTTTGACCATTTAACAACTGGGGGATGATTTGCATTTTTATACATTTGACTCATTTTTCTCTATTTGAGAAATGAGGCATTTATCAAAGATAATGGTGGCAGAAAAAAACAAATTCAGTTATTTAAGTATTTCATTTCTTCTGTTAATTTGGGTAAGTTATATTTTTGTAGGTATTTAGCCATGTCATTTAGATTATAAAAATTTATTGGGATAATAGAGCAAAACAGTTCCTAATAATTATCTCAATTTCCTCTCCATTGGTGATGAATTGATTCCTTTCATTTTTGATAGTGGTAATTTGATTTTCTTTGTTCCTTTAAAAAAAAAACCTAAAATTAAGCAATGACTTATCTATGTTGTTTTTTCATAAAATCTTCTTTTAATTTTATTTATTTCTTGAATACATTTTTTACTTTCAATTTTATTAGTTTCTCCTTTGATTTTTAGGATGTCCAATGTGGTGTTTAACTGGAGGTTTTTAATTTGTTCTTATTTATTAATTTGAAACTGAAAAAATGGACAATGAGAACACACACATGCATACACACATATATACGTATATATGTAGATATAAATATTTCTTGTTGCTCATAATGCTTTCTCCTTGAGATGAGGGTTTTGGAATTTGAAGCTTACCTCATAGGATCTCTTTCGGATAGTGACCAGTGGATTTTTCTATTTGTACTTGCTTCTCTCGTTCTAATGTTTCAGGGCAATTTTTCTTAATTATTTCTTGTAATATTGTATCAAGATTCTTTTTTTATTGTAGCTTTCAGGTAGTTCAATTATTCTTATGATTTCTTTTCTTAATCTGTTCTCCAGATCAGTTGCTTTTCTTATGTGATAGTTCATACTCTCTTCTATTTTTTTTTCTATTTTTATATGTCGTTTAATATTTCTTGGTCTCATAACTTTGCTGGCTTCCCCTTGCTCAATTCTAATGCAAGGAGTGATTGACTTCCTTAAGATTCTGGATTCCCTTTTCCAATTGTTTGACTTTCTTTTAATAATCTTGTTTTTCTTGGATTGTTCTTATTTAAGAAAAATTCCTTAATCCCTCATTTGATTTTTAAAGTCTTTTAAAGTTTCTTATATGAATTCTTTGTGGACATGTGACCATTTGACATTATTCTTTGAGGTAGGAGAGGCATTTTTTTGCTTCAGTGTCCTCCTCTGAAGAAATTTTTTAAAAAATTGTTCTTTTTCTAGTTGTTCTAGTTCTAGTTTCTTTTATATTTGCATGCCCATTTCATTGATGTGCTTTTCTCTATTTTATTGATGCAAGTAATTAGAAAGACAGAAATTTTTCCCAAAGTACCACTTTGACTGCATCCCATAAATTTTGGTATGTTGTCTCATTGTTGTCATTCCCTTGAATGAAATTATTGATTGTTTCTGATTTGTTGTTTGACCCACTCATTCTTTAAAATTAGTTTCTTAAGATTAAGATTCTTTAAGATTTAGTTTCCAATTAATTTTTGGTCTATCTTTCCATAATCCTTTATTACATATAATTTTTATTGCATCATGATATGAAAAGGATGCATTGACTATGTCTGTCTTTCTGCACTGGATTGTGAGGTTTTTATGCCCTTGTACATGTCAATATTTGTGTATGTGCCATGTACTGCTGAGAAAAAGGTATATTCCTTTCTATTTCCACCTCCTTAACTTATTTATTGTTTGTGTTCAGGTTAGGTTTATCAAGTTCAGAGATGGCAAAGTTGAGGTCCCCTAGTAGTATAGTTTTGTTGTCTACTTCTTCCTGTAACTCCCTTAACTTCTCTAAGAATTTGGATGCTATACAACTTGGTGCAAATATGTTTAATAATGATATTATTTCATTGTCTATGGTACCTTTTAGCAGGATATAGTGTCCTTCCTTATCTCTTTTGATTAGATCAGTTTTTTTGCTTTTGCTTTGTCTAAGATTGGATTGGTACTCTTGCTTGTTTTTTTCACTTCAGCTGAAGCATAATATATTCTGTTCCAGCCTTTTACCTTTACCCTGTGTGTATCCCTCTGTTTCACATATGTTTCTTGTAAACAACATATTGTAAGATTATGGCTTTTTCTCCATTCTGCTTCCACCTCCATTTTATGGAAGAGTTCAACACATTCACATTCACAGTTATGATTACCTATTTACTCCATGTCTTTCTCTTCATCCTATCCTCCTCCCATTTATGTTTTTATTTCTCCTTTCTCTGTTTCCCTCTCCAAAGAGTTTTACTTTTGCCCACTGCCTCCCTCAATCTTCCCTCCCTTCTATCACCCTCTCCCTACTCTTTCCCATTTCCTATTCCCACTGCTTGTAGGGCAACTTAGATTCTATCTTAACCGACTATGTTCTTCCCTCCTTGAACCAAATCCAATGAAAGTAAAGCTCAAACAATGCTCATATCCCTCCCTTGTTTCCCTCTACTAAAACATGTTTTTGTGCCTCTTCATGTGATGTAATTTACCCTTTTTTGCCTACTCCTTTCCTTTTCTCCCTTCATGCTCTATAATTAAGTTTTTTTTTATTATCACATCAGTTAATTTTTACCCACAACCTCTCTCTATATATACACTTCTTTTAAGTATCATAATAAATATACAATTCTCAAGATTAACAAGTGTCATCTTCCTATGTAGGGATGTAAACAGTTTGCATATTGAATAACAATTTTTTTCCCTCTTTTCCCCTCTGTTTTCCTTCTCATGTCTTTCTTGAGTCTTGTATTTGAAGATTACATTTTCTATTGAGCTTTGACCTTTTCATCAGGAAGGTCTAGAAATCCATTATTTCATTGAATGTCCTTCTCCTTGCCTGAAATATTATGCTCAATTTTTCTGGGTAATTGATCCTGGTTGTAGTGCAAACTCCCTTGCTTTATAGAATATCATATTCCAATCTCTCTGATGTTTTAATGTAGAAGCTGCAAGTTCCTCAATATTTGAATTATTTCTTTCTGGCTGCTTGCAGTATATCTTCCTTCACCTGATAATTCTGAAATTTGTCAACAATATTCCTTGGCATTTTCAATTTGGGATCTATTTTAGGAGATGATTAGTGGATTCATTTTCAACTATTTTGCCTTCTGGATCTAAGATCTCAGAGCACTTTTCCCTCATGAATTTTGGAAGATACTCTTCAGGCTCTTTTTTCATCATGTCTTTCTGGTAGACTGATGATTCTTAGA
The DNA here is from genome assembly GCA_023548195.1 of Bettongia penicillata ogilbyi. Lineage (NCBI taxonomy): Eukaryota > Metazoa > Chordata > Mammalia > Diprotodontia > Potoroidae > Bettongia > Bettongia penicillata. Next base: position 627,063 of record JAJHZJ010000164.1, on the reverse strand, counting down.
TTTTCTCTCCTGAATCTATTGTTCAGGTTAGTAGTTTTTCCTATGAAATATTTTGTTTTTCTTTTTCTATTTTTTTCATTCTTTAGATTTTGTTTGACTGATTCTTGATACCTCATGGAGTCATTATCTTTTACTTGCCCAATTCCAATTTTTAATGAATTGTTAGCTAATTTTATACCTCCCTTTCCATTTCTCCAATTATTCCTTTTAAGGAGTTATTTTCTCCAGGTAGGTTTTGTACCTCCTTATCCGATTGGCCAATTTCACTTTTTAAGGAGCTGATTGTATTTTTAAAATCATTGGTCAGTTTTTTCTCCTGCCTCTCTAATTTGACTTTTAAAATCCTTTTTTAACTGTTCCAAGAATACTCTTTGGACTTGAGATCAACTGGTTCATATTCCCTTTTAAGGTTTCACATGTGGGTCAATGCTGTCCTCTTCTGAATTAGTATTTTGATCTTCTCTGTCAATGTAATAAGATTCTATGGTCTTTGCTTTTCAAATTTTCTTCTTGTTCATGGTGATTGCCTTTTCTCTAGCTTTTAAAGTGGGTCTCTGCTTTTGGGACACCGGTGACTCTGTCCCACATTTCTTGTTCTGGGAGCTAGGGACCTGATTCCTGGCTTTGTGTGCTGTGTGGCCACTGGTTCTTTCAACTAGAAGCTATATGATGTTGCAGCTTACCTGGTACTGAGTTGGCTGGTATGTCACAAAGCTGAGACTAGGTGAATCTTTCTGAGTTTCCCCAAGGTGAGGTGTGGGGAAGGAATTGTCTGATGACTGGAGGTCTCCTCCTTCACTAAGACTGTGCTAGAGTGGCAGGTTCAGTGGTTGGAGAATCATGTCTGTGCTGGTGTCTGCCTAATTCACCCTAGTTGTACTAAGGTATTCCTGTAGTCCCAGTATTGCCACTTATCAACTTCAACCCCCTGGAGCTCAGGATCTCCTGCTGGTCCACTGTAGTGGGGCTTGATGGGACCCTTCCAGTCCTGCACTGGTCCCCTTCAGCCACAGCAAAAGGGACCCTTCCCGTCAATCTCCCCAGCCTCCCCAGATAAAAGACTGCTGCAACACTTCAGCTGGCTCTACTATTTCAGGATTTTTCCTGGGGTAATATTCTCTGGACTTTTCAAGGTCAACAAGGGAGGGTGGAAGCACTTACAGTTCACTTCACCATCTTGGCTCCCAGAAGTTCAGGTCCCCATTCAATTTTCTCCAGAGATCTTAAGTATCTAACTTTTCCAGAATTTTATTCATCTCCTTAGCATCTTTCTTTTCTATTTTTGGATTAGATTTATCTAGTTCTGAAAGGGGAAAGTTGAGGTACCCTACTATTATAATTTTATTGTCTATTTCATTCTTACCTTATTCAAATTCTCCTTCAGAAGTTGAGATGATATATCATTTGGTGCAGATATGTTTAGTATTGATATGACTTCCTTGTCTATGGTGACTTTCAGTAAGATATAATCCCCTTCTTTATCTTTTTAAGTTAGATCTATTTTTGCTTTTACTTTGAGATCACAATTGCTATCCCTGCTTTCTGTACTTCAGTTGAAGCATAATAAGAGTCTGTTCCAGTCCCTTACCTTTTCCCCTTAACTTTCTGCTTCAAATATGTTTCTTGTCATCAGCATATTGTAAGATTATGGTTTTTAATCCATTCTGGTATCCTATAAAGCAGAGCTAAAGGAAACTGGCAGAAGAGTTCTGAGAGAAATGTGATGAGGAAGAAGGAATAAGAGGACCTTCTCAATGAATTGAGAATGAATTCAATGAATTGAGGACCTTCTCAATGAATGTTCTTCAGTACATAAATTACTTGCATACATTTCTATTTGTTTGTATTTCTATATGCACATATGTTGTATATATGTATGTGCATTTAGATAGACAGACAGCTTTAGTTCACTAACAGTTTTGTAGCATTTTTTACACCAGACCATGTAATGCAGACATATTAAGTGATTAGGTTGGAGTCTTTGAAGACTGACGTGAGGAGGAGAGGCTTAGATCAAAAAGCTATTTGGTACCTAGATTTACAAAGCATATACATTTGGAGGTTAAGCCTGTTATGTTGCTCAATATTCAAGAAAATCTTCATGCTTTAAGATGTAACATTGGAGTTTTCATAAACGCTTTAAAATATGAGTCACAAAGAAATTAATTATGTTTTTCCTAGGAACATATTGCAGCCTCTGATGTGTGGATGGACAACTAAGTTTTGGAAGATGAGTCAATGAAGTGTTAGCTCAGACAAATTACACCAAGTTGAAAAAATTTCAGATATGGAACTCTTTGATTTTATATATCTGTTATTAAAGTTTCAGTTAGCCTTAGAGTGATGATGTTTTTTCAGTCATATCAGCTCTAGAATATCATTTATATATAGATGATATTTTCTTATCCAGTTTTAAAGTGTCAACAGAAGTGAACTGTCAAGAACGTTGGAATTAGAATTGGTGTGACTGGGTTTGAATCCTATTCTGAGTAATGAGCACTTCAATGTTCTTCAGTGAAATGTAATAAGGACAATGAGAAAGTCAGAATTAATACTAATATGTTTTAATTCACATTATCTCATTTGAGCCTCTCAACAAATATGTAAAGTAAATACTTCAGGTATTATTAGGCCCATTTTATATATGGGAAAACTTAGGTTCTGCAATTGAATGAACTATCCAAGCTCCCACAAATGTATAAGTCTTAGAGGGATGACTAAATTCCTTGCCTTTGGACTTCTCATTTAGTGCTCCAATGACTATGTCCTGCTGCTTTACTAATGATTAAATCCTGGGGTAGATATTGAAGAAAGAGAGAGTCACTTTCTCTTTCATATTGAAGGAGAAATGAAATACAATAAGTAATCTAAGGATGTAGTAAAGGAGATGATCTCATTCATCAGTGTAAAAAAACTTTTTTAGTCCTTGGATGGTGATAGCAGGAGCTTTGTCTAAAATGATTCCCCTAATCCTGCTTTATTAGGTCAGTCATATCAATTAGAACAATTATAAAAGTATTTGGTCACCTCTTTTTCTGTTCTTGAACACTAGACGCTTTCTCATTTTGACAACAAACCCTGCCACTTGAATGACACACCTAAGTTGTGGTACATGAATGTAGTAGAATACTATTGTGTTGTAAGAAATGATGAACAGGTAGACTTCTGAAAAACCTGGAGATTCTTACATGAACTGAGAGTGAGAGAGATGAACAGGAGAACATTATACACAGAAAGAGACACAATGTGTAAGTATTATTTCTGACAGACTTAGCCCTTTACAGCAATTCAAAGATCTAAAGCATTTCCAAAGGACTCATGATGCAAAATGCCATCCATATACAGTGAAAGAAGTATAGAAGCAGAATGGAGAATGAATCAGACTATTTTCTCTTTTGTTATGTTTTGTTTTTCTAATGGTTTCTCCCATTCGTTTTAATTTGTCTATGCAACATGACTAATGTGAAAATGTGTTTAATAAGAATGTATATGTAGAATCCATATAAGATTGCATGCCATCTTGGGAAAAGAGAGGGGAAGGAAGGAGAGAAAATTTAAAACTTATGGAAAGGATTGTTGAAACCAATAAATTTTAAAAAATAAAATAATATAAAAATAAACTTCCCCTTTTCTTTGGCTCATGCCATTTTTCTCTACTGCTTCCTCTCCATTGAAAGGTGTTATCTATCTTAAATTGCCTCAGAATTCTGCTAATTGACTATGTACTCAAAATGGACCTGAAAAGCTGTAAAAAACAAAACAAAAATCTGTCACTCAGGAAGCTGAGGCTGCTATCAATAAGCAGTCTTTAGTCCTTAGCTTGCTAATAAACCTTTTCTTTTTTTTTTTTTTTTTTTCAGTTTGACTAGAATCATTTGACCTGACAGAGGATATAGCTGTGTCCAGCCTAACTGCCATGGGCTGCCAGGTCGTCTTACCTACTCCAGGTCTTCGGTGGCCAACCAGATAAATGTAATGAGAGAAGAGACTTCCAGAGTCAAACAGAAGTGTAGGCTTTATACTGGATACCAGCTACATGTCAGCACGCAGGACAAGATCTCCCCGTGGAGCCCTCCCTCCTTCCGGAGGAGAGATGAACCCAAGCCTCAGGCTTTCCTGTCCCCATTTAAGCTCTCTCAGCTGCATGGTTTGCTGGTGGACAGCATGCTCTCAGCCCCTTAGCCAATGAACAACAGGTGTGCTCAGACCACCAACCAACCTCAAGGGTGGGATGCTCTCCCCAGCAAGTTTCCACTGAGAAGAGGTGGAAAAACAAGATAGCTCGTGATTCACTCCTCAATTCCCAGCTATTCCCTGGGGGGGCCTCGTGAGAGCTCCGTGGTTTAGAAGCCCTCACCTTTACCTGACCCGACACTGTTCACGTGAAAACCGAGCTTACAAGCCAACATAGCTGGTGGGTAACATTCTCCCTAGGCTCTCCAAAAACTCAGGCTGGGGAATTTTCTAACAACATTTAGTACTTTTCTTTGATCCCAAGGCATCATGTATGGCTCAGAGACTGTTCTTTCCATTTACATTGAGGGCAAAAACAGGAATTTCTCCATTATAAATTTTATCACAGTTACTGTTGTTTTTAGAAACTCCTAGTTAAGCAACATATAGGATCATATTGTCATTTATTTAGAGGTGAAAAGATCACAGAATACTAGATTTAGATTTTAAGATATCCTTATGGGTCACTGAGTTCAATAACCTTATATCAGAATTTAAGAATCTGAGTTACAGAGCAGTTAAGTGATGTATCCCAAGTCACATGGTAAATGGCAAATCAAGATTTGAACACATATGTATTGAATCTGATTCTAGGGATATTTCCATTGTATTACAATAAAGAAGGATTTCAGAGGGCACTGGGAAGAGAGAAGGCAGAAGAAAATAGTGATTAGGAGGGCTAATGTTGAGTGTACTGTTAGCTGGCCCTTTGGGGGTAGTGTTGTTTCAGATGAATTCAGTCTTCATTATTGATTTCCTTTATTGTTTTTATATGAATTGTCTTTGTCTAGTGTTTAGAATGGTGGGGGGGGGTAAGTGCAGGTAATCTACAAGATTCTTCTGTTTCTGACATTCTGGGATTGCTTTGAGTCTCAAAAATTTTATATGTCTTCAAGAATTTCAGGTTAAAATTTAAATACTCTCTAGAAAGTTAACATTAATGGTCATCAACTAAAACTTAGCAATTAGTAGCTAATACACAGTTTCTATAAAGGGCCTTTGAAATATATTGGAAGAGAATATGAGGAAAGTAGGATACAAGGAATGGGGAGAGCATTGCTGAAAAAAATTGTAAGACTCCACACTTGAAGAAATATTAGAATATAATGTATTGCTTTCACTTTACTGATAAAGAAATTAGGATCCATAAAACCAATGACTTGGTCACAGTCAGTCTGGTAGTAAGTCACACATCCATGACTAAAACTTTACTCAATCCAAGTCCAGTGTTCCTGACCTAGACCACTACTTCTTCTTTGTCCACACTAACGAGAAGTAATCAAAGGTAGACTTTTTTGAAGATAATATGGTCAGTTCTGTGTAGGATCATTGATTTTTTTGGAAACATTGGAAACAAATGTTTGGAAACATTTGGAAACAAATGTAAGGTCATTAACAAAATTATTAGCAAGGAATAGTAGAGAATATTTATGTTTGGAAAGTAGCCTATATATATATATATATATATATATATATATATATATATATATATATATATATATATATATACACATATATATTTCTATCTATCTATCTATATCCATATCTATCTATCTATCTATCTATCTATCTATCTATCTATCTATCTGCCTGGTAATCTATAATGACTGCTTACTTTTCTGAGTGTAGCTATATATATTAGTTTATTTTTGGTGCCTGACATCATCTACTGAATCTGCTTCATTTTCAAACAAAGTAGATACTATTATCCACTTTTTCATCCAGTGTACTATCAAACACAGTTGGGTCTAGACAATGATGCTTCTTGTCTTTCCACAGTCTTGATATTTCATATCTTATGTGCATACATTTGAAATCTTTCCTCCATATCTGGAATACTCCTTCCTCATCTCTGACTCTTAAAAAACCTTGTTTCCTTCAGAGCTCAATTCAAGAACCGATTCTAATGTGATTTTTTTCTGTTCCCTCATATTGATTTTAAAGGCTTCCTTCTCTGCTCCCTCTCCAAAATAACCACTCATTAACTTTGTACATATATGTAAATAGTCTTTTATATTTGTATTCTCAACATAGTAATCTCAGTGCTTAAAAATGATTCCTTCCTTCCTTCATCAAAGTTAAGTGAGTTGTCCAGGGTCAAATATTTAGTTAGAAGTAATATTTGACCATACCTTCTAATCTATTTGTAAGCTCAGTGCTCTAAAATACATAAAAATAAAATCATTTAAGAGCTATATATGTTTTTGTTACCAGTAAACTCAGAATAAAAAGAAATCATTTAGAGCATACAATGAGTGAAACTCTGCCTTTAAGGAATTTGCACCATAGTAGGGGAGATAATTCATATAGGAGAGTAAATGAGATGATACGTTGGTTTTTACCCTTTCCCAAAGGAAGGGCAGAAATGATTTGATTCTTGGACTCAAATCAAAGATAGAAAGTCAGGAGAAGAATATACATGGATTGTGCATAATATGGTCTGGATGCGGTTAGATGTATTTGTCTATGTGAGTGTGTACTCATTTATCAGTGAAGATAGTTCAACCCCTGGGTAAGAGCTTCAACACCAAGTGATTCACATTCCCTAGGGTGAGGAACATAGCGTGGGCTCATAGAAGACAGGGTAGATTACCTCAGGCAACTTCCTATGATTTATGTACCCTAGTCCAACTGTTGATCTACCCGAGGAAATTTCCACATTTGGAGGTTCCCCTCTGTGACGAAGTGACCAATTTTTCATATTTGCAATCTTCTGTATATCTACTAAGCATAAGGTTTTGTGACTAAGGATACAAAAAATATCCTTTCTAAAGAATAAGTAACAAATGAATAATAAAAAAGACTAATCAAGCAACACACATTTTTGAAATTATAACAATTTACCATCAGGGAAACATGCTAATGTTTATTTAAGATGTGTGGAAATCAGGGCTTCATAAAGATTGTTTTTGACTTGGATGTTTAAAATTTAGAATGAGTCAGAGAGAATAAAACCAAAGAATAGCATGATTCATCATTTCCTTTGTTTCATCCTATGGAAAACAGAATTACTCATGTGTGTTCCTTTTCATTATCCCTCCACTGACTTTAATATAGGATTTTGAGTAGTAGATCAGGCAATTCTATTGTAGATATCAGTCCTTTTGCTTTAAAATTTTGAAAGCAAGAATGGCTCTGAATAAATCCACTTGCAAGGGAGTAAAGCATTAGATTAAAATGAAAATACATCATGTCCCAAGTACCTTGCTTCCTTCATGACTGTCTATCAAAGAATGGGGCTTATTGAATAAATCTTGTATATTATCTGAACTAAATCAGTTGAGAAAGTGGTCACTGTCCTTGGGAGGTTCCAAGATTGCTATTTATTTGGTATTTTGTTAATTAGGGGAAAATATGACCAGTCAGATGTTTCTCATTTTCAATAGTGTAGCCCATCCATAGGAGGTTTGGCGCAGTGGTTTGGGGAGGGTCAGTGAGTGAGCAGAAACAAAAAAGAATAAAGATAAGCTTTTTGGGGCTTCACAAAATAAGAAACTCACTTAAGGAAGCGTCTAACTGAACACTCTAGTCATAGCATCTAAAATTGAAGTTGGTGGTATTTTATCAAGCAAAGGGAAAAAATGTGAATGAAAAATTGTCATTTACATTTGGCACCTAGACTTATGCCTAAGACAGCTAGGTGCTACAGTGATGGCTAGAGCATGGAACTTGGAGTTAGAAAGATATGAAGTCAGGAAGATCTGGATTCGAATTCAGTGTCAGCCACTTATGACTGTATATTTCTGGGAAAGTTACTTAGCCTCTATCTGACTCAATTTCTTCATCTATAAAATGGGATAATAATAGCACCTACCTTTTAGGGCTTTTGTAATGACAAAATGGGTTAATATTTGAAAAGTATTTTGCAAATTATAAAGTGCTTTGTTAATGGTTCCTGGATCACCTTTTTTTTTTTTCTTTTTCCATTTCAGTGTCTAGTTCCTTTCTGGGAAATATGCAATGCTTAATTTCTCTTTCTAACAATGTAACACTGAAAATTATTACCTGAATGGATTAATATTAACTGGTATTTGTATGTCTTTCTAAGATTTGCAATACACTTTTACATTATATATAAAAATAAATGTTTATATGCATGCATATATTTACATATACCCCCAACCCACACACACGTATACTATTTGTCTACCTATCAATCTATTTATCTATCATTTTATTTGCTTCCCATAACTCTGTGAGGTAGGTTCCATCATCATTCCCATTTTTAGGATGAGAAAAATAAGAGAGAGATTGACTTGCTTGGGCCACACAGTAAATGTCCAAAGTAGGATTTAAATTCTACTCAACATAATTCCAAGTTAGATAATCTATCTACTTGCTCAAAATATTTTTTTGGCATTTAAAAGGATCATGTAAAAAATGACATTAAAGAAAGAAATGCATTATTAATTATGGAATTATAGAATTTTAGACTTTGGAAACATTATTTGTATCTATTAGGGAAGCTTTTGACAGAGTCCTAACTTTAAGTCCTGCTTTGCTAACAAATGAACTTGAGCACAAACTTTAGACCTTTCTTCCAACAGGAAAAGTGACAGAATTAACTTTAAAAGGTGAAATAATATTCATTAGTTATCCATCCCTTGTAGGGAGACAGGAAGCATCATATGCCTTGCAAGTCAAACCGCCACCACCTTGATCACCATATCCCTTCAGAAGTATTAGCTAGGTGGGAACAAAGACTAGACATTTCTATTGCATTAATAAAAAAAGTTTCAACTAGGTAAGACAAGAAGGGCATAAGAATTCACTGAAGAAACTCAGTCACAGCCTGGGGGGATTTTATAAAAATAGCAGGCTAATTTAGGAACCAGGCATTCAAGTATTTGGAAGAGAGGCTAGTTCCATCAGTGCTCTGAGAGGAAACCACTTGAGTCTGAAGGAAAAGAGCTTTCATATCTTTCTAACCCCCTAACTCTTGACAAGAAGAAGAATTTGCAGACTTCAAAATTTCTGGACTGCTTTAATACTAGTATATGAGCAGGGTCCACAAAGCAGCAGAACCCCGTAACTGTATATGTACCTGGAACCAACGGCAAATAACACATTGACAAATGGCAGCTTAAGCATTCTGAAAGTTAGATGAGGAGCTCTCACAAAGGACAGAAGAGTTTGTAGCAGACGAGAAGTGTGAATTACCTCTTTACTTTATGTGGTCTATGACTTTGAGCCCACTTACTAGCAAATGCTGCATATATTTCAGTAAAATTGTGTTACAGATTTTTGAGAAGAAAGCTTTTTTTTTCAACTTTTTTATTATGCCACTTTTATAAATAACCATTTTTAAAGATGCAATAAAGTCTTAATTTTTAATTGGCATTAGTTGATAATCTTTGAAAGAAGACCATTGGTGGAGGCTCATGAGAAGGTCAGCCTTTCTATCTTCAGGTACTGTGGAACTGAGGGGGAGAGAAACTGTTACAAAACTCTGGGAAACCAGATTGTCTGTGTAATTAGATACTGGAATAGCAGTCCCATAAGTTGTGCCAGAACACATTTATGCTTTGTCTCACTTACTTCAAAACTGCAAGGATTTACCATTTTATTGGCATGAATAGTCCTTCCACAAAGGCATATCACCATCTTTTTGCAATATAGTAGAACATCTTTGAAAGTTGTGTGGCCAAAAAGAACCCCATCACAATGAAGTGACTGACCATTCCAAACTTAGGTTGTTCCTAGTGGTGATAGACCATTCCAAACTTAAGTTGGTCCTTAGAGACATATTATATCTGTCAATCTTTGATTATGACAAGAATCTCTCTTTTGTCAATGTAAGTAATTTCTGATGTGGGAACTTCTTTCAATACAGATGAAAACCCATTTATAATATAGTCTTAGCTAGTTGCCTAAGGCTCAAAGACATTAATAACTCTGTAGGCATAAAGTCAGTATGAGAGGTGAGATTTGAAACCAGGTCTTTTGGATTTCACCCGCTACATCTTATGTGTATATGTTCAAAATTATATGTTTGGTACTATTTGCTACTTTTTAATACTGCTTTCAGTACCCCTCAAAATGTACATGATTGACAATAGGCCTTATTTATGTTAGCTCTTTATCTTTTGTAGTCTCCCTCCTTATGGATAAAAAGTAACTCAGATGCTTACTTTATGAGGTAAACATTGAGATATAACCTCATGTATCATGAAATTTGTGGCTCACAGATGAAGTAGATTTATGTACCCTCCCACCAACTCAGTAATGTCCATCCTAGTCAGTATTTGCATGACATTAAAATGAGCCCCATACCCCAATGCTTTCCCTTCTTTTCCTTTCTCTTTCTCTTAGTTTAACTATAGACCAACTATACCTTTTTTTTCAGAATCCTTAGGATCAGATTTCTTTTCAAAGTTGTAGGGAGCAGATAATCATGCTTGTTATTTACCTATATATAATACCCTCACACTTTCTGTAAATAGCTTTAAATTTAAGTGTCTGTGATGTAGTGGTTTAAACTGATTAAGGCTATTCCTCTAGATCAGATATTGGAATAAAATCATACAATTTAAGATCACATAATGATGAACAAAGAGAGGCATTAAAATATATCATAGCTCCACTCACCCCCAACCCCTGCAAGGAACTCGTTTGGTCAGCAGAATAGAATACAGTGACTTGCCAGGCCTTGGAACATCTACCAGGTTGGAAGGGCCTCATCTCTACTTGGGAGGACCTCTTAAAGCCCTTAGGCTAATAGGAATCTAGTCAATTTGGATTCAGGCCTCTAGGAAACTGCATTAATAGCGAGGTGGTTTCAGTCATGATCCCTTGGGTTCATCAACTATCAAGGACAATATCCTTATCTTTTAGGAAAATAACTAATCTTAATTACATGACTGTGAGGTGGACTGGGGAGGAGACTGGCCTAACACATACCTCTAAACATCCAATTTTTATCCACTATATAATAAATTGCTTACCTAATACCCCCTATCCCCTTTTTGGCACATGTTTAATGGAAAACTATCTATGATTTCTCTGCGCCCAAAGTCCTACCTCCATAGTATCTAACATAGGTTTGAATACATAATTGATTCAGGCAGTTAAATGTCACAATGAATTATAATGCTGGACCATGAGTCACGAAGGCCTGAATTCAAATCAAACTCAAACACTTGCTATCGTTAAGATCTTGGATACATCATTTAACCATTTTCTGTGTCAGTTCTTTCAACTGTAATGGGAATCGTAATAGCACCTACCTCTCAAGGTTGTTATAACATTCAAATAAAGTAGTATTTGGCAGTACTTAGCACAGGACCTGGAATATAGTAGGTGCTTAATAAATGCTGGTTTCCTCGCTTCCACCCCATTTCAGTCATTCATGGAATGAACACAAATCTCAGAGACAAAGCTTTATGTCCAGAGCCATTTGTAAACAGCTAAGTCACCCTAGATAAATGACTTAACCCCTTGGTGTCCATTCTTCCTTTCTATAAAGAGGAGTATAACTTGTTGTGAAGTTCAGGAGGGATAAGAGGTATGGCTGAGCTCTGAAAATTCTCCAAGTGGTAGAGGTGTTTAATCTCTTTCTAAATGGTTTAAAAAGCAGATCACATTTATGATACCACAGTTAGATTTCCTCCTAATCTTTTTTTCTACAACCAAATTCATGGTTGGTATAATCAATTGTGCCATAAGCCAAAAGCCCTGAGGATATCATTTCACTTTTTCATCATTTCATTTCATTAACTGCCTGAATCAATTATTCAAACCTATATTAGATACTGTGGAGGTAGGACTTTGGGTGCAGAGAAATCATAGATAGTTTTCCATTAAATATGTACCTATGTTATTTCCTCTAGGGAGTGAGGAAAGGGAAAATAGTTTAAAAAATTAACTAAAGGCTTAGTAAAATTGGAATTGAACTATTAGCAAAAAAGCCCCCCCCAAAAAAAGAGAGCCAAAATATATCAATTGCTTTTAATATCAATTCATGTGATCTATAAAACCAAGCTGTAAAAATTTTATTGAAATAGTTTGGAGCATAAGCCTATCAAAGCCATAGTTTACTGATAACCACATCAAGAAATACTATACCCAAGAGAAAAATAAATTTGAGAAGTAAATGGTCAGTTAAGAAAATGCTGACTGACAAATATATTTGAATATCTGAAATATTAATTAAAATTTAAAAGCTTCCTCTTAGAGATGGAGCAAACCAAACAAGGAATGACAAAAAATATTTTTCTAATATTGAAAATCTAAACAAAGGTGCTTTAAAATGAAAAGGGAAGGAAAGGAATAGAACTTCCCATGTATATGTGCCAAGTTAGATTCTATTATAGAAAAAGTGGTTACAATATAGAATGGAAGTATCACATTAAACACTCAGAAAATCACAATAAAAAAATCTAGTAATAATATCTTTACCTTCAAAAGTTTTCAAGTAATTTAACAATTCTTATGTTGAGTTTTTTTCCCTAGACTTTCTTGATACTGAAAAGCAGAAGTAGAAGAAATGAATAAAAGTTGCAAAGCAGACAATTTTATTTCCAATGTAAAGAAATATTTTCTAGCAATTAGAGTAATACAAATGTAGAATGGTCTACCTCAGGAGGTAAGGATTTCAACTTACTGGAGGTCTTTGAGCAAAGACTGGATGATCATTTGTCTTTTGAATATGATGCCAAAGGGATTATTTTTCAAGGATCGGTTTGGCAAGATGGGTACTGAAATTCCATCCATTTATGAAATTATCTAATTCTGTGTTAGCATTTCTATTGAGTAGATATTCTATAATCTTAGTGATTTTTAGTGACAGAATCTACTTTAAGTTGAATAAGTGAATGACAATGAAGAAATACCATTTTTGAAAATAGTTTTGACTTCTAAATGCCTATTTGGGGAGCAGAAATACTGAAAACTCAAAAAGCATGAATACTTTTATCCAGGATTAAGGCATATAAAAATTACATCCAGCCTAGAACTATAGAAAATACATAAAAAATTTCAATGCTGAAAAGAAGGGTAGCTACTAATAGCTACTAATGTAAAATGTGTCATCTGAAAATGTCAAATTCCAGAACCAGAAAGCAAAATCCATCATGGTGGTCAAGAAGTTAATGAACATGATCACTGCAGAGAGCAAAGCCACTCCCAAGCCTTGCCCCCTCAGTCAGGGCCTTCTCCCTAGTAAGCACTCATGGGCCTGAGCCTTGCTGCATACCTGTCTGTGTCCTCTCACCTCTGCCCCTTTTCCTCCGTCCCAACCATGCTTACTTATTTATCTCCTGATTCTGCTCCACCCTTTCTGTTGTACCTGTTTCAGCAAGCTCCTCCCACCACAGGTGACTTAAGCTTCCAGGTGACTTAATGCACCTATTGATGAATAGGAAAGGTTTTCCAGTTCAAATGTCATTATAGTGCTAAAATTGGTTTTAGGAAAAACCTGGGTTTTTATCTGACTTCTACACTATCTATATGATAATGGGGAGGTGACAACTACACTATATGTGAGGTATAACAATTGTAGTAACTACTCCACAAAATTAGCATAAGGAAAACTCCATTTAAAAAAAATAACACTTAATGAACAATAAATAAAATCAACATTTCCTTCTATAAAATAATACAGGAAAAAAAGAATGTACATGAAATTAAATTTAAATTATTTTGAGCTTGCTATATTTTAAGTATATGATAGATTCAACATGAAATTTTCTTTCTTTGTTTTTTCCCCAATTTAGAATACTGTGCTTCTTCATACCTACAGAATGTTCTAACTCCAAATGGTAGCTTTTAAGACAATAATTTCTTTCTCCAATTTAAAAGGAAAACAAGGAAACATTTATTTATTATTGCTTGAAAATTCATTCTATAGGGGGCGGAGCCAAGATGGCGGAGTAGAAGGACGCACATTTACGAGCTCTGAGCCCACAACCCATGGAATTGAGGTAAAAGGAGATCCCCATAAATTCTGAATCTCTGCAGGGGGTGCATAAACATAGGGGAAGAGATTTCCGTTCCACTGAACCCTGGAAAGCCGTCCCCGGGGTCCATCGCACTCCGGAAAGCGGACCCCACCCATCGCACTCCGGAAAGCGGACCCCACCCCCACCCCTGGCCGCGACCCAGAGAAGCTGACCCGAGCAGACTTCAGAGAGGAAAGCTCCGGGGGAAGCTCCGGCAGCCGGGAAAGTCCCTCCGCTCACAGAAGCTACAGGTCAGTGAAAAAGAAAGCCGGGCTGAAGGAGAGGGGAAGCGGGGCGTCTCCGTGACTCGGGCCCCCTCGGGAGGAAGCGGCGGCGGCAGAGACCGGGGCAGGAAGCGGCGGAGGCAGAGGCGTGGGTGGGCGGCTGAGGCGGCAGCGGCCCGGGACTCAGGAATCCCCCAGCAGCAGGTAGGATCTTCAATACTGAAGGTCTTTCCAACCTGAGGGAGCCGAGCAGAGGAGACGGCCCTGCCTCCACCCTGCTCTACTGCTGAACGCCTCTGAATAAAACCCCCAAGGGAGCTGAGCACAGCAGGCGGGGCCCCCCACCCCGCCCCCACCCGCTCCGTTCCTGAAAGTCTCTGCGGAAAGCCCCTGAGGGCCCAAGCTTAGAAGACGGCCCTGCCCCCACCCCTGAGCCAGAACTAAAGCTTGCCGCGGGAAAGCGCATTTGAATCTCAGAGGCCAAGCACTAGCTGGGCGGATCCAGGCGGGGGTGGAAAGGAATCTCAGAAGTCAAGTAACTGGCTGGGAAAATGCCTAGAAAGGGGAAGAAAAATAAGACTTTAGAGAGTTTTTTCCAACAAATGCAAATGATCCTGACCTTCGGATCTGATGGGGAGGACGAGAACGTATTTTTCCCATCAGGGAAAGATGTGGAGGGCGGGGCCTCAGTACCCCAGACACCCCAGGGGGGTGTTGGGTGGGCTCAGGCCTTGGAAGAGCTTAAAAAGGATTTTGAAAAGCAAGTTAGACAGGTGGAGGAAAGACTGGGAAGAGAAATGACAAAGATGCAAGAAGAGTATGAAAAAAAGGTCAATATCTTGGTAAAGGAGACCCAAAAAAATGCTGAGGAAATTAACACCCTGAAAAATAGGCTCACTCAATTGGCAAAAGAAGTTCAAAAAGCCAATGAGGAGAAGAATGCATTCAAAAGCAGAATGAGCCAAATGGAAAAAGAGGCTCAAAAGCTCACGGAATTTAATAGTTCTCTCAAAATTAGAATGGAACAGATGGAGTCTAATGACTTTATGAGAAACCAAGAAATCACCAAACAAAACCAAAAGAACGATAAAATGGAAGAGAATGTGAAATATCTCATGGGAAAAACAACTGACCTGGAAAATAGATCAAGGAGAGACAACTTAAAACTTATGGTACTACCTGAAAGCCATGATCAAAAAAAGAGCCTAGACATCGTCTTGCATGAAATTATCAAGGAAAACTGCCCTGACATTCTAGGACCAGAGGGCAAAATAAGTATTGAAAGAATCCATCGATCACCACCTGAAAGAGATCCAAAAAGAGAAACTCCTAGGAACATTGTGGCCAAATTCCAGAACTCCCAGCTCAAGGAAAAAATCTTGCAAGCAGCCAGAAAGAAACAATTCCAGTACTGTGGAAATACAATCAGGATAACCCAAGATCTAGCAGCTTCTACATTAAGGGATCGAAGCGCGTGGAATAGGATATTCCAGAAAGCAAAGGAACTAGGACTGAAACCAAGAATCACCTACCCAGCTAAACTGAGTATAATACTTCAAGGGAAAATATGGTCTTTCAATGAAACAGAGGACTTTCAATCATTCTTAATGAAAAGACCAGAGCTGAAAAGAAAATTTGACTTTCAAACACAAGAATGAGAGGAAGCATGCAAAAGTAAACAGCAAGGAGAAGTATTAAGGGACTTACCAGAAATGAACTGTTTGCATTCATACAGGGAAGGACAATATTTCTAACTCTTAAAACTTTTCAGTATCTGGGTGGTTGGTGGGACCACACATACACATGTACACGTATGCACACACATACACACATGCATTCACATGCAGAGACAGAGAGCACAGATTGAACTGAATAGGATAGGACCATACCTTAAAAGAAATTAAGGTAAATGGTGAGAGAGAAATGTAGTGAGAGGAAAGAGGGGGAAATGGAAGGGGGTAACTATATGTCATATAAGAGGCAAGTAGGAGATGTTTTTAGTGGAGGGAAAAAGAGGAGAGCTGAGGAAAACAAACAAACAAACAAACAAACAAAAGTTTACCCTCATCACATTTGACTAAACGAAGGAGTGTAATGCACACTCATTTTGGTATGAAAACCTATCTTACAGTATAAGAAAGCGGGGGAGAAGGAGATATTGGGGGGGGTATGATGGAAGGGAGGGCAAAGGGAGGAGGGAGTAATTGAAAGTCAACACTTGGGGAGGGACAGGATCAAAGGACAGAAGAGAAACAATGAGGGGCAGGTTAAGAGGGATGGCAATTCAGTTAGTCTTACACAACACGACTATCAGGAAGGTCATTTGCAAAGCTACACAGATATGGCCTATAATGAATTGCCTGCCGTACCAAAGGGAATAGGTGGGGAGGGAGGGATGGGGAGAATTTGGAACTCAAAGTTTTAGGAATAATTGTTTAGTATTGTTGTTGCAACTAGGAAAGAAGACATACAGTTAATGAGGAATAGAAAATCATCTGGCCCTACAGGAGAAAAGAGAAGATAGAGACAAGGGAAGGGAGGGATGACAGAAGAGAGGACAGATTGGAGATAGGGAAAATTAGATTGCTTGGGGTATTGGGGTGGGGGGAGGGGAGAAAAGGGGAGAAAATTTGGAACCCAAAAATTTGTGAAAATGAATGTAAAAAGCTAAATAAATAAATAAATAAATTCTATAAAGAAAATATTCTAAGTTATTTATATGAAATTTATTTTAGTGTCCAAAATTGGACTCTTACCCTTCAATTCATAGGGCACTTTAGAAACATGCATTACATATCTCATTGTGAAGTTACTAGTAAAAAGAAAAGCTACAAATGTAAGCAACTTTAAACCCAGTTGATACCATATTCATTTAGGTTCAACACTTTGGACTGAGCAATAGAATATGAGAATATGAGAGGTCAAACTTTAAAGCAAAAACTGTATACAATCAGTTAGAAAAATCATTCAAACTCTGCTTAATTTTTATGGGAAGTTCATTACATCATACTTGTTCAAGATTCCTTGATTAAGAACTTTTAACATAGTTATTGCTAATTTTTACAGTTATACTCTAACATACAGAAACCTATATTGGAATATATATATTCAATCATATGGAATCTCAATTAGTTGAAGTTATACAAAATAGACAAATCTGAAGATCAAACTAGATTGTCTTTATAAAATCCACACAATTGGGGAAGCTAAGTGGTACAGTAAATAGAACATGAGCCCGGGAGTCAGGAGGAACTGAGTTCAAATCTTGCCTCAGACACTTCATACTTGCTAGCTATGTGACCCTGGGCAAGCCATTTAACTCTGCCTCATCAAAAGAAATAACAAAATAAAATATACACAATTTTATTTCAGACCTAGATTGTGATGTTGGAGGGGAGGAGGGGACAAGAATGAGACTATTTTATGTATAATTCTAAATATACATACTACAATATGTATTTCCTATTACCAAAACACTCTTCATAGTACTTCTAAGAACCTAAATCACTGTGCCATAATACTGGTCAACACAGTCTAGGAGACTTTCTTTCACAATAGGTTTATTTGTTTGGAAGATTCATAAAAATTCTAAGTTTTTACTTAAATTTATAGAATTCAGTTATAGAAGTAGACAGGTTAAAAAGCTGTTTTATCTAAGGCCACTATCATTAGAAATATGGTTAGCATTTCACAGTGTCCTGCAAATATTGTTCAAGCTTATTAACACTTGTTTTCTTTTCAGAAAGTAGATTAGTCAGATTTTCATTGTTCTTAAGGAAATGAATATGCTGATTTCAAATCCAAGTTCACCTACAAAACAGGAATGATGAGCAATCCTTCTTTCACTAAGTAATGCCTTCATGCTTTTTTGCAACCTTGTTATCCACTTTCAAATGACAAGAAGAAGGCCATAATTTATTAAAATCTTCAAAAGGTGGGAGAGTAGCCCCTCTACTTGTGCATTTTGAAATCTCTAAAAGTGTGAAGGTCATATAAACCTGAAACACTGTTATTGAAACTTGATTCATTGTACCAGAGGAAAAGTTACTGTAGTTAATGGTGTAAGTTGATCATCTCACATATTGCTTCCACGAATCACTTCCTGATTCTCTGCTACCACCAGTGTGCTTTTCAGGTCCAAATGCACCTCCGGTCTCAGCACCACTTGTTGAATTATTGACATTTATGATGTCACAGTCTGATCCTTTAGACCCAAACCATTAAAAGATTCTTCCCAAATCCTTTGTGAATATTCTACTTGCAAGACCCTGTTTTACTTTATTTTATATATGTGTGTGTGTATATATATATATATGTGTGTGTGTATATATATATATATATACATACATATATATATTATATATATATCTTCCTTATCTATATCCATATACATCTCTTATTCATTCCTAAATCATGAGACATAAATGACTAAGAGCAGATATCTCTGTGCATAATAGAGGTGTCATGATCAAAACCAATCACAATAGTTGTCTTTACATAATTTCTGGGCAATCTGTAGTCTTCTCATCATAGGCACTATGCCTCCTTGCTTTTTGGCATCTTACACTGTACCACTGTTTACTGCCTTTTTGCTGTGGAGGGTCCCAGAGAGGACTTAGAGTCACAAAAATTTCCAATGCACACGTGTACATATACCTTTTGAAATTTGTCTACAACTTCATCATGGATGCTTTCATGCAAAAAGCAGTCATCTAACATTTGTACATTTTTAGCTTGTTCTTCCCACAACCACAAAAAGAGCTGAAGGAATAATTAAATTAAGATCTGGCCTTCAAAAGCAATAATAGTGTTGTTTCCTTCAAGTTTTAACAAGTTTCTCTCAAACGTCTCCTGTGCCATGACTGCCACCTCTTTTACCACTTCATTGCTTCCTGTGAGGTACAACAGATCTCCCCACTCCCATCTCTGGCTATTACTATGCCAATATCACTACCACCACATGTCATGGAATAGACTGCACCAGGTAAGTTTTCTTCCAAAACTTTCACAACCATCTTTGTGACAGCTATCCTAATAAGGGAAGTTGTTGGTGCACTTTTCCAATGATGAACATTTCCACAAATCAAAAAGTGGCATTATTCTAGCCGTATGTAGCCAATGAGAAATTGAATAATAAGTGATAATTACAACTAAGCCCAAAGGATTTCACTGTTCAATGAGCTTTTGACCAGGTCTTTCTGAAAAAAAGGTGGGTCCTCCAATAATTTGTAATAAATCAACAGCAAAACCATAGATATTCACATACCCCTGAACCTCTCCAACAGCTCCAACAATATACTCCTGAACTTCTCCAACAACTCCAATAACAAGTCCAAAATCAAGATTTTTTTCCATCTCCAAAGACAGTAAGTTTCTTAAGATTTTGATGCTCTGTTACAAGGTTTTGCCCATCTCTCTTACTATTTCTCCTTGTTTAGGGACTGCAATATCTGTCTACATTTTCCAGACTTTCTCTAGTGTTTCTTCATAGTCTATTATGCTGACCTGGTGGACTCCTGCTATAGACTTCTTCTTCCTATCTGGACAGTCACTTGTAACAACTTTGCCTCTTCCACCCCAGCTCCCATCACACATACTTTCATTTTCTTCTAACATGGAATTTTCAAAGATATTCTACTTTCCTGAATTTTCTTTTGTTCTTGCTCTTTTTTTAAACTCCTGTTCATTTAAAAAAATGTTTCAATGATTCTTTTTTCTCTCTTTTCCATTTCTTTTTCTTTTCTTTATTTTTTGGGGAAGTGGGAGTAGATCAATAACCAATTATTCCTCGCAAATTTTCTAACCCCCTCAAAAATAAAGAACAAAACCAAATCCTTCTAATAATCAGCTAATCAAAGCAAATGACCACACTGGACATCCAAAAATGTGTATTTCATTTTACCCCTTGAGTACATTACCTCTGTCAGGTACTTTGTCAGTGATACTGAATTGTGGATGGTCATTCATTTAACATAATTGTTAAGAATTCAAAAACTTTCTGTTTACAATGTGGCTGTTTATTGTATCAGTTTTTCTCTGGGTTCTGTTCACTTTAAATCAGTTCATTCAAGTTTTCCTGTATTGCTCTGGAACAATTTTTTTATCATATCTTTTGGCACAATAGTATTGCATATATATATTTATATACATATGAACTTATTTAGTTACTACTTTATATACATAAAGATATATATCTATATCTGTATCTATCTATCTATCTATCTATCTATCTATCTATCTATCTATCTATCTATCTAAACTTATTTAGTCACTACTTAATGGTTGGTACCTCCATATATTTCCTATTACTTGCTATAACAAAGAGAACTGATGTAAAGTATTCTACATTATAACTCATATAAAGCCCTTTCTCTCTTGTTCATGCCTTAGGGGTATAGGTTTACAAAGGACATTGCTGGGTTAAAGAGTATGCCGTGTTTAGTGACTTTTTTGTGTTGTTCCAAATTGTATACCAGAATAGTTGGACAATTCACAACTCTACCAAGACTAAATGAGTGTGATAGCCAATTCATTTTCTGTTATTTTCTTTTTTTGCTTTCTTTGCCAGTCTTATGGGGGTAAAACGGAACCTCATAATTTGCTATTCTTATTATTAGTGATTTCAAACTTTTTTATGTATAACTATTGATAGTTTATGTTTTTCTTAAGTAACTGCCTGTTTACATTCTTTAATAATTTTGATGTTGAAAAGTGGTTTTTTGCTCTAATTGGATTCTTCTCCTTTTATACCTTAGATATCAGACCTTTATTACAGAAGGTAGCTGGTTTTAGATGCCTTTTCTTCCTTCCTACTTTTTTTTGTTATTTCCCTTGAGATTATTGACTTTTTGTTTTTCTAGATGACTTTCAGTATTGTTTATTTTTAGCTTTTCATGGAATTGAATAAGTAAATTTAGGTGCTATTTTTTATAATATTTGTACATTTTAACTACAAACAATTTCTATCTAATTATTAAGACCTTTTTTGGTAAATATTTTTTATAGTTGACTATATACTTAAGAATTATTTCTTTTTAAATATTGTCCAGATATTTTCTATCAAAAATGTTGCTTTACAATGTCTGTAACTTTTTGTTCTCCTCTGGACTTCTCCATCATGTCCTAAGAACTTCTCCATACTGAAAGATCACTTCAGGCCTAGAATTCACTCCCGATTGGTAACCCCTGTACCTGTGGCCCATCCCTCTGTTTGGAGGGAGGACAGCTCCTCCCAGAGGAACTTATTACTTAATTTAAGAGGGTCCCCAGGCCTTCTCTAACTCTTCATTTCCTTCCTGGGCAAACACCTATGGACTTCCCAATCATGCGTTTTCCTCTCTTCCAACCCCACTCCTTTCCTTTTTTGATTAATGAGGTTCTAGAGGGTGTTACGCTTCATCAGAATATTTGACTTTGCCACCTTTGTTTAAAGTCCCCTTATTATTACTTTCTTTGGTATTTGACAATTTTGAACTGACAGCAAAGAATCTTTCATTATCTTTACCATAATTGAACTTGCTTTTCTGCCCTTTTCTAATGATTCCTCCCATATTATCTTAATAGTAAACAAGATTTTCTCAGTTCTTAAATGATTTTTTTAAATGAGTTGCTCAATACAATGAAATAGTGACTTAGTAAATAATAAATTAGTTTGAAAATGTTGCCAAGTCAGGAAATTATCTAAAGCAGTGATTCTTAAATGCTTTACTTTTAAAAACAATGTGGGAGATGGTGGCATGATGAAGGAACATTTCCCCAGGAAACTGGACATTTAAACCCCCTAACTGGGCCATGAAATCCCTCTGCCTCCCCTTCCCCTCCTCTGCCCCTCTCACTCTTCTTTATGCTCCCAGGTTAGGCAAGGGAGAATGAAATACATAAAACTGATATCATGAGGGCAGCCAGAGATAGGTTCAGAGCTGGGAAATATGGAAATCTTGGGATGTGCAGGGGTGGGGAATATGGAGGCAGACTCTTTAAGAATCACTAATCTAAGTAGGACCTAATTCAATGCATTAAAATACTGATCAAACACACTTGTATTTCAGTATTCTCCTGTCTTGAAATCACTCTATTCTCCACTGATTCTTTTTGGCTTCCCCTTGTGATCAAATGTGAGTAAGCAATATTTAGAATCTTATGGTTAATATAAACACATTAATAACACATAGATAATCCAATACCTCAAAGAAAGATGAATCTTTTTCACTTTTTTCATCAGATTAGTTTGCCAAAGCCCTTCATTATGATGAGTTTTCATTCTTAAGGGGTGTTTTTTTAAATCTGTCTTTAAAAGTTAAACTTTCAAAGTCAAAGTTGAAAAAGGGGAACAAACAACTGAGAATCTTCCATATGAGCTTCCATTTGGTCCCACTTTGGTCGTGAAACAGGTCATTCTTTCATTGTGCTTGTTTTTGAGCTCCTGTGGGTTTTTTTGACATATGAGCAGAGCACAGTAGCACAAGATGACTTTATTCCCTGTGAAGAAGCCTTTGGATATGCTTTGTGGGTAAGTGATTGGTTCATATGTCATTTGCCCTCCTTCAGTGCTTCTGAGTTGTTGTTTTTTTTAAATTTTCATTCCAAGACTTCCTGAATAAGAGAAGAATGGTGATATTAGTGTCATTTGAGTTTGGTCCAATTGACACAAAACTAGAGAGAAAATGCTTGAATTTGCTTTTCTACTTCATGAACTCACCCCCAGGAAAAAGAAGAATAAAATCCATTTCCTTACAAAAATTAAATAACCACCGAGAGTGAGATCATCTTGAATCACAACATAAGTGACCAAGCTACTAGTTTTAAATTGGTCCTAGTAGACAATGGAAATATTAAATATAAAAGAGAGTATGGATGGTGTAAATTACAAGTGTTTATTCCCTCGATTTTCAGTGGGAGAAAGAAGTTAACAGTAATGTTTGTTATTTCATTTTTGGTTCGAATTGCTGTTTCCTATTCATTTAATGAGATACAGAATCAGCTAATGTCAGGTGATACTAACAAATATTTTCTCCAGGTTTGTAAGAGATAAATAGAAGGAACTTTATTTATAGGTGCAAAGCATCATTGAAGTCTTCCTCTAATGGTTCATTTGAGGTGATTAGGGATGAATTAATGAATCAATCAATTAGGAATTTATGTAGCACCTAGAAATGACGGGCACTATGTTAGATGTTGGAGAACCAAATTATGTAAATGAAACAACCTCAGTCCTCAAGCTTCTTGCATACCATTGGGGCAGATGTACAAAAAAATAAGTAGACACAAATTATATACAAATATAATACAGTACAATTTCAGGGAGATACTAGGAGTCTGGTGTGTGTGTGTGTGTGTGAAGTCAGGAAAGATCTCCTGTAGAAGGATGAAAGGGATTATAAGAGGTGGAAATGAGAAGGCAATGCATTCAGGATAAGGCGGACAGAGCTGCGTAACAGATATCATGCCATGTGTGAGGGACATTTAAAGTAATTTGTTTCTACCACAGTAAGCATTAAAAGGAGATATATAATGTATCTAGAAAGGTAGTTTGGAGTCATATTGTGAAGTCTTTAAATGCTCAACAAAAGAATTTATATTTGATTCTAGAAGTGTTAGGAAGTTCCTGCAGCTTCTTAAATAGCAAGATCTTATACGTTTCACAACTGTCACTGGTAGCTATGTAGAGTATGGATTGAAGAAGGGAGAACATGGAGTCAGGAAATCCAACTAGGAGCCCATAGTAATTGCCCAGGAGAAAAGTGATGAGGATCTGAAGTGGTGATAGGTATGTGAATAGGGAAAAGGGGATGGTTGTGAGAGAAGGTAGAATTGGCAAAATTTCCCAAGTGATTGGCTATGAGACAGGGTCGGGAGGGAGGAGCTTGGTAAAGGACAAGAAGAAGTCAAGGGTAACACTGAAGTTTAAACTGGCTTCTCAAAAACAGTTCACAGTTACGATGTGTGGAAGGTTCTACAAATCTGAGACTGTTCTGATTCTAGGTCTAGCCACAGACCTGCTCATCTGATACCTAAAGAATAATCTTCTTCTTGGTGCTGCTGTGTTTGTCTTTCATTCGTGGAGAGAATGGTGACATCAGGAAATGATGACGTGACTTGCAGTTGACTTGGATTTGAATGAGGGAGGCTTGTGCAAGGTCACCAGTCTCACTCTTTCCTCCAGAGCCATCTGGGTCCAGTGGCCTGATAATTGTCAGGGCAACTGAAGGTGGCCTAGAATGCAATGGGAGACCCTGGCCCTTTTAGGCTAAGGTCTTTTGAGGTTCTCACTTTGAATGAGGTAATGCACATTCAGTGAATAGACCTCTTTAAGAGGTGAGTCAAGTGGTGGCCCCCTTTAATAAAAATAATCAAACAGAGGGTTGTGGCCAAAAGAAAAAGAGTTTCTATTTACTATTTATATTCCCGCTGTGCTAGGAGGGCAGAGACCTATTGTATAGTCTATGCACTCCAGAGTAATTTGTGTTTAAGGCATGGTCACTGGATTCAGATGGCTCTGGAGGAGAAGTGAGGTTGCTAACTTGCACAGCCCTCTCTCACTCAAAACAAAGTCAAGTGCAAGTCATGTCATTATCTCTGATGGCGTGATTTTCTTTGGCAATGAAGGACAAACACACATTTGCCATCAGTTGTGAAAAGTTAAGTTCTCCTCACTTAACTTTTAATATTCAGGTGGTTCATGATTTTTGAATTTATTTTGAAGTCTAGTGTAAAGTATTGAACTAAGCCTAATTTCTACCAGATATCTTTCTAGTTTTTGAAATAATTCCTTTGGAATTTATTGAACTCTGGATTATTGTATTATTTCTGATTATCCTTCACTTAGTCTGTTCTGTCTGCTTTTCTCTTTCTTAAGTGAAAAATAAATTCACTGGATGTTTGTTGTGTTATACTTTGAGCTCTAAAGCATTATTCCCTTTTCATTTTATTTATTTTTTCATCATTTTCATCGTTTCATTTTATATTCTAGGTATATTTTTTTAATTCTGCCAAGCAAATTTTGCTATTATTTTATTAGACTCTATCAATTATCCCGTTGGTAGTTTGATTAGAATACTATTAATGTTGTATATTAACTCTGGCTGTATTTTCTTTTTTTTATTATCCTTGAATGGCCCTGTTGTGAGCAATGACTATTTCTCCAGCTACATAAATTGTTCTGCATTTTATTAAGGAACATTCTGCAACTGAATCTGTGAAACTATTAAGTATGCTTTCAAAGACAGACTCCAAATTATTTTGTGAACTTTTGCATATTCAGAAAGGGATTTCTCCTTCTATTATTGCCTCTTGGATTTTGTTATTATAATGGGGGAAAACTGTTGATATTTGTGGGATTACTTTGTGTCCTGAATCTTTGTGAATCTATAACATTTCAGATTAGCATTTTTATTGATTCTTTTTTTATGAAAACCATCATCTCATCCACAAATAGGGGATAATTTAATCTTTTTTTTTTTTTACTACATTTATACCTTAATATTTTTATCTTTTTGTTGTTTATTGCTAATTTTTCCTAGAACAACATTAAATAATAGTGGAGAGATTTGGCATTTTTTTGTAAAAGACTTTTTATTTTGAGACAATCATGAAGTTCTGAAAATCAAATTTTGTGATTAACTGCATTGTTTTCCTGATTTTGACCATCTTTGCATCTTTTGTATGATTCTAACTTAGTTATAATGCATGATATTTTAGATGAATTGCTTTTATATGTTTGATGTAATTTAAAAAATAAAGAGTATTCACTGCTGATATTGTCTTATAATTCTTTCTTTGCTTTATCTTTCCTTGCTTTGTATATGAGAACTATATTTATCTTATAGAAGGAGATCAAAATGACTTATCCCCTCTTTTTTGAGGGGAACAATTTTATAGTATTAGTATTAATTTTTATTGAACATTTTGATAAAATTATCTTGTAAATTCATCGTACTAAGTATTTTTGGTTCTTTTTATCAAAAATTTTCTTTAATTTTCTGATTTTGGGTTACTTATATTCTATTACTTTTGGATATTTTATATTTTTGAGGATAGGACCATCCTTTCTTTTGTCTCCTCAGCTTCATTAGCATACAACTGTTCATGTTAGATTCTAATAAGTCCTTTTTTATTCTTTCTGATTTTGTTGTATTTTCACCTTATTTACTTGCTATTTTGTTGATTTGATTTTTTTTTGCCTTATTCTTTTTATTTAAGCTGTCTAAAGGTTTATTGATATCTTTTAAAAAAAACTGGGATTTCATTTTATCATTTTGATAATATTGTATCCTATTCATCTATTTTTACTCAGTTTATTTTTTTCTTGCCAAGTTTCTAATTAAAAAAATATATTCAGTTAACTAATTTTTCCTTTTTTATTCTGTTAATCTATGTTTTTAGTGATCTATCGCACACTCCTGGAGGACAGCTTGAGTTACCTTACAGAAATTTTGGTAAATGCTTTCATCACTATCAGAGTCTTTTCCATAACTGCTCATCATTTCTGTATTTTGTTCTTTGACCTCTTAACAATTTAGACTTTTGTTGTTGATTTTCTCATTATTTCTTTGTCCTTTTCTTCTGCTCCTTGATCTGATTATTAGTTATCTTTTGTTGTAGTCTATAAAATATTTCTGTTGTTTTACATTTATTTTTTTTTAATTTATTTATTCATTTAACTTTTTGCAATCATTTTCACAAAATTTTGGGTTCTAAATTTTCTCCCCATTTATCCCCTCCCCCACCCCAATACACCACACATTCTAATTTTCCCTATCACCAATCTTCCCTCTCTTGTATCATCCCTCCCTTCTCTTGTCCCCATCTTCCCTTTTGTCCTGTAGGGCCAGATGACTTTCTATTCCCCATTAACTGTATGTCTTATTTCCTAGTAGCAACGACAATACTCAACAGTTGTTCCTAAAACTTTGAGTTCCAAATTCTCCCCATCCCTCCCTCCCCACCCCGTTCCCTTTGGGAAGGCAAGCAATTCAATATAGGCCATATCTGTGTAGTTTTGCAAATGACTTCGATAACAATAGTGTTGTATAAGACTAACTGTATTTCCCTCCATCCTATTCTGCCTGCATTGTTTCTATTCTGTCTTTTGATCCTGTCCCTCCCCAAGAGTGTTGACCTCAAATTGCTCCCTTCTTCCATTGCCCTCCCTTCTCCTTCTCCCCCACTTTCCTGTACTGTAAGATAGGTTTTCATACCAAAATGAGTGTGCATTTTACTCCTTCCTTTATTCGAATGTGATGAGGGTAAACTTCATGTTTTTTTCTCAGCTCTCCTCTTTTTCCCTCCACTAAAAAGTTTCCTGCTTGCCTCTTGAATGAGATATAATTAACCCCATTCCATTTCACCCTCTCTCCTCCCACTACATTTCTCTCTCACCATTTACCTTAATTTCTTTTAAGATATGGTCCCATCCTATTCAATTCACTCTGTGCTCTCTGTCTCTGTGTCTGCATGCTTGTGTGTATGTGTGTGTGCGTGCATGCATGTACATGTGTGCTGTGCGTGTGTGTGTGTGTGTACATCTGTATGTGGTCCCACCAACTACCCAGATACTGAAAAGTTTTAAGAGTTACAAATATTGTCTTTCCATGAAGGAATGTAAACAGTTCACCTTTGGTAAGTCCCTTATGACTTCTCTTTGCTATTTACTTTTTCATGCTTCTTTTCATTCTTGTGTTTGAAAGTCAAATTTTCTTTTCAGCTCTGGTTTTTTCTTCAAGAATGCTTGAAAGTCCTCTGTTTCATTGAAAGACCATATTTTCCCCTGAAGTATTATACTCAGTTTTGCTGGGTAGGTGATTCTTGGTTTGAGTCCTAGTTCCTTTGACTTCTGGAATATCCTATTCTGTGCCCTTTGATCCCTTAATGTAGAAGCTGCTAGATCTTGTGTTATCCTGATTGTATTTCCATAATACTGGAATTGTTTCTTTCTAGCTGCTTGCAATATTTTCTCCTTGACCTGGGAACTCTGGAATTTGGCCACAATGTTCCTGGAGTTACTCTTTTTGGATCTCTTTCAGGCGGTGATTGATGGATTCCTTCAGTACTTATTTTGCCCTCTAGTTCTAGAATCTCAGGGAAGGTTTCCTTGATAATTTCATGAAAGATGATGTCTAGGTTCTTTTTTTGATCATGGCTTTCAGGTGGTCCCGTAATTTTTAAATTGTCTCTCCTGGATCTATTTTCCAGGTCAATTGTTTTTACAATGAGATATTTCACATTCTCTTCCATTTTTTCATTCTTTTGGTTTTGTTTTATGATTTCTTGGTTTCTCAGAAAGTCATTAGACTCCATCTGTT
Source organism: Bettongia penicillata ogilbyi (assembly GCA_023548195.1). NCBI lineage: Eukaryota > Metazoa > Chordata > Mammalia > Diprotodontia > Potoroidae > Bettongia > Bettongia penicillata. The sequence continues at coordinate 598,368 of JAJHZJ010000164.1, read as the reverse complement.
CCATTCTAATCTTGAGAGAACTATTATCTTCAGTGAGCTTTTGAACCTCTTTTTCCATTTGGCTAATTTTGCTTTTGAAAGCATTCTTCTCCTCATTGGCTTTTTGACCCTCTTTTGCCAATTGAGTTAGCCTATTTTTCAAGGTGTTATTTTCTTCAGCATTTTTTTGGGTCTCCTTTAGCAAGGTATTGACCCGTTGTTCATGCTTTACTTGCATCTCTCTCATTTCTCTTCCCAGTTTTTCCTCCACCTATCTAACTTGATTTTCAAAATCCTTTTTGAGCTCTTCCATGGCCTGAGCCCACCGGTCATCCACCTGGGATGTCTGGGATAGAGAGGCCCCGACCTCCACTTCTTTCTCCGATGGCAGGCATTGTACTTCGTCATCAGAAATGAAGGGGGGAAGGAACATCTCTTCCCTAATAAAATAGCTTTCTAGGGTCTTTTTCTGCTTCCTTTTTCTGGGCATTTTCCCAGCCTGTTACCTGACTTCTGAGATTCCTCTCCACCCCTGCCTAGATCTGCCCAGCTATTGCTTGGGGTCTGAGATTCAAATGCTGCTTCCCAGCCTCAGGGCTTTCAGTGGCGGGAGTGGCTACTATTCAATGTGAGCTTAAGTTCTGGTACTCAGGTGGGGGCAGGGCCACCTCCCAGGCTCAGCCCCCTCAGGGGGTTTATGCAGAGACCTGAAGTTCTGCCTGCCTGCTCGGGGAGTCCTGGGCTGCCACTGCTGCCTCTGCCACTTCCTGCACTGCTGCCTCCCGAGGGGGCCCCAGTCACAGAGACATCCCGCTCCCCTCTTGGCCAGCGTAGATGTCTCTCTCACTGACCTGTAGCGTCTGTGGGTGGAGGGACCTTCCTGGCCACCCGAGGTTCCATCCCTGAAGCCTGCTTGGATCTGCTCCTCTGGGGCCGTGGCCAGGGCAGCACTGGGGTGGGCGCCACTTTCTGGGGTGTGACGAACCCTGGGGACTGCTCTCCAGGGCTCTCTGGAACGGAAATCTCTTCCACTGTGTTTCTGTGTGCCTTGCAGTGATCCAGAATTTGTGGGAAATTCTTCTTACAGGAAATTTATGGGCTGTGGATTCGGAGCTAGTATACATGAGTCTTTCGACTCTGCCATCTTGGCTCCTCCCATTTTACATTTATCTGCAATATCTCTGTGCCATATTGCATTAATGTTTCTTTTTTTGCTGAGAAACACCTGAATTTCAATTGGTCCACTTCAAAAGACTCCATTATAATTTTAGCTAATTTTTCCAAAAATATGTTCAATTCTTTAATTTTCTTCTTATTTATATTTCTGACATTTTTTTCAAGTCTGGAAAAGAAATACTGGGAACTGCCTTTATTGTACCAATTTAATTGACTTCTCTGATTCCGTTTGTTTCCCTTTTGCATTTAGGCTTAATGTTATTTGAGGAATTATAACAATACAATTTCCTTGAATGTATCTATTGTGAATTTTTGTTTTTGTTTTATCTTATAGCAAATTATACTTTTTTCTTTTCCTATGCAGCTTGTACAGAGTAAATTTTGCAGCAATCTCTCATTTTTATTCTGTTTATTTGCTTTCTGATTTTTAGAGGTATTTCTTGTAAACAAAAGATTTAGGGATTGCCTTAATTATTGTAGCATTGTCACTGTTACATCATTAAGCTATTCCTTTATTGGGCTTCATATGTTTTTTTTTTTCCTGTGGAAGCAGCTTTGCTCTATCTCTAGAGTATAATTTCTCTCTCTGTCTTCTCCTTCCTTTCTTCCCTCCCCTTTCTTTTTCTCTTTGTCTCTCTCCTTGTCAGTTAGTAAGGATTGTAAAAGGTCTAGTCAGTCATCTTGATAATCACCTTAGTGATAGGGAAGGGAGAATACTCAGGGAATACTTGTCAGCTGTCTTCAAGTGTTTAGAGAACTATATTCTGGAAAAGGGACTAGACTGTTCCCCGTGGACAGAATCAGTATTACAGGGGGAAATTTTAAAGATGGAAGTTTAGGATTTAAGAAAATCTTTCCAAAGACTTCAACTATTCAAAATTGGAAAGGGAATCTTCTGGAGGTAGTGTAGTACTTTTATTTAAGGGGTAGGTGACTATTTGCTTGCTATATCATAGAATTTTTAGTTAGGTAACATTTAGACTAAATAGCCCCAGTTTCTTAACTAATTCTATAACTGTGATTTTTGTGATACTACATAGAGAGTACACTATCAGAACAAAAGGGATTTGCTTGCTAAAGTTTTAGTAGTCCCTAAAGAACCTTAATACTGCAGATGGAAAATTTTTCTTTATTTAATCTCCATATTTCCAAGTGGCAGAATTTTTGTATGATTTTTATGTTTTAGTCAATTTTACTGTCCTTTGAATGGTAATTTTAGTGGTTCATGAGTCTGATAATCCTAAAATCCATATACTATTGGCAAAACTTGTACCATTATGATTTATTCTAATTGCTTCCCAACTGTAGTTATAGCTTCATAATGTCTAGCTCAGATCCTGTGAAGCTTATTCCCCATATTGAACAAATGGTATAAAGTTATAAGAGTATTAAGTTCTAAAAGTATCATTCAGAAGTTCATACAAAACCACAATAATTCACTTTACAGTTTTTAAAAATATAATCTATTCATTTTCAGTTTTCAACATTCACTTCCACAAGATTTTGAATTCCAAATTTTCTCCCTATCTCTCCCTTTCCCCCCCAACCCCAGGAGAGTGTGCACCCCAACCACATTTTTTCCCATTCTACCCTTCCTTCTATCACCTCCCCTTCTCCCATCCCTCTCCTATCTATTTTCCTGTAGGACAAGACAGAATTTCTAAATCCCATTGCCTGTACAACTTATTGCCCAGTTGCATGCCAAAACAATTTTTAACATTAATTTTTAAAGCTTGAATTCCACATGGTTGGTCCCTCCTTTCCTCCCTCCACCCACACCCACTCCTGGTCTGTGCTCTGGTCTATGACCAACCACAAGTACCCTTTTGGCTCTGGATCTGTCAGTAGGATTCCCGCTCCACCACCACCACCAGCTCTGTCATGCCAGGCCTTGCTCCAGGACCATCATGCAGGACTGTGACCCAGATTTGCCACTCAATTCCCCCACCAACTATAGGGTGAGAGCTCCAGAAGCAGTAGACCATTGCAGAAGTGGCTGCCATTGCCCTGGGGCTGGACTGGGGCCATACAAAGTTCCTCTCTCACCTAGCTGAGAGAGCTTTCCCACTGATCTTTGAAATTGTCTTTGGTGTTTGTGGGTTAAGAAGTCTGGAAAGTATAGTGCAGTGATTCAGTGCCCTAAGGCTTGCTCTAGTCCCATTTGTGCCCATGGGTTCCACTCTAGGCTGTGTTGTGCTCTGCTGTGAGCCCAAAGCAATAGATCCCTCCTATTGGCCTTTCATATTATCTGGGACTGGAAATCTGTTTTACACTGTCATTTTGTAGCTTCTGCTGCTCTAGAATTTGTTCAGTCATTTGTACAGGTATTTTGAGGGTTTTGGGTGGAGAACTCTGGCAGGTTCCTGCTTCTACTGTACCATCTTGCCTCTGAACCCGATATTTTCAATTTTTAGAAGTGCTTTCTATGAAATGGCAGCTAGATGGCACGGTGAATTGAGTGTCAGGCCTGGAGTCAAAATGACTCAACTTTGTGAGTTCAAATATTGTCTCAGACTCCTACTAACTGTGATTCTGGGCAGCTCACTGAACTCTATTTGCCTTAGTTTCCTCATCGGTAAAATGAGCTTGGAAAGGAAATAGCTGGGAACTGTTTTCATGAAAATCCAGTAAAATAGATAAACAATTGTTTAATGTGATTTTAAAAAAGAAAGAAGAAAACCAAATCACCAGTACAAAAATTTTAAAAAAGTGAATGTATCACAATGAAGATGAAATTAAAGCAATAATTTGGAGGTATTTTGCTCAGTTATATTCCAGGACAACTGAAAACTAAGTGAAATTGACAAATATGTGTAAAAATATAAATTGTTCAGATTAGCAGGAGGAAATCAAATAATTTAATAACCTCATCTTAGAAAAAATTAAATAAGGAATTAATAAGCTCCCTAAGGAAAAAAAAATACCTATGATCAGATGGATTTACAAGTGAATTCCATCAAATATTTAAAGAAAAATTCACTTCAATACTATACTATTTGAAATAAAATAGGCAAAGAAGGAGTCATATGAAATTCCTTTTGTGATGCAAATACAATTTTGATACCTAAACCAGGGAGAACACAGAGAAAGAAAATTATAGATCAATTTCCTTATTGAATATTGATGCAAAAATTGTTAATAAAATATTAGGAAAGAGATTACAGCAGTAAAACAAAAAGGTGATATACACTATGGGTAGAATTTATAACAGGAATGCAGGGCTGGTTCACTGTTAGGATAAATATCAGCATACAGGATCTTATCAATAACAACAAAAAATCATATGATTATATCAATAGACTCAGAAAAAGCCTTTGACAAAATACAACACTCATTCCTTTAAAAATACTAGAAACTATAAGAATTGAGGAAGCCTTTCTTAATATGATAAATACTATCTATCTAAAACCAAGAACAAATATTATTTATAATGGGGATAATTCTGAAGCATTCTTAATATGATGCTAGGTGAAACAAAGGTGTATATTATCACCATCTTTATTCAGTATTGTGTTAAAGATACTTGTTACAGTGATAACACAAGGAAAAGAACCTGAAGAAAAAAACATCCATGAGGAAACAAAAGGGTCACTCTTTGTAAAAGGTATTATGGTATACTTAAAGAACCTGCGAAGGTCCAATAAAAGCCTAGCTGAAACAAACACTAGCTTTAGCAAAATTGGAGTATATAAAACAAATCCTCAGAAATCACAAGAATTTCCATATATTGCCACTGAAATTCAGTAGGAAGAGAAAAAAATTCTGCTTAAAGTACCTGAAGACAATATAAAATATTTGGACATCTTCCTTCCAAGACAAACACTGAGACTGTAGAAACAAAATTACAAAATAATTTTGCACACAAAGACAAACAATTGGAGAAATATCAATTGCTCACGGGTAGGGTGAGCCATATAATAAAAATGACAGTTCTTCTTAATTTGCTTTTCAGTGTCATACCAATGAAACTACCAAAGAAATTTTGTATGTACGTAGGAAAAAGTAATAATGAAATCCTCTTATACTAATAAAAGGTCAAGTGTATCAAGAAAATCAATAAAAAATATACTATTCCAGATTTATCCAAATTCCAGATTCAAAATTATATTACAAAGTAGTAATCATCATTACTTAGCTGATACCAGCTAAGAAATAGAGTGGTGGATCAGTGGGATAGGTTAATTATACAATATACCATAGGGAATCAGTGTAGAAATTTACTATTTAATAAACTCAAAAATATGAGCTTTTGGGAAAGTAATTCACTACTTTTGTTCAGGTAATTGGAAAGCAAGAGGCAGAAACTAAATATAGACCAACATTTCATATCATATATTAAGGTAAGGTTAAAATAGAAAAAATAATTTAGTCAGAAAGGGTATTATAAATATATTAGGAGAGCAAGGAAAAATGTGCCCGTCAGATATATGAATAAGGGAAGAGTTTATGACCAATCAAGAGAGAGAGGGGATCACAGGAAGTAAAGTACATAATTTTAATTTCATGAAACTAAAAAGCTTTTGCACAAATAAAACCAATGGGAACAAAATTAGAAGGAAAACTGAAAATTGAGCAAAACATTTTACATCACATTTCTCCACTAAAGGCCTCATTTTTCAAGTATATGAGGAACTAAGTCAAATATATTAAAAAAAAATCATTCCCAAGTTCTTAAATTATCAAAGGAATTTAACAGGCAGTTTTCAGAAGAAGAAATCAAAGCTATCAATAGACAACTCTGAGGTACTACCACACACCTCTCAGATTGGTTAACATGAGAGAAAATAAAAATGAAAAATTCCAGAGAAGATGTGGAAAAAAATGGACACTAATGTACTGTTGGTGAAGTTGTGACCTAGTCAACTATTCTGGAGAACAATTTGTAAATATGCCCAAAAGTATATAAAATTGTTCATGCCCCCTGACCCAGCAATACCACTACTGGATCTTTATCCCAAAGAAAGCAAAAAAAATTTAAAGAACCTCTCTTTGTACAAAAATATTTATAGTAGCAATGTTTGTAGTGGCAAAAAATGGAAATTGAGAGCATTTGCATCAGTTGAAGAATGGTTGAAAAAGTTGTGGTATATGATTGTGATGGAATACTATTGAACTATAATAATGATGAGCATGAAGTTTTCTATGAAACCTGGGGAGACTTACATAAAGTCATGCAAAGTGAAGTGAGCAAAATGAGGAAAAAATGTCCACCATAACATCAGTGTTGTAAGGATGATTAAGTATTAGCCATTCTGATCAATGAAATGATTCAATGTAACTAAAATTGACATGTAATGAAAAATATTATCCACCTTTACAGCCAGAATTGATGAATTCAGAATGCAGATTGAAGCATACTTTTTAAGACTTTATTCTCCTAGTTTATTTTTGACTGTATTTTCTTTTGCAAAATGTTTAATGTAGAAATGTTTTTCATGACTATTCATGCATAAATGATATCAAATTGCTTGCCTTCTCAAAAAAGGAGAGAAGTGCAAGAGGGAGGAAAAGAATTTAAAACTCAAAATTAAAAAAAAACTTTCTTAAAATTGTTTTTACATGTGATTGGAAAATATTTATTGAGACATACATATATAGCATCATGAATATGTATGTATATACACATAGCATCATGAAGAAAATCAATCTTAAAAAATTCCCCATGGTCTTTTCAGGCAAAATGCCTTCCACATTGAGAGAAAGAACTATGGAATTCAATCACAGAATGTAGCGAACATTTTCTTTTGTATTACGTTTTGATTCATTATATGATTTCTCCCATTCATTTTAATTCTTCTATGTAACAAGACTATGGTGAAAATGTATTTAATAGGAAAGCATGTGTAGCACCTATATATAATTGTACGCCATCCTGGGAAGGGAGGGAGGGGAAAAAATCTAAGTTAAATGGTAGTGTTTGTAGAACACTGAAAATAAATTTTAAAAAATCTGAAAAAAATAAAATAAAATAAAGTTTTATTAAATGCCAGTGGGCATCTCTAAATGTTTGAAGTATTGTGTAATTTGCCAAACACAACTTGCCAGCTTCCCTACTCTTTAATTTTTGCTCCAACTTGTTGTTTATCCACCTTATTTTTCATAGACATAGGTACTAATAAACTAAGTTAAGAGAATTCATCCGCAAGTATTAGACTTTTATAATTAACTTTTCTCCCATATAGATTGTTAAATTGATCTATTTTGAGTGACTCCTGATTTCACTGAGAAGATATATTCAGTACTATTTTTGGTCTAGGTATAATCACACAATGGAGGCAGCTACATTCCTCAGTGGATAGAAAACTGGAATTAGAGTCAAGAAAACCTGATTTCAAATTCAGCCTCAGATACTGTCTAGCCCTGTGACTTTGGACAAGTCACCTAACCTTTGTTTGCTTTAATCCAATGAAGAAGGAAATGACAAATCATTATGGTATTTTTGCCTAGAAATCTCCATACAGGGTCACAAAGAGCTGAACAGGAATAAATGTCTGCAACAAATCTAAATAATATAATGAAAGGAGTCTTGGCTCTCACAATCTCCGGTCAATATTCAATAAACTTTTATTAAATATCTACTATAGGCTAGACAGTATGCTAAACACTGAGGACACAAATAAAAAAATAGTCCTTGACCTCAAAGAACTTACAATCTAATAGGAAAAGACATTATGCAAAAAGGGACTGATAATAAGAGGGACTTGAAGGAAGGTACATACTAGGGTGCAAACGTGTGTGTGTGTGTGTTTGTTCTTCATTGCTGAAGAAGACCATGCCATCAGAGAAATGATGACATGACTTGCATTTGACTTTGTTTTGAGTGAGGGAGGGCTGTGCAGGTCACCAGCCTCACTTCTCCTCCAGAGCCATCTGAACCCAGTGACCAGATATTCATCATGATGAGTTGGAGATGACCCAGGATGAAGTAAACACATGATAATGATGGAGTCAGGTCCAGAACAGAAGGATGGTCTGCAAGTCCTTTAAAACGGAAGTTTTGGAAAGAGTTCATTGCCCTTCTCTCCAATCACATAAGCAAATAGTAATAAAGCTACTTGTGAAGTATGACTATGAAGTCTAATGTAATATTTCAAGACGATGACTTTTGTGATGATGAAGTTGCTGACATGACAAAGCAGTTAAGTACAGAGAAATGCAGAAGGGCAATGAGGGGCATCTACAGGTGATTCTTCTATTTGAATTTTGGTGTTCTCATTACTTCCTATGAGTTCAAGTATCATCTATATAGAAAAGGACCCTTAAATTCCATTTCCAATATTTACTTTTCTTGACCTCTAGACTGAAAAGCATAAAATGCCTAATGAATGTTTCCCATTGGTTTTCCTTTCGATACTTTAAGTGTAATATAACTAAAACTTAATTCATCATTTTCCCTCCTTTATTAAATCTTCTTCTTAATGTCTCCATTTTTGCTGCAGACTAGCAATATTTCTTAATAAATATTACTGAAGAGAAATGTTTAGGTGCCACCTTGTGATACAAGAGATTTTAAGACCGCATTTTGGTTCATTTAGTAAAATGCATTGTTATAATTATAAAACAAAAAGCAATGAGGGATCTTATGTTCTTTATTCCTCTCAATCACTTGTGTAACTGAAAATTTTGTCTACTATAGAAAATAATTTCTGACTTCACACAAGTCAAAAACTTCTTTTGATATGTTGAACAACCAATCATAAACTTTTTTAGATATACGAATGTAAGTTTGTAGATACATAATTCTTCAGCATGCAAAAATAATAACACGATGTATTATTGTCAATTTTTTTGCCATTCTCTAAATATCTAAAAATATCTGCCCAAGTGGCCTCACATGGAGCCTTCTTGCACAACCAGTTAGGTTCTGGGCCAGAGGGTCCCACAACTTTCCAATTAAGCACTGATTTCCAAGCTTCCCTGCACTAAGCCAATCTAGAGACTTTGACTGGAAACAATATATATTGTATCCTTTCAAGAGAAAGGTGTGTGCAGAGAGAGAAGCAGGCACAGAGAGAAACAGGCAGAGGGAAGAACTTGCCTAGGGCACTTGCTCTCCACGAGGCTTGATGGAGAGAAATGTCAGCACTCCCTAGATTGGTGATGAGTTCCTTACTAAATCTTGCCTTCTGATATCCCAATAGGGATGTTTCAAATAAATATTTTGGTTTTGTCTTGGAGGAAGAGAGTTTGTTATATTTTGTGAAGCAATCATGGAGATACTCCATTCATCTCAGCTGCTATGGGTATCACACCGGCATTACAACTGCTCAGGGAGCCTGGGACTGGTGCATCACCATTAAGTTCAAGATATCTGAACCACACTAGGACTAAAGCTGTTTGACTATCTGCACTATCTGGCACCAATACGCTGATTCCCAAGAGTAGAAACCCACAGGACTGCCTAAGGAGCTGCAAACTTGACTAAATTAAAAAAAAATGGAGCAAATTAAACAGCTTCATAGTCATTCAGGATTAAGATTAGGCCCATGAGTCACTACTATACTTCCAGTCCAGATGATTTAGTAAGACCCTATCTCAATCTATTAAAATAAAATAAGAAATTATCTGCAAAACATCTGGAAAATCAAGACTTTGATGCATTTAAAATGAATTATTTTTTATATATTTATTTTGTACATGATTTTCCTCTTAGTAGAATGTAAGCTACTTGAAAGCAGGAATTTTTCCATGTCTGTGCGGTCATACCAAAGCCTATCACAGTACTTTCCTTGTGGTAGTCATTTATTGTTTGCTGAATTGAACCAGAGGTCGGTTAATAGTTCAGCATAGCAGACTTTTTAAGTTCAATCTGCATAATTAACATTTTCCATCATTTATAAGTCTGAACAATCAAGAAAACAGTAAATCAAGCCCTGATTTGGAATTTTCATTAACTTCTGAGCTATAACTACTAATAGTGAACATTTGAACAAGCAGTTCTTGAAAGCCATTTGAAGCTGGCTCAGATTGCTGAACTGTATCGACCTGAATTTAGAGCACATAGTTTCTATCATTCCATGTGGTCTAACTTTTGTTTCCATGTGTATTTTCTTAAGTGCTATTTTAACTGCTTATTTCTCTGTTCTGTTCATGAGCAAAATAAGGCTTCTGAGCTTGATTCATATTTTTTTTCATGTTTTTTAATATCTTGCTGCATATCTTTCAGTCAGCACCTGGTTTGGAGAAGAGAGGACAATTCCATGCCATCATCCTGTAATCTCCTGCCTTGTCTCCGGTGTTGAATATATTGAATTGGAAAATGAAGGGAAGGGGAAAGGAATAAGCATTTATATATTTCCTGTTATGTGCTATATTTTATAAATATCTCATTTCATGCTTACAACAACCTTGTAAAGTAGGTGCTGTAATTATCCATACTTTGCAATTAAAGAAACTAAATCAAACAGAGATAAAATGACTTGCCCAGTATCAGTTAGTAAATGATTGTGTCAAGTTGTACATGTATACACTATTGACTGTGCAACATGGGAGGCACTGGCACAGGACGGCTCAGCATGGTGTGCCCACATCAGAAAAGGTGCTGTACTCTTTGAGCAAAGCAGAAATGAGACAGCACAAAGTAAACACAGAGTGCACAAATTTGGGATATCCACTCCAAATATTCACACATACTATCTGTGCCCAACCTGTGGTAGAGTATCCTGAGCTCATATTGGTCTGATCAGCCACAGTCAGACACACTGAAATTTCACTTTGCAATGGTGATGGCATTTTGGTCTTCTTTGAAGATGAAGGACAACAACCAAAAAAACCCTCTAAAAAACCATGTGTACACACATACATATATACACATACGTATATGTACATACACACAAACATATATATATGTACATGTGTGTATATACGTGCATATATATATGTGTATGTGAGAGAGACAGATAGAGAGAGAGAGAGAGAGAGAGAGAGAGAGAGAGAGACAGAGACAGAGAATACAGAAGTTCCCTAATCCTTCTTCTGTCAAAGATAACTGATAGCATTTGGAATAAAGAAACTAGGAATTTTTTTAATGCTAACATTAATGGAATACTCGATATATTTGAAGGATAAAATTTCATAGTTAGTCAGAAGAGAGTTCAGAATTTATAGTCTAACCCTAAGTCAAAATATGAATCTCATCTAAAAAATTCCCAAGAGTCTAGACATAGTAGAAGTTAGGAAGCTGTTTAGAAGGCGGAAAACATAACATGTTTGGCAAAATCGAAATTTATAAGGTACTGAAAAGAAAATAAGAAATAATTCGTGACAGATACTTACAGTGGGCTACCTGGGAACCTGACCCCAATAGCCATCATCAAAATGAGAATCTCCTGTGAACAACAGATTGTCCATGCTTGTAACCATTAAAACTGCCCATTGACCAACTGACTCTGCTAAATACATAAGTCCAAGAGCTTGACGATGGACGTCCCTTCAATCCAAACTTGTCCAAGACAAGTGACTATACAGACAAGTGCTTATCCACGTGCCAACACCTGGGGAGAAGAGACCAACCATATCTACCAACTTCCAGTAAACAACTGCCAACAGGGTAGGCACACCAGCCTTCTAAAACCAACAAAGCATCCTTCAACAAAATTAGGAGAGGGAATATGTCAACCAACCCTACTATATGTGGTGTCTTAACAATACTAAAATGTGAACTTCTTGAGAGAAGAGACTGTCTTGCTTTTCTATTTCTATCCCAAGTGCTTACAACATTGTTTCGCCTATAGCAAGTGCCTAATAAATATTCATTCGTTCATGAATTCATTTTGCATGAAATCTTCCCAGTATAACTTCATTGTTTTGTGGGAAGTGATATATAATTTAGAATTAGCACTGGATTTTATGTCAAAGGATATGAATGCAAAACATGAATTTCATGCTTAACTATTTTACCTCTCTGTGTCTCAATTTTCTTATCTGTAAATCCATGTGATAATCTCTGAGTTCCCTTTTACCTCTAAGTTTATTATTCTTCAAAGCACCCAAATATAATCCACATACAAATTAATTTTGGATCATCAGTCATTTGGCAAAATCTTCATCTACTGTCTTCAATAAAAAAAAATTGACTTTAAAAGTTCAATGATGTGTCAAGCAAAGCGTAACCTTTGAAAATAGAAATACACACACATATATATCTTTTTGTAAAAGTTATCGTAAATATAGTTACTGTCCCCCAGCCAAGTTGCCTATGAGCCCAGGGCAATCAATGATTTAAATCACAAGGGTAGAAATACGTGACATATTTCAAAATTACTATTATTGTATTCCTATCTATTTTCTGAAGACACAGACTCTGAAAATACATTTAGGAAAAAAACACTGAAGACAGATAAATTTTTTGTCATTGTTTACAATGAAGACATTTAAGGTGACCTTTAAAAAAATATAAAGCTTCATCCATGCTTTCATGATATCCTCTCTGGGACCTGTGGGGATGAGTAATTTAACCTGCCATACAAACTTACTAAAAGATAGTTCAGGAAGAACAAAAGGGGAAGTCAATGACTTCCTAAATCCTGTAAGGTTTAAGTCTTCATATTATGACAAAGCAGTAAGTTAATAGCTTTAATAGCTGTTGCTGATTTCCTTTCTACAAAGAATCCTTTTAAAAGTTTGATGGCCACAGATATACTCACAGCATGTCAGCAGAATGAGGTTATCATTGGGATAAAACCTTCGATGTTTAATAGCATTTTAGCAGGTCAGCCTCTGCCTTGTAACTAAAGATGATACCAAATAGGTCAGAGGCTTAAGCCTGGTACTGACAAAATGGAATGCTAGACCAAAGAGCTCTTGGTTTTCAGTCTTATTTTGAATTCTAGTGAAGAAAAAAAAGTAAAGCTAGGTTTTGGTACTAGATCAAGTGATGAAATTCCAAGACTATCTCAAATCTTTGCAGATGCAAATTCACATAAAAAGCTATGAATTCAATTAGAGCATCTTGTCCTTAAGAATCTCATACTGGTTTGTAGTTGCTATTTGCTTTGACAAAACCTATACATTGACAGAAACAAGTTCAGATAATTAAGGATCTGTGATTTCATCAGTGTATGGAAATTTAGTTGTAGGAAAGTCACCCACTCAGATGGTCAAACTTATATGATAGCACATAATTCCTAAATTCCTAAAGGATTCTATACTAGAAGTTGGGGAACTACCTAGGGCTACCCATCTAGTAAGAACCAAAGGCCTGATTTAAATCTGTCCTATAGACTCCAAGCCTAATATTTTAAGCACTGCTCCGCCTCTATGAGATTAGTGATTTCAATTACTGGACAATTGTATACCATAAAACTTAAGTCCTTAACCTTTACAGGGTCTTATAGTAATTTGAAAAAGTAAAAACTCTTTGCTATTACTTCTAGAGTAAAATATAACCTCTTTTGTTTAACTTTTAAGACCCTGTATAACCTGAACCATATCTAATTTTCTATCTATACTGAATATTCCCACAATGGACTACATCATGTATACTTCCTATATATTTATTGAATATGAATGCATGTGTATTTATTGATTAATTACAAGGACCTAACTTACAGGCGTGAAATGAAGCAAGTCACACTGCCACATTATGAATTAAGAAGAGGCCTGTTTAAAGTATGTGATTTTAAAGTCCAACTGCCAATTTACCTGTGATTTCAGTTATTCCAACTTTCTGGATATCAGTTTCTTCATGTGTAAAATGAGAGGTCTGGATTAGATAATTATCAAGGGAACTTCAAGCTCCCAATTTTATGTCCTTGTATAGGATTCAATTTGCACAATTTTTGTTACTGAAATCAATCCCTAAAACTGTAATGATTTTCTAGCCATTATGATAGCACATAAGGAGGGAGAGATTGCACAAATTGGTAGCATAGTAGATGAGCACATTTTGGAAACACCTTAAGACTTAGGGGAGAGTCTGCCTTCCCATGTTTTTCTTTCTTTGAAAGGTTTCTGAATCTGTCTATTGTTGCAAGGGATTTGCATATTCATTGGCAATAGGTAAGTAAGCAAACTAATTTGATTCTCACAGTTCTGTTCTCTTTCCTGTAGCAAATGTAATTCATAGAACACTCTGTTCTATGCAAAAGAAAATACTATTGACATGAGAGGACATTATCTGGTCATTGTGACATTTGTCCTGTAACAATCTGAATCTGTTAAAAATTGATTTCTTACTGGTCAGTGACTCACAAACCCAAAGATCTCTAAACTATTCTTGATAATTAGCTCATATGGAGATATAGACCTGCATACCTCCTTCGTTTCAAGCTGGGTATAGATTTGCATTTTTGGAAATGCGATGAAATGAAGTAAGATTTCAAACCAGAAACAAAGAATAAAGTTTTCATTTGCATGCCCCTATTACTGATTTCTTTAAACAATCATGATCTTTTTTTAAAGATTTAAAAGTATATTGTTTATTAAATACATTGCATAATTATTTCGGTGGCTTGTCAGTATAACCCCACTCCCACCCCTATCTTGGGACTATTTGCTAAGGGATAGCCCTCTGGGCCTTCAAGCTGGACATAACATAGGGGCTACCTGAGTCTTGATTAATCAAGAGACAATACTGTGTATCTGCATAGGGGGGAAAGGGACTTCTTTTGATTCACAAAGACCACTGGGAGATTAGAACAGAGAAAGTTCATGAAAGAAGGTGAACTTTTGGATAGATAATGGAAAATGGCTCTTGAGGTATAGATATGTGAGGAAGCCAGCCACAAATATGTCTCTATGAATGCAACTCTAGAGACTTTCAAGAGCAGACTTTTCCCAGTGTGATCATTCTCTGGCCTTGGAGCTGGGATCATTTACTCTTATGAATTCACTCATCTACTCTAATGCATATAATTTCACTGCTTCCTTGATAAAAGTGTTTACTAGCTATCTATGATTATCATTTGTAAAACTACATTTTGTTAGGAGTATGGTAAGCTGGTGAGACTAAATTGTTACCCTCTATTTTAGAGCACACAGTGAAGTGGTTTTCATTTTGATCCCATGACCAAGGAAACATCATATTTCTAGACCACAATTATTTGAGGTGTGGTAGATAAGTATAAATCTATCCCAGTATTTCTTTGTGGAGATTCAGAAGAGGGCTGGTGCTACACTGCTAGTAGCCTAGTGGAAATGGGGCAGATAAAGTCCAGTCTAGTCATGACGAAGGAATCACTCCTTCAATCAAATCTGATAGAAGCATCAAGTCAGTATTATATCTACCTACCACAAATCAAATATTTGTATTCCAGAGTGTGATGCTAGGTACTTAGGGGTTTAAGATTAAAAGTCACTTTATTGGTCATGTTAATAGGGAAACTTTACCCTTACTTATGTAGCTCATTCCCTCCAAAGCCTGGCTACAAAAGACAGGAAAAAATATCTGCTAAACTCCTTTCCTAGAAGTAAATAGGAATTTGTTGAACTGAGTAGATCAGGGGTAGGGAAACTGTGGCCTTAACTCCACATGGGACCTTCTAGATCCTTAAGTGAAGAACTTTTGACAAAATCTAAATTTTATAGAGTAAAGGATATAATTGTTTTTCTTCACTCAAGTACTTAAATCCTTTCAAATTTATCAGAGAGACAAGCATCAGAGAGACATCTGGAGCTCCATGTAGCTGTTTTGTACTTAGGAGACTGTGAGCAAATACCAGGAGTTTGAGCCTTTAGACATATTAGCCAACCAACTATCCAGGATGGTCGTGATACAAAAAACAAAAAACCAAAACCAAAACCAAAACCAAAATTAAAACAACAAAAAACAGACCCTCAACTTTCATGGAGATAGAGAATGGGTTATTGTTCCTACTATACTTATATTCTAGTCTGAAGGAAACTTCTGCCTTTTCTGTGGGTCAGATACTTTGACCTTCCCATTTCCCCTCCCTCCAATGCCACCTTTGGTCTTCCAAGCCCTCTCTGGTTAGGAATTTTACCTTGATCACTAGTTGTTTTACTGGTATCAGTGTGAAGAAGCCAATCATTAACACAGTACAGAAAACAGTAGCCTAGAATGGGTTGCCTTTTGCCATTAAATATGCCTGTACCCATAGAACCTGGGCTGTGACTGCTTCTGGGATCCGTTCTACTGTCCATTGCTGATGGGATCCATGTCTTGTCTTGCTTTCCACTGATTTTTATTGCCCTTGAGACCTGCATATGTGCCTGGTGTTCCACAACTAGCCTGATGAGGCTTCTGTCAGTGCCCACTGCCCTCTAGTTAGTGCTGTTATAAAAATGGGACTTGTGTTTCTACCTCCTGACTACTTTACCTTTTGTGCCATGACAGAACTACTTCCACTGCTAGGACCTGATCTCCTCTGTTCTGTTCAGGGATAGAACGTTGTCACAGGTTTGTAAGCCACTGCATTGCCATCACTAAGGCCTTCCAGTCCCCTTACTGACAGTCTGACTCTTCCTCATTATGTACATGATTACAGCTGACTCATATTGACAGTGCCTGAAGGTGCTGCTGAAGCTGGGGTCTTATTCTGCAATCATGTCCTGGAGTCAACCCAGAGGGGCAAGACAGTGACATTGGTAGGTTCACCACCATTTATGAAATTAGAAACTATAACATCAGATGAATTAGGTAACACCAGAGATCTGTGACCAATCATAGTACGACCTGGGCTTCTTTTCTTGTCAGAGGTCATTCTCTAATCTGCAGAAAATTTTTCCTGCTGCCAATCAGTCCCCAATGAGAGACTAAGGAGCTCCTTACATCTCAGATGTAGCAAGCAGCCACTAAAACAATGAATATCTAGCCAAGGATTGATCACCTCTGGTGTCAGGGAGAGTGTCTGGGTCTTAAATTCTGTAGGGTTAACTCACTGGAAAGCAAAGGGAGAGATTGAGAGAGGGGGAGAGACAAAGAGAAAGGGAGACAGAGACAGAAACACAGAGAAAAACAGAAACAGAGATAAAAATTTGAAATTCATAGTTTAGGAAGAACACAGAAATTTGGCTTCCCTGGGGAGTATTAAACATTGTTCTTTTAATGATTACTACTATGATTACTGAATCCATATGGAAGAATTCTACTGAATCTCTAAAATGTCAAAATAAAACAAACCAAAAAACTCAAATATTTCTCTAAGTACAATTATTAGACAATGTTAGATCTTACAGTTCTGTTTGCATTCTCTTACTATTGAGATCCCGTATACCAACCCTCAATGACCTGAAAATATTCATATGGAACATAGCTTGACAATTATTTGATCAACTTCATAATCACTTCTAAAAAGCCATTCAAAATCAAACAGTTTTTTCCTCATTCACACATGGATATGACTCCCTTAAAACTAAGAGTGTCCTTCTTTTATTACTCTTCCTTCAAGGAATTTGATTATGGTGACCATTATCAATATAGTAATTCCAGCAAAGTGAAAAAAATTCTAATCCTTCTGTTTTTGTCCTCTTGTTAGTGTGAGAAAAATCATGGCTTTCAACTTCCCCTTTGAGAAAAAATAACGTTCCTTTTGGCTGCTTTGATAGTATATTGAATTACAAGTAAATCTCCATGTAAAAAAGTTAAGAAACTAGCTCGTTGGAAGGTTCATGAACAATAGAACTAATGAACCTAAAAATATTTTGCCACACTTATCTTCAGGGTTGGTTGGTTGTTGCCCTTTGTCTTTGAAGAGGACCAAAATGACATCACCATTGAAAAGTGAAATTTCAGTGTGTCCAACTGTGGGTGATCAGACCAATAGGAGCTCAGAATGCTCTACCACAGGTTGGGCACAGATAGTCCATTTGAATATTTTGGGTGAATATTCCAGATTTGTGCATCCTGTGTTTACTGTGTGCTGCCTCAATTCTGCTTTGCTCAAAGAGCACAGCACCTGTTCTTATGTGGGCATACCATGCTGAGTGGTCCTGTGCCATTGTCTCTCATATTGTACAGTCAGATCCAAAGTTCTTGAAAGAGCCCTTCACAGTGTCCTTGTATCATTTCTTTTCGTCACCATGTGATCACTTGCCCCATGCGAGTTCTCCATAAAATAGTCTTTTTGGCAAGCATGCATTTTGTATTCGAACAACGTGGCCAGCCTATCAGAGTTGCACTCTCTGAAGCATAGTTTGAATACCTGGCAGTTCAGCTCTAGCAAGGACTTCAATGTCTGGTACCTTATCATGCCAGGTGATCCTCAGAATCTTCCTAAGACCGTTCAGTGGAAGACATTCAGTTTCCTGGCATGGCACTGGTAAACTGTCCATGTTTCACAAGAATATAACAATGAGGTCAGCACAACTGTGCTGTAGACCTTCATTCTGGTAGTCAGTCTAATGCCTCTTCTCTCCCCAATCTTTCTTTGGAGCCTCCCGAACACTGATCTAGCTCTGACAATGCATGCTTCAATCTCATTGTCAATGTGTACATCCCTGGAAAGTACACTACCAAAGTAAGTGAACTTATCCACAGCATTCAAAACGTCTCCATTTGTTGTAACCAATGGTTCCATCTATGGATGGTGTGGTGGTGGGTGATGGAGCACCTGTGTTTTCTTGGTGTTAATTATTAGGCCAAAATTAGCACAGGCAGCAGAGAACTGATCCATACTTTGTTGCATCTTAGCTTCAGAGACTTCACTGAGTGCACAGTCATCTACAACAGAAAATCATGCACCAACACTCCTTCCACTTTGGTCTTGGTTTGTAACCTTTTCAAATTGAAGAACTTACCATCAGTACAGTAGTTGAACTTGATGCCGTGTTCATTCTCATCGAAAGCATTTGTCAACATGACTGAAAACATCTTGCTAAAAAGCATGGGGGCCAAGCACACAGATGTAGGGTATGTTCAGGGAGGACCACTACCTTTGGTGTAATGACTGCTGAGCCCTTTTCGGGGTTCTTTCCACCTTTGGTGTCCACTTGTTCCACCTAACTTTTACCTGTGGCTTCAAGAAGCTGCAGCATGCACAACAGCCATACTCCAGCAAACTTTTCCAGCAGATGGACCAAACCAGGCTGAGGGTAACCAAGGGTTCTCACACCCATTGGTGAGTTAGGGGCATGTCTACCCCAAGCATGGGAAGACTTCATCTGGTAGAATGGGCAGATGAGAACACTTTGTTCCAACGGCCATGAAAGCAGATGAAGCAGGCAATGTGGAGCACTTAGAGCTTAGTTAGACACCGAAGATGCCAAGGCTATCCACTGCCTCCTGAGCCATCACCAACTGTCTTGACTCTGTCCTGCCACTGGACTATGATGACTCAGGAGGAGAGAGTGAGACTGACAACTTTGTGCAACTCTGCCTCACTTAAATCCAACTTACCCACAAATCAAAAGACATCACCCATACCATTTCACTATTATGCCTTAAAGTCCTATGGTGACAGCCAAGTGACGAAGCAGCAGTTGTGGATACACTGGGAGCTATAGTCATGACCCTGCTTTTAAAGATAGCACTGCTTACCTCCTGGTATGAGGAAGGGAGCTAGAAAAGGTGCCCTAAACATTTTCTGCTTACCCAACCCTGGTCTGATTACTGTGGCAGGTGGGGAATCCCACTATGTGAAACACAAAAAAATGTATGAGAACATCTACAAAGATGATTCCACTCACCATTGGCACATGGAACATGTGCATACTAACAGACAACACAAAATCCAGTAGATCTGAAAGAAGAACTGCTCTTATTGCAAGAGAACTCAACAGGTATTACATTCAAATAGCAGCCCTGAGTGAAACAAAGTTGGCAAATGAGGGCCAATTTACTGAAGTTGGAGCAGGATACATCTTTTTCTGGAGGGGGCACAGTGAAGGAGAGTGCCGTGAAGCTGGTATGGATTTTGCAATCAAAACTAATGTAATCAGCAAGCTAGTATGCCTGCCAAAAGGAGTGAATGACAGGCTCATGACAATGAGATTGCCATTCACATGAAAATGCCATGTCACCATCATCAGGGCCTCCCTCCATTACAAACCCTGATGAAGTCAAAGAAAAATTTTATGAAAACCTAGAGACTCTTATCACCAGTGTGCCAAAAGAGGACAAACTTGTAATACTGGATGACTTTAATGCTAGAGTAGGCTCACACTACCAGACTTGGCAGGGAGTCCTACGGAGGAATGGAGTTGGAAACAGCAACAGCAATGGTCATTTACTGCTGAAGTCTTTGCATTGCATTACCTTCTCATCACCAACACTGTCTTCCATTTACCTAAATGCAATAAAACTTCATGGATGTACCCTTGCAGCAAACACAGGCATCTAATAGGCTATGTGATTGTAAAGAGAAGAGACAGATAAGATGTAAGAGTGACAAAGGCAATATGTGGTGCAGAGTGCTGGACCAATCATAGACCTAACCTTTCCAAGCTAAATATTTGCATTCATCAAAAGCACCGCCCCCAAGGCAAAATGACTACCAGAAGAATTAATGTCAACAAATTAGATCTCTTCTCTGAATGTGAACAGTTTGCTGCTGACTTGGAGGGAAAGTTGAACCAGCATACAAGTTGACCACAGTGGAGCAGAAAAGGAGTGGGCAGCTCTCAGAGATTTGGTGTATAGCACTGCATTTGTTCATCTGGGTCAGAACGCTCACAAACACCAAGACTGGTTTGATGAAAATGATAGGGAAACTCAGAGGCTGCTAAATGAAAAAGGAGAACTCCACAGGATTTACCAGCAGGACAGCTCATTCACCTCTAAGAAGGCAACATTTAATTCCATCTAAGCAAAGCTTAGAGAAATGTAGAATTCCTGGTTCAGTGAGAAAGTAGATGGAATTCAGTTTTATGCTGATAGTAACAATCCAGAGCACTTTTATGATTCCCTGAAAGCTATTTATGGACCAAAAACTTAGTGTGCATCACAACTTCTCAGTGCTGATGGAGTCACATTGATTAGTGATAAGGACATGATCCTAGAAAGATTGACTGAACACTTCCATGGTGTTCTCAATAGATCATCATCAATCAATGCTGAGGCCACTGATCGTTTACCTCAGGTTGAAGTCAATTCTTCCTTAGCTGAAATTCCAACTGAAAAAGAGGCTTTGAGGGCCATTAAGCCCCTTTCACGTAGCAAAGCACCTGGTACTGATTCTATTTCAGCTGAGATTTACAAGGTAGGGGGACAATTGCTCATACAAAAGCTGACTGAAATATTCCAGGTTATATGACAAGAGGAGGTTATCCCTCAGGGGTTCAAGGATGCCTGCATTGTCCATCTCTATGAGGGTAAAGAGAATAGATTGTCCTGTGATAATCACAGTGGGATCTCTCTCTTAGTCATTATTGGCAAAATTCTTGGCTAGAGTCCTCCTTAATAGGCTGATCCTTCACCTAGAAGATGGGCATATACCTGAGAGTTAGTTCAGAAATGACCAAGGAACAGTCAATATGGTGTTTGCTGCCCAACAACTCCAGGACAAATGCCAGGAGCAGAACAGAGGTCTGTATATAGTGTTTGTGAATCTGGCCAAGGCCTTTGACACTGTTAGTCATGAGGACTTTTGGAAAATTATGTCAAAATTTGGTTGCCCAGAGAAGTTCATCAATATTGAATGTCAATTTCATGATGACATGTTTGCTCAGGTTCTGGATAATGGACAAAGCTCTGGTGCCTTCATAGTCTCTAATGGAGTGAAACAGGATTGTATCTTCAAGGTACAGTTCTTAAAAACACACATTGGTCTCCTGCTCAATGGTCAGGGAAAATCACTCTCTAAGTCTTCCCAAAGTGTGGGGCATTTTATATTGAGAAACCATTATTTCTAGAGGCTTCATCAAAAATACCATGAGATGAATGAATGCTAACATGGTGTTCTCCTTTCTCTAAGCCAATCAAATCTTGAGAGCAGACTCAATGCCATTCAAGGGAAAAAAATAGCCTATCTTTTAAGGGGAGAGGAAGTTAAGACATTGCCCCTGTCATATGTTTATTTTCATGGTATTTGAGAAATTATTTAATCTTCTATGAATTACTAATGAGAAACAGTTATCCCAATAAAAAGCTTTCCACATGTCTGCATCTGAAATTTATACCTGATTCATTGGACACTTTCCATATTCTGTATAATCAAGGACCTCATTTAAAGAAAACCAACTATAGAGAACAAAAATTAAATATAAAACAGAATAATTATTCTAACTATAAAATGATTAGCCATGGGCTGTTTATATAATGAGCTCCTAGGGAATGTTCAAAATAGGATTCGGTTTACACACAACTGAACAAAACTTTTGCCTAAAGTGAACCTAAAGGGAAGCCATGATATTATTTTAGAATTGTAATAGTCCCTAGAGGACTTTTAGTACACTTCCCTCATTTTATAAAGGAGGTAAATGAAGTTCAAAGTGGAGAAGAGACTTGTTTGTGATCTCAGCTATCAAGTGGCTGACTCAAAGATTAGACTTAGGTCCTTTAACTTCAAACTCACTGTTCATTTCACTGTAATTTGTGATATTTGTACACTAACATTTCTCCTTCTATGGGGATTTTCCTTGATAATGTTTCTGTGAATACGCTGATCCCCAGTACCATTGCGCACATCTTACTGCTCACCACACCTATCTAGTCAATTCAGGGAAGGTTGAATTTTGGCCTGTGCCTTTTAGATTCTTAGCTTAACCTGATTTAAATATAAATTCAGGGTTTAAAATGATCATTATTGACCTTCTCCTTACATTTTTATCCAGCCAATATAGATAGGTAAAATATAAACCAGGGACAGCTTCAGATGACAGAAAAAGTCATAAAGGGAAAACTGGAGGGGAATAATGTAAGTGAGAACTGGTAGTAGGATTCTTTTGGTAAGATTTTGGTTTTTAGATTAAAAAAATTTAAAATTAAATTTGGATTCTTTTACATATTATAGAACCTTTAGCACCTTAGCACCTTAAGAGTTGAAAGGGTCCTTAGTATGAAAAATACATAAGTAAATCTCAGGTTTTTCTTTTTTGTACCTGTTTAAATATCTAATTTTTTCATACGTCTGTCTTTCAAAGTCACTGCAACATTGTCAGTGCCCTAAACAATAGGACCTGAGAAGTTTAACCTGATTGACTTTCCTTCAAGAACTGTGTCAGAAATGGGTCTCTCTCCTTGGTTTAGTTGTTATTTATTTTCTGTTCTGTTTCTGTTTATTCATTCTCTGTCTTCTTTTCTTTTTCTGGACATAACTGGTTACATAATGGTTAGCACAATGGGCCTTGAGTCAGGAAGAACTGGGGAATTTCTAACTTTCTGACTCTGGGTTCGTAATTTAACCTCTGTTTGCCTCAGTTCCCTCGATTATAAAATGGGGATGATAATACTATTTGTCTCACAGAGTTATTGTGAGGATCAAATGAGATATTTATAAAGCACTAAACATGATGTCTGGGGTATAAGTTATTCATAGTTGATCATCACATAACATTACTATTACTGTGATGTTCTTCTGGTTCTGCTCACTTCACTTTGCATCATTCACTTTGTATGTTGGTTTTTTCAGGCTTTTCTAGAAAGCATCCTGCTTGTTATTTCTTATAGCGCAATATATCACAATCATATGCCACAACTTGTTCAGCCATTCCCCATTTGAGAAGAATCTCTTCAATTTCCAATTCCTTGCTACCATAGTAAGAGCTGCTTATGTATATGGACTGTATATGTACATCCTTTTCCTAATTCTATGATCTTGAGGCATAGCCATGGCAGTAATATCACCAGGTAGAAGATAAGCACAATTTTAGAGTCCTTTGGGCATTATTTGAAATTGCTATCCAGAATGCTTAGGCTATTTCTCACTCCACCAAAAAAAGTATTAGTGTATCTGTTTTCTCACATCCTCACCAGCATTTGTCCTTTTCCTTTTTTTTTTGTCATGTTAGCCCACTTGATAAGTGTTTAGGCAGTGCCTTAGAGTTGTTTTAATTTTCTTTTCTATAATTAATAATGACAAAACATTTTTCATAGCATTATTAATATCTATTTTCTGAATGTGTATCTTTGAAAGCTACTTATTCATAACATTTGACCATTTACAAATTGGGAAATGATTCTTATTCTTATAAATTTGCTTACTTATCTATGTATTTGAAAAATAATGCCTTCGTGAGAAAAAAATCTTTGTAAGTACGCCCACCCTATTTCTTGCTTTCTTTAAATTTTGGCTCCATTGGTTTTCTTTGTGCAAACCTTTTTTTAGTTTAACATAATCAAAATGAACATGTTACCTCTTATGACCATTTTTATATCTTGGTTGTTCGTGAACTCTTCTCCTATCTATTCATCTGAGAGGTAATTTTTTCCCTACATTACCCTAATTTGCTAATAATTTCACCCCTTATATCTGAATAATATACCTGTTTTGAACTTCTCTTGGTATATTGTATAAGATTGGTCTATATCTAGTTTCTAGTCAGACCACTTTCCAGTTTTCCTAGTAGTTTTTGTCAGACAGTTAGTTCTTCCTCTGGTACCTGGGATTTTGTGATCAATCAAACTCTAGGTTATTTTACTTTTTTTTTGTTGTAATTTTTTTCAGGTATATATGGATCCAGGTGGCTATTGAGTTGTTACATTTCTGAAATTTGGTGATTTTTATATTCAATTCCTAATACTTATTAGTATTAGGAATGAGGGATAAGCTATATTTGTTATTTACAATGTTCCAGATATTCTTTTGAAATACCTAATTGATAATTAATCAACTCAGAATGAAATTCAGCTAAAATTGTTGGATTTCACACATGCAAATTTAGGAATTAGATGCTATGCATTTTATGCTTTGATGTAGGGGGATAAAAATAAAGGAGTGGGTGTGCATAGGTAGGGTTAAGGTCGGAGAAGACCCATCAAGGAATACTTTGTCCATTTAGAGAGAAAAGTGAGAGAAAAAGTTAGTTTAAGTTTACTTAAAAGTAGTTGATCACACACACACACACACACACAGAGAGAGAGAGAGAGGAGAGAGAGAGAGAGAGAGAGAGAGAGAGAGAGAGAGAGAGAGAGAGAGAGAGAGAGAGAGAGAGAGAGAGAGAGAGAGGAAAGCTTGAGTTAAGGAATAAAGGAAGGGAGAATAGAAAGTAAGCGGAATAATAAAGTAGATGGAATTACTGATGAGATGAAATTGTGGTAAGAGAAGACTCACAGGAAGTAACAAGTGAAACACAGATGGATTTGAATGTGCCCTGTAGCAAGGTGATAATAGAGCTATAAAGCCCTACATTGGCCTGAGTTATTAATGAAGAAGTTATGTTACCCAGAAGAAATGGAATAAGGCTTTGAGGACTAGCCTAAGAAATAATTGTGAACTCAACCTCCCCAAAGTATGAGAACAGCACGACACAGCAATTAAAATGTTAATGAAATCCCCAATGAAGAGCATTTGGAAGATGTGCATTGCTACTTTTAAATAATTTCTAGTGACTTTAATGGATTTTTGCTTTCTGTTTTTCAAGCCTTCAGATTTTAAGTAATCATGGATAAAAATACTCATAAGTATATCTCTGCATCTATCAATCTGTCATGCTATCTATCTGTCTGTCTCTATCTATCTGTACACACACACATATGCACATATATATGTATATTTACATACATAAAATCAGCATATATTAAGCACCCACTATGTACCATGCACTGTATAAAGCACTGGGGACACAAAAAGAGGCAAAAAACAAGCATCTGCCCTCAAGGAGCTTACAATCTAATGGGAGAGAAAATGTGAAACAAATATATACAAATCAAGGCCAATAAAGATAGGGAGGAAATAATAGAGGGAAGGCACTGGAATAAAGAATGTAGAATTTTAGCTGGGAGTTAAAGCCAGAGAGGTCAATATTTAGAAAGGAGGAAAGAGAGTGTTTGAGTCATGGGAGATAGCTAGAGAGACTATCCCTGAGCTCAGAGATGGAGTGTCTTGTTGGTGGAACATCCAGGAAGTCAGTATCACTGGATCAAAGAGGAATCTGAAAAGTAAATGTAAGAAGATAAAATGTTACATTGTGGAAAATATTAAATTCAACCCAACTGAATTGAATGTAGTGGAGAGCAAAAGAAATGATTGTTGGGATATGTGATAGTGTGTGATATCAGGTGATAGTACTGTATGCTACTGAATGACCAGTCACTCAACACCTGCAGTTCTCCCAAAAGTCTCAAAGAAGTTTTAATGTATTAAAGTTTAAATTGGATTCCAAATGCTTGGATTTTAGAAACTCTTTCATAATACCTACACACACATATACATACTTATACATACATGTGTACATACATATACACACATACACCTACTGTAATTTCTATGAAAGTATATTTTAAAGCATTTTTTATTAGAGTAACTACAAAAGGTTATAATATTGTCATAACTATTGACTACATTTAATTAGAGCTCCTTGCCTCAATTATTAATTTTTCACATAATTTGCTGCTTCTTGCACTCTTTTCTACTAAACATCATTATCTTTTTCCTCGCTTACACTGAAAAGCACATTGTGACTCAGGTTTTGAGTCAGCTAGGTCAGACTAAATTGTATTCTATTATATAACTACCCATCTGCTCCCAAATCCATCTCGCTGGTGATTCTTGCCCTTCTTCTTGATTTTAATTGCTGTGTCATGCTGTTCTCACACTTTGGGGGATTTGAGTTCACAATTATTCCTTAGGCTAGTACTTCCAGTTCTGCTGAGTAACCTAACTTCTTCCTTAATTACTCAGGCCAATGTAGAACTTTATAGCTCTATGTGCTACAAGGCACATTCAAATCCATCTGTGTTTCACTTGTTACTTCCTCAGAGTTCTCTCCTTTAATAGGATTTCATCTCATCAGTAATTCCATCTAGTTCACAGTTATTTCCCTTTACCAGATCATTTATAGAAATTAAAATCAGCAGACATCTTAGGATTAATTCTAGTAGGATGTCAAATAAGCATGCATTGAACAGAACTTATTTGCACACGTGTTTAGCCATTACAAAGATGAGATAGAGAGTAAAGGAATTAAATCTACTTGGTTAACTGTGAGTGAGAAGAAGAGAGGCTGAAGAGAGTGACAAAAAGGTAAAGTCACTAGCCATTGAGGAAACACTTGTGTGGGGAGCATGGTCTGAAATGAGAGTTAATTTAGAAAAGACAATTATCAGCATAGAATGTTAAGGGACCAGCTAATACCACAGGCAGTGTGATAACGCTGTGAGTGAGAACTTTATTAACAGACAGTAAGGTAATCAGTCAGGAGTAGATGTTAATGGACCTTTTAAGTGATTTAGAAGAAATGATTAACCATCTTGCAGGGACCCTCCAAGTGGACAGCAGGGATTTTTCAAATCCAGGGTTGCTTCTTTGACAACTCAGAACACAGTAAAACTCACATCTTGAATAACTGGGAGAGGGAGCTATGAAAATAAAAAGCTGAACATTTGCTCCAGTTGGAGCAATTGTTCGTGTAATTATCTCAATGGAAATTTTGATCTGTGGGAGAGTAGCATGTATTCTTACAGGTGAAATTTACAAGGGAGAGTACACCTAAAAGGCTATGAGAAAGTGTGGTCTACTTTGCTTCACAATCATCTGGTCCAGATACATTGCAAGTAGCACAATATGGAGACATTCAAAGAAGGGCAAGAATCACTGACCTTCCTCAAGTCATTTCTTGAGCATTTACCACTATAATCACATTTCTGCATTTAATCAATTGTTCAGGATCTGTTTCAGCAGCTATATCCACAGTATAGCATAGGAAACAACAAATGAAGAAGAAATGAAGTAACTTGGGCAATTGGGCATGGAAGGGAATTGCTTTCATAATGTGGGAAGTAACTCTTTTTTGAAACATTTCCTTAAACAATAGCTGAAAAAGTCAAGCTGAGTTAGTTTTTAAGGAAAGATACCAAACAACATGGAATATTTAAACAAATAATAGAGGCATTCTGCCGTATGATATGAAGCACTGGATTTGGAGGACTTGAGACAATCTTGGCTCTATCCTTGCAATCTTGGGTGAGTCACTTGACCCTACTGAACTTCACTTTTATCATTTGTTAATGAAGACCTCTGACCAGTTAACTTCTAAATTCTCATCTACTTTGGAAATATATGATTCTGTGATCTTAAAGATTACATACATAAAAGACAATAAAATTTATCTTCCTTATTGTTACAGATGTTACATGAAAAAAACCTCATGTTTCCGGGAAGGGAAAAATGCATTCATTTTGCAAAGTCATATCTGACATTTAACAAGATATAAATATGATTGGTTAATGTTAATATTATAACTCATAGTATAATTAATCAAGAAGTATTTATTAAATACTTACTATATAAAAGCACTGCACTAAGCAAGGAGGATACAAAGATGAAATCAAAATAATCATTGATTTCTAGAAGCTTATATTCTATTGGCAGTGGTGGGTATTGCATTTATAAATATATAGTTTATATGCTGGCTGCAGTGACCCTGAGGTAGGTCAGAAGCATGTATAAAAAGATGTCTGGGATCTCCAAATAAAACCATGATTTTTAATTTTATTTGATGCAGGAGGAAGGGCTTGACTGGGGACTCTCTCTTTTATTTTTCTGTCTCCAAGAAGGTTATGGTCCTAGAATAATATATTTCTACTTAATGGTAAGTAGTTTTTATCTGAGGTACGAGGCTCTATATTCAGTTTCAGAATAAAATCTGTACTTGACTCTCTTGGCAAGAGATAGTATCAACCAAGGTTAGGAGAGGTACTAGTTCATTCTCTGTCAGCTTGGTTTTTCCCAACAAAATCTTGTTACACAAAAGACAATTACCAATAATAAGAAAATGCAATTATCCAAGCAAACTGTAAAATAGCAATTAAGAAAGTTAACTGGTTTAGAGTAACCAAAAGTAAATGGGTTCTACAACTTGAGAATGAGACAAAATTATCTCCACCATGGATAGAATGATCTAACCTGAGAAGTCCATTATTTGTTGCCTCTGCAGTTTCAGGTTCTGGAGAAAAAGACATAATACACACTGTAATGATAATTTGAATTGGTATTCATTAATTGTTAATTAATCATTAATTAATTAATAATTATTAATAAATAATAATTTAATAATAAATAATAATTAATTAATAATTAATGAATTGATCATTAATTCATTAATTATTCATTAATAGGCCCATTATATCACCTAGAAGCATAAGTCACATGTGGTGAGAGGAACTTGTTGAACAGGTAAAACAGGAAGGGTGGAGCAGAACCAGGAGGAAGTGAGTGAGTGCAGAGGGGAGAGGACACAGGCAGGTATGCAACAAGGTTGAGGCCCATGAGTGTTTGCTTGTGAGAAGGCCCTGACTGATGGGGAGACTCTTGGAATGACTTTGCTCTCTGCATGTTTATTAACTTCTTGTTCACCATGAAACTATTTTGCTTTCTGGTTCTGGAATTTGGTTTTCTGGTGTCTAAATAAATATTTTTCTTCTGCCTTCTATATGGAGAGTCTTTTATATTTTTCATTTGAGAACTACACTGGCATATGCATAGTCACCACCAGTATTATGAATATTGCCTTGGTGATACATTTGGTGTCATGAACAGCATTGCAAAGTATAAAATTTATATTTGGATGCAAAAAGGACTTAGAGGAAGAAACTAGTATCCCAGGTTGGAATGATTTAACTTTTTTGTTGCTAGCCAGAGAATGGTTCAAGATCACAGGACCCTGTAAAAACTAGGAAGTGAGATTATAGGAGGGGGAACCTGGAAATGTGAAAAGGGAAGGGGCTGGCAGGGCTAAATAGGAGAGGCTGTGTTTTAATTACAGGTTACCATATTACATAAAAAAAGAGATGAGTTGCTTAAGGAAAAAGAATTAGCTAGTTTGCATGGGAATTCTCATTCCTCCTGCTTTCCTTCACAAGAGCAATCTGGGGGGTCTCAGCCAGAAAGAAATGCAACAGCCTTTAGTTCAGAAGAGCCTGAAGGCTGACAAAAGAAATAAGCATATAACTTTTGTATAGACCCAACCTAGCTGCCATAGTGACCAAGGAAATGAAATAATTTTAGAGGGAGAAGTTTCTCAACTAGAAGTATGCCCAATAGTGAGGCAGAAACAGGAGAACCAAGGAGGTAGCTCAGCATTTAGGGAAGTAATTGAGGATTTTACTCAGCAGGAGGTCACAGAAATTTTAAGTTAGGTTACCCAAAGGATGGGAGAATCGTTAATTGCTTAGATGGTGAGAATCAGTGATGAAGGAGCTGAAGGAATATCTATAGACTGCATGAACTGTTTAAAATTTATAGCTATTAGTCAGAATTCTTTTGTGCAGCAAACTTTTAGAGATTACAATGTGCAAGAGGTAACAATACAACTAATCTGTTAGCTTTGGTGGCAGAAGCCTCTAGTAGAAGTATCCTACTGACTCTATGTGGCCTAGTGGAGATAGACCCTGATATTCACATAGGGACTGTATAAAAATGTTAAAGGAGAAAATAATGAAGACTGCCATGAAGATTGGAAATGCAGATGCACACCACCATACTCCCTTTGCAGTTTACCATAGAAATATAATAGTGAAGACAGCTCCTCCTACTTAAAAGCACATGATTTTTACTCTAATAATTGGGAAAACAAGGCATCCACTTTCAGAGATCCTGGACAAAATTTTGCAGTTAAGTGACTTAAGGGATTGGGGAAAAGATAAATTTTTCTAAAGAGAGAAGAGTAAATAGATAGTGGATTCAAAATCAGAATACATTGACAAGGAGAGAATTGTTTACTGCTCTAGTGAGAAAAGGCATAGATTTTGGAAGCATAGATGGTATTCCAAGTAATGAACTATACAGAATGTATCAAGAAATGGGACTTGATACTGGACAAAGTAGAGAAGTAAGAACTGCCCCTACAGATTTTGGTGAACCTTTGTATCCAGTGGGTTTCTCCTTTAGGGAGAATAGGAAGTTGGCCAAACCCCATCTCAGATTAAAGAAATACAGAGACAGGATTACATATCCCATATCAATTTGACCATGCATTGGAAAAATGGATCAAATACTGTAATCAGGGCATTAAGAGACACTGCAGCAGAGGCTTCCCTTACATATGGAAACCGTGATAAGTTTAAACATGGAACTCCTATCACCATCACAGGATTAGGAGTTAGTTAGACAAGTCAGCCAAACAGTCAGACAAATTAGCCTAACAATGAAAATTGGACAACTACTTAAGAAAGAATTTGCCATGGTAATTGCACCCATTTCTGATTACATCACTGGAATAGATATATTGAGAGGTATGAGGCTTTTAAATTTTTAAAGTTTACCTGAAGGGAGATACCAGTTTGCAGTGAGGAAGATAGAAATTTTAGTGGATAAAATAAGGATAAATCCAGTCACTTTACCTGAACTTTCTGAAGTCTTTTATATTTTGTGATTGAGAACTATGCTGGCATATTTGTAGTCACAACCAGTGCTGTGAATATTGCCTTGGGGATGCACACACATACACTCACACATATTCACACAAACACACACATAGATACACATACATGTAAGTACATCATATGTGCACATATGAATGTGTGTGCATATATATGCAATATATGCATGCATACACACATGCATACATATAACATAGATAGAATATCCAGATTCATAGTCTCAGAAATCTTTTATCCAATTGGGAGTCACATCTACCTGTATTTAAGAAGTGCAACAGGGTTGCCATTAAATGAACAACCTAAACAAATGTTGCTACATATAGAAAATACAAGATATATAGAAATTCATTTGCTGATACGCTAGAATTGGCATCAATAAATGTCCAATGTCCCATGTAAATATTATTACTTATTATTATTATTAATTACTATCCAGTAGATTTGGGGCCAGATTGTAAAAGCCTTTTTAAAATGTTTTATTTTTTTTCCCAATGTGAAAGTCTTTAAATGCCCCAAATCAAAATTGATATTTTATCCTAGAAGTAAATAGGAGCTGTTGGAGTTTCTTTAGTAAGGAAGAGTTTCAGACAGGTCAGTGCTTCAGTAATATCATTTTGGAAGTTATGTAGAGTATAAGAAAGTGATGTCAAGAGACTGGACAGGGGAAGAATACCTCAGAA
The DNA here is from genome assembly GCA_023548195.1 of Bettongia penicillata ogilbyi. Classification (NCBI taxonomy): domain Eukaryota; kingdom Metazoa; phylum Chordata; class Mammalia; order Diprotodontia; family Potoroidae; genus Bettongia; species Bettongia penicillata. Next base: position 566,160 of record JAJHZJ010000164.1, on the reverse strand, counting down.
AATACTATAGTACGGCAGTTAGTTTGTGATAAACTGTAAGGGAATTGCCAACCCCCAGCCTCTTGGACTGCATTCACTGGTCACAACTCAGGTAAACTGAGGGGAGACTGGTAAGGCATGAACAAGATGGCACTGGGAGGAAGGGTTCCGCCCCTGTTTTGCGCAAGGCTATTTTTCCCAGGCTTTCCAGAGAACAAAGATGCCCAAAATGTTTTTCTTTCTAGGGGTTACGTGTCTACCATGGCAGTCCTGGCTTAAGGTAAATTACTTCCTTATATGGGCAAATTAATTGGTGATAGGTTCACTTAGAGCACTGGTGTCAGAAAAGAGATAAAAGCACTGCTCACTGCTTGAATGAACGGAGTTCTTACTATCTTGTCTCCCGCCTCAATCATTGCTTACAGCTAAACTCCACCAAGGCTTACAGGCCTCTGCTGGTCAGATAAGCCCATGGGCCCAAGAGATCAGGCCCAAACTCCCGGGGTCCCTAAAAATAAACCTAAACTAGGCTGGGGAATATGTGATTGGAGAGATGGAAATATGTTAACTTAGAATTTCTCTGCAAATCTTGAACTGGAAAATTATTTTTTCTTAGATTCTAATAGATCATAGCCCCTCAAAGACAGGGATTAAATCTTTGAAAACGCTTCAAGGTTTTTGATCATAAGATTATGTAGAATCTCAAGGTTATAAGGCACCTTAGAATTCATTGAATCCACCAATAGAGCTGTGCATAAATCCCTTCTACAATATTTCTGACAAGTCATTTTCAAAACTCTGAAGATGTCCAGTGAAAGGAATCTTATTCTTGGGCAACTCCAACAGAGGGTTCTTACGTTTTATTAACATTAATATTAAGGAACATTTAAAATTTTAAAAATAATAAATATGTTATGTATGCATATATGTATGCACACATAAAATTTCATTTGGACATTGTAACAATCCTCTGAAATAAAAACCATTACTATCTCAACTTTACAGATCAGGAAACTGAGGCTATGAGAGGTTAAGTGAATTCTTCATGGTCACTAGTTGATGTTTAAAGTAGAGTTTGATCTCTGACCTTTATGACTGCAAGTCCAACAATCTATCACTATACCAGCAGTGTCAAACTAAAACAGATGTAACAACATATTGACTTAGAAAAATACATGTTAATATTACTTATATGGCATTTTATTTTGTCAAATATTTTCCAATTACATTTTAATCTGATTTAGAATATCCTGGGGAGATTTGCAGATCATATATTTGATACTTTGTCTCTATACAACTTAGAAGTTTGTGGCATCCATGAATATCCCCACACAATTCTGAACTGCAAAATACAACAGACTCCCCATATAGAAGACAGAGCCAAAACATTTATTCAGACACCAGGAAATGAAATCCATCATAATCTATACACAATAACATTGCACAGAACAACACCAGCCTTAAGACTTCCCTCGGTTAAGCTTCCCACAAACCATCTCCCTTAAACATATCACAAACAGGCTCCCTTAAGCAAAATGCCCTTTTCTCACTCACAGCCAGTTATAGACTTACCTGTGTCCTTCAGTTCTGACTGCTCTCATGTCAAACTTCCTCTCATCTTTGCTCTAGCTCCACCTCTTCCTGTTTCACCTTTCCTGCTCCACCCCTTCAGCAAAATCCTCCCTCCACTCATGTGACTCAGACTTCCATCTGACCCAGGCAGGTGACATGGGCCTATTAATGAATGGGAAAGATTTTCCCATTTAAATCACTGTTACACTGATTCTCCAAAAATTCTACCCATTGCTATTAGTTCTACTTTCTGGGTTCAAAAAATGCAAGACAAATCCTTGCTTCACTTTATAGCCCTTTCAAATATTTGAAGATAGCTGTATTGTTCTTCTTAGGTATCCTCTTCTCCTGGCTAGGCAATCCCAGTTCCTCCAATTATACCTTGTGCAGCATGATTTTAAAAGCATTAAGAGTAGGCAGCAAGTATTTAACAACTAGCTCCCTGGATTTAAAAAATTGCATGTATGCATGACATATTTTTAAAAAAATCTTTTATTTAAAGTTTTTAGTTATAAATTCTATTCTTACCTCTTGGTCCCCACTCCTTCTCCCTGAGAAAATTAGCAATCAGGTATAGATTGTAAAGATACATGGGCAATTATGTTTTGCATTTTAGTCATTTTGTACAAGAAGACTGTATTAAAAAGGTGAAAAATGAAATGTGTCAATCAATACCAGTTCTTTTTCTGTAGATGGATAGTATGCTTCAATCATTGTATTGTGGAAAAGAGCTAAATCATTCACAGTTCTTCAATGAACAATATAGCTGTTCCTGTGTGCAAGGCGTGTTCTGTTCACTTCACTATGCTTCAGTTCATGTATGTCTTTCCAGGTTTTTCTGAAAATATTTCATATGTATAATGCTATTCCATTGCAATCATGTACCACAACTTGTTTAGCCACTTCCCAATTGATAGGCATCTCTTTGATTCCAATTCTTAGCCACCACAAAAAGAGTTGCTATAAATATTTTTGTACAAATAGGTTCTTTCTCCATTTTTTGATGTATGGCCTACTTTTAAGTTTAATCGGCATTAATAATAAAGTTCCCTATTTTCTTAACTCTAGAAATAAAAAAAAAGTAACCAACAAATCCTGGTTTCTATAGAATTTGTTACTTGTAAGGTATAAATGCTTACACTGAAAATCTGAGAGTCAGCTCTCAGGAACTGGCTCTAGAAGGACTATACTTGAAGTATATTATATTGTGAAGTTAAATTTTCTTTTTTCTTCTTTTTTTATTTAAGTTTTCAACATTCATTTTCACAAAATTTTGAGTTACAAATTTACTTCCCATCTCTCCCCTCCCCACACCCCAAACCGCCAAACATTCTAATTACCCCTATCACCAATTTGCCCTCGCTTCTAACATCCCTCACTTCCCATATCCCCATCTTCTCTTTTGTCCTATAAGGCAAGATAAATTTCTATACCCCATTACCTATATTTCTCATTTCCTAGTTGTATGCAAGAACAATACTCAATAACTGTTCCTTAAACTTTGAATTCCAACTTCTCTTCCTCCCTCCCTCCCCACCCATCCACTCTGGGAAGGCAAGCAACTGAATATAGGCCATATCTGTGTAGTTTTGCAAATGACTTCCACAATAGTCATGTTGCATAAGACTAACTATATTTCCCCCAATCCTATCCTGCGCCCCATTTCTTCTACTCTCTCTTTTGACCCTGTCCCTCTCCAAGAGTGTTGACTTCTAATTGCTCCCTCCTACCATTACCTTTCCTTCCAACATCCCACCCCTCAACCTGTTTATCCCCTTCTCCACTTTCCTGAATTGTAAGGTAAGTTTCCATACCAAAATGAGTGTGCACTTTATTCTTTCGTTTAGTTGAATGTGATGAGAGTAAGCTTCATGTTTTTTCTTTCTCCTCCTCCTTCTTTCCCTCCACTGAAAAGTGTTTTACTAGTCTCTTTTATGAGATATGATTTGCTCCATTCCATTTCTCCCTTTCTCCTCCCAATATATTTCTCTCTCACCTCTTAATTTCATTTTTTTAAGATATGATCCCATCCTATTCAATGCATCCTGTGCTCTGTGTGTGTGTGTGTGTGTGTGAGTGAGTGTGTGTAATCCCACCAACTACCCAGTTACTGAAAAAAGTTTCAAGAGTTAAAAATATTGTCTTTCCATGTAGGAATGTAAACAGTTCAATTTTAGTAAGTCCCTTATGATTTCTCTTTGCTGTTTACCTTTTCATGCTTCTCTTGATTCTTGTGTTTGAAAGTCAAATTCTCTTTTCAGCTCTGGTCTTTTCATCAAGAATGCTTGAAAGTCCTCTATTTCATTGAAAGACCAGTTTTTCCCCTAAAATATTATACTCAGTATTGCTGGGTAGGTGATTCTTGGTTTCAGTCCTAGTTCCTTTGACTTCTGGAATATCATATTCCATGCCCTTGGATCCCTTAATGTAGAAGCTGCTAGGCGGGCGGAGCCAAGATGGCGGAGTAGAAGGACGCACATTTACGAGCTCCAAGCCCACAACCCATGGAATTGAGGTAAAAGGAGATCCCCATAAATTCTGAATCGCTGCAGGGGGTGCATAAACATAGGGGAAGAGATTTCCGTTCCACTGAACTCTGGAGAGCCGTCCCCGGGATCCATCGCACTCCGGAAAGCGGACCCCACCCCCACCCCTCACCGCGACCCAGAGAAGCTGACCCGAGCAGACTTCAGAGAGGGAAGCTCCGGCAGCCGGGAAAGTCCCTCCGCCCACAGAAGGTACAGGTCAGTAAGAAAGAAGGCTGCGAAAGGGGAGGGGAGCGGAGCTTCTCCGTGACTCGGGCCCCCTCGGGAGGAAGCGACGGCGGCAGAGACGGGGGCAGGAAGCGGCGGAGGCAGAGGCGTGGGCGGGCGGCTGAGGCGGCAACGGCCCGGGACTCAGGAATCCCCCAGCAGCAGGTAGGATCTTCAATACTGAAGGTCTTTCCAACCTGAGGGAGCCGAGCAGGGGAGACGGCCCTGCCTCCACCCTGCTCTACTGCTGAACGCCTCTGAATAAAACCCCCAAGGGAGCTGAGCACAGCAGGCGGGGCCCCCCACCCCGCCCCCACCCGCTCCGTTCCTGAAAGTCTCTGCAGAAAGCCCCTGAGGGCCCTGCCCCCACCCCTGCGCCAGAACCAAAGCTTGCCGCGGGAAAGCGCATTTGAATCTCAGAGGCCAAGCACTAGCTGGGCGGATCCAGGCGGGGGTGGAAAGGAATCTCAGAAGTCAAGTAACTGGCTGGGAAAATGCCTAGAAAGGGGAAGAAAAATAAGACTTTAGAGAGTTTTTTCCAACAAATGCAAATGATCCCGACCTTCGGATCCGATGGTGAGGACGAGAAGGTATTTTTCCCATCAGGGAAAGATGTGGAGGGCGGGGCCTCAGTACCCCAGACACCCCAGGGGGGTGTTGGGTGGGCTCAGGTCTTGGAAGAGCTTAAAAAGGATTTTGAAAAGCAAGTTAGACAGGTGGAGGAAAGACTTGGAAGAGAAATGACAAAGATGCAAGAAGAGTATGAAAAAAAGGTCAATATCTTGGTAAAGGAGACCCAAAAAAATGCTGAGGAAATTAACACGTTGAAAAATAGGCTCACTCAATTGGCAAAAGAGGTTCAAAAAGCCAATGAGGAGAAGAATGCATTCAAAAGCAGAATGAGCCAAATGGAAAAAGAGGCTCAAAAGCTCACTGAATTTAATAGTTCTCTCAAAATTAGAATGGAACAGATGGAGTCTAATGACTTTATGAGAAACCAAGAAATCACCAAACAAAACCAAAAGAACGATAAAATGGAAGAGAATGTGAAATATCTCATGGGAAAAACAACTGACCTGGAAAATAGATCAAGGAGAGACAACTTAAAAATTATGGGACTACCTGAAAGCCATGATCAAAAAAAGAGCCTAGACATCATCTTGCATGAAATTATCAAGGAAAACTGCCCTGACATTCTAGGACCAGAGGGCAAAATAAGTATTGAAAGAATCCATCGATCACCACCTGAAAGAGATCCAAAAAAAGAAACTCCTAGGAACATTGTGGCCAAATTCCAGAACTCCCAGCTCAAGGAAAAAATCTTGCAAGCAGCTAGAAAGAAACAATTCCAGTACTGTGGAAACACAATCAGGATAACCCAAGATCTAACAGCTTCTACATTAAGGGATCGAAGGGCGTGGTATAGGATATTCCAGAAGGCAAAGGAACTAGGACTGAAACCAAGAATCACCTACCCAGCTAAACTGAGTATAATACTTCAAGGGAAAATATGGTCTTTCAATGAAACAGAGGACTTTCAATCATTCTTAATGAAAAGACCAGAGCTGAAAAGAAAATTTGACTTTCAAACACAAGAATGAGAGGAAGCATGCAAAAGTAAACAGCAAGGAGAAGTATTAAGGGACTTACCAGAAATGAACTGTTTGCATTCATACAGGGAAGGACAATATTTCTAACTCTTAAAACTTTTCAGTATCTGGGTGGTTGGTGGGACCACACATACACATGTACACACATGCACACACATACACACATGCATTCACATGCAGAGACAGAGAGCACAGATTGAACTGAATAGGATGGGACCATACCTTAAAAGAAATTAAGGTAAATGGTGAGAGAGAAATGTAGTGAGAGGAAAGAGGGGGAAATGGAAGGGGGTATGTCATTTAAGAGGCAAGTAGGAGATGTTTTTAGTGGAGGGAAAAAGAGGAGAGCTGAGGAAAAACAAACAAACAAACAAACAAACGAACAAAAGTTTACCCTCATCACATTTGACTAAACAAAGGAGTGAAATGCACACTCATTTTGGTATGAAAACCTATCTTACAGTATAAGAAAGCGGGGGAGAAGGAGATATTGGGGGGGGGGATGATGGAAGGGAGGGCAAAGGGAGGAGGGAGTAATTGAAAGTCAACACTTGGGGAGGGACAGGATCAAAGGACAGAAGAGAAACAATGAGGGGCAGGTTAGGAGGGATGACCTGGGAATTTGCAAAGCTCTGGAATTTGGCCACAATATTCCTAAGAGTTTCTCTTTTTGGATCTCTTTCAGGAGGTGATGGGGGGAGGGGAGAAAAGGGGAGAAAATTTGGGTGGATTCTTTCAATATTTATTGTTTTGTACCCCCTGGAACATTTTCTCCTTGACCTTCTAGCCACAATATCAGGGCAGTTTTCATTGATTATTATTTCAGGAAAGATGATGTCTAGACTCTTTTTTTGATCATGGCTTTCAGGTAGTCCCATAATTTTTAAATTGTCTCTCCTGGATCTCTTTTCCAGGTCAGTTGTTTTTCCAATGAGATATTTCACATTATCTTCCATTTTTTCATTCTTTTTGTGTTGTTTTGTGATTTCTTTGTTTCTCATAAAGTCATTAGCCTCCCTCTGTTCCATTGTAATTTTTAAAGAAATATTTTCTTCAGTGAGCTTTTGGACCTCCTTTTCCATTTGGCTAATTCTGGTTTTTAAAGCATTCTTCTCCTCATTGGCTTTTTGGACCTCTTTTGCCAGTTGAGTTAGCCTACTTTTAAAGGTGTCATTTTCTTCAGAATTTTTTTTTGGGGGGGTCTCTTTTAGCACTGTGTTGACCAGCTTTTCATGATTTCCTTGCATCTCTCTCATTTCTCTTCCCCATTTTTCCTCCACCTCTCTTACTTGATTTTCAAAATCCTTTTGGAGCTCTTCCATGGCCTGAGACCAATGAATTTTTATTTTGGATATTTGGGATACAGAAGCCTTGACTTTTATGTCTGAAGTGGACATTATTCCTCCCTGGGGGCCCTAGGTTGAAAGATTATCTGTTAGGTTGGTGGGCAGGGTTGGGTAACCTTGCCTAGCAGCAGCATTTCTGTTGGGCCCCTGTCAAAACCTTATTCCCCCTTGCCTGGCAACTTGTGCCCCCCTGCCAGAACTGTTCCTGTTAGACCCCCTTTGCCAGGCAATTACCTTCTGCTGGGCACCCCCCTTCCTGACAACCATTCTTTGTTGGGTACCCCCTTCCTGACAACCATTTTCTGATTGGGTCCCTTTCCTGGCACCTACTTTCTGTTTGGGGCCTCTTGCCTAGCAGCAAGTCCCCGACCCTGTCAGAACTATGTTTCCTGTAGAAACCACAAGATTGTACCGAGAAGCACCGGAATACTTAAAATGCATACACTCACCTTAGTTTGGGGCTGTCTCCTCTGGGTTTCTCCCTGAGTCAGCCACCAGTCTGGCTAATACAGATGCTCTTGAAATTCCTAATTGACTCTTGCCTGTGAATTATTTACTCCATCCATTTCAATGTCTTTCCTTGATGGTAAGCATTGTTTCCCTCATTTGAAAGGATGGGAGAAGATATCTGTTCACCAAGAAAGTAACCTTCTATAGCCTTATTTTTTTCCCTCTTTGGGCATTTTCCCAACCAGTTACTTGACTTTTGAGTCCTTTGTCAAGGGTGGAGTATATTCGGGGGATCTGTAAGATCTCATTTCCTCCCAAGCGGCACAATCAAATGTGTACACTGGTCTGGGAGCAGAGAGAGATCTTTGTGCCCAGAATCTTACCAGAGTTTCTTCCTCACAACCACCTGGCCCCCAGTTCCATCGAGCCAGCTCTAGTGGGGCTGAGATTCAGATCAGCTGCTGGGGCAGGGCCGCCATTCAGTGTGAAACAAAGATCAGCTGCTGCAGGGCCTCTACACAGGGCTGAGGTAAGAATCAATTGCTCAGAGCCTCCAGGGGTTTCACAATCCAACAACGGATGCAGGCTGCTGTAGGGGCTGCTGTGGGAACTGCTGCAACCTGCCTGATGTGGCCTCTGCGGCTGCTGCCTGAGGCCGGAGCTATGGGAAGGCCCTTCTCCCTTCTCGGCCAGCTGAAAAAACCCTGTCACTGACCTTTGGCGCCTGTGGGTTGAAGGATCCGTGAACTGCTGCTACTTTGACTGGAGATTCCATCCCCAAGCCCTGATAGTATCCTCCTCCCAGGGCCTCACCTCACAGTGTGGCCGAGGCTGGGCTGGGCTCTGCTCTGTGTCAGGTACGACAAATGCTTCTCATCGGCCTTTCAGGTTACCCTGGCCTGGAAATCTCCTCCACTCTTTTGTTCTGTGGCTTCTGCTGCTCTAGAATTTGTAGAGAGTCTTTCTTTATAGGTAATTTATGGGCTGTGGGAGGAGAGCTAGCATATGTGAGTCTTTCTACTTCACCACCTTGGCCCTGCCCCGTGAAGTTAAATTTTCAACCTAGGCATGTAAACTTACTTTTATTCCTATTAAATTTCATTATATTTAGATTAAGCCAATCACTCTATTCCTCAAGATCTTATTTTTAAGTACTGACTGTCATAGCTATTCTCAAGTTTGCATTATTAGCAAATTTTAAAAAAACATGTCATTAATGCCTTCATGCACATTATTAAAATGTTGACAAAAGTATACCAAGGACAAGCCTCAGTACTCAACTACAGATTTCACTCTATAATCTCTTTCTGGCTAAAGCAAGTTTAATTTACATTTTACTTCCAAAAATACCCGACTGCTTTCTATCCAAGGTCTATCCAACATTCAACATGTGTTGATGTTGAGTCAAGATGAGTGAAAAAAAAGGTTGATCAAGGAGTCCTGATGAGTAAATGCTTTCAGGTGATTAATAAGTAGAAGTGTTTCTCTTTCAAGTACTCAGTCTGAAAGATTAGGAAAGAAATAGCTTCTTTATTTCATAAAAAATGCTTTGAATAAAATATCCTAAAGTAGGACTTCAGTATGTTGAGTGGATTATTGAGAATACAAATTAATTGCACAGGATTAGAAGCCCCGAAAGAGCATGGGTCTGTACTGGAGAAAACACCCATATCATTCAGCTTTGCCCAGTTCAGTTCAGATAGCATGGCATCTTTGATAAATGTAATTACTGTATTGACATTTTTGGTCCCAACCTATAAGGAACTCACAGCGTATAAACTCCTTTTAAAGATGCAGATCATAAACATGCTGGCAAGTTATAGTGTTATGGAATTGCCTAATGACTGAGAGGCTTAATGATTTGCCTGATATGATAGTATGTGTCTATAGCTGAACTAGAATACAGGACTTCCTAACTCTAAGGTTGGCCCACTGTACCTCTTCTTTTATCAATAAATAATAGCTTTTGCAAATCAATACATTTTTAATCAGTTATAATACCTTCACAACATAAGCTTTATATTTTCTTTACTTTCAGTAGCCTTGTTGCTTTCCTCTTCATCTTAAAGTATTTCCAAGTATTTATGTTGCTATAACAGGCTCATTTCCTTTCTCATTCTTTGTTTAAAAGGGAAGCTTAACAGGTAGAATCTCAGTTGTATGCCCCCCACATCCCTTACCTTAAGACAGTCTGAAGCACTCTGTTATTATCAGTTCTATAACCTTTACAAAAGAGCAAAGAATGTACAATTATGGGGATGTCTTTCTTTACATAAGCAATACTTATGATATTATGTGAAGACTACATAATTATTCCAATTGCTTCATGATTATATTTTGCATTAATATGTACTTTGCTCACACCAACACATATAGTAAATTCTTCTTAGTTTGCCATACTTTTTAATATGCTTGGCATACTCACAGCCAGGAAAAACAGTCTAAGGTTGAATTGAACAGATGTAGTGGCAACTAAGAATCTCTCCCTCTCTTGACTGTCTGTTGTCCTTGTATAAGGATTGGAGAGGAAGCTTCAGAACTCAATTAGAGTTAGAGGGCACCAGTCCTCAAAACCCATAAGACAGCTACATTTAAGCAGAATTTCATGAGAACTTGCTCCACAGAGGGAAAAAAGGAATTTTCATAATCAGGAGCTGTTTTTTTTTTCCCTTTATCCCCATCTGCCCTCCAAGTTTGAGCTTTCTTTTCCCAAAGAGAGTCTGTAAGGAAGAAAAGCATATTTCCTCAGATTTTTTTGGTGAGTGGTAGAGTTTGAGGTAGCAATATTTCTATGACAGCTATACTTATAATACTTGATTCATAAATTCCTTTTTTAGAAGATATTTATGTCTGGCTAATAATCAATATGCAAGGACATCAGGAGCAGACTGGTGACAGTACTATAAATACTAAATCTCTTAGGGTTACCTCTAGAACTTTGAGAGAAGTGGTTAGCTTCCCTCTGAAGACTCAGATCACTAATGTGAAGTGGGTTGTAGAATTAGCCCAAAGAAGTATTAAAGTTGTTAGTCTCTAACTGTGTAACGGGGCAGACAGCAAACCTGGAATTAAGAAGGCCTGAATTAAAATCTGAGTTCAAACCTTGTTTGCCTCAGTTTCCTCATCTGTAAAACAGAGAAGGAAATGGCAAACAACTTCAATATCTTTGCCAAGAAGACCCCAAACAACATCATGAAGAATCAGATGTGACTGAACAACAAAACTTTGTATATCCCTTATCTCTATTTTTTTCCATTTCTGTTTGAGAAGTACTGACTATTGAATGAGAGATTCAGAAAGACTTCTGTGAGAGAAGGGCAGGGGCTTCCCGAGGGATTTGTTGAACTTCTGTATGTGAGATAGAAGATAACCATTGATTACATGGACATGTGGACAAACAGAGCCTCCAACATGTCCCACAATTTCCACTGCAACCCAGCTGCTTGATTTGCACAGAATGTTTTTCTGTTTTCTTCTGTTTTTTCTCACTGTACCTTTTTCTTTGTCAGTCTCATCAGAGCAGCTTTGGCTATCATCTTTATGTAATTATTTTTGAAACCTCTAACCCTGATTCCTCTTCCATGTGTCCTCATTTTCTATCAAATGAACATGTCTAGTATAATCTCCTTCTCTTTCCTCAATAAACATATTACAGATGAAAATTTTCATTCCTCTGTGTTGAGGGCCAGGGTGGAGTGCAGTTGACAAGATCAGGGTAGACCTTCCGGGAAACTGTTCTTTGAGACTGTGTTCATTATCATCCGGAATGGCTCTCCATGCCCCCCAGATGTTGTTGTCTCTTTGAGACAAACAAGAGAATTACAGAAAACTAGGGATATGTAAAATAGATGCCCTCTAGGCTCACAGTCTGATTAAAATCAGTCTTATAAGACTAATTTAATCAATAGGGCAGAGACAAGCAGAATGTCACCTAGGCTTACAGTTTCTGTCTATAAATACCCGGACCCTCAGATCAATAAAGTGGAGTTGGTCTTTCTTCTCCCGCCTCCCGTGTCTTTCTTCTTCACCACATCACTGAGCCGTGTAGGGACATAGGCTGTCCGCTATACCTCTGAGCAGTCAAAATCTATCCTCTTTTTTTAAACTTCCCTATTTCTATTCAGGGTACCATATTCACCTATTTACTGAGACTCCAAACCTGTCATCTATGACACCTCCCTCTGTAGTATTTTAAGTCTATTGAATAATGTCTTTAGATATTTCTTTGTATCTTCCTCTCTTTCACCATTTCAAAACATGCCATACCATTCAAGGTTCTGATTACTGCTCACCTGAATGACTGCTATAATTTTCTAACCAGTTTCCTAGTTTCTTACCTTCCTTGTCTTCCCATTTCAAACTCTACTAAAGGATGAATCTTTAAAAGTAGAGCTCTGATCATATAGCTCTCTTTCTCAATAATTTTTGCTAGCCTCCAGTCTAAAGTTTTTAGTTTGATATTTTGTCTTTTGATCATATGCTGTCAATGTAATTCTCCAATCTGGTATTGTCCTCATACTTTTCACATATACTTTTCATCCCAGTCAAACTGGATTTTCTCTGAATATATCTTTAGTTGCCCCTGATCTCAGATCCCTGAACTCAGATCTTTCTCTATACTTGAAATACACTTATTATTCCTTGGCTAGTTCCATCTCCATCTGGCAAAATTCAACTTTTTTTTTTTGAAAAAGTTCAGGTACAGTTTCACCACATCCATGACAATTTCTTTGTAATTTTTGTCTGACCTTCCCCTAGCCTGAATTGAGCTCCCCTACCCCTGGACCACCCTATAAAGCTTATTAAAACTTTTGTTATGTATTCATAGTAATAAAAGATTTAGCACCACAAGGGACCATAGAGGTCATCCAATTCAATCCCTTCATTTAAAGGAGTTATACACATGGTACATAAAGTAGGGAAATGATTTTCCCTAAGTCAAATAAGTAGGAAGTTTCAGGATGAAGATTTGAACCCAGATCTTCTAAATTCAAATTAGTACTTACCACTTATTTCCATGATCTTTCTTTGATTACAACTAGTGTTGCCATGGTTATACATGTCTCTCTGGATGTAAACGATACACCTCATTTTGCCTGCACTAATCATCTCAGGAAATTGTTTTTTTTTTTGTTTTTGTTTTTGTTTTAGAAAGCACAATGCACTAAGCTATACAATATGGGGGAAGATATACTTTCTAGAGGGAAAGAAAAGGAAAGTTGACAAATAGTCTTTCATCCTATGGGACTGTGATAGCACAAATGAAGGTTAAGTTAGAATGCCTTTAACTTATCTAAATACTTTATTAGGAAAAGTTCATAATATGATCTTCTAGTACCTCTAACTGCATGGACAATGGGGAAAGTTAGAGTTTATACTATCTGCCTCAGGAAAACAAGGGTCATGCATTGTTGATGGAGATGACCATTTAAGATTTGACAAGCTAAAAGTGCCTACTTAAATATACTCCAAACATTTCTAGTACTTGGTAATATCTGTCTTTATTTTTTTTATATTTTTGTTTTTTTCTTTGATGTTCAGAGTCAAGGCTTGTGAAGTACTTCAATAACCCGTGCTCACTATAAAATACCACTTGCCAGGACCACGGAGAGAGATTAAAGCTTTCTCTAAGGAGCATTTGACAAAGAACACTGGTAAGATCACTGAAAATGTACTTCAAAGCTCATATGAAAACCTAGGCACTTGGAGAATTCATATTTAATGGATTACCTGAATGAATGACTATGTAAATATAAGATCATGAAAATTAATTTTTTACCTAGGACCTTCACTTTTTTCAGTGCCCTCTGTTCCTATGTTTTCATATTTTCTCTCATATCCAGTGCTGCCAAAAGATGCCCAGCTGACTTGGTTTTTGCTGGTCCCTTCCCTTCCCTTCCCTTCCCTTCCCTTCCCTTCCCTTCCCTTCCCTTCCCTTCCCTTCCCTTCCCTTCCCTTCCCTTCCCTTCCCTTCCCTTCCCTGCCCTGCCCTGCCCTGCCCTGCCCTGCCCTGCCCTGCCCTGCCCTGCCCTGCCCTGCTCAGCCCTGCCCTGCCCTGGCCTTCCCTGCCCTACCCTGCTCTGCCCTTTCTCAAAACCTTAAACCTACTGCACTCTGAAGCTGGGAAGACAATGGATCCCTGCCTCAGAGATCTTATGGACCATCCTAGCTTCAGAGTGGTAATCAATAGTAATTGTTGCTGTTTCCCTCCCAGTCTGATGTATTTCTTTTTCTTGGCCTCATTAAAAGAACTATGCCCTGGCTACTTCTTAAACAGGCCTATTCAATGAATGGGCATTGCCTCACCCTAAGTGAGTACCTGCAAAGATTTTGGCCTAAAGGGCCCAAGGTCTCCCAGTGCATCCTGGATCATCTCCAGTCATCCTGATGAATATCTGGTCACTGGATTCAGATGGCTCTGGAGGAGAAGTGAGGCTGGTGACCTGCACAGCCCTCCCTCACTCAAAACAAAGTCAACTGCAAGTCATGTCATCATTTCTCTGATGGCATGTTCTTCTTTGGCAATGAAGGATGAACACATATCCAGTGCTAATTTTATCTCTAACTGCTGGAAGATTTCAGGGGGAGGGAAGATAGAAATGATAAGCAAATTCACACTAAACTTCTCAGGTATAGAAGAGTAATATGATATAAGGAGTCAGGAGATTTGGCTTTGAACTCTAGAATTTAATGTTCATTAAGTAACTGCTTTCTACAAGGCACTATCAGGAGCTAGGGGCACAAAGATGATAGTAAGGGAATTACATTCTACTGGAAGATAAAATAAAAGACAAGTCAAAAAACTTTCCATTAAGTGCTTATTATATGCCAGACACTAGGATAAGCATTGGGGAGATAAACAAAGGTAAAAATGATTCTTGACTTTAAAGAGTTCATAGTCTAATGGGGAAGATAGCATGTAAATAAAAAGGTACATAGAAGATAAGCATAGTATAATACAAATTGAGGAGGCAGGAATATCCATATCATGGAGATCAGGGAAGGCTTCATAAAGTAGGAGGGGACTTGAGCTGAATTTCAAAGCACAACAAAGATTCTGAGATGTGGAGATAAAGAGGAAGTGAATTCCAACAATGGTTTTCCTTAATCCTCTGGAAAAGGAAATGACAAACCACTCCAGTATCTTTGCCTAGAAAGCTCCATGGACTGTATGGTCTATGGGGTCATAAAGAGTTATACATACCTGAACAAATGAATAGCAAAATATTATCCTACAGAAATATGGAGTCAATGGAGGATTTTTTTAATCAAGGAAGTGAAATCGATGTGAAATGGAGGAAGACTATTTTGACTGAGGTGTGGAGGGCATATTGAAGACAAGAGAGCCTGACTGTAGAGCAGTCCTGCATAATATATGGCCCATGGGCCACTTGTGGCCTGCCAAAGTGTCTCATGTGCTGGATGTTGTGCAGGTCTGCTTTACATTTTCTTTATTTTTCAAGGGGCCTTCTGAAAGCTTTTGGCAGGCAAACATGACCCAATGTTGTGCAGGCCTGCTCTAAAATTCTAGAGTAACAGAACCCACAAAAAGACAGAGTGAAACAATTTTCCAGTCAGACAACTTGGAAGGTTTGCAATAAAGGTTTGTTACAACAGGGTGAGAGATATGGTGCAGGCCTTGATAGCATAGCCCTGGCCCCAGTAAATTAGGAGCAGAACTTGGGAGCCACTGTAGTGGTAGTGCTGTTTCTATAGCTTTCAGGCTATAGATAGTAAGGGAATCAAACAACTGGTCAAAAGGAAATTACAAGTCTCTTTGCTAGAACTGAGGCAGGCCTCTATTGCATTACCCATACTCAGTTTAGGGGTAGCAGCCCTGGGTGGATGTCCAAGTGTGAGGAGGAGCACTAATACAACAGAGCTTGAAGCCTCAGTGGAGCTGGGACCATGCTTACAGTTTGAGGGCATCAAATAGTGCTTGTGGTCACTCATAGACTTGAGCAAAAGCCAGGAGAGTAGTAAACACCTCTCCTTAGATCATACCGGCTTGGAAGAACTGAAATCTTATAGGTCCCTAGAAGTAGCTCTGAAAATAGCTGCAATCCCTGAAGACTGGGACAGTATACCCTCCACTCTGGAAGCAGAGTTCTACTTTGACAAAGAGTTAAATGTCAAGTAATAGACCAGGAAAAATGAGTAAACAAAATACAATTTCTGACTATTGAAAGTTAGTAGGGTGAAAAGGAAGATCAAACATACACTCAGAAGAAAACAGCAAGTCACAGTCAAAAGCCTCCAAGGAAAATATGAAGTTGTCTCAAGTCATGGAAGAGATCAACAAGGATTTTGAAAATCACGTAAGAGAGTTAGAGGAAAAATTGTGAAGAGAAATGAGAGTGATGCACGAAAATCATGAAAAATAAGTCAACAGCTTGGTAAAGGAGATATAAAAAAAATAGTGAAGAAAATAATACCTTTCATGATCTAGGTATAAAGATTTGATACTATAAACAAATTAGTGGAGCAAGGAATAGGGTATTTGGTGGATTTATGGAGAAGGGAAGAATTTTTGACTAAGGAAGAGATAGAAAGCATTATGAAGTGCAAAATGGATAATTTTGATCACATTAAGCTGAAAAGTTTTTGCACAACCAAACACAATGCAACCAAAATTAGAAGGGAAGTAGAAAAGTGGGAAAGAATTTTTATAACTATTGTCTGTAATAAAGGCCTCATTTCTAAAATATATAGAGAACTGAGTCAAATGTACAAGAATACAAGTCATTTCTCAATTGATAAATAGTCGATGGATATGAACAGGCAGTTTTCAGAGGAAGAAGTTAAAGCTATCTATACTCATATGAAAAAATTCTCTACAGCACTATTGAATAGAGAGATGCAAATCAAAACAACTCTGAAATACCACATCACACCTATCAGATTGGCTAACATGACAAAACAGGAAGATGATAAATATTGGAGAAGATGTGGGAGAGTTGGAACACCAATTCACTCTTGGTGGAGCTCTGAGCTGACCCAACCATTCTGAAGAGCACTTTGGAACTATGCCCAAAGGGCTACAAAAATGTGCATACCCTTTGACCCAGCAATATAGCTTGTAGGACTGTATCCCCAAGACATCATAAAAATGGGAAAGGGTTCCACTGTTCCAAAAATATTTACAGCAGCTCTCTTTGTGATGGCCAAAAACTGGAAATCAAGGGGATCCCATACATTGGGGAATGGCTGAATAATTTGTGGTATATGAATGTAATGGAATACTATTGTGTATAAGAAACGATGAGCAGGAAGACTTCAGAGTCCTGGAAAGACTTAAATGAACTGATGCTGAGTGAAAGGAGCAGAACCAGGAGAACTTTGCACATAGCAACAACCACAGTGTGTGAGGAATTTTTCTGGTAGACTTAGTACTTCATTGCAATGTAAGAACTTAAATAATTCCCAGTGGTCTCTTAAGGCAAAATGCCTTCCATATCCAGGGAAAGAACTATGGAATTTGATCACAGAATGAAGTAGGCCATTTTTTTTTGTATTGTGTTTTGGTTTGTTTTATGATTCCTCCCATTCATTTTAACCCTTGACTTAATGACTAAGGTGAAAATGTATTTTATAGGAATGTATGTGTAGAACCTAGATAAAACTGCGTGCCATCTCAGGGAGGGAGTGGGAAGGTAGAGGGGAAGGGGGATAAGGAAGGGAAAAATCTAAGATATATAGAAGTGATTGTAGAACACTGAAAACAAATAAAATAAAAAATCTGAAAAAAGTAACACCTTAAAAATTAGAATTGAGGGTGGAGCTAAGATGGTGGCAAGAGGCCAGGAAAGACTTTTCTTTTTGGTCTGTGTTTTCTTTCAAAACATGACTATTATGGTAATGTTTTCAATGACTGCACAGGTACAAACTAATAAATTGCTTCCTTTCTCAATGAGGGGGGTCGGGAGGAAGGAAGGAAGGGAGAGAAATTAGAACTCAAATTTTTAAAAATGAATGTTAAAATTTGTTTTTACATGTAACTGGGCAAAAATAAAGTACTGAATAAAAATAGTCCAACTGAGGTGATGAGCATCTAAGCTACATTGGTGACTCTGTGGACAGAAAATGAGGAATGCAAGAGATGCTGTGCCCACATAGCAAAGAAGATAGACTTTGACTATATGAGGAGGAAGTGAGAGATACAAGAGTCAGAGATGACACTGAACTTATGAACTTTGATGATCATGAATACTGTATTTCCTTCCATACAAGTAGAGAAGTTAGGATGGTGGCAGAAAATTGAGGTCCCTTATGGTTGCTGAAACCTGCTTGTGTCACAAGTCATTAAACATTTTTTAAGCACCTACTAGGTACCAGACCCTGTGCTAAATTCTGTGCCAGGCTTCTGATCTGCTTTTTAGATTCAGATTTCATATTTCTACCTGTTTTCCACTCATCTCTATCTTTTCACATGATTCTTCTCACCATTTATTTTACTTTGAGAGTTTCTCTACTTTAAACCTAAGTTCTTTACCTTTGCCTTTAGGCTGAATAACTTTTTCTTCACCTTGAATCTCCTTTCTTCTTCATCATCTCATTCTTATCCTTTAGTGTCTAAACAATCCTTCCTAATTTACCCTATCTATATACAATATATACCATTCACATCTTTGAGCCCTTCCACAGCTCCTTGAGTAAAGTTAAATGACTTGCCCAGAGTCATAGCTAGGGAGTGTCTGAAGTAGTATGTGAATTGATCTTTTTGACATTAAGTCTAGCTTTATATCCACCATAACACCTAGTTTCCTATGAGAAACTTGAACTTCATGGACTATTCCCAGGCATATTTCTGTTATTGACCTGATTGCATCACTATAGACAGGAAAATAGAGAGTTTCACCTATCAAGGTGTATCCTTAAAGAACAAATGAAGATTTGTGTCTCCATATTTGCTGAATATTTGTATATATTAAGAGCATCATGTTTTTAAAAATTGCTTTCATTTTGTTTTATTTGTTTTGTTTTGAATTTAATGCACCTGACAGATTGAATCCCTCTCACTCCTGAACTTTCATTTGGGTCCAGCATGCACTCAGCTTCAGGCTGTAGTATAGTACTTCTCTATCTTTTTCAGTTCAAGTCTTATGGCATGAACCTGTTACCATCTCCCCGGAGCAATAAGATTTCCTTGAAAGTTCTAGGAGACCATTTGCTCACCAAACAAGATCCATCCTCCATTGACAGGGTTTGACATCAATGTTTTTCCCAATGAAAGGGTCCCTGGAGTAATAGTTTCACTTTGTAATTATGTAATGTCTTTATGTGAAAGAGTCTGTCCTGAAAAATAAAGAAGAAACTCATAAGTCAACTGCAGTGGGGATGGATATAGAGAAAAATGAATATGAGTATCATTTCTGGAGGAGAGTGAAGAAATTTGAACTTGAGGAACTTCAAAACATGTAAGGTTTTCATTTTACATGTCAGCAGTTTGTTAAAGTGAAAATCAATAAATGACTTCAATCTGAAGCCTGCTCTGATTCTATCATTTGAAAAGATCATGCTTTTCAAATGATAGTGCACAAACACGTTTCCAAAAATACATTCTCTGTTACATAATCTATTATAAATAAGCTAATAACATTTCAATCTCTGATGCTATTGTTGCGTGTGATTCATTTAGGTCAACAAACTGGGGAAATAATGAAATGACTGTGTGAT
The DNA here is from genome assembly GCA_023548195.1 of Bettongia penicillata ogilbyi. Taxonomy (NCBI): domain Eukaryota; kingdom Metazoa; phylum Chordata; class Mammalia; order Diprotodontia; family Potoroidae; genus Bettongia; species Bettongia penicillata. The sequence continues at coordinate 546,774 of JAJHZJ010000164.1, read as the reverse complement.
TTTTTTTCTGCTCTATCCAGATTCAACTAAGTTCAAAGTAATAACTAATTTCCTTGGAAACTCTCAAGAATTAATCTTAGTTGGCAAATTCAGAGATACTGAAATATTTTGAAAACTTTTTCATAGATACATCTCCATAACAATGCCCAGGACAATGAGCAAGGCGACGAAAAAAGACAATTCTTTTTTTCATTGTATGTGTTCAGTCTTAACCTCAGTTTTCTCATTTGTAAAATGATGCAGATAGATTTCTTAGGTTGATTCTGGCTCTAAAATTTAATGTTTCACCAGTTTTCTGAATTATTAATTTCTTTACTCAGTAATATTTGTTGTCATGTGAGAAAAGGAGAGTGTGAATTTGGCCATATACTAAAATCTCATCATGAAAGATAATATTCTGTGATAAACATATTGTAACAACTTGAATTTTAAGAGTGAGAGTCAATGTTTAAGTAAAGATCTTGATTTACCAATGACAGAATTTCAAATGTTGGGAAAAGATATTTTGTCCAGCAATACCTTTTTATTTCTTTTCAAATCTCACACTATTAACAATCATCTGCTGTGAGGCTATCACTAGGCAAAATACATATTTTGATTACATTTATCAGGATCATCATTTTAAAAATGTAATCAAAATATTGATATATGTTCAGTGGTGGGGGAAGGTGAGTGGGTTACATTATGGGTATTCTTTCTTTGAACTCATTTTCCCAATGAAATCTCATGCATGTCTCTATTTGCATGTTTACCAGCTTTGAGAGAAATAAATGTGCTCTTGTGGTATAATTTTGTTTGTCTTCCTTAGAATGAACTCTATAAAGGTTAACAATACTGTACCATGATGATAAGCATAATTATGGAATGAAAAGTAAAGTTAGTGATAAGCTATGCTTCATACTGTACAATAAAGTTAACATAGTGTGCAGTGTCTTGCTCCTTCCACACACGCTGTGCCTAGACTTTATGACTAGTGGTTGGCCACAATTTTTTTTTTTTTTATGAAACCATGAAGAGATGTTTAGACATTGGTTTTCTTTTTTCCCTTATGTATTTGATGATAACAAGTAATATTATCCTCAACTAGTATTAGAACTTTTAAAAATCTTTAAGTATTTGGATCCATCTTTTTAATATAAGGGAAAAAATCACTTGGATAATGAAATGCTTCTGCCAACTTTCATTACAATCCTTTCTGGTTTGACCTTAGTTTGCAAAACTTCCTTTTATTCTGCAATTTTTGCAGTTAACAACTCAATAAGATCCTCATTTCACAGCTCCCCATGGGACACAGTCAATTCCTCTACGTCATTTTCATCCACTTCTAGCTCTAATTCTTGTACTAATTTTATAGTCTTCTTACTCACATCTTCATCTGTGTCAAATCCATGAAAATCCTGAACAAACTGTGGGTACGTTTTTTTTCCCCAAATACTTTCCATGTATGTTTCTGGAACATCTTTCCATGTCTTTGCAGTATTCTGGACAGCCTGGTATATTTTATAGGACTTCCAGAAATTTCTCAATGTTAAGTCCTTATCTGCATCTAAAGCTTCAAATACCTGGTCAAATGTAATTCATAAATAATATACCTTGACATTCTTGATCATTCCATGATCCATAGCTTTCAATTATTAGGGGCTGTTAAGTGGAAGGCAGAGCGTTTTTTACAGTTTAATTAAAATCAGCCAGATGGGAAGGTTGACCAGGGCTATCCAAAATAAGTAGAATCTTGAAAGGAATTCCATTATGATTACAAAACTTTTCAACTTCAGGAATGAAGCCATGCATAAACCATTGTTCCAAGATAATAAGGGTTATCCATGCCCTAGGGTTAGAGATATAATGCACAGGTAGTTTGCCTCACTGATTCCTTTCAATGCTCTGGGATTTTATGAGTGGAGTACAAGAACACGTTTTAATTTGCAAGTTACAGACGCCTTCCCTCCAAGCTGAAGAGTAACTCTGTTTTTCACAGCTTTATGTCCCAGTATAGTGGTTTTTTTGCCCCCTCCACTGAGATGTAGGTTAGAGATGGTATTCTTGATAAAATAGGTCAATTTTGTCTACATTAAAGATTTGCTCCAGCAAGCAAAGATATTCATCTATTTTGTTTTTTTTGCAGAAACTCTGAGAATGTCTATGCTGCTTCATTATCTGTACTAGGAGTCTCTCTTTACACTTGCACCTTATGAAATCCTGCATGATTTTAAAATCAGAACTGGAATACAAATTTCTTTCAGAGATCTTTACATAAAGCCTACATAATGTGAATTTATATAAAGCTAAAACTGTCTATGCATATACACACGTACATATGTATAGATACATGTATATATATTTATATTTATATAAATATATACATGTATATATGTATATATGAAAGTGTTTATGTATCATTTGTTTATCCATCTATCTGTTAAAGGCCTTCTCTGAAGAAGAACCTTACCAATACTGGCGCTCATAATACAATTACTAAGGACCTTAGTGTGGGATGATATAAGTAATGAAATCCTTGTCATATTTCACTAAGTCACCATCCTCTGATAGAGTGCAGGTCTGGTGTGCTTTCCCCCAAATTATTCTCTAGGGAAAAGATATTAGCATAGAGGTACAATGAATCAAAAAAGAAAAAAATAGAAATTGATATTCCATATTAAGTGCAATATTTGGATGTAATATTTGTTCCAGTTCAAAACCTGTTAGGAATATTTTTATTGTCTCTGCTTTTTTTCATCTGTCACATGCTTAGGAATGATCCTGGATTTTCTTGATAAGATTACCAAACAGTTTTATGAGAGGTAAATAAATCTCATTTAAACCTTAATGGGGCCACTTGATTTTTATTTTTAATTCTTCAGCCTGAGTTCTATGTGCTCAGTCTTTGTGGGAACAGTTGATATGGGACTATATAATTTTCTTATCCACTCTGTGATGAAACCAATGAAAGACAAAAAGATCAACTTCAGACCAGAAGAAATCTGGAGGCTTTGGTCGATGATCCTTAGGTGAGAACTGGAAGGAGCACACAATATTGTTGTTCAGTAGTTTCAGTCGTGTGTGACTCTTCATGACCTCATTTCAGATTTTCTTAGCAAAGCTACTGGAGGGATTTACCATATTCTTCTCCACCTCATTTTACATTTGAGGAAACTGAGATAAACAGGATTAAGTGACTTGCCCAGAGTCACACAGCTAGTATCTAAGGTCTGATTTGAACAAAGGTCTCTGTCTGCTATGCTACCTACCAGTTCTGAGCACATAGTATCAGTTGTTTAATAAGGAAAATGCTAAACTGAAAAGCACGGAGGGTTCCGTTAAAGGAACTGAGGATACTTGTGCTGCAGGAGAGAAGACTGAGAGGGGATGCATGAATGCAGTTTTCTAGTATTTAAAAGGTTGTCATGGTGGAAGGGATTAGACTGTCTTTCCCTCTAAAATCTCCTCCTTTTCTAACTTCCCTACTGTTATCAAGTACATACTATCATTCCAGTCTCTCAAGCTCACAACCTAGGTATCATCTTGACAGTTCGCAGTCTCTCACTTCCCATGTCGAATCTGTTGCCAAAGCTTGTCAGTTTCACCTTCGCAGTATGTCTTGAACAGCTCCCTTCTCTCCTCTGACAATGCCACAATTCTGATGAAGGCCCTGATGGCCTCACACCTTGACTGTTGCAATATCCTGCTGGTGGATTTGCTTGCTTCATGTCTATCCCTACTCCAATCTATTCAGCCACCAAAAGTATTTCCCCAAAGAGTTGGCATGATCACATCATCCTCTCTACTTGATAAATCTGCCCTCTAGGTACAAATATAAAATCCTCTATTTGTTATTCAAACCCCTTTATAACTTAGTCCTATTTTACCTTTTGACACATTTCAATGGGAGAGGGGGAATGGGGAGGTATTCACCAGAGTAAGACGAGATTAGAAGGAAGAAAGAAATTAGCATTTCTTAGACTACAACAAATTCTTTCATTAGAGTATCAGAATTTTCTATGTGGGAAAGCACAGAAGAAAATCTGGGGAAGGAGGAAAAAAGGTCTTAAAATTGGACTATGCAGTTAAGGAGAGTGAAAAATATGTAACATGGATTTTCTCTTGCCCCACTATGAAGGTAAAGTCCATTATATACTCTCTTGTCAGGTGACGGGTTTAGCAAGTCTCAGTTCTGTGATCAGTTATGTTCCCCACTAATTGTGTTCCCCTTTTCAGGGTCTGCTGACTAGCACCTCATTTCTATTTAACTACTTAACAGCAGCTATTTACTTTAAAGATATAGCAAGAACAAATAAAAGATTTTCCCTTCCAATGCCTTAGGTGCACAACCCTCCCTATATTACCTTGTTCTCTGAGGAGAGGTGGAGCTGAGGCTCAGAGTTTAAGTCTGTTCCTACATGACATTAATCCCAACAAGTTCATTTCCAATACCATTAACCTAAAATCCTAGACCTTCACTTCTCAGGCTTTTCCTTTGTACTATTGGTGAATGTGAATATTTGAACTGAAAATTGTGGATCCAGAATTGTCACAAATCAAGATCTCAGGTCAGCCACTTGACTCCCTGTACATGGAATTGACAAGGACAAATAAAGAAAAAACTAAAATCCAAAATGCATTCAGCAGGCCATATAGCCTAAAGGAAGTGACTTTAAGATACTCTTGCATTACTGCATGCAGCCCTGCACCCCAAGATGAGAATTCAGGAAATATCAGACTTGGCAGAGTCAGGTAGTCTTAAAGACATAGAAAGTTATGGAAAGGTAGCCAGTAGGGAGAAGCTTCTCTCAACCTTGTGGTAAGACAATGTAGAAAGGTGCCAGTTTTCCTGACTCCCAGAAGCATGTTTCTAATTCGGGGATGTACATTTCTCAGCTTTCTATACTCTACAAGCAAATGTGGCACAGTTAGGGGTTCAGACAGAGTCAAATAATGGATAAAAATAAATTGTCATCTTTGTGACAGTGATGCTGGGCAGGGAGTCCCTCAACTTTCTGTATGCGTCCTATATCCTGGAGCCCTTATGGCAAAGGCTGTGTATTGGTATAATCAAACTGAATTGAGATACACCACTTCAGTTGCTATGAAGACAATTATCTGCTCTCCCTTGAATGATTACTGCCAACTGAATGTGGACGTATATCAAGATAGTGAGTCCTTCAGTTATACAGATGAATACAAATGTAAAGAATCTTGCCAGTTGGGGAGTGAGGTTGTAGTAAGCCTGTAATAGGAGACTCATATGAAAGCAATATAAGAAAAGAAACTATAGGGACTAAGTTCTGAGTTAAAAGCATAGGAAAAATATCATACTGGAATAATAAAAATAGGTGGAGAAAAACACAAACCCAAGAATTGTAACCTTTACTATGAATAAATTAAATTCCTCCAGTATTAAAGATGATGGAAGAACAAATAAAACCAGAAATCCCTGGAATTTGCTCTAAATAAAAAATACATTATAATACAAAAGAAAATAGAGTTTTTAGGAATGAGTCCACTGTGAGTGAATAAGTAATTCTGACTATTACAAATACTGAAATTAACTGCAAAGAACTTATGAAGGGAGATGCAATCTACATCAAGAGAAAGAACTGATAAATAGAATTATATATCAAATAATATTACATATATTTGCATATGTGTGTGTCTATGCTTGTGTGTTTATGTATATGCCTATGTGTGTATATATACATGCATATACATATATACATACATGTCTATGTATCAATCCATCCATCCACATGTCTAATGGTAGGGTGGGGGAGAGAAAAAAAAGAAATTTGCATGATAACTTTATCATGTATTTAAAAGGAACAGCAAATTGTAAATAATAGATTTGCATTTTCATATGCAATTATAATTTTATCTGTATTATAAAAATATTTTATTCCATAAATTAAAAATAAAGCAAATTTTAAAATTATTTAAAATGATTCTATAAAATCAGAAATTATAATTATCATTTCAATTATGAAAAGAAAAAAAACAATGTCAATGTCAAAAAAAGATAAATAAAGCATCTATGTTAAACTTAGTACCATTAACAATGAATCAATATTATTACACCTTATTTAAGTATAAGCATATATATGTATATATATATATACACACATATATACACACTAAATGACATGTCTAAGTTTTTAAAGAAAAGCTAACAAGTATAGGAAAAAAAGGTTAAAAATAATTGTAAGAGAGTTTATAGTTCTCCTAAGATGGATAAAGCTTAGAGAAAGATAAATATGAAGGAAAAACAAAGAACTGAAGAGATTATTGGAAACAAACTTGCAAGGCATTTTAATATTTGAAAGGAACCTATAAATAATTAATTGCCCACTAAATGTTGTTAAAAAAATAATTATTGCTAAGGCTTAAAAAAGTTTACACACACACACACACACACACACGCACACACGCACACACGCACACACACACACCCCTACAAATATATATGTATATATAAACACACATACATAAATAAACACATACAAATATGTGTATATACACACATGTATACATATATATACATATATATCTATATCTATATATCCAGACATATTAAACACATCCTTAAAGACCATAAAATATATTTCAAAGGACAAAGTAATTCTTAGAGGAAAATTTATCATTTTATAAGCTATGTTAACAAATTGTATAAAAGAAAGAATGAATGATTGTAGTCTATGATTAAAAAAAATTAGTTCAGCAAATTAACCACCTCAAAATAAATTTTTAACTTAAATTGTATATGTACTTTAAAATTGTGATTAATGTTATACTTATATTTCATATAATTATAAATTATATTCAGGTATAATTTATTTCATAAATAAGAATTTATATATGTAGAGATTTTGACAATCAGATATGAAATTGAAAATGGAAATTATAGAAACTGATTAACAAAACAGATTTTTAAAAAACTGACAAAATTTTTATCTAACTCAATGAGAGAGAAAGGAACAGGAGAATTAAATTTTCAAAAATAAAATGTTAAAAGGTGAATTCAAAATGAAGGGATGAAATGAGAATTATCAGAAGCTGCTCTATATAATTATGTGCCAGCAAAATTGAGAAACATTCAAATTTTTCAAAGACAAGAAATAAAGAAAGCTTAAGTGCCCCAACATCACAAAGATAATTGCAGCAAGCCAGAGACAAACTGCTAAAGGAGTAAGGAGGCCAATTTAAAGGTGAATCCAATTAAACACCTAATTAAAAAGAAATTAATAGGTAGACTACAGTAATTTTTTTCATAGAGGAAGATGTATTGCACAAAATATTGTTCAATTCACAATATAAATATGAACCAAATATTTAAGCCAGTCAATGACAAAAATAATAAAATTTACATGGCATCATATAGAAAATTTATCATAAATTTTATATCATAAATACTAGCCATGTTATATATATAAAAAACCAAGAACAAACCTCAGTATGATCAAGTGCTACTTATGCCAAGTACAAAATATCAATGTTAAGAGAAAAAGAGAGTACTTCATCATATAAGTAATCAAAACCACATGATTTTATCAATGCTTTGAGAAAACTAAAAAAAAAACAACTCATTCATTCACTAAATTCCTAATCATTATCCTCCCATCTCCAAGGAAAGTTTACTTTCAATATGTAACCTTACATATATATGTATATATATATACACACACATACACATAATGCATATACACATACATACATATATATGTATACACACACACATATATATATATATATATGTATATGTAATTGCAACGCATATGCCATACTTTTAGGACCCATGGTGGTATTACATTGGTAATTTTGGTTCTTGCTTTGTCAATTAGAGCTTGTCTTTCATCTCTTGTCAGGAGGTATGATTCTTCAATGCTATCTTTTTCCTTCTCCCTTCTCAATTTTAAATAATTTTCCCAAAAGGGAGCCATCATTCCTTGGAAGGTAACCAAGCTTCCTACCAAAGAACTGTTTGAGAATTATGACAATAGGAAAGAAACAAGCATTTATTTAGCATGTGCTTTTTGCTAGGCACTGCACATATTTTGCATTTGCTGCTCATAACAACCTTGCATTCTGCCCATTGCACCATTCAGCTGTCTCTAGGCACTCATGGCTTCTCTTACATATTTGGTGTATTAATACTCTTTGCATCAAGAGTTATTTCTTTCTCATTCCTGATTATTCCTATCCTTAATCTGTCAAACTGTTTAGTCAACATAATAGCCTATGAAATTAGTTTAATATTTTTTATAATTTTATATATGGGAGATAGATGGTCTGACTTCAAGTCATTAAGACTTGTATTCAAATCTTGCCTGAAAATCTTGTCTCTTTCAAATTCAATTTTGTTAAGCTAAAAAATAGTGGTAGAGTCTGTATCACTTATCTCACAAGACTAATCTGAAGATCAGATTACATGCACATAGGCCACACATACAGTTCCTTGCAAACCTTAAAGCACTATGTTGTCAGCAATATAATTATTATAGAATTGTGAATTTATAGAACTGTAACAGTTCTGTACAACATGTACAAATCAGAATCTTTACTCAAGAGGCCAGGATTAATAGGTATTCAGTCTTCTGCTATGACACACATAGAGGGAACATTGTCAAAAGAATTTACTTTTTTAACCAAAATGTAGATCATATTTCTATATATAAATGCAAAATCCTATTCAGATTTTCCTATTAAAACAAATTTGTCATTGGAAATAGTGAAACAGAATGATGCATTGTACTTTAATTGATAAATGTGACATGTTATACAGAATGTAAAGTAAGTCTTTCCATCTTACTCAGATGGAAAACCAAAGCAGTCTATCTCCAAATTTTCTTTTTCACAGCTCTTTCTAATGCTTTTAAAACTATTATATCGATTGTTTTAAAGAATGAAATCCTCGGGTCTACTCAGTGCAGCAGCAGCCCTTCTTTCTCCACAGTGGTCAGCTATGACCCCCAATTCCCCAGCAACCATGTCGAAGGGAGCTTCAATTGACATTGAACTTGGCACCACTCACGCCTTTGTGGGAGTCTTCCAACATAGGAAAGCAGAGATCATTGCTCATAACCAAAGAAACAGGACCACCCCAAGCTATGTCACCTTTACCAACACAAAACGCTTAATCAGTGATGCTGCGAAGAATTAAATTGCAATGAACCCCACCAATACAGTTTTTGATGCCCAGTGTCTGATTGGTCACAGATTTGATGATGCAGTTGGGCAGTCAGACATGAAGCACTGGCCTTAGATGGTGGTGAATGATGTAGGCAGTCCTAAGCTCCAAGTGTAGTATACAAAGGGGAGACCAAAAGTTTCTATCCAGAAGCATCTTCTATGGTCTTGTCTAAGATGAAAGAAATTGCAGAATCTTACCTTAGGAAGATTGTCACAAATGCTGTGGCCACAGTAGCAGCCCTTTCAACCTTTTCTTTTCAATGATGCCCAACATCAGCCCACTAAAGATACTGGAACCATCACTGGTCTCACTGTGTTCTGAATCATCAATGAGTCTACTGTTGTTGCTATTGCTTATAACTTGGACAAAAAGGTTGGTGCTTAGAGAAATGTTTTGATCTTTGACCTTTGAAGCTGTATTTTCTACGTCTCCATTCTTACCACTGAAGAAGGCATCTTTAAGGTCAAGTCCATCGCTGGGGACACCAAATTTGGTGGGATTTCTTTGACAACCAAGTGGTCAACCATTTCATTGCTGAGCTCAAGTGAAAGCACATGAAGACATCAGTGAGAACAAGAGGGTTCTTTGCGATCTTCACACTACTTGTGAATATGCAAAGCATACCCTCTCTTCTAGTAACCAGGCCAGTATTGAAATTGACTCCCTCTATGAAGGTAATGACTTCTATATATCAATCACCCAAGCCTATTTCAAACAGCAGAATGCTGATCTCTTCTGTGGCACACTGGACCCTGTGGAAAAGGCCTTAAGAGATGGCAAGCTATACAGACCACAGATTCATGGCATTGTTCTGGTGGGTGGTTCCACTTGAATTCCACAAATCTAGAAGCTTCTGCAGACTACTTCAATGGCAAGGAGCTCAACAAGAGTATCAATCCTGATGTGGCAGTTGCTTATGGTGCCGTTTTCCAGGATGCCTTTTTGTTTGGAGATAAATCTGAAAATATGCAGGACTTGCTGCTGTGGGATGTCACTCTTTCTTCCCTTGAAATTGAAAGTGCTGGTGGAGTTACAACTGTTCTGACCAAATGCAATACCACCATCCCCACTATGCAGACACAGACCTTTACCACCTATTTGGACAATCAGCCTGGTGTGCTTATTCAGGTTTATGAAGGTGAGAGAGCAATGACAAAGGATAACAACCTGCTTGACAAATGGAGCTCATAGTAATCCCCTTAGCACCCAGGTATGTTCTTCAGATTGAAGTTACGTTTGACATTGATGCAAATGGCATCCTCAATGTTTTTACTATGGATTAGAGCATAGATAAGGAGAACAACGTCACCATCACCACTGATAAAGGACAACTGAGCAAAGAAGACATTGAGTTTATGGTACAGGAGACTGAGAAATAAAAGGCAGAGGATGAGAGGAAGAGAGACAAGGTGTCTTCCAAGAATTCTTGAATCTTATGCTTTCAGCATGAAGTTACTGTAAAGGATGAAAAATTGCAAGGCAAAATTGGCGGTGAAGGTAAACGGAAGATCCTTGACAAATGTAACGAAATAATCCACTGACTGCATAAGAAGCAGGCTTCTGAGAAGGAAGAATTTGAGTATCAACAGAAAGAATTGGAGGTCTGCAAGCACATCATGACTAAGTTGTACCAGAGTACAGGGGCCATGCCAAGAGTCAAGCCTGGTGGGTTCCCAGGTGGTAGAGCAGCCCTATATGGAGGTGACTCTGCTAGACCCACCATTGAAGAGATGGACTGAACAAACCAGAAGAAAGAGCATTCCACATAGCCTTCCAAAAATTGAAGGACTCTAATTTGTAGCCAAGGAAGTAGCATTTTAAAAGTAATATTTCAGCTATTGTGTAAATCTGGGCATTCTGAATACTTGAATGTGGACAGAGGGAGAGAAGTGAACAACATTACACTTTATCAGTACTGTAAACAAGCAGAAATGCAACTCTTGTCCTGGAGAATGAAATCTATTTAAAACTGGCACCATAAAAAAAGAATGAAATCCTTTATTATTAAAAAATAAGATGAACCAGACATCCACGGTAGGAAATTTAATTTAATGCAGGACAACTCACAACCTTTAAAGCTCAGTGAGTGGGAAGGTCAACTCTCAAAGCCAAATTGTTGCTTTCTCTTTTGTAAAAGGCAGTTTAATTTATTATAAAGTGTGCTAGATATAGAAGACCTGGTGTAATGATAATTTAAATGGAAAATTTTCCCATTCATTAATAGGCCCCCTATTTAAGTCACATGGAAGCTTAAGTCATAAGATTTTGAGTCACCTGGAACCTGTGGTGGGAGGAGCTTTCTGAATGGGTGGAGCAGTAAGGGGCAGAGCTGAAGCAGAGTTGAGAGAAAATTTGGAGAGAGGAGTCAGAACTAGGAAGGATGGAGGCTGCTGGCTAAGGTGAATGATTTTGTGATTGTGATTTTGTTTAAGGGGGCCTGTTTTTGATTTGTTTAATGAAGCTGATTTGTGGGAAGCCTAGCAGGGGAAGGTTTGGGCCAGGTGTTGTTCTCTGCATTGTTATCATGTATAGATTTTTGTTACTATTGTGGATTTGGCTTTTTGGTGTCTCAATAAATGTTATGATTCTGTCTTCCACATATAGAGTCTGTTGTATTTTGTGATTCAAATTGTGCCGGAATATTCATGGCTTCTATAGGCTCTCTGAATATCACATTGGCACAACACTTGGCTTAGATTCATTAATTCATAAAATCTTAGATTGGAAAGAACATCAGACATTGGAGGAAGAAGACTCTTCAACACGCATCCCTAAAGTAGTTCTGTATTAGAAAATTGCCATTACTGGGACCCTCCTTTGCTCCCAAGGTAGTTGATGGACCTTTTCATAGTGTTTTCTGTGTCTCTAAGTTATCTGCATGTCACAAATTTACATTTCACATGTTCATTTGAATGTTTCCATACAAGTGTGTCTCCAATAGTGCAATCTCTGTTATTTAGTACCTTGCTTAGCAGAGTGCGGTACTCATGGCAAAACTTAATGATTTGGTGTTGGTAGTTGTAAACAAAATATAAATGTGCTTTTGTTCTTATACTAATGATCTTTCCATGTCACCTGAGCAAATAGGACATTTGTATCTGAACCAAGATCAAGAAATATTCATACACACAGACACACAGATACCAGAAGAGTGATTCAATAAATACCATATTTTCAATAATAACATATCTAAGGTGAGTTCTAAGAAAAGATCTAAAAAGGAATCAAAACAGTCATCATCATTTAAACTATCCCCTACCTAACTAAACCAGTCAGTTTCCTTCTATAACCTAAAAAAACCTTCATCCCCCCTTAATATTTATCTTCTAAGGGAAAGTTGGCAATATTCAAAGCGAATTGAGTAAGAAGTTGAAACATCTTATAACCCAACAAACATAAACCTGTGAGTCTATTCTGCTCGGTGGCATTAAACTTTTTAAAAAACCATGAGTCAATAAATCCCATTTTTGCAAATAGATATCTTTGGTCACAAAATAGCATTCATCATATCAGAAATCATGGCATTTTTCTTTTCTTTGAAGCTCCTAATATATGCCTAATCTGAAAGTGATTGAGAGAAAAAAAAAACACATTTTTGACAATTTCTTTCAGATAATGCAATAGACTTCTGCACCCATAATGGAGAGTATAAAAATTAATGTTAACCACTAAAGATAATAAAAATATGGAATAGTGAGGAAAATAGCCAAAGGATAGTCTATGAAATGTAAAGAATATAAGAGCAATGGTTTTAATCATCTTCCATCAATTGACTTCATTATGTAATGGTTAAGGGGATTCTTTATATGATAAAAAGATTTTCATTGAAACAAAGATCCATCTTTTCAGTATCATTCTGATGTCTTCGTATAACTGTTAATCATGGCAAACTGGTTTCCATAAAATGAAGAGTAAGAAGAAGACAAGGTAGAGGTATGTGGTACTACCATACTGCAGTATATTATAATCATGTAAGCCCTAGGCATTTATTAAATGCTGTGCCAAGCCCTATGCTGGTAGCTGGGGATACTTAATCAGGTAACAACAAATATGACAGCGAAACAATATTCATATCTAAACATTTATGTAGTATTTATTGCATGCCACATATTGCATAAGTGCTTTTTTTGGAAATATGCACTTATTTGATCCTCAATGCAACCTCAGCAGTTATATACTATTGTTATTCCTGTTTTATACAAAGGAAAACTGAGGCATGAGTTAAGTACCTTGCTCAGGACCACAGAGCAAGTAAATGTCTGAGATGGAATTTTAACTCAGGTCTTTTCAAAACTATATTTTATTTTTAATTTATGGGATAAACAAGTATTTTCATAATATAGTATAATAAAAAGATCATTGAATATGAAATAGCAAATCTATTATGTGCAACTTGTTATTCCTTTTAAATATATAATAAAATTATTGTGTGAATTTCTTTTTTCCTTTTTATTTCATATCCTCCCCTCCCTGGCTACCATTAGACACAAATATGTATATGCAAATGCATACACAGTATATGCATACTATATATATATATATATATATATATACATATGTTATATATAATATGTAAACTCATTCAATGCATGCTTTTACTTATCATTTCTTTCTATGGATGAAGATAGCATCTTACTTCATATGTCCTTTCTAGATATTTATAGTAGTGAAAATCACTTATTCAGTCAAGTTGTTCTTAAAACAATGTTGGTATTATTATATACAATATTCTTTCTGTTCTGCACATTTCATTATTTCATGTAAGTCAATCCATCCTTTTCTAAGATTATTGAGTTCATTATTTCTTATAGCTCACTATTCCATCACAATCACATCCTACAGCCATTCTCCAATTAATAGGCATCTCCATGACTTCCCAGTTCTTTGCCTCCACAAAAAGAGTTGCTACAAATATTTTGGAACATATAGGTTCTTTTCCTTTTTTTTGGAAATAGACTTAGCGTATCTCAAAGAGATCATAAATTGGGAAACGGATCTTCATATACAAAAATATTCATGACAGTTCTTTTTGTGGAGGCAAAGAATGGGGAAATCATGGGATGCCCATCAACTGGGGAATATATGAATAAGTTGTGGTATATGAATGTAATGAAATACTATTGCATATGTAGGAATGATGTATCTAAGGAATGATGATGAGCTGAGTGATTTCAGAAAAAAAACCTCTAAAGATTTACATGAACTAATGCTGAGTAAAGTGAACAGAACTAGGAGAATATTGTACACAGTAACAATAGCATTGGTCAATGATCAACTATGATAGACAGTACTTCTTACCAATACAAGGATCAAAGACAGTTCCAAAGCTGTCATGATGGAAAATGCTATGCTCACCCAGATAAAGAACAATGGAGTCTGAAAGCAGATTGAAACAAACTGTTTTCTCCTTCTTTCTTGTAGTTTTTCCCTTTTCTTCTGATTCTTTTTTCCAAACATGAATAATATGGAAACATTTTTAATATGACTGTGCATGTATAGCCTATATCAGATTGCTTGCTATCTTATAGAGGGTGTATGGGAGGGAGAAAAAAAATTGGAACTCAAACTCTTATAAAAATGAATGTTGAAATCTACCTTTCTAAGTAATTAGAAAAAAATGAAATACTATTAAGTGTGGATTTCAGATAGATCTAGTAGTGGATTTCTGGATCAAAGGGAATAAGGTAGCTTAATAACTCTTTGAGCATAATTCTAGATTGCTCTTCAAAATTGGTGGATCTATTCACAATTCCACCAACAATGAATCAGTGTACCAATTTTTCCTCCTCCTGTCCAACAATTGTTGCTTTCTCCTTCAATAATTTTAGCCTATATGATAGATATAAATTAATATATCAAAGTTGTTTTAGCTTGCATTCTCTCATCAATAATTATGTAGATAATTTTTTCATACAAATATAAATAATTTTGAATTCTTTATCTTAACTCTGTCTGGTCATATCCTTTGACCCAACTCAGGTCTTCTTGACTCTAGGCATGGTACCCTATATATTGTGCCATCTAGCTGCTTCAAGTATTTATTAAATACATACCAACTGCAAGACAGTGAGCTAAGAACCGAGGATACAAAGAAAGGAAACAGCAATAACAAGGCACACTTCCTGCCCTCAAGAAGCTCATGTTTTAATGAGACAATGGGTAAATAGCTATGTATGTGTAAGATATATCATGTTAGAGAGAAGATATTTTCAGAGTGAAGCAATTACAAATATAGGGCAAAGAATCAAATAATACCTAATCTTTGGGAGCTTACTTTCTAACTTGACAGACAATGAGTGTGTGTGTGAGTGTGTGTATGAGACAGATAGATGGATGGAAACAGAGACACAGAGAGAGAAGACATACAAATACACATGCACATATATATGATATTTACAACATAGCATTAGCTCATTGTGGAAGGTAAGGGCACTGGTATTTAAGAATTGGGTGATGTCTTTTGTAAAAGATGGTGCTTGAATTGCATCTTGAAGGACTAGATAGATTCTATTAGGCAAAGATGAGGAGGAAATGCATTATGGAGATTGGAGTGTCACATCTGAAGAGCAGACAGGTTAGTTTGACTGGATTGCAAAGTGTGGCAAGGGAAATGAAAAAGTTTGAAAGACAGACTGAGGTCAAGTTATGAGGACTATAACAACTAAACAAAAGAGTTTATCTTTTACTCTAAAGGGAATTTCAAGCCTATGGGGTTTATTGGAAAGGGAGGTGACATGGCTAGAATTCAGCACTTTGTCAGCTATGTGGAGGAGGACTAACTAGAACAAGGATAAATATTATACATATATATATGTGTATATATATATATATATACACATGTGTGTATATATATATACATATATATATATATATATATACACATAAATAAATATAAAAATAAATATAAAGTAGGAAGACCAACTAGGAGACCATTGCAAGTAACAAAGGTAAAGAGTTTATGAACTAAAATAGTGGTTGAATGAGTAGAGAGAAAGGGTCAAATGGGAGAGATGTTTTGGAGATAGAAACTGAGGATTTCCAATTAATTTGATTTGTTATCTCATAAAGAGTAAGTTTTAACGCTGAGGTTATGGACCTAGTAGTCTGGATAATAGGTTGCTTTAAGAGACATCAGAATGTTTGAAAGAATGGCATTGTTGAGGGGAAAAGATAACTATTTTAGAGATTACTCCAAGATGTCCAGTGCCTAAATGACAGTGTTTAGTAGATAGTTATTAATGATGACTGAAGCTCAGGGGAGAGAGTGTGTTCTCAGAAATGCCTGGAAAAACTTATGTAAATTGATGCAAAATGAAATAAGTAGAACCAGGAGAACATTGTTCTCTCTCTCTCTCTCTCTCTTCCTTTCTTTCTCTCTCTCTCTCTCCTGTGTGTATATGTATGTAAAATGTATGTAAATATATATATATATACACACATATGTACATATATGTGTGTGTATATATATATATATATATATATACAGAGAGATACACATACCTACATGTGCATATATTTGGATATCTGTGTATGATTCATGTATAAAGAGATAATAATTTAATTACATGGAAGTCAGTAAGGTCACCGAGAGAAAGTACAAAGAGTCAAATGAAGAGTACCCTAAAGAAAGCTTAGGGCAAGCTTCACAAATAGAGCCTGGTGTGAATGAAAGTCTAGCAAAGGAGAAAAAAATTGTCAGAAAATTGTCACTAAATTGTCACTAAAACTCAGTGAGGAAAGAGTATCAGCATAAAAGGGCAGATAATTTGAAAGTTCTTTGAGTCAGATAAGTTTCTCATCTTTTCTCAGGCCCCCTGAAAAGTGAGGTCAGAAAAATATGGAGAAAAAGCAACATTGACCAAAATAATTTTAATCATTCATGTTGGTTACATGTTGCAATCAATAAACAGGTAGCAGCTTTAGCCAGTTTGAAATTTTAATGATATATTCATGAAATCTGGCGTAAGTAGTCTATTTCAGTAGAGATACGTGAATGTGAACCTATTTCATTTAATCTCTTTTTCTTTGGAAAATTTTATTGTTTTCCAAATACATTTTTACATTTTAACATTCATTAAAAAAAAATAATTTGGGTTCCAAATTCTCTGCCTCTCAACACCCCTTATCCCTTCTTGAGAAGGCAAGCAATCTGATATAGGTTATACGTGTGTGGTCATGGAAAATATATTTTCACATTATTCATGTTGCTAAAAAAAAGACAAAAATGTGAGGAAAATAAAGTAGTATACTTGGATCTTCAGTCAGATTCTATCAGTTTTTTTCTTCTGGAGGTGGATAAAATTTTTCATTATGAATCCTTCACAACTGTCTTCGATAATTATACTGCTAAGAATAGTTACAACATTCAGAGTTGATCATCATATAATATTGCTGTTCTGTGAACAATATTCTGCTTCTACTCACTTCACTTTGCATCAGTTAGCATAAATTTTTCCAGGCATTTCTGAGAACATACTGTTTGTCATTTCTTTTAGCACAGTAGTATTCCATCACAATCATATACCACAATTTTGTCTGTCATTCCCCAATTGATGGACATATTTTCAATTTTCAATTCTTTGCTA
This sequence comes from Bettongia penicillata ogilbyi, assembly GCA_023548195.1. NCBI lineage: Eukaryota > Metazoa > Chordata > Mammalia > Diprotodontia > Potoroidae > Bettongia > Bettongia penicillata. Next base: position 529,011 of record JAJHZJ010000164.1, on the reverse strand, counting down.
CTACAAAAAAGAGCTGCTATAAATATTTTTGTACATAGAGATCTTTTTCCTTTAAAAAAATTCCAATTTGCTCCAAATTGCTCTTTGTAATGACTGCAAAAGTTAAAAACTCCACCAATAGTGCATTAGTGTCCCAATTCTCCTAAATCCTCTCCAGTATTTGTCATTCTCCTAGTCTGTCATGTTAACCAATCAGATGGATAAGAGGTAGTATTTCAGAATTGTTTTAATTTATATTTCTCTAATCAAGTTATTTAAACATTTTTTCATATGACTATACATAGCTTTAATTTTGTCTGAAAACTGCCTCTTTATATCCTTTGACCTTTTCTCAATTCTGAAATAACATAACCTTTTTATAAAATTTGACTCACTTTTTTATATTTGAGAAATGAGGCCTATATCAAAGATATTAGCTGTAAAAATTTAGCCACAGCTTTCTGCTTTTTTTCTAATCTTGGATGCAATGGTTTTGTTTTCACGGACTCTTTTTAATTTAAAGTATTCAAAAAATCATTTTAAATCCTGTAATATTCTTTGTCTCTTATTTGGTCATCATTTTTTCCCTTATTTTGTACTTATTATGTACTTATATTGACATCTTGGTCTATGATTTGAGATGTTGCTCTGCACCTAGTTTTTGTCAAACTGCTTTATTTTATATTCTGCAACTTTGTTAAAGTTGGTAATTATTTCACCTTGGATTTTTGTATTCAATTTTCTAGGATTCCCTAAATATACCCTCCATCCTCTGCAAAAAGTGAAATTTTGTTTCCTTATTGTCTATTCTAATTCTTTCAATTGCTTTTGTTTAGCTTATTTTGTTATAGTTTGTATTCATAGTATAACAGTATAAAATATTAGGGATAATAGTGAAAACAGTGGTGATTATGGACACCCTTGCTTTACATCTGTTCTTATTGAGAAGGCTTCTAGCTTATCTCCATTATAATTATTGCTTGCTGATAATTTTAGGTATTGTTTATCTTTTTTGAAGGAAAATTCCATTTATTTCTGTGCTTTCTATTGCTTTTAAAAAGAATGGGGGTTGTGTTTTGTGTAATGGTGATTTAAGGTTAGTGGTGTTAGGCCTTAATACCTTTTTAAAACCTCTATTGACACACTGTGTCAGAGGAATTTATGTACTAAAATTGTGTAAATACTCTGAGGTGAGGTTTTACTTTGGGGCTTACTCTTTGGAAGTGTTTGGGCAGATGAAAATTTGAATAGCTCTTAAATAGCCCCCTTGGCTTTGAAAACTCAGATGTTACTGCTTCTTCCTCTGGTAACTATGTATGTATGTAATGAGCGGACAGGTGGATCTGTTTGTTGATCTGTGGTGTATGTATTGCTTATGGTCAGACAGTTGGAAGCTCTGTCTATTGGTTTTCACTTCTCTGTATTTTCTCTGAAGTTCAGGATACTGACTTTCCCACCCTGAATTAGGTGAATGGTATATGTGCTTGATTAAAGTAGATTGTTGACCTCTCAGATGTTGCTCTCCTTTTAGAAAAGCAGATCTAAGAACCTGTACAGCAGTTGCTCCTGTGTATGCTGGGGTCCTTGCTGTTACTTTTTGTCAAAAGTTTTTTCTGTATCTATTTTGATAATTGTATAATTTTGTTGGTTTTGTTAAGCATATGACCAATTGTCCTGACAATTTTCGTAATACTGAACCAGACCTGGTATAAATCCAACAGGGCGTGGTGGATGATCTTTGTGATATATTGCTGTAATCTTGTTAGTATTTTATTTAAAACTATTGCATTAATATTAATTGGGGTAATTTATATATAGCCTTCATTCTCTGTTTTCACTCTTCCTGGTTTACATATCACCATTCTATTTGTGTCATTAAGAGAATTTTGGAGGACTCCATTTTTGCTTATTTTTTGAAATAGTTTATATATTCTTATATAACATAATATAGTATTAGAATCAATTGTCTGGCAAAGTATCTTGTGCATTCACATGGTCCTAGAAATTCTTTTTTCCTTAGGAAGTTCAGTGATGGCTGTTTCACACTATTTTTCTAAGATGGGATTATTTAGCATTCTATTTCTTCTGTTAATCTGGGAAATTTATATTTTTGTAAACATCCATTTTTTAACTTGTCAGATTTACTAGAATATATTTGGCAAAATGACTTAATAATTGCTTTGATTTCATCCTCTCGTTGGTGGTGAATTCACCTTCTTTGATGCTAAATTAATTTTGTATAATTTTTTTGGTTTGTTTACTGCTTTGCCTTTTACAATTCAAATTAACTGATGCTTTATTTATCTATATCTATATTTCATAAAACAGTTCCTCATTTTACTTTTAGCTAAATGCTTTTCCTACTCCCAATTTTATTAGTCTTTACTTTGATTTTCAGTTTCCAATTTTGTGTTTAATTTGGAATTTAAATTGTTTTTTTTTTAATTTTTTATTTGCATGCCCAATGAATTGATATATTATTTTTCACTTTTATTTGCATATTTAGAGATATAAATTTTCTAAGAACTGCTTTGTCTGCATCCCATAAATTTTGGTATGCTTTTGTTATTGTCATTATCTTTACTGAAATTATTATTTCTATTTGATTTTTAGCACACTTATTCTTTAGGATAAGATCATTTAGTTTCTATCACTTCCCCCAACCTTCCCTCTCTTCTCTCACTCTTCCCTCTCTTATTACCCTCCACTCCTAGTACCCTATAGGGATAGATTTATATGCCACACTGAGTGTTTATGTTATTCTTCTTTGAACTAATTCCAATGACTATGAGCATAAAGTATCAACTACTGCCATCTTTCTCCCTTTACCCCTCTACTATAAAAGCTTTTTCATGTTTCTTTTATGTGAGATAATCTATGTCCCTATTACCCCCCTCCATCCTTCTCTCAATCTATCCCCTTTTTTTCTGGCCCATTAATATTATTTTTTCAATATAATCACATTATGATCAACTCACACTGATGCCCTCTCTGTACACTCTTTCTTACTGTCCTGTTATAAAGTTATTAAGAGATATAAGTATCATCTTCACATGTAGGAATATAAACAGTTTAACATTATTGAAAACTTTGTGATTTCTCTTTGCTATCAACTTTTTTATTCTTCTTTTGAGTCTAGATTTTAAAGTCGAATTTTCTATTCAGTTCTGTCCTCATTAGGAATGTTAGATAGTTCTTAATCTATTAAATTTCCTTCTACCTTCTGAAGGGTTATACTATTTTGCTTGGTAGTTCATTCTTGGTTGAAATACTAACTCTTTTGCCCTCTGTTGTATCACTTCAATCCCACCAATCTTCTAAAGTAGAAGCTACAAAATGTTACCCTGACTGTAGCTTCATGATATTTGCATTGTTTCTTTCTTGCTGCTTCCAATACTGAGCTCTAATATTCCTGGGAATTTTCATTTGGGTATCTCTTTTAGGAGGTGATTCATATACTCTTTCAATTTCTGTTGTATACTCTGGTTCTAAGATATCAGAATGATTTTCTTTGATAATTTCTTGAAAGATCACATCTAGGCTCTTTTTTTTGTTTTAGCATGGCTTTTAGGTGAGTCAGTAATTCTTAAATTTTTTTTCCTTTATCTCTTTTCTAGGTCACTTGTTTTTCCAATAAGATATTTCCACATTTTCTTTAATTTGTTAATTCTTTTGTCTTTGTTTTATTGTTTAATGATATCTTATGGTGTCATTAGCTTCAATTTGTCCAATTCTGATTTTTTCTTTTTAACTCACCATTTCCTTTATTTATACAAAATAGGGAATAATCATACCCCAGTTGGGAAAAACTGGTGGTTTAGGGTTTAAACAAGTCCTTCTGTCCTGAAGCATGTATTTTGAAGGTTTGGGACTAGCCACCATCTTTGGGTTTGGACTCGACAGGCTTGGGGTCAGTAGGCTTAGCAGCCTTAGAATCACTGGGCTTTGTGACCTTGGTTGCCTTGGGATTGCACTTGGCAACCTTGGGGCCAGATTTGGTAGCCTTGGGATCAGATTTACTGACCTTGGTGGCAGACATGGTGACCTTGGGGTCAGTGGGCTTGGCAGCGTTGGGGTCAGTGGTTCTGGCAAACTTAGAGTCAGGCTTTGTGATCTTGGGGCCTGAGCATTTGATGCCAAACCTAGACCCTGGATGCTTTGTGGCCATCTTGCCACCTGCACACTAGGCACTGCCCTTGGGGATCCTGGGCTTGAGGAATTTGACCTTGGAGGCCTTGGTGCTCAGGGCCTTGATGGCTTCTACTCAAGCCTTGATGGCTTTGGCATTGTTGGCTTGCATCTCCTTCAGCCCCTTCTTGTTGTGTTTCTTGCAAAATGCATGTTTCTCAGAAACTTGGGGTCAACCCCTTTCAGAGACTCATATCTCTGTGACCTAGGTTTCTTGATATCGTTTCTGTGCCATTTTCATGACTGGTTGTGGGTGGTGTGGTTCTTAGACTTGGCCATCTTTACACCACAGTGTATGCTACCAGGCACTCCACCAGCCAGAAGAGCCTGATTCTGATTTTTAAGGAATTATTTTCATCAGTGAACATTTTTACCTCCTTTTCCTTTTTGGCCAATTCTACTTTTTAAGGAATTATTTTCCCATGAATTTTTGTAACACTTTTTCTTTTGAGCAATTCTACTTTTTAAGAAATCCTTTAAAGTGGATTTTTGTGCTCCTTTTAACAGTTGGCCTATTTTGTTTTTTCAGGTGTTATATTCTTCAGTCTTTTTGTGACCCATTTACCAAACTGTTGACTCTTTTTTCACAGTTTTCTTGTATCAATCTCCTTTCTCTTTCTACTTTTTCTGTACTTCTCTTATTTGCTTTTAAAAGTGCATTTTGAGCTCTTCAATGACCTGAGATTAATTCATATTCTTTTCTTTGAGGTCTTGCATGTAGTCAATTTGATTCCATTTGCTTCCTCTGAATTTATATTTTGATCTTCCTGTTGCCATAGTAACTTTCTATGGTCAGCTTTTATTTTTGTTATTGTTTCTTCTTTTTTCCCCAGATTATTTTTCACTTTTAACTTTTAAAGTTGAACTTTATTCCTGAGGTTGAGTAGGCACTGCCTCAGGCTTTAGGTTTTTTTGTCCTACTATTTTCAAAGGTAGTTCTTTGGTCTGAAATTTTCAGTTCTTTCAAGGTAGTATGAAGTAAGGAGAGATCTGATCACTGCTCCTGGCCTGTGCTCTGGTCTTTGAGAAAACACAAGCACTCTTTTCTACCCTAGAACTGTGATCAGATTACCTGTTCCTGCTAGTACTCCTCACCCGGGGACTATGACTTGGTGCCCTGAATGAGCAATAAAATGGAGTCCTCCTCCCAGTACCAGTAAAGTATCCCTGGTCTTCTCCTTCTGACAAATTGTCTGACCTTTTTGTGAGCTGAGAGCTCAGGAGGGCTTACCAATGATGCATACATCACCATGACCTGCAGTAGACTTGCATGAGTTGGCACTGACTGTGCTCCACCTTCATTTCAGTAAGATGGACATTTCCTGCCATATTTCTATGATATCTCGACCTGGAAATTTGCTTTGCCCTGTCCTTTTACTGGTTTTGTTGCTCTATAACTCATTATGAGTTGTTATTTTAAAATTGTTTGGAGAGAAATTGGGGAGAGCTTAGGTGAGTCTTTGCCATCTTGACTGTGCTCCTTCTGCCTTCATTTAATCTCACTTAGGTTTGCCAAATTATCTAATAAAATTATGTCAAATAATAGATATTTGAGTCCATTTAGGATAATCAGACCTGGGTCACAGACCCTGACAAATTTAATCATCACCTGCTCTGAATCCTATTGACTTTTAAATGTGTCAAGGATATTGACCACCTTTCATCTGCTCTCATTATAAGTTTGTCACAAATAAAATAAAGGTGGAGGAAAACAGGGTGTCATCTAAAGCACACCAAGGAGCCCAACATTATCTGCTGGAACAATATTCAGATTGAAATACCAACTTTTCTGAGAACCTGAGACACCTAAATCTCTGATTTTTCATTAAATCAAAAGACGTAGGAGCACAACAAAGCCACTATTCTCTATTCTGATGTGTGTGTGTGCATATGTCATATATATGTCTATATGTTGTTGGCTAAAGAAAGGATCTTCATGTTATAGAAGGATGTTACTATTCCCTCTGATTCTATTGATTTATTTTGAGTTTTCATAATACTATAGTAATTTCTGAGTTAATAACTAAAGTAATAAAATTCAATCATGTTGAAGAATTTTATTCTTTGTGTCATATAATACACAGAATAAAAATCCTTGTCAGCCTGTCGTGTTGATCAATTACAAAAATGTTTCTTTCAGCATAATAAGAACAGAATGATTTTACTACCTTAAGCAGAGATTCTCAAACTCAGATGCTTGTACTTAAAAAACATTTTTGCACAATATCACCTGTAATCCTATGTATGTTATATATTTAAATATCTTATTCTGAGCAGTCAATAAGGTTCACCAGGTTACCAAAGAGGTCGATGACATGAAAAGGTTTAAGAATTCCTGATTTAGAATTTTCCAGCAATAATAATCTTTTGGTTTTACCTTCTGTGAGTTCAGTCACAAAGAAATCATTCTCCCTGACCATGATCACTCCAGAAGTGTAGTCATCTAAGATTTTTGTGTCCACTATAAAAACACTGGGACAGACTTGAAAATATCTTTTCTCCTTGTTTGTCCAAAATTGAAGAGTGCAATGTTATATGTTAGGAGTTTCTGTGTCAAAAAATATTGATCATATTCTCTTTGAATTTCAGAACTTACTGTTATTGTGTCTTTTTCAGTTCTACAGTACTGCAGAGATTTTCAGAGTGTGTTCTGTAGTAATAAAGTTCAAGTACAATGAAAATTTGTCTATAACAGGACAGTCCCTTTTGGTGAATAAGAGCTTTGCTGAGACAAAAGTATGAGATTTGTAAGAGTTTGAATTTGTCCAAACTTTTTTGCAGGTCATGTTTGCTCAGAGGTCAACTCAGATATATCAGCTACTACAACAATACCATGAAAACTCTCTTCCAGAGAACATCAAGGGAAAAGCAACTGAAGGAAAATTGACACCTTGAAAGTATTAGAAGTTTTCCAGTTTTTCCAGTTAAAATAAAAAAGAATCCTCTAACTTACCTAAGAGGTATAATAGTCATTTTAGAAACAAATATTTAATAACATTAAGTATCTGCACAAAATATCTATTTACTATTTTAACTATTATGTTTTAATATTCAATTAATTTACTATGGTGTTGGCATAGTTTTAAAAATTTGATAAAATTGTGAATGTTATTAAAATATATGATTATGATCTTCTATCTGTGTTACTAAAATTTCATTTATTGCCTTGTCTAGATGTTTATATAAAAAATCTCTAGACTAATTTAGCTGAAGGAAAATTAATAAATGATGCCACCTGATATAATGGGCTATTTTGTTTGTTTTGAATAATATTTTATATTCCTCAAGTACATATAAAAACAATTTTAAAGATTAATTTAAAAAAAAAATGAGTACCAAAATTTTCTTCCTCCTTCCTGTCCAGATTTTAACCCCTCCCTGAGATAATAACCACTTTGATATATATTATACATGTTACAATCATGTAAAAGATTATTTACATGTTAGTCATGTTGTAAAAAAACACAGACAAAAATGTCACAAAATAAACTGAAAATAGCATTTTTTTATCTTCATTCAGACTCCATCAGTTCTCTCTATGGAGGTGGTTAGCATTTTTTGTCATGAGCCCATTGCTTTGGAATTGGCTTGGATCGTTGTATTGATAAGAGGTAGGTCATTAACAACTGATCATTTTAAAATGTCATTTTACTGTGTACAATATTTTCCTGGTTCTTCTCACTTCGCTTTGTATCAGTTCATGTAAGTCTTTCCTGGTATTTTGGAAAGCATACTACTTGCCATTTCCTATTGCACTAATACACTCCCTTACAAATCATCACAAATTGTTCAGCTATTTCCAATTGATGGGTGACCTCTCAATTTTTAATTCTTTGCTTCCATAAAAAGAGCTGCTATACATATTTTTGTACAAATAAGTCCTTCCTTAAAAAATCTCTTTGAGATACAGATTTAATAGTAGTATTGCTAGATCAAAGAGCATGCACTTCTTCTTTTGCCCTTTGGACATAGTTCCAGAATGTTTGGATCAGTCTACCATTCTACCAATGGTGCTTATTAGAGTCACAGTTTTCCCATATCCTTTCAAACATTTATCATCTTCCTTTTCTGGCATGTTAACCATTCTGAAGGAGGTCATCTCACGTTGTCCCAACCTATATCTTGTGACTGGATCCAGATGGCTTTGAAGGAGAAAGTGAGGATGGTGAGTTTCCATAGCCCTCACTCACTTAAATCTTATTCACTGGTAAGTCATGACATTACCTTCTAGATATCATGGTCCTCTTTGAAAACAAAGGACAAACAGCAATGACAACTTTATGTTAAAATTGGACTCTGCTCCTGGGGTGAATTATCTTAAGTTTCTTGTATTAATACATAGGGCCTCACTGATGACCTGGGCTGCATCAGTGGAACCTAACTGCTGTCCTGCACTGGGACCACAGGGCTTTACCGGTGTCCTATTACAGGACCATGAGGCATCATCACTGATTTGCTGGGGTTGGCCTTCTATTGGTTTGGGCAGAACTGTCCTTTTTTAGTTTATTTAGCTTTCATGCTGAGCTTCAGAATTTTCTTAGACTGAAAAAATTATTTCACCCATCATTTTGTTGGTTTTGCCACTCTAAAATTTATTTTGCATGTTATTTTTTAGTTGTTTGGAGATGGAGTTTGGAAAATTCAGTCAAGTTCCTTTCTTAGTATATCACCCTGAATCTACCTTCTGTTTTTTGGTTTTTGTTTTTTTTTTAATGGAATTGTAGCCTATAAATTATGAGCATATTAAAAAATGGTCTGAAAACTATTAAAATTGTCAGCCAGAGATCAACTGGTTTTATCAATCAAAGGAGTAAAATAAATTATTCAAGTTTTAAAATGTTCATATAAGAAGTCAAATAATAAGTTGTATTTCTTTATTTTTAAATCTAGTGCATATGCATTTTGGACTGCTGTATAAGCAACATGAGGCTTCTGTGAAGATGGATTGTGATGGGATGTATTTGTCCCATTAGCTATGGTATTTTGTGTTCTAGAAATATCCTCATCCCTCATGAGTTTCCTCAGATTTCTAAAGGCTTTTCAGATAATTGTCCTTTGTTTGTTTTCTCTTTTTGTGAAATCTTTTTAAAATCTCTTTGATCATTGCATACTTTCTCAATGATATTGCCCTTCCCCCATTAGACTACATTTTAAGAATATATATATATATATATATATATATATATATATATATATATATATATATATAATACACACACACACATATATGTTACTTAGGGATATGAATTAAACTTTGTTTTGTGCTACTCAGTTTTCACTTACCACAACTTTGCAGCAAAACAATCATCAAATTCCATAGGCCAGAATTATGCTTTCTTCCTTTTTTATGGTCTGACATTTTGATATATCCTGAGAAAAACAACATGTAAGAACTCTCAATTTACTCACTGAAAGATGGTAGTGTATCATCCAAATCACTTGAGGAATAAGATTAAACAACTGCCCTGCTAGCATTCAAACATGTTTTATGGAGGTGTTTCCATAAATATAATGTTACTCATTAGGTCAATAATGACTCATTGTTTCACTTGATGCACTCTTATCTTTCTTGGTTCTGCTGTTTGTTTTCTATATTTGACATTTGTAGTAGTCATGTTAAAAATAGAATTGATATATTACAGCATTTTGCAAACTATGAAAAACAAATTTAGATTTAAATAAGCTTTGCAATTTTCAAGAATTGTTTGGTAATTTAATTTACTTGTTGTTTCTGCTGTTCTTTATCATCTGTTCCCGTAACCCCATCACACAATTCTAGGAGAATTGTAGATGACATGTATCACAAATGAAGGCAGTCAAGAAAGAGTCTTGAGAAGACTATTTGGGTCAATAAATATCTGATTTTCTTTTGATATTCTGAGCCTATGAAACTTCTTATCCTCATCATTTAGGGATAGATAGATATGGTTACAGTAAAGGTCTAGAAGTTCCACTTAGTCTTTCTTTTAGCATGAGTACTTTTCTTTGACACAGTAGGTTGGCATTTTTGAAAATTATGGAAATTTGGCAGGAGGTAGGCAATTTTTTGGAGGAATCAATTTCATGGATAGAAGTGGTTAACATGACAGTAGTAAGCCCTGAGAGGCTGGGAGCATAACATGGCAACAACAAAGAAGGGAAGTGGCTAGTGAAATCTTGTCATGGAATCTTTGGTAGCCAAGGAGACATCAGGAGATCAATAGGCCATGGAGAAGAGGAGCAAGACTATTGACATAGAGGAGTATATCAGTAAACATCCCAGCATACACAGGAGGGCCTGCTGTGTAGGTTCTTAGATCTGCTTTTCTATAAAGAAAGCAACTCTTTATGGATCAGCAATCTTTTTAAATTACATTCAAAACAGAGAAAATATAAGCAGAGAAATAAAGACCAACTGATAGAGTTTCTAACTATCTGACAATAAGAAATACATCATAGATCAACAGACAAATCCAACTGTCTGACCTACATAGTTACCAGAGACAAAAGCACCAATATCTGAGTTTTCAAGCCTGGGGGCTCCTTAGCAGCAACCCAGATTCTCATCTGGGCAAATGAACACTTCCAATGAAAAGCCCCAAAGTAAAAAACTCACTTCAGAATATATATAAATACACTTTTCAGAGCCAGAGGGTAGATCCTGGTGACCCAGTGCCACATTAGAAACTAAAGGTGTGGTCCATCCTACAAAAAAAGTCTCCCCTAATCAAGTTTCCCTTAACGGGCTCCGCCTGAGGCCTATTAATGGGTGGGGAAGATCTTTAACTCTTCCCCCCACCCACCATTAGCCTTATATTAACATTACAGGGAGCCAGTTATAGTCAGAAGATGCCCAAGATAAGATTTTACAATTTTCACAGGTGAGAATATTTAGTTCTCTTCTTTTACTTGTTCCTACAATGGTTGGAGAGTCAAATGATATAGCCAGCTTTGACTAGACAATATCTAAACTCAGCTCTTGCCACTTGGTACCACTCCTTCTAAAAGATAACAGGTGAGGGGAGATCGGGATTTCTTTTAGTTGACCATACTCATCCCAACATACTTTCATAGTAAAGGTACCATGAAATAAAGTTGCTTAATGCCCAAACAAGGCTGTTTTCTTATTCCTTAAAATATTGAAGTAAATCATCCACACAGAAAATTCTGTCAGTGATCAAGATCATAACTCATCTACTCTTCTCATTCATTCTGATTCTTGTCCAGGTCTTGCTACAAATACTTACCTGTATCTAAAGAGGATTCATAGCGAGTTAATCTAAAAGTTTGGAGGTCTTTCTCTGTCTTCATAATTTGATGAATCTGGTGCTAACCAAGGCAGTCCATTATCCCTCACTTTCACTGTATAACAATCCTGCCCCTTTTTTTCAACATACATTTCCTTGATGGCACATTTGACTTTTCTTCTTGACAAAAGTCATAATAGGTGGTACAGTAGAGTGTATTTGTCCTCACCATGTGTACTTTCAGTGCTCTTTGAATGATTCACAATGCTATTTTTTTAGCAATCATTGCATGATTTGGAGCCAAATAGTTGCAAGTATTCAAGATGGTATTTGCATACATATTCTTATATATAACATATAATGAATGTGTACATTTGTGTGCATGTGTGTGTTATATATGTATGTGTGAATTATGAAACTATTTCTTCCTTTGGTGATATTTATCTGACTCCAAATCATGGAATGATTCCTGTGTGTGTGTGTGTGTGTGTGTGTGTGTGTGTGTGTGTGTGTGATAAGCAGGGGGTGGGGGAGAACTGAAAACTTTAAAGTACAATCTTCAAATTTTATAGATTACAAATTAGATAGATAGATTGCCCTATAGGTAAAGTAAGTATACCAAGTCATAAAGGTATAAAGGATATAGCAGAGATGGACTTCAACATTTATTTTTGATTGTTGGTTTCTGTTTTTTATTCTATAGTTCTTACTATTTTTGATATATTAAAATTTTAGAGAACCTTTACTAGATTGTTTCTCCCAAGTTCAAAGAGTCCAAGGTAATTTTGAAAAATAGTAGAGCACATTTCTGATCATATTATATATCTCCCACTCAATAAACTCTGGTGGCTTCCTGTTGCCTTTTGGGTCAAATACAAAAGCCTCTTACAACCTAGCTGCCTCTTCCCTTTCCCATATTACTCCCTCACATGTACCATTCATTCTAGTGATACTGGGATCCTAGCTGTTTCATGAACATGATACTCTTATTTCTCAGCTCCAACCAACTTGACTCTTCCCCATTCCTTGAATGCTCTCTCTTCTCTAATCTGACTGCTAAACTCCTGGCTTCCCTTAAATCCCACGTAAATCTGATTTCTATAAACTTTCCCCAAACTCTTTCAATTCGAGTACCCTCCCTCTATTATTTATGTCCTTTGTATCCTATATATAGCTTGTTTGTATGTGTTTATTTGCATGTTTTCTCACCTTTTAGATTGTAAGCTCCTTAAGGACAGGGGCTGTCTTTTGCCTTTTTGTCTCAGCAGTGTTTGCCACAGTGTCAGACACATAGTAAGAGTTAAATAAAAATTGAAGGGGGAGGAGCCAAGATGGTGGGGTAGAAAGATTCACATATGCTAGCTCCGAACCCACAGCCCATACTTACCTGTAAAGAGGAACTCCCAACAAATTCTGGAGCAGTGTAAGCCACACAGCAACGGAGTGGAGGAGATTTCTGTTCCAGAGAGACCTGAAAAACTGACCACAAAGGTCCGCAAAAGACCAGGAGCAGAGCCCAGTCCTGCCTTGGCCACGTGGTCTGAGAGGAGCAGATCCGAGGAGGCTTCAAGGATGGAATCTCCAGCATCAGTGCAGGTCCCTCCACCCACAGAGGACAAAGGTCAGTGAGAGAGCCTAGTTGACTGGCCAAGAGGGGAGTGGGGTATCTCCATAACTCAGGCCTCCTAGGGAGGAAGTGGCGGGAGAAGCAGTGGCCAGGGGCTCCCAAAGCAGACAGGAGCTCGGATCTATTACTGAAGGTCTCCCCATAAACCCCCTGAGGGAACTGACCCTGGGAGGTGGCCCTGCACCCACCTGAGAACCTTAACTTAATCCCACTGAATAGCAGCCCCGCCCCCCTGAAAGCCCTGAGGCTGGGAAGCAGCATTTGAATCTCAGACCCCAAGCACTAGTGGGGGGGGTGTGGACAAGAATCTCAGAAGTCAAGTAACTGCCTGGGAAAATGCCCAGAAAAGGGAAAAAAAAATAAGACCGTAGAAGGTTACTTTCTTGGTGAACAGATGTTTCCTCCTTTCCTTTCTGATGAGGAGGAACAATGCTTACCATCAGGGAAAGACATAGAAGTCAAGGCCTCTGTATCCCAAACATCCAAAATAGATATCCAATGGGCTCAGGCCATGGAAGAGCTCAAAAGGATTTTGAAAATCAAGTTAGACAGGTGGAGGAAAAACTGGGAAGAGAAATGAGAGAGATGCAAGAAAAGCATGAAAAATGGGTCAATACCTTGCTAAAGGAGACCCAAAAGAATGCTGAAGAAAATAACACCTTGAAAAATAGGCTCACTCAATTGGCAAAAGAGGTTCAAAAAGCCAATGAGGAGAAGAATGCTTTCAAAAGCAGAATTAGCCAAATGGAAAAAGAGGTTCAAAAGCTCACTGAAGAGAATAATTCTCTCAAAATTAGAATGGAACAGATGGAGGCTAATGACTTTATGAGAAACCAAGAAATCACCAAACAAAACCAAAAGAATGAAAAAATGGAAGAGAATGTGAAATATCTCATTGGAAAAACAACTAACCTGGAAAATAAATCCAGGAGAGACAATTTAAAAATTATGGGACCACCTGAAAGCCATGATCAAAAAAAGAGGCTAGACATCATCTTTCATGAAATTATCAATGAAAACTGCCCTGAGATTCTACAACCAGAGGGCAAAATAAGTATTGAAAGAATCCATTGATCACTGCCTGAAAGAGATCCAAAGAGACAAACTCCTAGGAACATTGTGGCCAAATCCCAGAATTCCCAGGTCAAGGAGAAAATATTGCAAGCAGCTAGAAAGAAACAATTCCAGTATTGTGGGAATACAATCAGGATAACTCAAGATCTAGCAACTTCTACATTAAGGGATCGAAGGGTGTGGAATAGGATATTCCAGAAGTCAAAGGAACTAGGACTCAAACCAAGAATCACCTACCCAGCAAAACTGAGTATAATACTTCAGGGGAAAATATGGTCTTTCAATGAAACAGAGGACTTTCAAGCATTCCTGATGAAAAGACCAGAGCTGAAAAGAAAATTTGACTTTCAAACACAAGAGTGAGAAGAAGCATGAAAAAGTAAACAGCAAAGAGAAGTCATAAGGGACTTACCAAAAGTGAACTGTTTACATTCCTACATGGAAAGACAATATTTGTAACTCTTAAAACTTTTCAGTATCTGGGTAGTTGGTGGGATCACACACACACATACCCACACACACGTACACATGTGCACGCACACATATAAACACATACATGCATGCACATACAGAGACAGAGAGCACAGAGTGAATTGAATAGGATGGGATCATATCTCTAAAAAAATTAAGGTAAATGTATAAGAGAAATATATTGGGAGGAGAGAGGGTGAAATGGAATGGGGCAAATTATCTCTCATAGAAGAGGCAAGCAGGAGACTTTTTAGTGGAGGGAAAAAGAGGAGAGCTGAGGAAAAAAAACATGGTTTACTCTCATCACATTCGACTAAAGGAAGGAATAAAATGCACACTCTTGTTGGTATGAAAACCTACCTTACCATACAGGAAGGAGGGGGAAGAGATAAGCAGGGTGGGGGGGGGATGATGGAAGGGAGGGCAATGGGAGGAGGGAGCAATTTGAAATCAACACTCGGGGAGGGATAGGGTCAAAAGAAAGAATAGCAACAATGGGGGGCAGGATAGAATGGAGGGAAATAATAATGCCTCGTAATGAAGCAATAACTATGGAGAATAGGGATTTCCAAAAATCTTCAATGGAAACTGGATTTAATGTAAATAATAATCCTCTAAGGCTCTTCACTCTGAACCACTCACTAACAGGTGCTTCAGTTGACAAACAAGGTGATTCTTACCCTGGATTGCAACAACAGATGCCATTAAGTCTCTGCTGGCCTTATGCTGATGGAGACTTTTGTAAAGATAGAAATGAGCCTCAGAGTAACTCATATTCAGTGATAGAAAACAACAGTGGTGAAACTTTATCTGCTTCAAATTGGAATATAAAATGTGGGAACAGCAGCATTGAAGAAAATCTTACTGATGAAAGTGATTTATCAGAAAATGGAAAAGTAAATGACACATTACTCAATTACTTTAAAAAAATGGACCTGAAATTAAAGCCAGAAGTAATGGAAGACTTTGAAGAATCTTTCTTGAAACAGCCAAGTGAAGTATTTTCATATCCTGACTTTCTCCCTCCACCTTTTAATACTCTAGACTTGCACAAACTGGCCTTCTCAAAATCTGAAAATTGGAAAGTGGCATTAGATCCTATAGAAAACTCCACTGAGCAGTTGATAGGTCGTTTATTGGAGATGGAAAGAATACAACATCTGACTATACAAAAGGAGAGGCCAAAGATATCGGTCAACTGTTCTACTCAACTCATTACTGAAAGGCCCAGTTCATCCAAAGGCTCATCCAAACAAAAGCCATCAAGACATCGTGAATCTCTGCCCCTTCAGACAACATGTGTAGATAAAAGTAGAGAAAAAAGAAAAAACAATTCTAATTCTTGCAAACTTGAGCAGAATACTTCAAAATGTAGTTGGAACAATGCTGATAAATATAAATGGAATTCCAGACCACCATCTATCAAAAGCTCTTCTACCACAGAACAAATCATTGCTACTTATGACAACTTAAAAATTTCCAAAGGTTCCTCTTTAAGTCCATGCCAAGAAGTTTCATCCAGATCTACTTCAAGCCATTCTATTGCTCAAACAACTCATCCACTGGTTAAAATGGTTTCAACAAGATGTCTACAGCCAAAGTCTCCAATAACTGTATCATCTCTATCTCTTTGTTTGCCTGAGGCACAAGAAAGCAAACTATCAAGAGGTAAAAAGAAACTTTATCGGAAAAATATAGCTGTAAATAGGCCATTCCATGTTCAGAATAGACATTGTTTATCTCCTTCATTGACAACTAAATGTGAGAAGTGCTCACACACTGATCAAAAATAATTTCTTTTCTGTCTTAATTCTCATTGAGAATAAGCCCACCAAACCAGTTGAAATCTGATTTATCACTCCTAGTTACAGGTATTTCAAAACAAAACAAAAAACTCCAAAGATTTCTTGAAGTGATGTAAAGTAAATCTTGTGAAAATTCCTACTTTATACTTCATATAGATCTGGGAGTTCTTATGATGATGACAGATTTGTGTTTCATCACCAAGAAACGTTTTCACTGAGTAAACCAGATTCTAAAGACTGTCCTTTTGTTGTGACTGTTTTCCTGTGCAATTACATCAAAAATCAATAAATTGGATAATTGACTTTAAAAAATAAACAAAAAAAAAACACAACACAACTATTATCGAAGTCATTTGCAAACTACACAGATATGGCCTACATTGAATTGCCTGCCTTCCCAAAGGAAATGGGTGGGGAGGGAGAGATGGGGAGAAGTTGGAACTCAAAGTTTTAGGAACAACTGTTGAGTATTGTTCTTGCTACTAGGAAATAAGAAATACAGGTAATGGGGAATAGAAAGTTATCTGGCCCTACAGGACAAAAGAGAAGATGGGGACACGGGAAGGGAGGGATGATAGAAGAGAGGGCAGATTGGTGATAGGGGAAATTAGAATGCTCACTGTATTGGGGTGGGGGGAGGGGACAAATGTGGAGAAAATTTGGAACCCAAAATTTTGTGAAAATGAATGTAAAAACTTAAATAAATAAATTTATATTAAAGAAAAAAATTGATTGGCTTGATGATTGTACATGCATACACACACATTGCATATAAAAATGTATATATATATATATATATATATATATTTATATATTTCTTGAAAAAGATAGGCTTTGATTTGTGGATAAGTTTGGACACCTTACCCGAATACCTAAATATGGAGTCAATTCCGGGGACATCAATCCTCAATAATATCTTTTTTTTTTTTACAATAAAAATTTATTTATTTAACTTTTTACATTCATTTTCACAAAATTTTGGGTTCCAAATTTTCTCCCCTTTTATCCCCTCCCCCACCCCAATACACCGAGCATTCTAATTTTCCCTATCACCAATCGGCCCTCTCTTCTATCATCCCTCCCTTCTCTTGTCTCCATCTTCTCTTTTTTCCTGTAGGGCCAGATGACTTTCTATTCCCCATTAACTGTATGTCTTATTTCCTAGTAGCAACAACAATACTCAACAGTTGTTCCTAAACCTTTGAATTCCAAATTCTCCCCATCCCTCCCTTCCCACCCATTCCCTTTGGGTAGGCAGGCAATTCAATACAGGCCCTATCTGTGTAGTTTTGCAAATGACTTCGATAATAGTCGTGTTGTATAAGACTAACTGCATTTCCCTCCATCCTATCCTGCCCCCCATTGTTTCTTTCCTGTCTTTTGATCCTGTCCCTCCCCGAGTGTTGACTTCAAATTGCTCCCTCCTCCCTTTGCCCTCCCTTTCATCATCCCCACTCCTTGCTTATCTCCTTCTCCCCCACTTTCCTGTATTGTAAGATAGGTTTTCATACCAAAATGAGTGTGCATTTTATTCCTCCCTTTAGTCGAATGTGATGAGGGTAAACTTCTTGTTTTTTTCTCTCAGCTCTCCTCTTTTTCCCTCCACTAAAAAGTCTCCTGCTTACCTCTTGAATGAGATATAATTTACCCCATTCCATTTCACCCTCTTTCCTCCCACTACATTTCTCCCTCACTGTTTACCTTAATGTTTTTTTAAGATATGGTCCCATCCAATTCAATTCACTCTGTGCTCTCTGTCTCTGTATGTGCATGCATGTGTGTATGTGTTCATGCATGTACATGTGTGTGTGTATGTGTGTGGTCCACCAACTACCCAGATACTGAAAAGTTTTAAGAGTTACAAATATTGTCTTTCCATGTAGGAATGTAAACAGTTCACTTTTGGTAAGTCCCTTATGACTTCTCTTTGCTGTTTACTTTTTCATGCTTCTTCTCATTCTTGTGTTTGAAAGTCAAATTTTCTTTTCAGCTCTGGTCTTTTCATCAGGAATGCTTGAAAGTCCTCTGTTTCATTGAAAGACCATACTTTCCCCTGAAGAATTATGCTCAGTTTTTCTAGGTAGGTGATTCTTGGTTTGAGTCCTAGTTCCTTTGACTTCTGGAATATCCTATTCCATACCCTTCGATCCCTTAATGTAGAAGCTTCTAGATCTTGTGTTATCCTGATTGTATTCCCATAATACTGGAATTGTTTCTTTCTAGCTACTTGCAATATTTTCTCCTTGACCTGGGAATTCTGGAATTTGGCCACAATGTTCCTAGAAGTTTCTCTCTTTGGATCTCTTTCAGGCGGTGATCGATGGATTCTTTCAATACTTATTTTGCCCTCTGGTTGTAGAATATCAGGGCAGTTTTCATTGATAATTTCATGGAACATGATGTCTAGGCTCTTTTTTTGATCATGACTTTCAGGTAGTCCCATAATTTTTAAATTGTCTCTCCTGGATCTATTTTCCAGGTCAGTCAATGAGATATTTCACATTCTCTTCCATTTTTTCATTCTTTTGGTTTTGTTTGGTGATTTCTTGGTTTCTCATAAAGTCATTAGCCTCCATCTGTTCCATTCTAATTTTGAGAGAACTATTTTCTTCAGTGAGCTTTTGAACCTCTTTTTCCATTTGGCTAATTCTGCTTTTGAAAGCATTTTTCTCCTCATTGGCTTTTTGAACCTCTTTTGCCAATTGAGTGAGCCTATTTATCAAGGTGTTATTTTCTTCTGCATTTTTTTGGGTCTCCTTTACCAAGGTATTGACCTGTTTTTCATGCTTTTCTTGCATCCCTCTCATTTCTCTTCCCAGTTTTTCCTCCACCTGTCTAACTTGATTTTCAAAATCCTTTTTGAGCTCTTCCATGGCTTGAGCCCACCGGCCATCCACCTCGGATGTCTGGGATACAGAGGCCCCGACTTCCACATCTTTCCCTGGTGGTAAGAATAGTTCCTCATCATCAGAATTGAAAGGCGGGAATATCTGTACCCCCTCAAAGTAGCTCTCTATAGTCTTATTTTTCTTCCCTTTTCTGGGCATTTTCCCAGCCAGTTACTTGGCTTCTGAGATTCCTCTCCACCCCTGCCTAGATCCGCCCAGCTAGTGCTTGGGGTCTGAGATTCAAATGCTGCTTCCTAGCCTCAGGGCTTTCAGTGGCGGGAGTGGCTGCTCTTCAATGTGAGCTTAAGTTCTGGTGCTTAAGTGGGGGCAGGGCTGCCTCCCAGGCTCAGTTCCCTCAGGAGGTTTATGCAGAGATCTTTGGTAATGGCCCTGAGCTCCTGCCTGCTCCGGGAGTCCCGGGCTGGGCCGCCACTGCCTCTCCTGCTGCCTCTGCCGCTGCCTCCCGAGGGGCCTGAGTCATGGAGACACCCTGCTCCCCTCTTGGCTAGTCCAGATGTCTCTCGCTGACCTGTAGTGTCTCTGGCTACCAGAGATTCCGTCCCTGAAGCCTGCTCGGATCTGCTCCTCTGGGGCTGCCTGGCCAGGGCAGCGCAGGGGTGGGCTGTGCTTTCCGGGGCACAATGGACCCTGGGGACCGCTTTCCAAGGCTCTCTGGAATGGAGATCTTTTCCACTGTGTTTCTGCGTGCTTTGCAGTGATCCAGAATTTGTGGGGAGTTGTTCTTGCAGGAAATATATGGGCTATGGGTTCGGAGCTAGCATACATGAATCTTTCTACTCCACCATCTTGGCTCCACCCCCTCAATAATATCTTTAAAGCCCTACTATAAGAGACCTGGTATTAGGGGAATTCCTTAGTCAGTTATTTTCTTTATCTGTTGGGGGTTGGGGTTATCACCTAGTAATAATGAGAAAGCCTCTCCTTAGTGTCACATATACTAGTTCTCAAGGGGAGGGGTAACAGCAAAAAACGTTACCTATGAAATTAAGAATAATAAAATCAATGAAAATGACAAAATAATAGAGCTCAGTAAGCTATTTTCTTTCTAAAGGACACAGAGAGACAGATCCTAAAGTGGAAATCAAATACAAAATTTCATGGTGGAGGAAAATCATAGACCAAAGCTTATCTTGCCTCGTGAATCAATATTTTAGTGCTTTTTTGTTTAAGTACAATATCATTAGTATATTCTGAAGTCATATCAATACAAATCATGGCCAAATATTAGGTATTTTCATTCATTAATTTATTCACATCCATTTGTATATGCATTCCTCTTATATGATGAATAGATGGTATCCATCCCTGACAGTTTTTCTTCGCAGTTGTTACCTGTGTGTCAGTGTGGTACATAACAAGGACACAATCATCACTTTTTTGGTTTAACAAATTGCCATATTATTCTATCCAAGGAATGATAAATTCATATCTTAGATGGCACATATTGAACCAATAGACAAGGTTCCTGATGTGATCCAAACAGTTGCTTAAGATGGTGAGAGATATGGTGTGGTGACAGAGAAAATCCCCCTCCTCCTCCATTTTCTGCCTTATTCCTAAAATAAGAAGCTTGGTGTTGAGGAGTGATTCTAATCTATTTCTACGATATGAGGAAGGTTTGCTTTACACAGTTGTACCTTTTTTTCCTCTTATAGCCATTTTCCTAACCCAGGATTTTCTGCATCCTTTCATCCCCCAACTAAGTAAAAACTTGATTTCAAATGACCTGAAATTTAAAGTAAGGGTTATGTAAAGTGCAAGTCAAGCTCTTTTGGTGAGTAGGGGGAGCATTTCCAATGCAATACAATCTTAGATAATACATAGTTGTCAAAGCATGATTTTCCAATAAAAGTGGTTTTATGATTTATTTGAAAAAAATAGAATCAGCTAGTATTTTACTGACCTGCCTCTTCACAGTTTTTCAATCGGACATTTCACAGTTATACTATTTCTAGCCAATAGATAAGTTGCATGCAATGCTAGTTCTCATGGAGAGCAAATAAATTCTGCTTTAAAAGGTCAATACTACAGGACAGACCATGAAATTGAGAAATAGTATTTTAATTACCTGTGAAGTATGGATATAGCACCAAGGAGGGAGGCTTGCTATCTCACATCCTAAAGGAGGGATCTAGTTATTACTTCTTTTCTATGCCTTTGAAAGAAATAATAACACTTTTATTTGGTGGCTGCTCCTAGTCTTAAAACTGAATCGCTAGTTCAGAAACTTTGTTTAGAAAATATTGGTTATAACAAAGTAATTTGAGTTTATAAAGTGCTTCTCTTTCCCCATTCTGGATCCCAGGTCATTAGATGAAGGGGAAAAAAAGTCTTTGTGCACCCAAGTTTGAGTTATTATCTCCAAGGAGTTATTATTTTCCACAAAGGAATATGACTCTTTATTTTAACAAAAGTAACGACCAGTAACAAAAGATATCTCTCTCTCTCTCTCTCTCTCTCTCTCTATCTATCTATCTATCTCTATATCTCTCTATCTATATCTATCTCTATATCTATCTATATCTATAGATATAGATATAGATAGATAGATAGATATGTAAACTCCCTGAGAATAGGAACTTTTGGTTTTCACTTTTGTGTATCTAGAGCTTAGCACAGTGATTGGTACCTGGTAAACATGTGATCAGTATTTATTAATTGATACATTATGACTTCTGAGATTCAGAGTTAACTGGAAAGTGTATAACACTTTCAAATCCATCCTCCTTTGCCCTCCATCCCTAAGGGCAAGATACCTAACCTCAAATGTTGTCAGTTTATACATCTATAAAGTCTAAATAAGAGAAAGCAGAGGCAAGGTAGTAGAGAAACAAGAAGTATAGACTTCTCTTTCCCATTTGGAGGAATAAAATACCTCTTAATAGGTCTAGAAAAAAATATGAGTGAATTTGATGGCAAAATTCAAGAAAAAAAGTTACAGTAAGTTATTTTTCTGTCCCTGGTTGGCATAGAGAGACAGACAGGTCTGTGAATGCCAAGAATAAGGTCTGGATAGGGGTGTCAGATTGTACACTCTAGCACAAGGACAGGTATATACAGAGGAGGAAGTTTCAGATCCATACTGGCACACCAAAAATCTCATGTAAACTGTAGAAACAGGTGCCAGCCACTAGCTTTTTTGCGAAGTACAAGTTCACAGGTATAAGGGGAGGGTGCAGAAGAGGAAACAAGCTTGTAGGGGGTGGTTTTTGAGAAAAAGTAATGACAAGATTTAGACTGTGTACCTAGAAGAACAAGTTTAGAAACAGGCAGGAGCTGTATTTTTCCAACTCCAGTATCAGAAGAGTATTTATTTTTCATGTCTTTAAAAAATTTGAATATGCAATAAGTTCTCCTTTTGCCACAGTCACTTGCTTTTAATGACTGACATTTGTTGCACAAGATTCTGATACATATTCTTCAATTATTTTTTTAAATTAAATTTATTTATTTTTAGTTTTCAACATTCATTTCCACAAGATTTTGAGTTACACATTTTCTCCCCATCTCTCCCCTCTGCCCACCCCAAGAGAGTATGCATTTTGATTACACGTTCCCCCAATCTGCTCTCCCTTCTATGACACCCCTCTCTTCCTTTATCCCCATCTCATTTATTTTCTTATAGGGCAAGGTGGATTTCTATACATATTTCCTGTACATCTTACTTCCTAGTTGTTTTAAAAACAATTTTTAACATTTGTTTTTAAAACTTTGAGTTCCAACTTCTCTACCTTCCTCCCTCCCCACCCATTCCTACTGAGAAGGCAAGCAATTTGATATATTTCATACATGTGTAGTTACCATAAAAGTCATATTATGTATTTTTCCTTCCATCATATCCTGCACCCCATTAACTGTATTCTCTCTTTTGACTCTATCACTCCTCAAAAGTGTTTATTTCTAATTACCTCCTGCTTCCTTTTGCCCTCCTTTCTTTCATCCCTCCACATCCCACTTATTCCCTTTCCCCCTCCATTCCTGTAGTGTAAGATAGTTTTTCATACCAAATTGAATGTGCATGTTTTCCCCTCCTTAAACGTGATGAGAGTAAAGATCACTTTTTCCCTCTCATCTTCCACCCCTCCCTCCCCTCTATTGAAAAAGATTTATCATGCCTCTTTTATGTGAGAGACAATTTGTGTCGTTTTATTTCTCCCTTTCTCTTCCCAATATATTTCTCTTTCACTCCTTAATTTTATTTTTCTTTTTTTAAAAATTTATTTATTTTTAGTTTTCAACATTCATTTCAATAAGATTTTGAGTTCCAAATGTTCTCTCCATCTCTTCCCTTGCCCCACTCCAAGATACCATGCATTCTGATTACCCCTTCCCCCAGTCTACCCTTTCTTTTATCACATGCCTCCCTTCCTTTATCTCCATCTTCTCTCTTTGCTTGTAGGACAAGATGGATGTCTATACCCCATTACCTTATTTCTTATTTTCCACTTGCATGCAAAAACTATTGTAAACATTCGTTCCTAAATCTTTGCATTCCAATTTCTCTCCCTTTTTCCCTCCCCACACATCACCACTATGAAGACAAGCAATTCAGTATAGGTCATATATGTGTAGTTTTGCTAAAGACTTCCATAATAGTCATATTGTGAAAGAATAACTATATTTCCCTCCATCCTATCCTGTCCCCAGTTTATTCTATTCTCTCTTTTGTCCTCAACCCTCCCCAAAAGTATTTGCTTCTAATTACTCCTTCCTCCAATTTGCCCTTTCTTCTATCATCACCCCCACAGCCCACTTTTCCCCCTCTCCTCTACTTCCCTATATTTTAAGATAGATTTTCATACCAAATTGAGTGTGCATATAATTTCCTCCTTAAGTCAAATGTGATGAGAGTAAGCTTCACTTTTTCCCTCTCGCTTCCCCCCTTTTCTCTACCATTGAAAAAGGTATTTCTTGCCTCTTTTATGAGAGATAATTCATTCCTTTAATGTGGAAGTAGCTAGATCTTATGTTATCCTGATTGTATTTCCACAATACTCCAATTGTTTCTTTTTGGCTACTTGAAATATTTTCTAATTGACATGAGAATTCTGGAATCAGGCTACAATATTCCAAAGATTTTTTTCTCTTCAGGTCTCTTTCAGGAGGCAATCTATGGATTCTTTCAATATTAATTTTACTCTCTGGTTCTAGAATACCAGGGCAGTTTCGTTGGTAATTTCATGAAAGATGCTATCTAGGTTCCTTTCTTCATCATTACTTTCAGGTAGCCCCGTAATTTTTAAATCGTCTCTCCTGGATCTATTTTTCAGGTCAGTTGTTATTCTAAGTAGATATTTCACATTGTCTCCAATTTTTTCATTGGTTTTGTTTTGTAATTTCTTGTAGATATTTCATATTATCTTGTAAATATTTCATATTGTCTTCAATTTTTTCATTGGTTTTGTTTTGTAATTTCTTGTTTTCTCATAAAGTCATTAGCTTCCATCTGATTCATTCTAACTTTTTAAAATTTCCTTTTAGCTCCATAATATTCTTTATTGTTTTTAATTATTTTATTTGTTTTCAGTGTTTGACAATCATTTCCATATATCTTAAATTTTCCCCTCCCTCCCCCTAATTCCTCACTTCCTCCTCACTAAGAAAAACACAGTTTAGGTCCATATTAAACTAAATTCCTGGAAGAGATGAAGTAAGATCTTTCTATAAAGAACTGAAGTGTTTTTTTTTTCCTTTTAAATAAACAAAACAAGACTCTAGAGGGAAAATAGGAAAGAAATGAGGAGCTGTGGAAGAAAGAATAGATATACAATTAACAGTTTGGCACAAGAGATACAAAATCTTATTCAAGCAACAAATTGCTTGATAAGTAGAATAGGTCAAGGATAAGCCAATGCCTCCATGAGACAACAGTATAGTTAAAGTATTGCTCCAAACTTGGAGAAGTGAAAGAAAGTATAAGGTATCTCATAGCAAAGACAACTTACTTATGAAATACACTAAGGAGAAGAAGGAGAAATACCCTTGGTGCTGGGGAGAAGAAAAGGAAGTTTAGGAGAATTTATTTGGTATTAATGTATAAAAGTGGGAGTCTATATAAACAAAGGTTAACACTTGAAATTCACTCTCATGAACTAGTTAAAGGAGGGAATAATACACACTTCTCTCAACAATTAAATAAATAAGAGGAAAGGGGGAAAGGGAGGAATTACAAAGAATTTAGATTAAAGGAAGAACTAGTTCTAAGCAATACATACTCTAAAGATGAATAAAAATGTGCCTCTATTTGAGGTAACAGAGAATAGAAATGTGATGGGGTATATAGCAACTGGGAAATTACCAAACAAGTTATAGTACATAGATGGCAGAATACTATGTTTTTAAGAAATGGTGAAGGAGCTCTTTCCCTTCTCTCAAGATGACAGACAAAAGGTTCCCAAGGGAACCAAAGGAAAAGAAGTTCAAAAAGGGGAAAAAAGAACAAAATGGAAAATGTGGCTGAAAAGGTGATGAAAAAGCTTGAAATCATTGCAGTTGGAACCAAATCCTGACCTGAGGGATAGATAGATACTCATGGTCTGCCATGTGTTCCCAGCAAGGCATGTAGAAACAGAAATACACTGTATCAAAAACCCAGATTGAAAGGAAAAATGAAAGAGAAGTTGCCTGCTACTATCTTAAAGCCAGTTGGTGGTGAAAATAATGGAGGAAGCCACGCAGTAAAGATTTGAAATTGTTTATGTATTGCCATACTGAAAATGTGCCTAGAAAGCTGCTAAGTCATGGAAAAAAGCCATTTAATCAGTATATGAGGGCACTTCAAGCTAGCATCAACCCAGGTATCATTCTGATCATACTCTCTGGCTACCACAGGGGCAAGTAAGTGATTTCTTGAAGCAGCTGGCTAGAGGCTTGATACTGGTAATTGGACCTCTGACCATTGACCATATTCCTCTGAGAAGGACCCATCAAAAATTTGTCACTGAATTTTCACCTTTCTGGTGTAAAAATTTCAAATCATCTTACTGATGTTTACTTCAAGAAGAAGAGGCTAGAAACCAATGAAAATATTTTTTGACAAAGAAAAAGAGAAATGTAAAACTATGGAACAGTTTAAGGTTAATCAGAAAAGTGAACTTTCAGATCCTGCCCTAAATCAAGAAAATTCTTCAGCTTTGTGTCTATCTGAATTCTGTATTCTCTCTCTCAATTGGAGTTTGTCTTCATAAACTGATATTTTAAATGCTTTGAAGAGAACTCTTATTAAAATATTTAGAATAGCAGAACAAAAAGAAGTAATGATGAAGGGAGAGGATTCAGAGAAACCTGAGAAGAATATACACACACATGTACTTATCTAGGTATGTATATGTATGCATGTATAAATGTGTGTATACTGATGCAGAAGGAAGCGGAGAGAACCAGAATCATTTCTCATTCTATTTATTAGTGAATTTCTCTTTATTTTCTTTAAAAATTTATGAAGAAATTTAGAGCCTATGCCATTGAATCCCATGAGTCAAAGCAATAGGACACATTAAATTAGTTCTGGATAAATATTAGCTGTTAAATTCAATGCTACACAATAACATATTATATGTACAAAAAAAAAGATAAATCAAGAGGACATACAATTCTTGGTTTTTGTGTAAAATATGTAGCAGCTAAATGCTTTCTCCATCTTTTTCTGCTATAACCATATAACATATAACCACCTTATATCAATTAGAATGGGTTATATTGCACCAAGACTAAGATGAGGAAAGGTAGGCAGACACCCAGAGTAGATTACACAGGGGATAAGGTGAAGGATTCTTTTGAATATTATTTTAGTAAATATTTTAAATATTTATAAAAAGTGCAAAAATCTAATACTAGAAGAATTCTCCCCTCCATGCTTGTCATTTTATGTCTATGGATCTTGGTTTCCTTCTCTATTAAAAAAGAGGTGTTAGAAGATGGGTTCGATCTTTAGTGCTTTGTGCTTCCCAGTTAGCTCTGAATCTTATGAAGCTATAATAATCAATAAACATTTATCAGTTGTTTACTAAATGTCAAACACTGGGCTAAACTTTAGGGCTACAAGGGTAAAAACTAAATAATCCCTTTTCTTAGTG
The DNA here is from genome assembly GCA_023548195.1 of Bettongia penicillata ogilbyi. Lineage (NCBI taxonomy): Eukaryota > Metazoa > Chordata > Mammalia > Diprotodontia > Potoroidae > Bettongia > Bettongia penicillata. The sequence continues at coordinate 501,657 of JAJHZJ010000164.1, read as the reverse complement.
TGGTATGTAGGCGATTCTTTTGTGATAGGCAAGTTAAATCTTTTAAACTGAAGGTTCATTTTAATTCATGGGCAATAACTCCTGGGAGATATGCAATCAAACATTTTCTAAGGTAGGGAAAGATGTTTTCCTTCATCTACAGTCTTGAACAAAGCAGGGGAATCTGAGGCCTGGAGGCCACATGTGTTCCTTTAGGTCCTCGAATACAGCCCTTTGTCTGAATCCAATTTTCACAGAACAAATCCTCTTAATAAAAAGATTTGTTATGAAAACTTGGTCTCAGTCAAAGGAATACACCCAAGAACCTAGAAAGTCACATGTGGCCTCCAGGCCTTAGCTTCCCCACCCCTGATCTAGAACCTTAAAAAACTAGAAATCTAAAGGCTATATACACTTATTAGAATGTTCTCTAGCATACCACTTCACTTATGTCCTAATGATTTTATCATTCAGTCCTCAATTTTTGTATATCATTAGTCAAACTTATCCTCCCCACCCTGTCCCCCGCCCACACAAAATACAATGAAATATCTTTTTTTTTTCTTGGAAATGTCTTAGAACATTTCTTTTGTTATTGAAAGCCTAGCATGTCATATAGCCTCTATTGAATGAAGGGTGTCTGATACAACCAAGTCAATTGACCCCTGTTCTTTTTTCCCCACTTTGTAGTTCCTTGGCTAGAGTAATGAGTAAAACCATAACTTCTGAGGTTACCTTTGAAACATACTTTGTCTAGAGAAGTAGGAATGTCCCATTTCCAAAAGAGAAACACTTATGAAGCACTGCAGTGTCCAAAAGAGTTTGTTCATCAATTGTGTAATGGAAGAGCAATGAAAATAGAAGACATGTTGACTTTCTACTCACTTGGGTACAAATATATGATGTTTTAAATCAGGATATGTCATTATCAATTTACCTTCTTACAACTCTTACAACTCAGTTTATCTATCTGAGAAATTCTTTAGTGAATTCCACTAGGCCCAGATATCTTCAAGGAATTCTATATAGTAAAGATCTCTAAGAAACTGAAACAAAGTCCTTTTAAACTAAAAATGACTGTAGGAGTATTAGACTTTTTAAAGTATGCAGGGTAAGAGCTCTTTCAAGTTGAAATGTATGTTTGGCAATACTTTCAAGTGAACAAAAGGAAAACGTGTCCCACCAAAAGGAAAAGTGGACCCATATTTGAGAAATAATCATGCTGTTACAAATAGGTTAGGAGGAGACATGGGGGCATTATATTTCAAATTGTTTTCTATGGAATTTTGGGACCCCATGAATAATTTTGTTGATAATGATATTTCTCTTCTGAAAAAAAAAAGGAATACTACGTTATAACAGCATGGCATAGTCAGTGGAGCACTTGCTTCAAAGCTAGGAAGTTCTAGATTTGTCTAACCTCTGACTTACACTTATGGTGTGACCCTGGGCAAGTCACTTAACCCATTATTGTTCTAAGCAACTCCTTAAGATTATGAAGTACAGATAATGTTCTGATCTCCATTGATAGAGATAATTTATTTACCTGGAAGTTCTCTATACTAAAGAAATTAAAGGTCCATGTCTTAATTCTTTCCCTATAGATATCAAACTATTTAACATATATGGAAATAGAATTAATTCTTTTTTTCTGTGGGGAAGGAACAATGGATCAAGAGTCAGAAGACTTGGGTTTAAGTCCTGGTTTTGCCACTTATTGGTCGAGTAGAATAATGTATAGGATAATACACTCAGACTGTTAGAAGATAGTTCAAATATTACCCTAAAAACTTCCCAGGTCTGTGAGGATATTTCATCTTATCTCTTTCAATACCAATTCCCCCACTTCCAAAATACTACATAAGGTAAGATGATGGTTATAGTAGAAAGATGGGGAAAACATTTATTTCCCACATTGTTGTAGGGATAAGATGAGATAATACATATAAAATAGTTTTGCAATCTCAAAACTCTATATAAATATTAGCTACTATTGTTATATTATGATCTTAGACACATTACTTGAGGTTCTTAATTCTCACTTTCTTCATCTGGAGAGCAGAGATAATAATGCTTGTCATGCCTGTATCACATGGCTGTTACTGAGTATTAAAATGAAATTAAAATGAAATAACATGCAAAGTGACTTGTAAACTATATGGAGCCACATGTAAATGTCAGAGAGTATTCAAATTGTGGTTAAGTCTCATATGACACAGAAGTCAAAGAAGATAATTTGATTGTAAAATGTTACATGAAAAGTATAATGCCTAGGGAAGTGATTCTCTCATTGTACTTTACTTTAGTCATACCATAAGTAGAATATCATATTTAATTCTTTGCATTATGTATGAGGAAGGACATTGATTAGAGGGTTTCCAAAGAAGGGCCACCAGGATGGTGGGAAGTTTCAGGATCTTGCTATGTGAGGATTAGTTTACAGAACTTGTTAGCATAAGGAAGACTATACTCAGAAGGGACTTAATAGCTCCATTCAGCTCTTTATATGGTTACCATGTAGATGAGGGATTGGACATTTCTGCTTAGCCCCAGAGGCAAAAGACAATCCCTACCTTTAAGAAACTCACTGAGACTCTGCATCAGATTCCATCTAGAGCAGATTCTATCTGGTCTGCTTGTCAATACAAGAATCACAAATGCTTAGGCTCCCTAGGTGTCTACCCAATATGGCCAATTTTTAATAAACTTTATTTTTCTTTGGTTGAAACCAAAACTCAGATTCTAATGATGGTGGCAACAAAAAAAACATACAAACAAGTTATATAGGGGGAAAATGTAGCATAATTAAAAGATGGAAGTTACTAAAATTAAAAAGGATTGGGAAAGGCTACCTATAGGGGGTGGAATTTTATTTGAGATTTGAAGGAAGTTAGACAGTTGGTTGGTACAGTGGATAGAGCACTGGTCCTGGAGTCAGGAGCAACTGAGATCAAACCTGGTCTCATTATAAAAATAGCTTTGTGACTCTGGGAAAGTCATTTTACAGAGAGAAAGAGAGAGAGAGACAGACGGATAGACAGACACAGACAGAGACAGAGATAAACACAAAGAGACAGAGAGAGAGAGAGAGAGAGAGATTTGAAGGAAGGCAGTAGGTGGATATGACAAAAGAATATATTATGAGTATACAGGACATTAAGAGAAGATGCCTGGAGCTGAGATATGGAGTGTTTTGTTCAGAGAACAAAAAGGAGGCCAGTGTCACTGTACTGAAGAATAAAATATAGAACTAGAAAGGTAAGAGGGTGCTAAATTGTAAAGCCCTTTTAAAGACAAGCAGAGGATTTTGTATTTGATCCCAGAGGCAGAAGGGAACCACAAAGGTTTAGTGTGTGTGTATGTGTGTGTGTGTGTGTGTGTGTATGTCTGTGTGTGTATATGTGTGTGTGTGAGAGACAGTGACAGAGAGAGAGAGAGAGAGAGAGAGAGAGAGAGAGAGAGAGAGAGAGAGAGAGAGAGAGAGAGAGAGAGAGAGAGAGAGTCAGATCTGGGCTTTACAAAAACCACTTTGGTGACTGAATGGGGAATGGATTGGACTGAGGAGTGACTTGATGTAGGCAGACCCACCAGTAGTCTACTTCAGTAGTCCAGAAGTGAGGTGATGAGGGCCTGCACAAAGTGGTTGCAGTGTCAGAAGAGAGAAGAGGGATTTTCAAGAGATATTGCAAAGATTAAAAGTTTTAGTCTACAGCAATGGATTGGAGAGTCATATGTGGGTATGGGTGAAAGATAGTGAAGAATGGAGGGTATCTCCTATATTGCTAGTATGAGAGACACCATCATTATCATCATTATCATCAAGATGATCATTGCAGTCATCATTATCCAGGATTATTTATTGTTCTAATGGGGAAAAGCTATAGTTTTCCTATTATGCATCTTTTCAATAAAATAAGATGCCCAGGTAAAACAGACAGACATTGAGATAAATGCTATCGTAAAAAGGATTGCTGAGAGTCAGTAAATATAATGACCTGCCACAATCTTTTAATTTCTTTAAAACTTAAAAATGGAAATACAAAAGAACAAGTTAATTTGCCATATGAATTTGTGTTCTTAACCATTAGCAGTCAAAATTTAAGAAAAAAATGGAACTTACAATAAATTTAGGGAAGATTGCAAGACAGTTTTTTTTTTTTTTACTTTGCCTCGGGGTGATTTTCATATTTCTTTGTTCCTAGGGAGAATATATTTTTGTTTACTGAATAAAGAACTCAAAAATGTGTGAATTCCAAACTAATAGCAAAACCTGAATCATTATCATGTAAATATAAGAGAGGAGGCTCTTCAGAGTTCCCAGCCTTCAGGGGAGCAAGTTTTATGTACAATCAAAAGCTTTGACTTCAGTGCTTTCCCAAAATGATCTCTATCTTAGGAATTTGTCAAGTCATCCTATGGAAATTGTCCAAGGCAATTTTTTAAGTATATTTATACCCACTGAGAGAAAACATAGCATAGTGGATGGAAGCCAGACAGACTTTGCTTCAATTTCTACCTCTGATACATATTAGCTGTGAGTCTTTGGCCAAGTCACTTAACCCTACAAATTCTTAGCAACTCTATTACATCTACAAGAAAGTGTTGACCAGTATTAGTAAGAGAAGCTGCTCATTAGAAACCTCTATAAAATGAAATTTCATGTTCAACCAATCCTTGTCCCCTATACTCATACATTCATGTGTGAATACAGCTAAAATAGATGATTTTCCCTTCAATTTCCTCCCACTCTGTTTGGTTTTAGGGATAAAGAGATAAAATGTGTTAGACACAAAATATTTATTAGAGTATATTTGAATTTTCATTCTGAGATGGCTTAGACTAAGTGGTCTCTTCCAGATCAGACATTCTGTGATTCAATTAATGCAGTAATAGACCATGAAAAATCCAGTTGCTAAACCTGGTCCTAAGACACAGAACTTCAAAGAATAGTCAGGAAACAAGGGAGTCATTAATTCTAATATAGTGAAGGCAGAGCAAGATCATTGCATGTTCACTTACAGGGATCCATGAAGCCTATGTCATAAAGCCACCAAAGTTAAATACCTCTAATTTCTTCAACTGATTTTTATTGAAACTTTACCACAAGACATCCTCTCAAATTACTCAGTCCAGTCTTGAGTGCCTCTCAAAATCATATTCTTCCAACTTGTGAAAAACTCAAAGTTCTTTTATGGAACATGTGTACATCTTTCCAAGAAAAGCAGAAGGGTCTTTATCACCCTTTTCTGCTCTCTTCTTTTGAATATGTTGAATAAAAGGAAGAACATTCTCAATTTGACCAAATTTTAAAGCAAAACAGAATGACCTTAAGTCAATAAACAGTTAAGATAATTGTCCTTTCCTTTGTAGGTCTCCAACTTTCTTTCCTGGAAGCTATGCAATTATACAAAATTAAATCACTATTTTCAGTTTGAGGATTCCTTGAAAGAGGTGAGTACTCAGAGAATACTTTGTCTGGAGTCAAATAACTTGATTCTTTGGTATAGCCCAACTTCTTTAGGGACTGATTTAGTACTCCAGAGTTAAAGTATCACCATGAGAGTTTTTAATAGGGAAATGATATCCACAAGATCATAACTCATATGAAAATTAAAGGGGTCCTAAAGAATCATGTAATCTAAACCGCCATTTTTCCAAATCATTTACAAAATTAACAACGGCTCTCTCTTCCATTGCCTCCACTATTCTTGGCATGACTTCCATCTGTGAGATCTTAAACCAGACAATCTGCTGCCATTCAGCACTATGATAAACTTCAGTACACCTGATCTGAGCCATCATGGACAAAAATGCCAGTATCAGAAACATGCCTGTAATAGCTTATGTGGATCATGGCAAGTCATCCCTGATGGATTTCCTCTTTTGTGTAGTTGCTATCCTTGCTCAAGACAATGCTGGTGAGACCTAGTTCAGTGACACAGGAAAAAAGATAAACAGGAAAATTGTATCACTGCCATCTTCTTCTGTGCATTGTCAGAAAATGATTTGAACTTCATTAAGGGGAGCATAAATGGTTCTACTTTCTTATCAACCTCCTAGACTTGCCTGGACACATTGACTTCTCATCTCTAACTTTGCAGAGGGTAAAAGTGACTCTATTGGAAAGATCCTGATTGGACCCAACCCTTGGTAATATTGGGTTGAATTCTGGGCTTGATGGTTCTTATATTCCCAAGCAGTTTGCGTCAGTCAGTATATCAAAGAAAAGCCCAGTGAGAAATATGTGGCATGATTCATCACCAAGGGTGAAGGCCAGCCAGAACCAACTGAATGAGCCAAAAAAGTAGAACAATGTTTTTGATTCTGCCAATAAGATATTTAGCAAATTTGCTACTAGCCCTAATGGAAAGAAGTTGCCTAGAACTTTCTGTCAAAGTAGGAAAAGAAGCCCCAGAGACCTTATGTGACTTAATCAAAGAATATCAAATTAGGTGGTTATCATAGGACTTAGCTTACTTATAGAAAGAAGGGATCTCAGTGTCATAAATTTGGAGCTGAGAAGGTCTTTAAAGGTCATTTAGTTTAAACTTTATATTTACAGATGAGAATGCTGAGGCCAAGAGAGATAAAATATCTGACCCAAGGCCACAATGTTTTTCTAGCTTCAAATCTAAAGGTCAGAAACATGGATCTATTGTGGCCAGGTCAGAGGAAGGTGAAATTAATATACAGAGGTCTTGGATAACCAAGGAACAATGTGGAAGGAGAGAGAATAAAACAAAAGTAATGTTGATTAAAAATGATAGTTCACAGTTTTATTTAGGACCATATTTAAGTGATGAGGTAATAAGTATCTATGTATGGCATGGAACAAATGTGTACCCCCAAATCAGGAGAAGATAGCTTAATTGCTTTCTATAAGATGTTCTGTGTCATTTGGGAAAATTTTTCTTTAAGGGATAAGCTGAATTCTAAGTTGATACAGTATAAATTTGTGACAATGAAGGACAATAGCCATAGGCATGTGGAATCAATTGAGTAAGCTTTATGCAAAGCTATAACTAGGGTGGGATGACTAGCTGGCTTTGCTCTTAGGGTACTAATTTTTTTTTTTATGGTGCTAATATTACATGGCATCCTTTCTGCAATAAGCAACTGAACTAGTAAGCAAGAATAATTAGATAGGTGAGCGCCTTCGTGACTTGACTTTCTTACTCTTCCCTACACTTGCCCTACCTTACTTTAGCAAATGACTCATAGCTTCATGACATATTGGATTCCCTGTCTATGAGGACTATCCTTTCTACTTCAAGTTTTTCTTTTGTTACTTTTATGGGCTTGTTTTATGCTGATTACCCAGGATGCAAAGATTACTTGTTTTATCTCAAATGTTTAGTAGTCTCTCCTGAAGTAAAGCAATTAGATGGTAATGGGACATGTTAGATAAAGTTATGGTAGGCATTTAGGAAAGTAAATATCTCTATACTAGGGGAGAGAAACAGATAGAGAGAGAGAGAGATGAATCCTGTTGATGGCCTGATAAAAGCCAAGGACCCCCTTCTCATGATAACACTTTTAAATAATTTAAATCAAATGCATATGGTTACAAAAGAAGTCAGTTGTATGGGAGATCCATGGCCAAGAAGAATTTAGAAGCATAAAAGACATAATGCTTAATCCATGATCTAATTACATTGCACTGTGAAAGGGACAGATAATAATTTATAACCAAGAATTCCTTGAGAAACAAGTTATTCTAATTCAAGCAAATTGTTCTAGTTCAATTATTCTTATTCAAGTTCTAGTATTAGTGAGATCCTAGGTAAGACAGAGCAGCACTGTATTTTTTTAAGAAAGCATTTTCTGTTTTCATCATTGTTACGTTTTTCATTTTCCTTGGTATATGAAGCACGCAGTGAAGGGAATGGGGGGAGCAAGACATCAACAGAATTTGTCAATGTTAATGTAGGCTGAAATCAGCATTGGTATTATGTAAAACAAAACTTGGCTTTCCTTTGAAAACCCAGGTATGGTTCTCAAGTTAACATGATTATAGGCTATAATTTTAAAAAAAAGGAAGGAAAGAGAGGAAACTTGAAAGGTTGAAGACGTGCAGGAGGAGGCAGCCAGAGTGATTGAATCAGAACTTGACTGTTGTGACAAAACATTAGTCAAACAGCTGAAAAAAAGGTCAAATCTTGCTGAATTTCAGAGAATGATAAGGAAAAAGAATAGTGTGCTGTCAAAAAGCTGGCAGTGAAATAAAAACAGTTCTCTCCAAAAATAAAAGATGAAAGAACAAATGGATTTCAAATTTTAATCTAGAAAATCATCCAGGAAGTATTTTCAAGGATCTTAGAAATGGAGAATGAGCATCAAAAAGAAAGGATTGGGTCCAATAGATTCAAAGAAAACTGATTACAATTTGATAACAGAAGAAAATGAGAAGGCAAGTTCTCAACTGTAAGGGGCTCTGACCGCCATGCCACCTGGAACATCACACTGACAGATATCAGGTAAACTGAGTCTGGAGCAGGGAAGGGTGAACAAGATGGCGCTGGAAGGGACGGCCCCACCCTTGTTTGTTTTTATTACCATGGTTCCGGATTTGTAGAATGTGTTACCATTACCATAGTTCCAGGTTTGTTGTATGTGTTACCATAGTTTGTTAGGCTGATGGGGCAGAGACTAAATAATCAGAGTGCTTGCTTGAATAAATCAGAGTTGCTTCATGACCCGATCTCCCATCTCATTCTTTCACTCGCAAGCTCCGCAGGAGGACAAGCGGCCTGCTGGCCAGGCATAAGACTTTCCCCTCTCGGCAGTGCTAAGCCGTAACCCTAGCACTCAATAGAATTGTGATAGCACATACTTTATTTGATTTGAACTAAAATGTATTCCTTAATAAAAATGTGGTGTTACACAGAGGTTACAATTTGAGACCCACTAATGATCATATTCTCTCCTTGAGTAGTGCAAGAACTTTACACTCAACAACATAGATAGGTACACAAAGAGCTGTATGTGACATAACTCCATAGAAAATTTGCATGGAATGTAGTAAAAAGCAACTTAGTTGTTCAAAGCAAACTTAAATTTTAATAAGTTGCAGCTAACCAAAATTCTCAATAATGCAACTACTTATAGTTTAAACTAGTAGACTTCTTCCTTTTTGTGGACGTCCCTCTTCCCTTTAATTTTCAGAAGTAAAAATAATACTTTTCCTCTCTCTTTTATAACCTGCCTTTTAATAAGCATAGGAATTACGATCTTCTTTATAGTAAAAAGGGATATGTGTAGTTGAATTAAACCTGATTCTCTGAAAATGAGGACTCTATTTCTATGTGAAGCACCTCTATCACGTTCATTGAGCTTTCTCAGGCATGGCTCAGAAGAGAAGTGATGTTGTTGATGGCTAAGACAAAATTACATTTGAGAGAAATTTGTGTTAGGGGCTGCTCATTGATTCTAGAAATCTAGTAGCAACATTTCTTTTCTTCCTATTTTAGCAAAAAAAAATCAGTAGAGAGGAAAACCATGTGAATTAATATAGTAGCTATGGACAATGTTCCATTAGGTTGGTGGATGACAAACTACAGTCAGTGTCAAGTCTTATTTGCTTTATACTTGCAACACAACAATGACTGCATTGATGCTGTGAGAGTATATAAGGGAAAGAAATATTTCCATTTTTGATCTGAAGAAACATTAAAATGTATATATTTTATCACTTAGATATCATTAATATTAATTAAGATGTTCTGGTCTGTGCCACCTTTCCTTCACCCATCTTCTAAAACAAATACTTTTCTATAGAGTCTATTACAAGAATAGTCCAGAAATTAAATAATTTTCACTATAACCTTATTGAATTTTGAGCATACATTTTATGTCCAATTCTGTGGTTTTGTCCTTTCTCAAATTCAATTGTATTACATATTAAATTCTAATCAGGGTACAAGATTTACATGATGTCCTCTTATGAAAACTTAATAAAATGAAATATGGGAATTCATGAATAAGAGAATTGATAGTCTACTTAAACTGATTTGTAAAGACTTAAGAGACATTTCACTTCAGTTTAATTCAATAGAGATTTATTATTTAACACTTATCATGTAGCTAGCTGAATGCTAGATGCCATAGTCTGAGCTGTAACTGGGGCAACATAATATGAGCTTTTTAAAAGGACATTTATTTCTAGAGGGCACAAAAACTGATGATGAATATAACTCAAGTCCCAAAGCCCCTTGACATGGGACTCTATCCTCAGCAGTGTGCTGCTTGTGTGAGGAATGGGGCAGAGCTGGTGAGAACAAGAGAGCCACCAACTAATGAGAACAGAGGCCTATATAAGAAGGCTTTGGAATTCAGGTTTATAGCAACTTAAAATTTGAGTTGTTTTAATTTTGGCAGAAATTTTATTCCTTCAACAAAACAGAAATAATTGATATTAGTAAATGGGGAGCAATGATGGTTTTTGAAATAAGAAGCTAAGAGATAGCATGTTTCCTCTGCCTAATCTATCACCATCACCCCAGGTAAGATGCTCTTTGTGTAGTTTTCCCCTTATCTCTGCTATGCTTCATTCAGTTTTCAACCTCCTACCAGCAGCTACAGAAACTTGTCAGTGTGCTGGGCCTTCTCCAATGAGGGCCAAATAAGATCTCTCCCGACTTTGTGTCCCTCTTCCCTTCCTTCAAATGAATTTGTCTCAGTTATTTTTTATGTGTGTGATTGTCAGATCTGGAATTGCTCAGTAAATTTGCGTGTTAATGAGGCTATACTATTTCCTCTAGGAACCACCAGTGCCAGCTGCAGTTCTAAATATAGGAGACACATGAAAAGTTTTATTTCATGATCCCTGATCTCAAGGAAACAGTTTAGATGGTGTAAGAGAGGCAATATGGTATAATAGAAAGAATACTGTACTTGAAGTCAAAAAAGACTTGAGTTCAAATCCTGCCTCTCCTTTTCCCAAGTTATGATCACAATCAAGTGATTTTAATCTTTTTGAATCTTTAGATAATCATGATGACTCAGAATAAAATTATGTGCTGAAGAGTCATAGTCCATCTGACTAATGTGGGACTAAATTTGGAGGAATCTAAAACACAGATTGAGGAGTTTGTCAATTATCCTTACTTTTCAAAAAGTGACTACACAGTTAAAATAAAAATTGCTGTCATTATTCCATGCATAATTATGCTAACTTTGAATAGTCATCAATTCACATAAGTTTTCTGAACACAGTCATCGACCACCTCCTATCAGGTCACCTCAAAAGAAATAATAGATCCTGTGTCTAGAAAATTAGCATAGCATCAGAAATTGACCTGAGGGCAAGGCTTTTCTTTTATTTAAAAAAATTATCACATTTCCTATTTCAATGTTAAGCCTGTGGAATGTTTTCAATAAACATGGAATGACTTGAATATATCATTCTGCTAAAATGGGAAAAAAAGCAATGTTGCTATGAGATTTCTAGAATCAGTGAGCAGCCCCTAACACAAATTTCTCTCAAATATAGTCTTGTCTTCACCATCAACAACATCACTTCTCTTCTGAGTCATTTCCATTTCTGGCTGGTGCTTTCTTGGACTTAAATTTCACAATATAATAACTATGAATTATGCAATTGTTAAATCTCATAGAATGACAATAAAATTATCAATTAAATTTCTTCCTCAAATATACCTTTTCACTTCTATTACAATGATCGATAACTTTTGCTTTTTGCTCTACTGGAAATGATCTCTCTCCTCGTGAAGCCTTGTTAGATCACTACAATTGCTCCTCTGAATAGAGAGAAAGCATTTTCTCTGCCAGGGATTCTGATTATTTTGTCATCATCCCCTCTGACAGTCTGGTGAAGCTTATGGACCACTTTCTCAGAATAATGCTTTTAATGAGTAAAAAGTCACAGAGAATTATTAAGGCAGCCAAAGATTAATACAATAAATATGTGGGGCTTTTTATCCTATTCAAGTTGAAAGACTATTTCTACCCTTAGATTTTTTGTTGGTTGAAGGTATGGTTATATATGAATGCCATCTCTGGAAAGTGTGTTAAGCACCCTGTATCTAAAGGTAAAAAGTGAACTAGTAGAGTCAAGAAACTTTAAATATAATCTATTGTTTTCAGGTTTTTGAAAATGTTTATCTTTTTTCTCTCATTCATTTTAATTCTTCTATGCAACATGATTAATGTGAAAATATCTTTAATAGGAATATGTATGTAGAACCCACGTAAGATTGCATGATGGGGATGGGAGGGGAAAGGAGGAAGATAAAATTTGCAGTTTATGGAAGTGAGTGTTGAAAACTGAAAACAAATAAATTAATAAATTTTGAAAAAAAAGAAAATGTTTGTCTTTATTGTCTACAAGGCTAATGTTGTTGGTCCCCTAAAGAAACTGATATAGAACCTTGTGGACTCACTATCAGAATATTTTAACAATATTATATATGCATATTCATGCATATATATACATATTATATGTAATACATATATATGTATTCATGCATGTGTATATCAAACTCAATCTTGTTGATGCTGTTACATATCTACATCTATACATTGTGTATACACATGTGCATACACAACTAGGTAGATAGAGATATAAATATAGTTTAAATTCTCTCTATATATATTTATGTAGTCATATAGATATATTACATCAACAACAATATCAAATTTCTGTTTGAAAGAGATACTCTAGTTATTCTAAGTAATATTAATTTTTTGCAAATCACATGTTTAGAAGCCCAATTAATTTTTTTAAATTTTAAAATGGATGAGAATGCTTTATTGTCCAGAAGAAATGCAAATTTTGGAAAATATATAATTTTAAGGCATCATAGAATGCACTTTAATTGGATTTTTAAAAATATGAAAAATGTTTCTTTTATTTTGCCTTACTCCAAAAATTGATTAGATAATTTTAAAAAAGAAACTGTGGCATTAGGTAAAAAACAAACATGAACAACCAAATAATGAGCTCATAGAAAAGATTAAGAAGTAAATGTTCTCTAGAGAAATGTTAACTGTTCTCTTTCTCCAATCAATGAATAAACATTTATTAAATGCCTGTTATGTAACAGGTTCTTATCAAATGTTAGGGATATAAAAAGAGACAATAAACAGTCCTACCCTCAAAGAGTTTACAATAAAATGGGTACAGATACAAAGCAAGTTATATACAGGATGAATAGGAAATAATTAACAGAGAAAAGACAACAGAATTAAGAGGGGATAGAATTAATATGGAAAGTCTTGCTTGTGGAATAACTAGGACACCAGTATCATTGGATGGAAGAGTACACTGAGGAATAAAGTATAAAAATGATACAAATGTAGAAGAGGAAATGCTTCTGAAGGACTTTACATGTAAAACAGAGCGTTTTTGTGTTTGCTCCCAGAAGACACACGTTACCATTAGAGTTTATTGAGTATGGGTTTATGCAAAAAGATCAGAATTGCACTTTAGGAAAATTACTACAATGATTGAACAGAGGGCAGTTGGAGTGGGGAGAGAATTGAGGTCTACAGATTCACCAGCAACCTATAATGATAATCCACGCACAAGGTAATGAAAGCCCACACCAGAGTGTCAGCAGTAACGTGGAAAGAAGGGCACATACACAAGAAAGAGCACAAAGGGGAAATCATCAGGAATCAGCAACACATAGGATATGTTGGGTAAGAGATAGTGAGAAGTCTAGGATGACCCCTAAATCGTGAACCTGAGAGGATTGAAAGATGATATTGCCCAGTAATAAGGAAGGTAAGAGTTATGTAGAGTTCAGGAGAAAGGTAATGTGTTGTGTTTTTGATATAATGGACTTAAGAGGTCTACTGGATATTTCGTTTAACTGAAAGGTAGCTCGAGATATAAGATTGAAGGTCAACAGAGAATTTGAAGCAAGATACATTTGAAATACATAGAGATGATATTTAAATCCATAGGAGTTGATGAGATCACTAAATGAAATAGTATAGAAGAAAAGAGGATCCAGAACAGAACTCTAAGAAACAGAAATGGTGAGGGCATAATTTGGAAGAGGACAAAGCAAAGGACATAGAGATGGAATGGTCAGATAAAACAAGAATCAGAAGAGACTTGGATCTTAAAAGCCTTGACAGAAGAGAGTAGCAAGGAGAGAGAGACTGACAGTGTTAAGGAGAATGATGCTATAGAAAAGACCATTGGATTTGGCATCTAAGAGAACATTAGCAAATGCAGAATACTAAAAAGAAGCAAAAGATAGTCCCTGCCCTCAAAGAGTTTGCAATTGAATGGAGAGATCATGCAAAAAAAAAAAAAGATACAAAGCAAGCTATATGTAGAATAAAAAGGAAACAAGTAATAGAGAGGAGACATTAGAATGAAGAGGGGTTGGGGAATGCTCCAATAAAAGATAACATTTTTAGTTAGTACTGAAAGGAAGTCAGGGAGATTATTAGGCTGAACAGAGGAAAGAGCATTTCAGGCATGGAGGGCAGCCAGAGAAAAATTGTTATTTTCATGGAATGGTAAGGTTGGAAGCTGAATTGTAAAGGGTTAGGGAGAGATTGAGAGGACAGAGTATGGAAACAGCTACTCCAGATCACTTTGCTTTTCTCCGAGTTTAGCTACAAAGGAAAAAAGAGATCAGGGTTTGATAGCAAGGATGGAAGGATCAAGTAAGGTTGTTTTTTTTTTTTTTTTTTTAAGTTAGGCATGTTTGTAGGCAGTAGGGAGTTAGTCAGTAGCCTGGGAGAGATTGGAAAAAAGTGAAAGAGTGGCAATCACACAGGGAGAAGTTTGTTGGAGATGGGATCACTTGAGCAAATTGGGGGTTAGCGTTGATAAGAAGTTAGGCCACCTCATCATGTGAGACAGGGGAAAAGGATGAGATAGTGGCAGAAGACTAGTGAGAAGAGATGAGGAAAGGGAGAGAAGAGGGACCTTACAGTGAATGACCTCATTTCTTCCCCATAAAAACATAAGGCAAGATTCTCAGTAACACTTCTCTTTTTTGGTGATTATTTTCCTCTTCAAGAGGAGAAAGGTCTCAGCCTTCACTGTTAAAGTTATTAGACAATATCAGTAAAGTATTCCTTACATTTTATTAGTATTATTGTTTTAGAGCTGTATGAGACCTAAAAGGCCATCAAATCTAAACCCCTCATTTTCAAGTGAAAGGATATGAGCTTTTCCCCTTATTTCCTTTTTAGCTGGACTTGCAGACTATTATAAATGCATTTGTAAATGATTGTACTTACAAATTCATGTATCCATTAAGCACAAATATCTCTAACCTTTACCTTTAGAAACTGTTAATGACATGTTCTCTTTAACTATAGTCCACTAGTCTATGTTTTACTTATATGACATTAAATTTCTCTTTGAGTCTAAATAGCAAAATATTCCTCTATCCATTAAAAAGTTATACATTTATTAAATGGTTTCATATATGATTAAAGGAATGGGAAATTGATTCAATGAGTAATGACTTGAAAATAGGATTATTTTTATACTGAGTAAGGAACATATGATGGGTGACTCATCAGCTTAAAATTAATAGATAGAAGTAGATAATTATAGATTCCTGAAAAAAGATGTTATCACGCAGGATTGAAGTAGGGAACAAGGCAGGATTATATGTAGAAAGTTAGACTTGGGTACAAAATTCTATGTATGTTCTCTGAAGTAGGAATTTATTTTGTGAGTGCATTTCTGTTTTTAAAAATAGGTATTTTCATGAGCCAAATAGTGTTTTGGTCCTGAACTGTTTTGTTAACCACTTATCACATTTTGTATCAAAAACTTTTGGTTCTGTGAATCCCATGAAAAATCCATATAGCTTTGAAAGGTATAATATTACCAAACCAGAAGTCAGCCTCAAGTGTCAAGTTAGTGTAGAGTAAAACAATTATCAAACTGAATTGTGGGGTCTAAAATTTGGGTAGTACTTTTCCAGAAACTACATAAGTGAACATTGCTCATGTAACTTATCTACATCTACATTTTTTACCTCTGACAACTCCAAAAATTAATGCCCATAAAAAAGAATATTGCTGAGCTGCGGTGGTGACCTACTGGAGGGGACCCCAATAACTGTTCATCCACTATTTCACCTGAAAACTAGAATAGCAGGAGAAAAGGGGGAGGAAAGTTATTGCACCAGAAAAAGATGCTGTTGTCTACAAAGATTTAGTCATATATGCCTTAGGAATTACATTGTTTAGATAATCTCAGTTCTTCCTTGATATATTTAAAGTTCTTATTTTCAACTGATAAAAATCGTTTTTGCCTCCTTTCACCCACGTTAGGAGGGAAAAAGACAAAGATAAATTTCTCATAACTAATACACATGATAAATCAAAGAAATTCCTTTATTTGTCATGTTAAAATATCTATCTGTACATCTATCCATCCATCCATCTATCTGTCTCACTGTATATAACTTAAAATGATGACCTTTTTTAATAGTTTTATTGATGTTTTTAAATTTCAACATTGATTTCCACAAAATTTTGAGTTCCAATTTTTCTCTTCATCTCTCCTCTCCCCAAACCCAGTAACACCTTGTATTTTGATTATCCCTTCCCTCAATGTGTCCTTCCTTCTATCACACCCCACCCTTCCTTTATCCCCATCTTCTTTTTTCTTGTACGACCAGATAAATTTCTATATCCTATTTCCTGTATTTCTTATTTCCCAGCTATATGCAATAACAATTCTCAACATTCATTTCTAATACTTTGACTTCTCTCCCTCCTTCCCTCCCTCCCCACATATCCCCACTGAGAAGGCAAGCAATTCAATATAGGCTATATATGTGTAGTTTTGCAAAAGAATTCCATAATAATCATGTTGTGTAAGACTAACTATATTGCCCTCCATCCTACCCTGTTCCCCCCTTTTTTTCTATTCTCTCCTTTGACCTTGTCCTTTCCCAAAAGTGTTTATTTCTAGTTACTCCCTTCTATCATCCCCTTCACCCCACTTGTCCTCTTCTCCCCTACTTTCCTGTAATGTAAGAGAGATTTTCATACCAAATTTAGTGAGTCGTATGTGAACAGAGTAAGCTTCACCTATTCCTTCTTACCTCCTCCCTTTTCTCCTCCATTGAAAAAGATTTTTCTTATCTCTTTTACAAGGGATAGTCTGCCCCATTCCATTTCTCCCTTTCTCCTCCCAATATTTTTTTCTCTCTCCCCATTATATTATTTTATTTTTTTATGGATATCATCTCTTCTGATTCAACTCAACCTGGACTCTCTCTCTCTCTCTCTCTGTGTGTGTGTGTGTGTGTGTGTGTGTGTGTGTGTAAGTAATCCTCCCACCTACCCAAATACTGAGAAGAGTCTCAAGGGTTACAAATATTATCTTTCCATGTAGGAATGTAAACAGTTCAGCTTTAGAAAGTCCTTTATGATTTCTCTTTCATGTTTACCTTTTCATGTTTCTCTTGATTCTTGTGTTTGAAAGTCAGATTTTCTATTCAGTTCTGGTCTTTTCATCATGAATGTTTGAAAGTCCTCTATATCACTAAATGATCATTTTTTCCCTTGAATTATTATACACAGTTTTGCTGTGTAAGTGATTAGTGTTTTAATCCCAGTTCCTTTGACTTCTGGAATATTCTATTCCAAGCCATTTGATCCCTTAATGTAAAAGCTTCCAGATACTGTGTTATCCTGATTGTATTTCCATAGTACTTGAATTGTTTCTTTCTAGCTGTTTGCAATATTTTCTCCTTGACCTGGGAACTCTGAAATTTGGCCACAATATTCCTAGGAGTTTCTCTTTTTGGTTCTCTTTCAAGGAGATGATCAGGGAATTCTTTCAATATTTATTCTGCCCTCTGGTTCTAGAATCTCAGGGCAGTTTTCCTTGATAATTTCATTGAAGATAATGTCTAGGCTCTTTTTTTTATCATTGCTTTCAGGTAGTCCCATAATTTTTAAATTGTGTCTCCTGGATCTCTTTTCCAGATCAGTTGTTTTTCCAATAAGATGTTTCACATTATCTTCTATTTTTTTTCAACCTTTTGATTTTGTTTTGTAACATGTTGGTTTATCTCATAGTCATTAGCTTCCCTGAACTCCACTCTCATTTTTAAAGAACAATTTTGTTCAGTGAGCTTTTGAATCTCATTTCCCATTTGGCTAATTCTGCTTTTTATATACATTATTTTTATTCTACTTGTTTCATTTTATTGTCCATACTCAGTTGCAGATCACAGTTCTAGGGTAGAGAGGAATAGTAGCAGTAGTGGCTACAGGAGAGCAGGAGCCTTGGGCACAGTTTGAAGGAATAGAGGAGTGCTTTTGGTCAGTCACAAAAAAGGAAGGGCTCTGGTTTCATTTTTAAGACAAAATGGAGTGCTAGTCATTATAGTCTAAGGAGAATAGGGGAAGTGGTGGCAACAGGGACAAGAAGGATGCTGACACTTTTGATTGCAAGGGAACAATGTCCCTTCTTGGGTAAAGACATGTCTCCTTTGATCATATCACCTTGAAATCATCAAAATGTTATAGATTCCCAGATCTAGATCTGAAAACAATAGGAAGAAAAATATGAAGTTTGGGACAATGCCCACTCAACTCTTGTACCAGAACCCAAATTTAACATATATATAAAAGTCAAGAAAGAGACTAAAAAAATTAGCAAACAGCAAAAAAAGAAACTGACAGTAAGAAACTACTATGGTGACAGATAAGGTCAGGACATAAACTCAGAAGACAATGATATCAAAAAAGCTACAAATGAAGCCTCAAAGAGAAAGGTGAATTGGAAACAAAACCAACAAGAATTCCTGGAAGAGCTCAAAAAAGGGTGTTTAAAATTAAAAAAAGAGAGAGGTAGAGTAAAAAAAATGGGGGAAAATGAGAATGATGCAATAAAAAAGCATCAAAGTGAATTAACAGCTTGGTAAAATAGACACAGAAATACTTAAGAAATTAACACCTTAGGGGGGCAGAGCCAAGATGGCAGCGTGGAAAGATGCACATACACTAGCCCTTATCCCACAGCCCATAAAATACCTGTAAAGAAGAAGTCTCAACAAATTCTAGATCAACAGAAGCCACAGAACAATGGAATGGAGGATATTTCTAGGCCAGAGTGACCTGAAAGACAGATAGGAAAGGTGTGTTGCACCTGGACACAGAAAGGATCCCAGTCCAGCCTTGACAACACAGCATGGCACAAAGAGGAGGACCAGAAAAGCACTCAGGGGTGGAATCCCCAATGGCAGTGATTGCAGTTTGCAGATCCCTCAACTCACAAGTGCCAAAGTATTTGAGTATTGTGTAAATACAACCAGGATAACACAGGATCTGTCAGCTTCAACATTAAGGAATTGAAGGGCTTAGAATGGGATATTCCAAAAGTGAAAGGAACTGTGATTGAAACCAAGAATCACCTACCTGGAAAATCTGAGTATAATACTTCAAGGGAATAAATGGTCATTTAATGATATAAAGGACTTTCAATTATTCATATTGAGAAAAAGACCAGATCTGTATAGAAAACTTGATTTTCCAATACAAGAATCAAAAGAAGCATGAAAAGGTAAACAGGAAAGAAAAATCATAAAAGACTTTCTAAAGCTGAACTGTATACATTACTACATGTAAAGAAAATATTTATAACTCTAATATTTTCTCTGTATTTGGGTAGATGGAGAGATTGTACATACACACACACACATACACATATATAGACAGAGAGTACAGGGTGTGTTGAATCAGAAGAGAAGATATCCACACAAAACAATAAGATAAAATAAAATAAAAATTATGGGGTAAGGGAAGAAAATACTGGGAGGAGAAAGGGAGAAATGGAATGGGGCAGGCAATAAGTCATAAAAGATATAAGAAAAACCTTATTCAATGGAGGAGATAAGGGAGAAGGGGAGAGGGGGAAAAGTGAAGCTGCTCTCTCCACATATAACTGAAGGAAGGAATAACATGCTCACTAAATACGATATGGAAATCTATCTTACACCACAGGAAAGTTGGGGAGGAGGCGACAAGTGGGGTGAGGGGAATGGTAGGAGGGAAGGTAATTGGGAGAAGGGAGTAACTAGAAATAAACACTTTTTGTAAAGGAAAAGGTCAAATGAGAGAATAGAAATCAAAGGGGGACAGAGTAGGATGGAGGGCAATATAGTTAACCTTACACAATATGATTATCATGGAATTCTTTTGCAAAATGACATGTATGTAGCCTAGGAGCATAGGAAAGTTACTAGAAATAAACACTTTCGAGAAGGGACAAGGTCAATTGAGGGGGAAAAAATAAGGTGGAATAGAGTAGGACAGAGGGTAATATAGTTAGTATTACACAACATTGATTATTATGGAAGTCTTTTGCAAAATGACAGATATTTAGTCTGTATTTAATTGCTTGCCTTCTTAGTGGGGTTCAGCAGGAAGGGGGGGTGGGAGAGAAGTTGGAATTTAAAGTATTAGCAATGAATGTTGAGAATTTTTATTACCTACAGTTGGGAAATAAGAAATACAGGGAATGGGGTATAGAAATTTATCTTGTACAAAAAAAGAGAGAAGATGGGAATAAGGGAAGGGTGCGGTGTGATAGAAGGGAGGTCACACTGAGGGGAGAGTAATCAGAATGCAAGGTATTAGGAAGCAGGGGGTGGGGAGTGATGGGGAGAAAATTTGGACTTGTTACAAAGTGAGGTAAAAGCAATTATTAAAACAATTGACAGAATTAATTACTGAGAATAAATCAATGACATCTTTAATTCGGGGAAAAGAATTTTACTTTAAATTTCCTAGAGGAATGTAACCTTGGGTAAAATTTGGCATTGATGGAAAAGTTAAGGTTTTAATGGTAAATTTGATTTTATGATTGCTGTTCAATCAGGAACTAGAACATGTATAGAAAAGCATGTAAGTCACTTAAGACTTGCCTCAAAAGATATTCCTTAGCCAAAGTAAAAGTATAATCACATTTGAAACCTGGTTATTGGAACTTGCCATTTTTAGATGCTATGGGATTATTAGGTGACTGTTCTTCTGAGTGGAACTCCAGGTATGGATAGCAAGAAAGGTGGTCTGAGCCTCTAATCCATGATGCCAGTAAGCTGGTGAGATGCAGGTATGAGCTGCAAAACATGATCTCAAGGGAAGGGTGAGAGAGCAACTGTTCAGCCTGGGCTGAGGTAGGATTCTCCTGACTCTATTTCCCCATTGACACCTAGTAGAATTTAAGCCTGACTGAATGCAAGTTGACAATCCACTCCTGCATGGAATTGACATGAAGCTGGGAAGATATTGTTTTCCTGCAATGTCCCTACTCTTGGTGGCAATTTCCCATAGTCAAAAGGTTTGTAAGCTTGATATGAGATCTATTAAATTATAGATTTATAATGGTAGGGGAATGGTTGAAGTTGTCTAAAATTAAGCTATTAGGCTTAGGACTTTAGGCCAACAATAATAAGATAGGGTCCTTTAATTCTTAGTAATACCATGGAGACAATTAGGTCAAGAGCTTGTGAAGTTAGCAAACATAAATATTATTTATGTTTCAGTTGGTTAACATTTAAAAATGAAATTCTTGTGTGGTCCATATTGTAGATGCTTTAAAAAGAAGTATCACTTGACCAGAAGTTTGAATTGTTTTATCTGTTATGAACTGCATTAAAACTGCAAAGTAAATTTAAAAAAAATAAATGATACAATAATAATAGTTAATTACATTCAAAAAAAGAAATCAACACCTTAAATACAGATTTGACTAAATGAAAAAAGCACAAAAATCCATTGAAGAGAATAACTTTTTTAAAAAATAGAATTGGTCAAATAGGAAAAGGAACAAAAGCTCACTGAAGAAAACAATTCCATAACAAATAGATTTCCACAAGTAAAAGTTAATGACTACATGAGACATCAAAAAAACCAAAACAAAACAAAACCAAAAATGCGATAAAACAAAATAATTAAAAAATAGAAGAAAATGTGACATATTTTATTGGATTCTTTCTTAAACTTTATGAATTAATTCCTTGGTATGTATTTGTTGGCATCTATGTTAGGGCAAAGACTGTTCTGGATGTATTAAAGATATTATATTACATGGGAGAGAAGAAAAGCTGGATTAGAGGTGTGCTGAACAGGGAGTGTGGTCAACAGACACATTGTGTTAACTTCACAATTTCCCCACAGTGCTTACCCTAAAGTCACACTCTACTTTACTGTACACATACTATACAGGATACAATGCTATTATGTATCTGGGGTGGTTATATGCTGGTTAAATTCAGGTAAAATATCATTTAGTCAATTACATATTGGCAATGTTAACATGGAAGCATTGCTCAACAATTATTGTCCTAAACAGCCTCTCTTAAAAGCATAAATTCCAGTAGTAGAGTTTCCTCACCATGAATTTTCCATATTAATAAAATCATAGCTCCATTCCTTTCTCACAAAAGTCATTTATGATGTGTTGTCAAAGTAAAAAAAAAAAAAAACTATTAGTCTTCAATCACATTTTCCCCCCGTTCCTAAAATACCCTACAAACTCACACCTCAAAAAAAAAAAAGAAAGAAATTGTGCTCCATATCTTAACATTTTGTTATTCTACTATGTTTTATTTAAAATCAGGATAACTGCCCCCATCTCATGATATCTCTCCTCATTCTGTAATACATAGATACACACACAGATACACACACACATATGCGCAATTTTGTATTCATTTCACAGGTTACCACTGAACTCTACTTTTTATTTATTATATATCCAATTCACTTTTTTATATTATTGAATTGTATATCTAATTCCCAGGTTACTATTCTGAGCCAGAAGGCCGTGTGCCTGGTACTCTTTCATTAGTAGTGTCAGGGGTCCTGAACTTAATAAAGATATTTTTATTGTGGCATCAAATTCATGTAGAAGTGATTGCCAAAGCTCCTATCTGACAGAAACACAACAAAAATGTCAACCCATGGTGTATATGCAAACAGTAGGAATAAAATATTGAAAGCAGCTTGCTCCTCAAAAATAAAAAAATCATGCTGATGAATTCTCCTCTCCTCCCTATCCTCAACCACTGAGGAGAAGACTAATGACTTAAAGGCTAATTCTGAAAGGGAAATCACACAGCCACTTGGGTTCCCAGTGCAAAGTTATTGCCAAAGCTTCCTCCTGCTTGGCTGCATATTTGCATTTTTGTTATATATTTATTGTTCTTTCTCATCTTAAAGCCTATTATTTAGTATACATAATTTGTACATATTATGATTTCTTCTATATTATAAATATATCTTTGGCCTAGAAATACACGTACTGCATCAGAAGTGAATCTTAATGTGAGCATTTTGAAGTCTCTTATTTTTTGTGGTTTCATAAACAAACATATTTAATTTATTCCCATATTTTTGATGAGGAAATATCTTATTTCCACAAATAAAACAGAAATGTGAAAAATCATTCGCATAAATTTTTCATGTGGCCCTTAATTTGGCCAGGGGATGTAATATGAAATATTCTTTTCCCCGAAAATGAACCATGCAGTGAGAATATTTTTTGTTAAAACCTACATTGCCAAGTCATGCCAATACACTAAGAGGGCAATATTTTTAATCAACTTTTACTTCAAATGTTGTGTGGCTCTAGCTTATACCTATCTATTTAGATACTTCCATGACAACTATAAGGGATGCAAGGACCTGTTTACTAGTCAATTACCCCAGAGTTCCTGAGGCGATTGATATCCTTCCTTTGACCTTTATTAGCTCTCTCAGTATTTGGAAGAAGCTGCACTGTTGTCTGCAGGAAAGACAATGAATTGACAGTGAATCATGGGCAGGAGCAGAGAACAGGGTAGTTGATTACACTGTCAGCTAAGGACAGGATTAGACCTGTAATCTGAGAAGTAGGGATGGAGAATTGCAGGTGAGAAGGATATCAACATGCCTAACAAAATCTACCCTCCTCCTGTCTACTTATCCAGAAACAAGTGCACGTGTATGTATGTCTGTGAGTTTGTGTGTGGGTGTATGTGGGTGCATGCATGCATGTATGAGAGAGAAAGAGAGAAAGATTACATTCTTCTTTCTTTTCCATGTCTTTGAGGGATTCAAAGAAACCAGAAGAACACGAGACCCTTGTTACTGATACACCTGGACAGGCAGCCTTGTGCAGTGAGAACAGAAACTAGGTGCTTTAATGTAAGAGGCACATGAAGCTACTGAGGGTTTTAAAGGTATGACTTATCTCCTGCCACTCCTCCAAAAGAAGAAGGTCTTTGCTTTGAAAGGATACAAAGGACACTGACTAGACCGGTTCCCTATGGGGCCCTCAGTGGCTGAGGCTATCAGTGTTTATTACTAGTAAGGTTTTGGCCTCACTCTTGAACTGTTCCTGATAACTAAAGTGGCAAATCAACTTTTTCATTTTTTTTTGAAGCAAGATGATGTGTACTAGTAAGTCCACAATAAATAATCAGCACTTTTACATAGTGACCTATGTCACAGAGATGACATTTCCACAAGCAATACGTGTTAGTGTTATTAGCCAAATTTACAAATCAGATTGTTTATTTCAATCAATTGTCAAGCATTTCTTAAGCATTTACTACTTGCCAGGCATTGTTTGGCTTATTAGTTGATGGAGATTTATAGGTATGCACGTACAAATATGTGCAAAATAAATACATGTGATACAGCAGACAAGTCCTCACATATGAAGTGTAGTTTGAGCTCAATCTTGACAAAAACTGTGCATTTTAAGAGATAGAGGTGAGAAGGGGTGACATTTCCAGCCCAAGAGACAGACAATGCAAAGTCATAGAGGAAGGTGATAACATTGTTATACATGAAGAAGAATGAGAAGGCATCTTAGCTTAACAAAAATGTGTATAAAGTTGATCAGTGAATAATAATTAGAGAGAGGTAGATTGTGGCCAAATTGTGAATGAATCTAAATGTCAAATATAAATTTATATTTGATAGAACAGGTAATAGGGAGCCACTGGAGATTGACAAGCAGAAGAATGACACATTCAGATTTGCATTATAAGAAAACCAGTTTGTTCTTAGTGTGAGAGAATGACTTGAAGAGATAAGAGGTTTAAGGAGATATATATGAAAAATATCATAGATGTAAAAATACTAAAAATTTTTAGGGGGTAAGGAGGAAGTACCAGTAACTGGGATAGTTACTAGTCCTGAAGAGAAATATATATATATATATATATATATATATATATATATATATATATATATATATTTTTTTTTTTTTTTCTGAGGAAAATGGGGTGGACTACAGAATAATTGGGCAAAGCTACGCAGAAAGGTTTCATGGGTCAGAGCATAGGTCATGAGTAGGAATCTGGGATCTAGAGTAAGAGTGTGTAGTAGCAAAGACCCCAGCATCCACAGAGGGGCCTGCTGTACAGGTTCTTAGATCTGCTTTTCTAAAAGGAAAGCAACTTCTCAGGGGTCAACAATCTACTTTCACCGAGTTCACCAACCGAGAAAATATAAGCAGAGATATAAAGACCAATACACAGGGTTTCTATCTGACTACAAGCAATACTGCATCATAGACCAACAGACAGATTCAATTATCCATACATAGTTAGCAGAGAGAGAAGCACCAAGTCAAGGGACTCCTTAACAGCTGCCCAGAGTCTCATCTGCCACATAAAAGTTCTTCCAAAGAGTAGGCCCCAACGTAAAATGTCACCTCAGAGTATGTATACAATTTTCAGAACCAGAGACCAGGACCTGGTGACCCAGTGCCTCATTAGAACCAAAAGGCGTGGGCCTTCCTAGAAAGCAAGTCTTCCCTAATCAAGCTTCCCTTAATGGGCTTCACTTGAAGCCTATTAATGGGTAGGGAAGATCTTTAACTCTTCCCCCTACCACCATTAACCTTACATTAACATTACAGGGTGTTATGTCAGGGTAGTCACACATGTCCTCTGACTGAATAATACCACTATTAGATCTATACCCCAAAGATCACAGAAAGATGAAAATGTCTCATATGTTCAAAAATAATTTATAATAATTGTTCTTGTGGTATCAAAAATTAGGAAATTGAGAGGATGCCTATCAATTCGTTAGTTGCTGAACTAGTTACAGTATATTTATATGAAGGATACTATTGTGCTATATGAGAAATGATGAAGGAGATGGTTTCAAACAATCCTGAGAAAACTTGCACAAACTAATGCAAAGTTAAATGAACAGAACCAAGAAAAGACTTTATACAATTAAAAAAAAACTCAAGAAAATTGACTTTGAAAGACATGGGAAATCTGATCAACACAATGACAAAATACAATTCTAAACAATTCATGATGAAACACGCTATCCTGAGAAATGATGGGCAAAGGTGCAGATTTAAGTCAATTTTCTTTTTTTTTCTTTTGGACGTGGATAATGTGGGAATTTGTTTTGATGATTGTGCATAAAAATGGGTTTTGTTTTTCTTGCCTTCTTAAAGGAAAGGAAGAAGAAGAGAATTTGGAACTAAAATGAAGTAAAATTGAAATTAAAAAGTCATGGTGATCTATATAAAGATAAGGAGGAATGTTACCAGACAGTATGGTGCAATGACTATCTGACACAGTTTACCTCATCAATACTTTGACCTTTTAACATGCTCTTGTGTTCTGTCTGCTCAAATAGAACTACAGAAGGTTGGATTTGTTAGAGACCTCTGGTCCATCAAGTACAACTAATATCTAGAAGAGAGCTTCCCCTAAAACATAGTTAATTTGATCATTCAGCTTCTGTTGGCAGACTTCCTATGAAAGGCAAGGAAGGTTCTGTCTCCCAAGGCAGTTCATTCCACTTTTAGATAGATCTAATTATTAGGTTATTTTATTTCCTGACTTCTACTCTCCTGGCTCTGATACACAATGCCCTGGGTTCCTCACTCTGCTGTGCTGATGAAGCTATGGGAATTGATAAAAAATTCCTTTAGGAGCTAGTAGTTTATCCTCTTCCTGTTATGTGTCCAGTGCTTGAAGCTTGCAGGGGGAAGAAAGGCTCCTGCTCTCATTATTGCACTTTCTTAGTGTTTTTCCTTAGAGATAAAAATCAGCAAGAATATTTGTTTGCAAAATGATCTTTTAAGATCTTTATAAATAGTTGAGTCCCAGGACCATGATGGAGAATTTTTCTCCAGGAATGAGGAAGTTCTACAGCAAGAGCAAAAAATAAAAATAAAGTTGTCAGATCCTTGAATAGAATTTAATCCAGGGCATTGTGGCGAAATTAAGTTGCAAAAGGTGTCTTCTGAGGCCCTGACCAACTCTGAGAGACAGTATTCTATAATTATCCCATTGAGAGGGGAAGACTTTTGTGACTTCACCCTTCCTATGAGATTCTTCCACTTTGCTACTTTTCTGTGGGTTTGTCTCATACGTTGTAGTTTACTTGAAGCTATGTAGGTAGCTTTCACAAAGAGTCAGTGCCATAACCGAGAAGAGTTTTTATATAGTAGAAATATCAATGGATTTGGAGTCGAAGTACCATGATCCTTTGCTAATCACTACATCTGTGACTTCTGGCAAGTCATCTGAACTCTCTGAATTCCTAGTTTTTTTAACTGTAAAATGAGAGGGTTAAAGAAAATGGCCTTTAAGTGTCCTTCTGGTTCCAGCTCTATGAATCTGTCAAACTTAGGGAAAAAACACTTATAGATCTATCAGTAAAATCCCTATCACTGATCCTGTGGGATATTTTACTTAATTTTATTTTGACAAATGGGTGTGGGGGGTTGCTTTCATAGTATAACTTTTTTTTACCACCTTCCTGTAAGATTAATTTCCTATTACATGTTTAAATCACAAAAACAAAGAGAACAGATTTCTTTTTGTAAAGTAAGCATATGAGAAAAAATATAAAGTACATATTGTTGGTTTTAAAGTTCTCAAATATGTTCATTCTGTGCTCTTATTAAATTCTACTCTATTCAATGCCCAACTGATATTTTAATTCAGTTATTGAATCTAAATTAAATCCTTTCTTCTTCAGCGTTTGTTATTGTTTTGTTTTCGAGTAATGCTCATGCCACTATTTCATAAGTGATTAAGGAAAAAAGCAGAAATAAGCTAAATCGAGAAATGATGAGGGAAGAAATTCAAAAATGCAAATACCTACTGAATGCAAATAAAATCACAGGATCGTATATCAAGTATTGAAAGGAACTTTAGAGGCTAGTAACTTCAGTATACTCATTATACAGATGAAGTACTCTGTGTGTTTGTCCTCTGTTGCCAAAGAAGATCATGCCATGAGAGAAATAATGACATGACTTGCACTTGACTTTGTTTTGAGTGAAGGAGGGCTCTGCAGGTCACCAGCTTCACTTCTTCTCCAGAGCCACCTGAATCCAGTGACCAGATATTCATCAGGATGACTGGAGATGACCCAGAATGAGGCAATTGGGGTTCAGTGATCTGCCCAAGGTCACACAACTAGTGAGTGTCTGAGGTGAGATTTGAACCCAGGTCCTCCTGATTTCTGCACTGGTGCTCTATTCATTGTACCACCTAGCTGTCCATATACAGATGAAGTAACTGAGGCTCAGAGAGACTTTCTCGGGTTCATACAATGAATATCATAGACTAGATTTGAACCCAGAGTTTCCTGATTCCAGATCCATCACTTTGAGTATGTTGCAAGGTTCTGACACTCGAATTCACTAATAGTGATTCTCAAAGACATGAAATGGAATAGATCAGCCACTAACTGCCTTCTGAAAGTAGCATGGGTGTGTATCATTTCTATGTGACTGTTATGATCTCATACCATTCTATCATTTGATAATGTTCAACAATAAGATATTTTTGCTGATGAAATTTTGTTTTATAAATTTCTTTAAGACTGAATTATTTTCTGTGTAACATCTCAGATCAGTCCTTAAAATTTGTCTCCAAAGTCGATCTTTGAAATAATCATTATTTAATTTCTTTTATTCTTGAATCATAAAAGTAGGTTGATATTTTCAAATTATGAAATGATTTAAAAGTTTAAAACAGGAAAGCAAATTCCTTGAGGACAGAAATTGATTCCTTTTTTCATTTTAGGCTCAGTCATCTCTATGAGAGTTGTCAAATCATTGACAAGAATTCATTTCTTCTGATATTAATGATCGCAAGCCTATTAAACAGGGTTATGTCTTTATTTTTCTTTGTATCTCTAGTCAATGGAACACAGTAAGTAGTCAATAATTGCTAGTTGATTGCTTGGTATATGTTCAAAGGATTCTTGTGTAATTTTCACATATGTATCAGACACATCTTATTGCTGAAGTCCATAAGTACTTTTTACTCTCTAACAGCTTTCTTTTTAACATTAAGCTGAAAGAACATAAGTACGGTTTTCACTTCAAAGGATGCTACACAAGATTATAGAATTTCTTTCACAAGAGACCTAATGGGTCTTTTTTAGCTTGTTCTTGCCACTAGGTCACATAGCTTAGATAACTTAGATAACACATATTTTTTACCATCCACCCTTCCCCCTTCCCATACCACTAACAGGGTCATACCAGAATGAGAGACACCCTCATAACTCAGTGGGAGATAAGTAAAAGCATCTTTACAGCTAAACTTGGGGCAGCACTGCCCTCACTGATTAATGGAGGGAGATAGCAAATCAACCATATTCCAGTACTCTAATAAAAAACATACTAGACAGTCTTCTATATTCCAGCTTCTGGAATCTGTCACCAAAAGGCTACCTTCCTACCATACATAGGTAATGCAGTTCTTTTGTCTTCTCAGCTTGGTGTAAAGAACAGAGTTCTTTGGAAATTTTTACTCAAATTCAATAAAATGTAAGTGCTTACTATATGCCAGACACTATACTTAGCACTGAGGATACAAATAAAAGAAATAAAAACAGTCCTTGCCCTCAAGAAGTTAATAATCTAGTGGGGGAAAACAACATACAAAACAAAGCTGAAAAAGCATGAGAGGAGTGCACTATGGGGCATGATGTACCATGGAGTTATAACCAAGCAGGACTGTTGATGAGAGCATTACTAGTAAAATTTTGAAAGTTATGAGCCCTGTAAAGAGGAAAACTTTAGGAGAAGTTCATTACTCCACAGTATAACCCTCCAATCAGGGTCAACTAAGGGAGTTGAGAAGGTGCTGAATATCAAAAACTGAGTGAATCAGCAAAGTGATGAGATCTCAGGGGATCAGCTTATCCTGGAGAAGTCATGGTGTTCTATGGAGTCAAAGTCAAGCACAGTTGCTAATGGAACATGGAGAGTTATTTGGAGATATTTAATTATCTGTGTGACCCTGACCACACAGTTTCCTCCTCTATAAAATAAGAATAGTAATAAACCCTTAAAATGATATAATTTTAAAGCCATTTCAATAGCATCTCATAAACCTCACAGCCTTCTATAAATGATAATTATATCATCATCATCATCATCAACATCATCATCATCATCATCATCAACATCATCATCATCATCATCAACATCATCATCATCATCATCATCATCATCAACATCATCAACATCATCATCATCAGCAGCAGCAGCATCATCATCAGCAGCAGCATCATCATCATCATCAACATCATCATCATCAGCAGCAGCAGCATCATCATCATCAGCAGCAGCAGCAGCAGTAGCAGCATCATCATCATCATCATCATCAACATCAACATCGTCATCATCATCATCATCAACATCATCATCATCATCATCAACATCATCATCATCATCATCATCATCATCATCATCATCAACATCATCATCATCAGCAGCAGCAGCATCATCATCAGCAGCAGCATCATCATCATCATCAACATCATCATCATCAGCAGCAGCAGCATCATCATCATCATCATCAGCAGCAGCAGTAGCAGCATCATCATCAACATCATCATCATCATCATCAACATCATCATCATCATCATCATCATCATCAACATCATCATCATCATCAACATCATCAGCAGCAGCAGCATATCATCATCATCATCATCATCATCTTTTACTCTGATGCTTACATTCCTCAGTGCTAGACTATCTGACCACTAGGCTAGGATCAGAAGTAGGGACTTCAAGAACAATTTGATATCATCCCTCTTCCAAATATTTCACCTGGCTATTCCATAAATCTGATATTCCTCTCTCTGGCTATACCCTCTTATTCTTGCATCCTCTCTTTTGTTCCTCAATTCTCTTGAAACTTTCTGTTTCATTATAGTTGAGGTCTCCAGTCACTCTATTCCCCTCTTCTTTCTCAGACAACCAGCACCACTCTGGCTTGATTATCTTTCCTTCAAAATCTTGACACTGTAATTAACCAATTTGACTTTAATCGCTTGCCTCTTTATCCTAGTGCCACTCGTCCCTTTCCAAAATCCAGCTTCGGACTATTCCATCATGAACCTTCTCTACTTCTACAAATAAGTTGCTAACCATAGCTTGAAATCATAGAATCTTGCCACCTGAGTTTGCTTATGAAATTATACTAATTTCAGTTGGGCCCTCATTGTTGAGGGGCAAATAATATTGCTATTTCCAGAATCATGTCC
This sequence comes from Bettongia penicillata ogilbyi, assembly GCA_023548195.1. Lineage (NCBI taxonomy): Eukaryota > Metazoa > Chordata > Mammalia > Diprotodontia > Potoroidae > Bettongia > Bettongia penicillata. The sequence goes on along the minus strand of JAJHZJ010000164.1, from coordinate 470,163 downwards.
CATTTTACTTGCTTTACTACTGTCTCAAACCTCAACTCTCCTTTCAGAAATAATTATACAGGCCTAAACTTGATCAAGACCTTCACTTTTGCATCTGCAATTGCTTATTAGACATGTTAAACTTGATGTTCATGTCATCTTATACTCAACATGTCCAGTAGTGAACTAATTATCTTTCCCTACAAACTCATCCCACTTTCCAGTTTTCCTGTTCTTGTTCAGGGAATCACCATCCTCTTAGTCACCCTAGGCTTACAACTTTCATATCATCCTAGACTCTTTACTTTCTCACAGCCCTCCCATATTTAATGACTCACTGACTCCTGTCATTCCTATCTTTCCAATATTTCTTATATATGACCTTTCTCACCCTGGTGGAAACTCCAGTCCCTGCACACCTGGATTATTATGATAGCCTTATGATTTGTTTTCTTTGCCACAAGTGTCTCCTTAATTCAGCCCTTGTTCACTCAGCTGTCAACTGGATCTTCCTAAAACAGAGATGTCACCATGTCATGAAACACATCCCATTCAATAAAGACGAGTGGCTTCATATTACTTCAAGAATATAAAATCATCTGTATCATTTTAAAGCCCCTTTTAAACTTAGCCTCATGCTAAATTTTAACTAATTCCCCTTCATTTACTCTGTGATAGGTGAATCTTGCTTTTCCTCCCATGGGGCATCCCACTTTTCACTTTGAAAATTTTATTAGCTGTCCTTCCGTACCTCGAATTCTCTCCCTCTTCATCTCCGTCTATTATCTTCTATTTACTTCCTTCAGGTCATGCCTTTTCCAAGAAGACATTTTCATTTCTCTTTACTCTTAGTGCCTTTATTCTGGACTACTTCCAGAATTTATCCTATTTCTATATATGTATTTAAATCTCTGTCTATCTAACTATCTAAGCAACTATCTATCTATCCATCCATCCATTCATCCATCCATCCGTCCGTCCGTCCGTCCGTCCATCTATCCATCTATCTATCTATCTATCTATCTATCTATCTATCTATCTATCTATCTATCTATCTATCTATCTATCTATCTATCTATCTGTCTGTCTGAGTGTCTCTGTCTGTCCATCTATCTATCTACCTATCATATTATTTGCATATTATTTCCCCCATTATACTGTAAGCTCCTTGAAATAATGGACTGTTTTTTTGGCCTTTACTTGAATCACCAGTTCATAACACAATGCATGAAGTAGGCACTTTAAATAAATGCCACTTGACAGATTGACTGACCTATACAACCCATGCACCCTTTCTCTCAGCAGAGGATAACACTTTATATTTTACTGAAAAAAGTGAGACCACCTGTCATGAAGTGCCTCTCCCAAATTTTATATATGAAATTCCCTCCAACATTCTTCTTCTTTTATTGGTTCCACTCTTAGAGAAAGAGGGGGCATTTTCCTTGTCAATACATCCTCTCCCATCCTAGACCTTGCATGTTTTATTATCCCTTATTAATCTGTGACTTTCAACCTTGAATTCACTTATTCATCACCTCTACTTACAACTAAGCTTAGATATCCCTCATTATTAGAAAACCATCATTTGCTTATTATCCAATAAAGCTATCACGTAATACTTTCCCTCTCATTCATATACAAACTTTACTATAAGTTTTCTTTTTTCTTAATAGTATTTTATTTTTTCCAATTACATGTAAAGATAGTTTTCAACAATCATTTTTGTATAATTTTGAGTTCCAAATTTTTCTCCCTCCCTTCACTGTCCCCAGGACAGCAAGCAATCTGATACAGGTTATGCATGTGCAATCATGTTACACATATTTCCATATTAGTCATGTTGTGAAAGAAGAATCAGAACCAAAAGAAGAAACTTCAAGAAAGAAAGAAAAGACAAAAAAGTGAAAGTAATATGCTTCAATCTGCATTTCGTCTTCATAATTCCTTCACTGGATGTGGTTAACATTTTCTATCATGAATATTTTCTATCACTTTTGGAATTGTCTTGGATCATTTTATTGATCAAAAGAGCTAAGTCTATCATAGTTAATCATCATACGATGCTACTTTTGCTTTGTAAAATGTTCTGATTCTGCTCACTTCACTCAACATCAATTCATGTAAGTCTTTCCAAATTTTTCTAAAATCTGCTTGCTCCTAATTTCTTATAGTCAAATAATATTCCATTATATTAATATACCACAACATGTTCACTCATTCTTCAATTGATGGACATCCCCTCAACATCCAGTTCTTTGCCATGATAAAAAGATCTATTATAAATATTTTTGTATATGTAGGTTCATTTTCCATTTTTTGCGATCTCTTTGGGATATAGACCCAGTAGTGACATTGGAGGGGGGGAGTCAAAAAGTATGCATGATTTTATAGACCTTTGGGAATAGTTGCAAGTTGCTCTCCAGAATGTTGGATCAGTTCACATTTCCACCAATAATGTATTAGTGTTCCAATTTTCCCACATCTTCTCCAAACTTTATCATTTTTCTGTTTTGTCATGTTAGTCAATCTGTTAGGCATGATGGGGTACCTCAGAGATGTTTTGATTTGTACCTCTGTAGTCAATAATGATTTAGAGCATTTTTATATGAATACAGATAGCTTTAATTTATTCATGTAAAAACTGCCTGTTCATATTTTTGATTATGTGTCAATTGGGGAATGACTTGTATTCTTATATGTTAGACTTTATTCTCTCTATATATATTGAAAATGAGATTTTTATCAGAAACAGTGTCTGTAAAAATATTTACAACTTTCTGCTTTCCTTCAAATTGTGGTTGCATTGATTTTGTTTGTGCAAAACACTTAGATTTAATTTAATTGAAATGATCAATTTTGAATTTCATAATGTTCTCTGTCCCTTGTTTGGTGATACATTTTTCATTTCTCCAAAGTGTTATAGGTAAACTATTCCTTGTTCTCCTAGTTTGCTTATGATATCAATCTTTCTATCTAAACCATGTACCCATTTTGACTTTATCTTGATATATTATATGAGATGTTAGTTTATGCATAGTTCCTGCCCTATTATTTTTCAGTTTTCTCAGCAGGTTTTGTCAAACCGTGAGTTTTTATCCCAGAACCAGGAGTCTTTGGGTTTATGAAAAAAATAGATTACTATAGTCACTGGCTACTGTGTCTTGAGTACCTAACATATTCCACTGATCTACCACTCTGTTTCTAAACCAGTACCAAGTAATTTTGATGATTTCCATTTTACAATATAATTTTAGATCTGGTACAGCTACACCACATTTTCTTGCATTTTTTTCATTAATTTCCTTGATATTCTTGATCTTCAGTTCTTCCAGATAAATTTTGTTATTGTCTTTTCTTTATAAAATATTTTTTGTAGTTTGATTAATATGGCACTGAATAAGTAAATTAGTTCAAGTAGAATTGTCACTTTTACTACATTAGGTCAGGCCAAACCATGAGCAACTGATCTTTTCCCTATGTTTTTTGCCTTTTCCCTAACCTCACTCAATGGGGGCTACTTTCCTCTAAATGAGTCCCTGAAAAGGCCAAGGCCTCCCATAGCATCCTGGGTCATCTCCAGCCATCCTGCTGAATATCTGTTCACTATACCCAGATGGTTCAGGAGGAAAAAGTGAGATTGGTGACCTGCACAGCCCTCCCTCACTCAAAACAAAGTTAAGTGCAAGTCATGTCATCATTTCTCTGATGTCATGGTCTTTGAAAACAAAGAATGAAAACAGAATGTGAGTAGATTGAGCTGCCTTAGTGGGGACCCAGGCAGATGGGTAACTCAGCTCATACCCTCCCTTATGTCTCTCTCTCCCCTTCTTTTGGGGTTTACCAGTTAGATATCCTTCCTTCCTTCCTTCCTTCCTTCCTTCCTTCCTTCCTTCCTTCCTTCCTTCCTTCTTTCCTTCCTTCCTTCCTTCCTTCCTTCCTTCCTTCCTTCCTTCCTTCCTTCCTTCCTTCCTTCCTTCCTTCCTTCCTTCCTTCCTGTTGCCAAAACCTTAGACTCAGTACCCTCTGAAGTCCATAGACTGAACAGAAATAGGTCCTTTCCCAAGCTCCATTTAAAGGCTGTCTTGGAATGACTATCAATAGTAAAAGTTTCTGTTTTCCTCCCAGCTTGATTTAATTCTTTTTTTCTTTTGGTCATTAAAGGGGCCATACCCTGACTACTTCTACAGAGGCCTATTCACTCAATGGGCATTTCCTTCCACTAACTGAGTATCTGAAAAGGCCAGCCTCAGAAGGCCAAGGTCTCCCATTGCATCCTGGGCCATCTCCAGTCATCCTGCTGAATATCTGGTTGCTGGACCCAGATGGCCCAGGAGGAGAAAGTGAGGTTAGTTAACTTGCACAGCCCTCCCTCACTCAAAACAGAGTCAAGTGCAAGTCATGTTATCTTTTTTCTGATGTAATGGTCTTCTTCAAAAATGAAGGACAAACACATGTAAGCATTGAGAGACAAAAAAAACAATCCTTAAGAAATGCTTTAGCTGCATTCCATAAATTTTGGTGTATTGTCTCATTATTTTTATTATCTTTGATTAAACTATTGATTGTTTCTATGGTTTGTTGTTTGCCCCTCTCATTCTTTAGAATTAGATTATTTAGTTTTCAATGAATTTTTAGTCTATCTTTCCATAGTCATTTATTACACATAATTTTTGTTGCCTCATGATATAAAAAGGAAATATTTAATGTTTCTGCCTTTCTGAATTGTATTGTGAGGTTTTTATGTGCTAATACATGGTCAATTTTTGTGTAGGGGTCATATGCCATTGAGAAAAAGGTATATTCTTTTCTTTCTCCATTCAACTTTCTCTTCAGATATACCATATCTAACTTTTCTAAAATTCTATTCATCTTTGATTTTTTTCTTATTTTGTGGTTAGATTTAACTAATTCTAAGAGACAGAATTTGAAGTCCCCCACTTGTATACTTTTGCTACTTACCCTGTAACTCACTTAAGGTCACTATGTATATAGATGCTATTCCACTTGTTCAATATAATGTAATCAAAATTATCCATTTTGCACTTTGTAATGTTCTCTATCCCTTGTTTGGTCAAAAAATTTCTCCATTTTTCATAAATCTTAGAAATACACCATTCCTTGTTCCCCTGATTTGTTTATAGTATTAATCTTTATACCTAGATCATGTATTAATTTGGACTCTGTTCTTGCGTAGAGTGTCAGGCATTGGTCTATGCCCATTTTCTGCCATGCTGTTATCCAGTTTTCTCAGCAATTTTTGTAAAACAATGAGCTCTTATCCCAGAAGCTGGGGTCCTTGGGTTTATCAAACATTACATAGTTATATTTATCCAGGACTGTGTTTTGAGTACCTAACCTATTCCACTGGTCTACCCCACTATTTCTTAGCCAGTACCAAGTGATTTTGATGATTGCTGCTTTATGATACAATTTGAAATCTGGTAGGACTAGGCCAGCTTCCATAACATTTCTTTTCATTAGTTCCCTTGATATTCTGGACCATTTGTTCTTCCAGATGAATTTTGATATTATTTTTTCCAGCTCTAGAAAATAATTATCTGGTCGTTTGATTGGTATGGCACTGAATAAGTAAATTAATTGAGGGAGAATTGTCATTTTTATTATATTAGCTAGGCTTACCCACAAGCAACTGATGTTTTTCCACTTACTTAGATCTGATTTCATTTGTGCAAAGAGTGTTTTGTAATTGTGTTCATATAGTCCCTAAGTTTGTTTTAACAGGTAAACTTCCAAATACTTTATAGTGTCTACCACAGTTTTAAAGGGATTTCTCTTTCTACCTCTTGGGTTGGGCTTCATTAGTAATATATAGAAATGCTGGTGATTTTTGTGGATTTATTTTGTAACCTGTAACTTTGCCAAAGTTGTTTATTATTTCAGATAGGTTTATACTTGATTCTCTGAGATTCTCTAAGTTTGTTATCATATCATCTGCAAAGAGTGATAATTTAGTTTCTGTTTTGGCTATTCTAATTCCTTCAATTTCTTTTTCTTCTCTTATTGCTAAAGCTAGTATTTCTACTATCATATTGAATAACAGTAGTGATAATGGACATCCTTGTTTCACCCCTGACCTTATCAGAAATGCATCTAGCTTATCTCCATTACATGTAATGTTTGCTGATCGTTTTAGGTAGGTACTGCTTATTATTTTAAGGATGGGTCTATTTATTCCTATACTCTCCAATGTTTTTAATAGTGATTGGTGTTGTATTTTGTCAAAAGCTTTTTGCATCTATTGAGATAAACATATGGTTTCTATTAGTTTTGTTGTTGGTATGATCAATAAAGTTTTCCTAATATTGAACCAGCCCTGCATTCTTGGTATAACTTCTACCTAATTATAATGTATCATTCTTATCATAATAACTGCATTCTTTTTGCTAATATCTTATTTAAAATTGTTGTATTGGTACTTATTAGAGAAATTGGTCTAAAATTTTCTTGTTTTGGCTCTTCCTGATTTAGATATCAGAACCATAGTTGTGTCATAAAAAGAATTTGGTAGGACTCCTTTCCCCCCAATTTTTCCAAATAGTTTACATAGTATTGGAATTAACTATTCTTTAAATGTTTGATAGAATTCACTTGTAAATTCATCTTGCCTGAAGGTTTTTTCCTAGAGAGTTCATTGGTGGCTTGTTCAATTTCTTTTTCTGTCTTAGGGTTATTTAAGTATACAACCTGTCAACAGATCATCCAGGACAGATGGCTTGCCTGTGCATGCAGAGCCAAAGGCTATCTCGGTGGGACCTCCAAGAGAAATGGGCGGACCGAGAATAATTCACAGGCAAAATCAATTAGGAATTTTGAGAGTGTCATTTATTAGCCAGGTTGGCAGCTGCCTCATGTAGAGACCCAGAGGAGACAGCCCCGAAGTGAGGTGGGTGAGTGCATTTTAAGCATTTCGGCGCTACTTGGTACAGCCTTGCGGTTTCCACAACAAAGTTCTGACAGAGCGTGGGGGGGGGGGCTTGCTGCTAGGCAAGAACCCCCAAACAGAAGGTGGTTGTCAGGGTACTGCTAGGCAGTAGGACCCCAACAGAAGAGGTGCCAGGAGAGGGATCCAATCAAAGACTGGTTGTCATTCAACAAAAAGTAGTCAGGAAGGGAGGGTACTAGTTACCTGGCAAGAGAGGGGTCTAACATTAGGGGAAAATGACTGTTAACAATTCATCAGATATTTCACAACCCAAGGGGGAATAACGTTTTGACAGGGGCCCAACAAAAACCTGTTACTAGGCAGGTTATCCAACCCTGCCCAGTAACCTAACAAATATCTCTCAACCTAGGGGCCCAGGGAGGAATAATGTCCACTTCAGCACAATATATTCTGTTTCAACCTTTTACCTTTACACTGTGTGTATCCCCCTGTTTTAAACGTGTTTCTTGTAAACAATATATTGTTGGATTATTGTTTTCAATCCATTCTGCTATCCATCTCTGTTTTATCCATCTCATTCACATTCACAGTTATGATTACTATCTGTGTGTTTCCCTCCACTTTCTTTCACCCCATTTATGCTTTTAGTTATCCCTTCTCCCTTCTCCTTCACAGTAGTTTTAATTTTTGACTTCCTCCCTCAGTCTTTCCTTTCTTCTTTCAACTCCCCTCCCTTTTATTCCCCTTTTCTCTTACTCCTGCTTCCTTCCCTTTTAGCCTCCTCTCCCTTTTCTTTCCCCTCCTACTGTCAAAAAGCTAGTTAGATTTCTAAACTGTTTGTTATTCCCTCCTTAACTAAATCAGATGAGAGTAAATCTCAAACAATGCTCTCTCCCCTCTTTCCCTCTACTGTAATATGCTTTTGTGCCTCCTTCTATGAAGTAATTTACCTTTTTCTGCCTCCTCCTTTTCACATCTCCCATTACATTTCCTTTGCACCCTTAAATCACATTTTTGTCATATCATTCAATTTATACCCACAACCTCTATGTATGTAAAACCTTATTATATACCATAATAAATATACTATTCTCAAGATTAACAAGTATCATCTCCCCTTATAGCAATGTAAACAGTTTGACCATATTGAATAACAAGTTTTTTTTTTCCTGTTTACATTTTTAATGCCTCTCTTGTGACTCATGTTTGAAGACTGAATTTTCTATTGAGCTCTGGCCTTTTCATCAGGAATATCTGGAAATCCTTTATTCCATTGAATGTCCATTTCCTTGCTCAAAACATTATGCTCAGTATTGCTGATACTTGGTTGTAGTCCCAGCTCCTCTGACTTAATGCAGGAGCTGCAAGGTTCTATGTGGTCCTGACTGTAGCTCCTTGATATTTGAATTATTTCTTTCTGGCTGACTGCAGTATTTTCTCTGTCCTTTGGTAGTTCTGAAATTTGGCAATGATATTTCTTGGTATTTTTTAGTTTAGAATCTCTTTCAGGAGGTGAATGGTGGATTCTTTCAAAAACTATTTCGCCTTCTGAATCTAGGACCTGAGCAATTTTCCTTGATGATTTCTTGGAAGATATTATCCAGGCTTTTTTTTTTTATCATGGCTTTCTGGTAGACCAGTAATTCTTAGAGTTTCTCTCCTGGATCTATTTTCCAGGTCAGTTGCTTTTCCAATTGACATTTTATATTTTCCTCTATTTTTTAATTCTTTATTTTTAATTTAATTTAGTTCTTTAGATTCTATTTGATAGATTCTTAATGTTTCATAGAATCATTAGCCTCTACTTTCCCAATTCTAATTTTTAGTAGATTGTGTTCTTCAGTTCACTTTTCCACCTCCTTTCCCATCAATCTAACTCTTCCTTTTAAGGACTTATTCTTTCCAGCTAGGTTTTGTGTTTCCTTTTCCACTTGTCTAATTTTTCTTTTAAATTCTTTCATGATTTCTTTTTTTCATATTTTTAAAATCATTGGACAATTTTTCCTTCTTCTTCGCTAATTTGGCTTTTAAAATCCTTCTTGAGCTCTTCCAAGAATGTTCTTTTAGCTTGAGATCAGTTCATTCTCCCTTCTGAAGTTTCAGATAGGAGTACAGTCTTAATGTTGATCTCACTGGTACTCATGTTGTGGTCCTTGTCCCCATAGAAAAATTCTATGGTCTTTTCTGTTTGTTTCTTGTTCATGATGATCGTCTTTTTCCTGGCTTTTTTAGTGGGTCTCTGCTTCTGGGACACAGGGGGCTCTATCTCACCGTTCTTGTGCTTAGAACTTGAGGTTTTGTGTATTGCGCCCTCTGATTCTTTCAGCTAGAAGCTAAAATGTTGTAGCTTACTTGGTGCTGAGCTAGATGGTGTGCTAAAGCAGAAGTCAAGTGAAGTCTTTCTTAGTTTCCTGGAGTTTCCCTGAAGTAAGCTGCATTAAGTATGGGAGAGGTGTCACCCAGCTGAAGGAGGTCTAGTCTCCTGAACTAGAGCATAGGCCAGCTCAGTGGTTTGTGGACCCCATCTGCACTAGCGTCCTCCTGATTCCCCTGGCTATGCCGAGGGACACTTGGGTTCCTGGTGTTGGCAGTTGTGGCCTCCAACCCCTGGGGCTCAGGATCTCCTCCTACCTTGCCAAGGTGGGGCTGTCTAGGACATCTCACATCCTGCTCCCTTCTTCTTCAGTCATAGTGAGAGGAATCCCCCTTTACAATTTTCCTAGCCTCATGGCTAAGGGACTGTTTACCCCTTCAGCTGATCCCACTGTTCCAGAATTTTTCCTTGGGAATACTCTCTGGATGTTTCAAGGTCAACAAGAGGAGAGGGATAGCATTTACTGATCACTCCACCATCTTGGCTTCCAGAAGTTCAAAAATGTTTCTTACAGGCGTTTAATCTGTGGGCTGATAGTCTAAGGAGTGGTTGTTGCTGTTACCTGGGGTTCTGTGGTTCTCTCTTGCTCACTTCCACTGGACTCCTGTCCTGGGATGATATGTTGAGAATCTGCAGTGCTGTTGCTGCCAAGGGCTTCCTGCTTGGCTTTCAGTTATTTCTAAAGTATAGCTAAATAAATCAATTGATCTATTTCTGAAGGAAATTCACAGACTCTCAGTTTTCTCTAGAATAATATACAATTTCTCTTTGTCTTTGATGCCTTCACAGTCTACCTGACTCCTATCTTCCAGACTGATTATACATTAATTCTCCCCACAGTTCTCTGTGTTTCAGGAAAATATGTCTAGCTACTCATTCCCATATATACCATTCCATCTTCATTCTCCATAATATTATTCAAAGTGTTATTCATGCCTAGAATGATATACCCTCATTTTTGCTTCACTGATCCAAAGCTCCTCTCAAACCTCACCTCAAATGCTATTTCCTACAAGATTTTTTTGTGATTACTCTGGTTGTTGGTGCTTCTTGCCTGAAATAACTTTGATCCCATTTGTTGGTGGTGGTAGTGGTCATTTAACCATGTTCAACTCTTTATGACCTTGTAGACCACAGTATGTCAGATCCTTTATTCTTTACTGTTTTTCTAAATCTATATGAGCTCATGTTTGTTGCTTCCATGACACTGTCTAAACATCTCATCCTATTCTATACTTTTCTCCTTTTGCCTTCAATCTTTCTCAATATCAGTGCATTTTCCAGTGAATCTGATTTTCTCATTATGTGGACAAAGTATCTAAGCTTCAGCTTCAGTATCTAACCTTCCAGTGAACTGTCTGAATAAATTTTTTGAAGTATTGAATGATTTTGTTTCCTTTTCACTTAAGGGACTTTCAAATTTTTTTCTTCATTTCCACAATTTTAATGCATCAGTTTTGTGGAGCTCAGAATTTCTTACAGCCCAACTCTCATAGCCATATATTGTTATAGGAAAAAACCCATAACTTTTACCACATGGATCTTTCCCAACCAGGTTATATCTCTACTTTTTAGTATGCTATCCAGATTTTCCTTAGCTTTCTTTCCAAGGGACAATCATCTTTCAGTTTTATGGTTGTGGTTACTATCTGTAGTGATCTTTGCATCCAAGAATGTAAAATCTGACACCTTCTATTTTCCAGGAAGTGATTGGACCGGTTGATAAAATGTTGGTTTTTTTCCCCATTAACTTTAAGTCAGCTTTTACACCATCCTCTTTTACATTCATTGAGAGACTTTTTAATCCTTCTTCACCTTTTACAATCAGAGCAGTATTTTCTGTGTATTTTGAAATTGCTGATATTTTTTTTTTCAGTCAACTTTAATTCTGACTTTTAATTTAGCCAGCCTGGCATTTTGCATTATGTACTCTGTATATAAGTTAAACAAATAAGATGACAATCCACAGTTTTATTGTACTCATTTTCCAATCTTGAACCAATCAGTTGATTTGGTCCTCTTTCTTCTTGATCTGCATACAAGTTCCTCAGGATAAAAAGATGATTTGATTGTTCCATCTCTTTGAGAACTTGCTATATTTTGTCATGATTCACAGTTAATGTCTTTAGTGTAGTCAAAGAAGTAGAAGTAGTTTTATTTCATGAATCCTGAAATTCTCTTGCTTTCTCCATAATCCAGTGAATAATGGCAATTTGGTCTCTAGTTCCTCTGCCTTTCTGAAAATCACCTTGCTCTTCTAGTAATTCTAGGTTCACATATTGCTAAAGGCTAGCTTGCAGAATCTTAAGTATAGCCTTGATGGCATTTGAAATGGGTATAATTTTTAAGTATTTTGAACATTCTTTGACAATGCCATTTCTTCTACTTCTGTCGGGTTCCTACCATTTTTGTCTTTTATTTTGTCCTGAAATTTTTACATGATATTATCCCCTGATATCTCTAATTTTTTTTTGTAATATAAAGTGAAACAGCAAATTTTATTCAAATTTTCAATATTTCAAGTTTTCTCTAGAAGTAAATATTATGTATATGTTTATTTGAGGGAATTTTTAAATATGTTCTTCTTCCAAAGTATTTTAGTAGGAACTAAAGTATTGAGTAGCCCAGTTAAGAGCTTCTGGCCTACTATTCTGATTAATCTTTTTCTCAATATTCATGGCCAGCATCTGTCTTTGAAAAGAAAGGTTTTTAGTCTTTTCAATCACTTGTTGATTGGTTGAGACTACATGGTCACCCATAACCACATGGCCCAATTTGGAATCAATCTTGGTATCAAATCTAGCATTACTAATTAAATTGACAACCTGTCTGCCAACATACTTATGCTGATACATTGATGAATGAAAGAGAAAGTCTCAGTTATGAAGAGTCTAGCATTTTTTATGAAATCCTTAAGACAAACCATCAGAAAAAAGTCAATAACAAGAACTGATTCACATTCTCTTAAATTTTTCCATGCACCATCAAAGTCAAAATTAACATACAAGCATTCAACAAACTCTTTTATAGAATCTTTTTATGTATGGGACTCCTACTGAATAACTTTGTCTAGATATTTTAATACTTGTCTTCATTTTCAAACATCTTTGTTTGTTATGTCTGCAGTGGTCAAATAGTGGAGAATATGTGGACACTTAGTTTGAATTGCATTAAGGTACTGTGACTGGCAAAGAAAGAGATTAATAATGTTGTCTTGACCTTTTGGATGATTGAAGAACAAAATGAATGCAAAGAAGACAATGAATCAGTCATATTCTCTGCTGAAAGGTCTGGAGTGGAGAACTGACAGAATTATTATATATGGTCTCTTGCAATGTTGTAAGGCCTTCCATGGCTGCATCCCAATTTTACATTACAATTTCAGATGCTAGCTTTCCTCACAGTGAACTCAAAGCATTTCTATCAGTTGATGGGAAAAACACTATAAGAAAAGTAGAGATACTCTGCTGCTCCTGAATAGTTGCCACATTCGTACTGGAATTTTTGCATATCTATAGAGCATATCTAAATATTCTTGTCTAAAACAATGATTGTCAACTAGGCAGTCAAACAGCATATGACCATCCTTGATAGATTGCATTGACCTTGTTGTTTCTGAATCTTAAAACATCTTGACAATTGGTTCAGTTTCTGCCTGCAGCTATTTGACTTGTACAACAATAGTATTTCTTTTCTCATGCAAAGCATGAAAAATGTTATCAGAGTAGAGGTTTCTATACACATCCATTGCAAAATCCATCATATTTATGTCACTAAGAAGGCCCAATTTCCCTTGAAGCAATTCCTTTTCATTATCTATCACTTTGACTGAGAGAAACTTGAGTGGGAAGACCAGATGGAGGTCTAAAAAGTGCAGGATGTGAGCAGTAAGATCATACTCCACAATGTTGCCTGGGGAAAAGGCAATATCTCTAATTGTCTTGAAGAGATGTCTTATCTTTCTGAGTTAATTCTTTCCTTCTATTTCTTTGCATTCATTTGCATAAAAAATATTTCATCTCTCCTTGCTATTCTCTGGAATTCTGCATTGAGTTGATACACATACAAACATCTATCCATACATGTCTATGTATGCATATATATGTACATGTGTATGTATGTATTCTGTATTTAAGGATAACTAGGTGACAAGGTGGATAAAGGATTGAATATGATATCAATAAGACTCATCTTTCTGAGTTCAACTTTGGTCTCAGATACTTAATAGCTCTGTGACCATGGGTAAGTCACTTAACCCTTGTTGGCACGGTTCCTTATCAATAATAAGGCTATATTTATATATATTATATTATACATATTATATATAATAATAATTAATAATAAATAAAATGAGGTGGAAAAGGAAATGGCAAACCATTCCTGTATCTTTGTCAAGAAAACCCCATAGGGTGTTAGGAGGAGTTGGACATAAGTGAAAGAACTGAACAGCAACATTTTGTATTTACTTTTTCATTTTTTATTTTTATTATATGTATTTAAATATTTAATTTATATATAGTTATTTAATAATATTTAATTTAATTTACAATATTTATTATATTTTACTTTTATATTTACTCAGGTATTTATTCACATCTTATCCATATAACACTTTAAGTTTTGCAAAGTGGTTAGTTTCAAAGTATGACAGCATTTTATCCTCACAAGAGCCCTGGGAGGTAGGTGCTATTATTACCCCTCTTTTTAGACATGAAGAAACTGGAGAAGAAAGAGATTAAGTGATGTGTTTGAGGTTAGATTTGAACTAAGATTTTCCCAATTCTAAGTCTAGTGCTCTGTAGCTGTGTCACTTGATGGCAGGGTCTATTTACTTTTCCTTCTTAGTATCTAACATAATGCCAAGCATATAAAAGGCTTCTCAGTCTGCCTTTTAGTGACAAGAACGAATCAAATCCCTTTTGTAACTAATAAACAAATGATTTTACCTGCTTTCTCATATGTAAAATGATATGGTTGGGATCAGTGGTGTATGAGTTCTGCTTCCCTCCTAAATATATAATCCTATGATTCCATGATCCTACTTAAAGACAGCTATGATGTCTCTCTTAGCCATTATAATATAAATCAACCGTTACTTTACTTCTCATATAAAAGAGTTCTAGTTTCCACTTCATCCTACTAGTCTTACTACCATATGCTTGCTCATTAACAGACATAGACAGGTCGTTTTTACCTATAAACTCTCAGGAGATATGAAAGATTTCCAGGTAGACTAAATAGAATGAAGCTGCAACAGAGGGGAAAAATTAGATACTCACTAATTTGCCACTGTTATCCCTAAAATATGGCACACTGATTTGAACATAATATTTGAGTTGGTCTGAAATACAGAGATTTCATCTCCCTTTGTCTGTACCCTAACTCTGTTACTAAAACGTATGATTATTTAACCTTTTAAACTAGTACGTCACATGATTTATAATCATATTCAGCTTGTGTTCCATGAAAATCCCAGTATCTTTTACACCTGCCTCCTTATCCTTCAATTTTTGTAGTCAATATTCTTATAAACCACCAAGGTTTAGGATCTGTTTCAAAAACTCATCCATTTCCTTCCTCTTATTGAATAGTTAGTGGTATATTGCAACATCAATATTGCTTCTGGTTCTGTTTCCATTGATTCTCATCTAAGTGCTCTCCAGGATGCTTCCCCCACTCTTGTCCTTGAATTTTCTAACATGAGAATATGTTCTTTATCTATAGTGCTACTTCACAGTACTTTTCATCTACTCTCTTCATTTTCAAAAAGATGCAAGACTTCCTTTTGGGGCGTAAATCATATGTTATTAAATTTCAGTCAGGGATTTACATCTTCCTGTTATAATTTCTAGTGTGTTTTATTTATTTATTGTAATATCAATAGCTAGTATTTATATAGCACCACGATGCTTTAAGTACTTTATTTTATCCTCATAACAACTCTGTGATGCCCATTTTAGAGGTGAAGACACTAAGGAAGAGATATTAAGTGACTTGTCCAGAGTCACAGAGGTGGCACATGTGACCCAAAAGATCTTGAAATTTTCATGGACTACAGTATCTGCTGCTTTGCCTGGTTTCAACTCAAGAAAACAAGATAGCCCCACTCCTAGTACTTCTTCATGTAGAGTTTACCTCCCCATCCTTCTACTTTTTCTACTTCATCTTTGTGTATTTTCTCTCCCCCTCCTTTAAATTATGACCTCCTTGAAAGCAAGGCACTGTCTTTTTCATTTTTGTTGTTAATTGTATCCCCAGTGTTTAGTAAAGTCTTTGGCACACAGTGCATACTTAAAAATTTTTTTATTGGATTTGATTTATCCCTGATTACATGTATAAAAATTTTCAATGTTATTAAAATTGAATTCTAAATTCTTCTTCCACCCCTATTGCTGAGAAGGCAAACAATTTGATATAGGTTATACATGTGTAGTCATGCAAAAAATATTTCATGTTATAAAAGAAAACATAAACCAAAATTTAAAAAAAAACAGAGAAAAGGTAAAGGAAACAAAACATAATATATTTGAATCTGTATGTAAACTTCATCAGTTCTTTCTCTGGGGGTGGATAACATTTTCCCTTATAAATCCTTCAGCATTGTCTTGGATCATTGTATTACTGAGAAGAACTAAGTCATTCCCAGTTGATCATGATCATCTGGCAACATTGCTGTTTACTGTGTACAATTTTCTTTTGCTTCTACTCATTTCACTTTATATCAGTTCAAGTAAGTCTTTCTATGTTTTTCTGAGTGTGTCTAGCTCACCATAATTTCCTGTAGCACAATAGTATTCCATCACAATCGTATACCACAACTCATTCAGTCATTCCTGAAATGATGGGCATCCTCTAAATTCCCAGTTCTTTGCCTTCAGAAAGGAGCTACTATAAATATTTTTACACATGTAGGTCTTTTTTTCTTTTGCCTTTTATCTCTTTTGGGATATATGTATATTACTGGTATTGGAGTGTCAAAGGGTATTATGGTTTTATAAGTCTTTGAGCATAGTTGTGAATTGCTATACATAATGATTGAATCTGTTCACAGGTCCACAAACAGTGCATTAGTGTCTCAATTTTCTCACATCCCCTCCAACATTTGTAATTTTCCTTTTCCTTTCTATTAGCAAATCCAATAGGTATGAGACAGTATCTCAGGTTATTTTTAACTCATATTTCTCTAATCAATAATGATTTAGAACATTTTCTTGTATACATAGTTTTGATTACTTCATCTGAAAACTGTTCACATTTTTGATTATTTATCAAGTGAGAAATGACTCTTATTGTCATGTATTTGAGAGATGAGGCCTTTATTACAGAATCTTGTTTCAATTTTTTTTTCATAGTTATGATTTGATTTCTCTCCATTTTACTCCCTCTCCCCAATTTATTCTGTTCTCCTCCTCCTTTCACCTTGTCCTTCCTCAAAAGTATTTTGCTTCCAACTTCTGTGTCTTCCAATCCACACTGCCTTTTATGTCTTTTATATCCCCTTGTCCTCCCACTTTCCTGTGGGGTAAGATAGATTTCTATGCCCAATTGAGAGTATATGTTATTTCCTCTTTGAGTCAATGCAGATGAGAATAAGGATTAAGCATTCCCTGCCACCTCTCCCTCTTCCCATTCACTGTAAAAGCTCTTTTGTGCATTTTTCAAGCCAGGTAAGTTATGCCATTCTACCATTCCCATTCCCCTTTCTGAAGAGCATTCATCTTTTTCATCTCTTCATTTTATTTTTTGAGGTATCATTCCATTATATTCAAATCACACCTATGTCTTCTCTATATACACTCCTTTTAAATGCCCAAAGAATGTGAAAGGTTTATTTGTTTGGTTGTTTTTTTTAGAGTTCCAAGTATGACTTTCCCATCTAGGAATGTAAACAGTCTGACCTTTATTGAAACCCTTATGGTTTCTCTTTCCTAATTACCTATTTATGACTCTCTTAAATCTTATATTTGAAAACCAAATTTTCTATTCAGTCCTGGGCATTTCATCAGGAATACTTAGAAGTCTTATATTTCATTGAATGTCCAATTTTCCCTGCAGAATTCCACACAGTTTTACTGGGTGGATGATTTTTGGTTGTAATCTTAGTTCTTTTACCCCCTGCAATATATTCTAAGCTCTCTGATCCTTTAATATAAAAGCTGCTAAATCTTATCTTATTCTGTCTGTGGCTCATGATATTTGAATTGTTTGTTTGTGGCTGACTGAAATACTTTTTTTCCTTTACCTGAGAGATCTGGAATTTGACTATAATATTCCTAGGTGTTTCATTTTGGGATTTCTTTTAGGAAGTTATTGCTATGTTCTTTTATTTCTATTTTACCTTCTGTTTCTACAATATCAGGGGAGTTTTCCTTGATAATTTCTCGAAAGATGGTACTCAGGTTTTTTTTTTTTTATTAAATCATGGCTTTCAGGAAGTTTAATACTACTTAAATGATCTCTCCTGAATCTATTTTCCAGGTAAGTTGTTTTTCCAATGAGATATTTTACAATGCCTTTTCTGTTTCATTTCTTTTGGTTTTGTTTTATTGTTTCTTGATGTCTCCTGGAGTCATTAGCTTCCACTTGTTCAATTATAATTTTTAAGGAATTACTTTCTTCACCAAACTTTTGTTCCTCCTTTATCATTTGGCCAATTCTGCTCTTTCAGGAGCTCTTTTCTTCAATGAATTTTTGTGCTTTTTTTCAATTAGGGCAATTCGGCTTGTTAAGGAGTTCTTCTATCTTCAGTGAATTTTTATATATATTTTTCCATTTGTTCAATTCTACCTTTCAAGGCATTCTTCTCTATTTGGTCTATTATGTTTTCAAAAAGGTCTTATTTTCTTCAATATTTTTTGTGCCTAATTTTGCAAACTGTTGAAATTTTTTGTGATTTTCTTGCATCACTCCTTTTCTCTTCCCAATTTCTCCCTGCCTCTCTTACTTGATTTTTAAAATCCTTTTTGAACTCTTTCATAGTCCAAGACCAATTCCTTTTTTTTTTCCTGTGGCTCTGGATATAGCAGTTTTGATTGTGGAGTCTTTTTTTGTGTGCTTTGACCTTCCTTGTCACCATACTGACTTTCTATAGTTAGACTTTTTTCTATGGTTTGATCATTTTTTCATCCTATTTCCTGACCTTTAACTCCATGCTAAAGTGGGACTGTCTTTCCAGGCTAGAAGGTGCATTTTCCCAAGCTTCAGTGTTTGTTTTTGTTTTGTTTGGTTTTTTGTGCTATTGTTTTTAGTACTACAACTAGAGGTCTCTAAACCTTCTTTTCTTCCAAGATGGTATGATCTCAGGAGTGCTACTGACCTGTTCTCTGGTCTATAATTGAATACAAGAACTCTTTTCTGCCCTGAAACTGTGACCAAGGTCCCCACTCCACTACAATTGCAAGGTCTTGTGTACTAATACTCCTTCTCACCATAGATAGTCAATTAGGTTTGTGAGCCAGTACAGACTGAGACAATGCAGCAGAGTCCTTCCCCCAGTGTCAGGAAAGGGACTCATGTTATCCTCTTCTGACTAGT
The DNA here is from genome assembly GCA_023548195.1 of Bettongia penicillata ogilbyi. NCBI lineage: Eukaryota > Metazoa > Chordata > Mammalia > Diprotodontia > Potoroidae > Bettongia > Bettongia penicillata. The sequence goes on along the minus strand of JAJHZJ010000164.1, from coordinate 451,369 downwards.
TGTCTGATCCTCTTATTATCTATGGTCTGTGAGCTCTGGTGGCAGCCACTGATGCTGCTGATTTGGTTACTCTGAAGCATCATTGCCGGATTTCTGGAGCCTGATCTGTGCAGACACACCTTCCACTGCACTACACCATTCTCACCTTCATACAGTAGACACTTGCAGACAATCATGTAAGGTGTCTTGGCATGGAAAATTGTCTCACTCTGTGTTTTGTGGGTTCTACAGCCTTAAAATTTTTATTGAGTCATTTCAAAGTTATTTGAAGGGGTATTTGGGAGAGTTCAAGGGAGCTCTTTGCCTTTTATTTGCCATCTTGGCTCTCTACTCACCTTCAACCTCAGATCTATGTTTCTCATGTGTGTACATTGCTGTTGAGGTCCATAACCATGGTTTTGTTAGAGATGATGTGATCATTTAACATTATTGCCACCTCACCTCCTCTTCTACATTATCATTAAGTATTTTTTGTATTCTAAATATATAATTTTATCTTTGTGTCCTTGTCATTAAACTTGAAACTGTGGCTTGATTTTTAAATTCTGCTAATTTTTTCTAGTTCAAACATCATAAGTCCTAAAATTTATTCCATTCCAGCATCTCTTATGATTTTCTTTGTTGCCGTTGTTGTTTTTGTTTTGAACCTTTCTGAAATATCTTCTTATTGTGCTAGTTTGTTTGGAATTCCATAGTATTCTGTGTTTAAACAAGTATTCATTCAGTTTCCTTTGTCGTGTGTGTGTATATGTATGTATGTACACATCTAGGTAGTGTCATGGGTAAAGAACTGACCTGTAGTCAAGAAGACATAAGTTCAAATCTGCTCTCAAACACCTCTTAGGTATGACCTTGAGCAAGTCACTGAACCTTGTTTGTCTCAGTTTTCTCATCTGTATAACTAGCTAGAAAAGAAAATAGCAAACCACTTCAGTATCTTTGCCAAGAGAAACCTAAATACCACTCGTACAGAGTTGGATGAGACTGAAACAACTAAATATTATATTTTATATATTTTATGTGTGTATGTGCAATATTCATCTTCCTTTCCAATTTTAGCCTGCTTTCTGTTGATTGTTTTTGTCTGTCTTTATTTGAATTTTCTCTCTATTAAATAGTTGGCAATTTTATTTCTTCTCTAGCTGAGCTAAATCATCTAATCTTCCTTAATCTCTTGCTGTAGGTTTGACTGAGGGTAGGGAGGATGTCTGGACAGGTTTTGTAGCCTTGCAGTTTCTTTACCTAGCATTTACTCAAGGTAGAAGACAGTAAGAACACTTCTCCTGTCATGTAGTTGGGAATAATCATTGCTTGTTTCATGAAATGAGGTGGGGATAAGGACAGCCTTCTAGTGTCATCCAAGACTCTGAGTTCATCTAGACCAAAACCTTCATTTTACAGGTAAGGACAATTAAGTCCCAGGGACTTGATTTTAGTTGACTCAAAAAAAAAAACACACATTTACATAATAATAAATATGACACTGAATGACTATAGCAATTTTTAGTCATTTTTAACAATGGAAATGAACAAAAAGCAGTGACCTTGAGTCTCACACTTATTTCTCCAAGAAATGCTTAGAGAAGTTTAAAACATGTAATATGGTTCCATAAAAAGGAAATCAGAAATATCCATAATCCAGCTGAGCCAGTAGACACTGCCTTTTCCATTTAGATTATAGTCTTATTAAAAAAAAATAGAAAGGTTTGGAATTGAAGGTTTTTACCACGATACTTTATCGAATATAAAAAAAATGTCAAAAATGGACAAGATCAAAATGCAAAACCTATTACAGCTTTTCTTTAATCTACTATGAATGCCTTGGTGTGAAGATATTTTTCATTCTTGAAGAAGGTATGAAAAAATGTTGAAGATTTATTAAGTTTGTAGGAATACTACACATGAACAAACATACATATTATATATGGTACATAATAAGTGTGTAAACATACATACACATATATACTGATATATCCACATATATGCATGTGTATATATACCTCTATTCATGCATGCATATATATTTACATGTGGGCATACACATACATATATATCTAGATCTATATTTCAATCTTAAGTATTCTGATATTTATGTAACTTGGTGACTATTGGATTGGACTAAATTGAGGAAGACCTCGATTCAAATCTGGAGTCAGATACTACCAGCTGTATGACCTTGGGCAAGCATCTAAATCTCTGTTTGTCTTAGCTTCCTTATTTGGAATATGGGGACAAAATTGCACCCAACTCCCAGTATTGCCTTGAGGACTGATTGAGATCATAGTTTTCAAGTTTAGTACAGTCCTTGGCACATACTAAATACTATGTAAATGTTCATATTACCTATTATTATGGTCTGATATTTCCTCCAATTTTACAGATGGCAGTACTTACATTCATTCTCATCCTGTGCAGTTATCATCAATGTCCTTCTATACATCTTTCATAGATGGTCCACCCAAGCCCCTAAAGTCTCCTTTGCTGGCTCTTTAAAGTCTCTTTGCAGCACTGGGAACTGGATATCTTTGGTTAACAGTTGTCTATTAGGAACATAATATTAGGATTTTTTAATTTGGTATAGTATATAGATCTGAATTTTGAGATCCTCTGCTTTCCCAATATGTTTCTTATATTCACAGTTCCCTCCCACTATTAATTAATGACAAAAACTCTAATTAACCAACCCTCATTTTGTAAATTCTCATTCTCATGCTCCCTTTCCTGGTACCTACTCCCTCTGCTTCAAATTTTTGCCATTCAGTCATATCCTCCCCAACCTTGTAGCTCCATGCATTCCACTTCTCTTTTGTCTAATAAGTCTAGTCTTCCCTCTATTCACTTCATACTTGTTAAGATTATTATTGAGATTGAAATTATTGAGGTTATTTAAAATGAGATTTATTGCCTCCTTTTCTTTGCAATGTAAAACCTTTGACATGCTTAGAAAACATTCCCCATCTTTCCCTCCAAATTACAGAATTTTCTATGACATTCAAACTTCTATTATTCTTCCCTCAAATGTATTTATTTATATTTACTATCCTCATATTTATTCTGTATAAACATATATCTGCATTTGATGTCTCCTCTATTAGAATGAAAACTCATTGGGAGTAAGGATTGTTTCATTCTTTGTATTTGTATCTCTGTCACAGTTTTCAGTGCCTACCATATAATAGGCAATTAATAAATGCCTAATTAATTGATCTTTTTTTCTCTTGCTTCCTCTTAATGGTATTTAATACCAAACAATTTAGTCGTTGATTACATATTCATTATTTTTGTTCTTCAGATGTTTCTGCTATGTGTCTTATCGCAAAATTACAAAATTACAAGAATTTTGAGCATAGCAACCTCATCTACATTCCCAGTGATCTGGGTACTCAGTGAGTGGTCAGTAAGCACTTGATGGACTTTAGCTATTTATTTAGAAAGAGCTTGAGAATGATCTAGGCATACTAGTAAGTTGACTAAAATATTTGCTTACCAAATAATTAGAATTTAATATTCTATTGCCTACCTAGTAGATTCCATGAGATCTATAGTGGTTTGTAAATATAGTGGGGAAAGTTACTGAAGGAAGGGTACTTTTCTGATAATGCTCAAAAATAAGGAATACTGTATCTGTGATTATCTTACCAACTGAATAAAATACACACACAAACACACATGCAAATGAACAAGTTCAGGACTGTACAAAGCACACTCAAGGTTTAGGAATTGTAAAGGAGAGCACAAGGTTAATGTGTTCTGTTCTGGTGCACACATTGAATCTCGTTTCTTTTTATTAACTGGATTGCCCATCTTTCTGATCCTATGCACCCAGGCAATATGTAGCTCCTTTCACTTCCCCATAATGAAAAATACAATAAACTTTTGGTATAATTGTAATTGAATTAAAATTATTTTGATTTTGTTTTACTTTTAGTACTGAGAATGTACCTACCCACATAGGCATATGAAATGAAATAGTATCTTTTAAAATACTTTGTAAATGAAAACTATTATAATTATTTTTTTTAAAAAAATATTGTTATCCCTAATCAATAAATGGCCAAAGGATATGAGCAGGAAGTTTTCAGAGTTAGAAATTAAAGATATCTATAGTCATATGAAAAAATGTTCTAAATCACTATTGATTGGAGAGATGCAAATCAAAACAACTCTGAGATACCACATCACATCTATAAGATTGGCAAACATGACAAAACAAGAAAATGATAAATGCTGGAGAGGGTGTGGGAGAGTTGGAACACTAATTTGCTGTTAGTGGAGCTGTGAGCTGATCCAACCATTCTAGAGAGCAATTCGGAACTATCCCCAAAGGGTCACAAAAATGTGCATACTCTTTGACCCAGCAATACTGCTTCTAGGACTGTATCCCCAGGAGATCACAAAAATAAGAAAAGATCCCACATGTATGAAAATATTTATAGCTGCATTCTTTGTGGTGGCCAAAAACTGGAAATCAAGGAGATGACCATCAATTGGTGAATGGCTGAATAAATTATGGTATATGAATGTAATGGAATACTATTGAGCTATAAGAATTGATGAACAGGAAGACTTCAGAGAGGCCTGGAAAGATTTACATGATCAGATGCTGAGGGAAAGCAGTAGAACTGGGAGAACTTTTTACACATCAACAACCACAGTGTGAAAGACTTTTTCTGGTAAACTTAGAACTTCATTGCAATGCAGACTTAAAAAATTCCCAATGGTCTTTTAAGGTAAAATGCCTTCTACATCTAGAAAAAGAACTATGGAAATCAATCACAGATGATAGCAGATAATTTTGGTTTTTATTACATTTTGGTTTGTTATATGATTTCTCCCATTCATTTTAATTCTTCTGTAGACATGACTATGGTGAAAATGTATTTAACAGGAATGTATGTGTAGAACCTATATAAAATGGTATGCAGTCTCAGGGAGGGAGGGGGAGGTGGAGGGGAAGGGGTAAAGGAAGAAAAAGAAAAAATCTAGGTTGCATGGTAGTGATTGTGGAACACTGAAAATAAATTTTTAAAAAGATTATTAATTTGGCACAATGAACCTTCAACACCAATTAATCAAATGATTTTCTTGGCATCCTATAAACCAATTATGATGAAAGTGAAATTGAAGCTGTATGTGACTTCATTGTAATCACATTTTGATACCCTAGACATAGTTTCCATAATCTTTTTCTGGGAAAGTACTCTTTTCTTACTATAGAGAATCATTTTTCTAAATCACTTCAAACATAATTTTGTAAAACAGGAAATAATTAGTTGAGGTATTCTAAAAGGACTCAGCCATTGAAATCATTCCATTGACCAAATACTTAGTTATAATAATGAGCTGCAAGATACCAACAAAAGCCAATGAAATGATTAGCTACAAAATCACTGACCTTTTGGGAATTCCTTAGCTCATCGACTCCTGTGAGTATTTCCTGAAGACAATACTATTTAACACTCATCAGCTAAAGGTCACTAAGAATGCAAGCAGCACATTCAATTACACACATTTTTATGGTAATTTAGAAATTCAGTGATTTTCTCCTTTGAAATCTCATGAAACAAAAGGATGCTCATAGTCACCCATGAAAAGAGACTATAAATGACTCAGAATACTGAGAATAGTTCCCTTGAAACTGGGAAAAACAAAATGTAATGACCTTGAAGAAAATTTTGGTTAATCATATATGGTACTCGAAAATGATCATATAGTATATAAACCTTATAGTAACATACATATTTTGCCACATCAGTCACTAAAGTGCTCCCCCAACATATTTTTTGCATGTCAATTAAGTAAATTAGGCCTATATTCTCATTTGTCCTATGTTTCACAGAGGACCAATTACAGTACAGGGTGATATCTTGACTTGTGTGTTAATCGGATGTAAATGATGCAGAGTTGCACCAAGTCATTAGTCTCTTCCAAAGTCATTGAAGCCCAATGGCAAAATGAAAATGAGAACAGCTGGTGATGGCCTAAGATGCAGTGCATGATCTTGGTATCTTCAATGTATGGCCATGCTCTAAACACTGCACAGCACCTTCTTCTGCTGCCTTCAAGACTGTGGGAACAAGTTCTTCTCACTTGCCCATTCCATCAGGGAAGTCTTCACACACTTGAGATGGACATCCTCCTAACTTAGCAAAGGGTTTTGAAGTTCATAGTTTACCCTCAACCTAGTTTAGCCTTCTTGCCAAGATGGTTTTTACGGGGGTATGGCTGCTATATATGCTAAAGCTTCTGGGAGCCAGAGGTGAGAGTTGGGTGCATGTCGGACACTAAAATTGGATGAACAGCCCTGAAAAGGACGCAGTGAGCTCTTACACAAGAGCTGGTAGTCCTCTCTGAACACCTCATGCACTCTAATAAAACATTCTATATGCCTATATTCTTATGGGCTGAAGGAGATATTTTTTAGGATATTTCAAAGTCTCTATAAATCCTAAAAGTTTAGTATATCTCTCATCTCTACCTCTCATTTTATCAAAGATAAAAAGAAGGCCTATGAAGGTTAAAAGATAATTCAAAGTTCATATGTTTATTTGGTCTCAGATTCATGAATAGGACTCTGAAGTTCTCCTCATGCCCTTATTTCATGACCTTTTAATATATTCACCAAGGGGTTGAATATAGTCTACCTGAACCTCAGATGCAACCTGATTGAGATTTTCAGCAAATGAAAAAAGTTTGCCTAATTGGTATGAATGAGTGAATCTGATCATCTACTTGGCACTATATCATTCTCCCTGTATTATTTATTATATATAAATGTTCTTCAAGGTATTTCTACCCCATAATGCAGCTTTTAGAATTCAAAGTAATTCAAAAAATCAACTAAAATATATTTTCCTCATCATCAGCAATCTCTGGTGACTTTAAAGTCTATGTTGTTGGAGCCATACTTCTGGAGGAAATTAAGTCCTTTTCCCAACAAGCCTCAACCCAAGAAATAGCACTTCTAAAAGTATATTATTAACAAATATCATTAATTTATGAGTATTGTATGACAATTTTCTCATCCAAAGAAGTGTTAGGCAGCTATTATCTTTATTGGAATTTCAGTTTAAGAGCTAAATTAATATTAAATGGTCATGTAAATTTTTTTAAAATAATAAGTCTATAACTGCAGATACAAATGAAAAGTCACACTCTAAAACAATTTAAGATATCAACCATGAATTGTAATTTTCAGAAACACTGAGTTTTATTTCTTCAAAGGCTGTAAAATAAAAATGCTTAAAGTACATAATAGGTCATGCCAGATTGTCAAGAAAATTTAGAGGCACTATGAATGAAATGCAATTTTCCTTGAGGTATTAATTTGTATATTTAATTCTACTTTCCCTTGGAATTAGGGGGAACCTAAGAGAAAAAAAAGAAAACTTTGGGAATAAAAGGCAGCTGAGCCATGCTAAACCCACTGATTTGGTTCCCATATTCTCTTGTCACCCACTTTACCATTATGAATAGTTTGATGGGAGAGTATAGAAAGTGTTGATGTAATGTGAAAAATAGAAGATTTCTGGATCTAATCAGAAGATTTTTGTTCAAATCCCAGTTTAAGCACTTACCTGTATGACCATGAGGATTGGTCTTTTACCTTCTTTGGATCTAGTCTTTCATCTCTGAAGAAAGGGTTTTAGATAACATCTTGTCTAAGGCCCCTTTCAGTGCTATCAATGGTCCCTGTGATGATGACTTTTGTACCTTAGTTTACATAAACTGGAAAGGTGTTTTTTGTCTCTAAATGCATAACATTTGTAGCAGTTCATATACTCACAATAACTTCTCAATTACTTTGTTATGCTCCATCGAAAGTCTGATAACTCCCATTTTCTGCAAACCTTTCCTTGATTTCATCCGTTTCACAGAAATACCAAGCGATAATATCTATAGTACTTTTCTATGCAACCAGTTCTCTCATTATTTTTCTAATGTGTACTTATAGATTCTGTGTTCATTCTCACTTTCTCTCTAAACAAATTTAAATTCTCAATGGTATGAATTTTTCTTTTCTTGGTCTATATATAGAGCTTTGGGAATAGTCAGGTCTATGAAAAGTAACTGATCCAAGGGGTATAGAATCATCTATGCTTTTGTCACAAGTTCTCAATATAGCTATGGGCTCTTCATTTGTTGTTTACATACTTTAAAATGGACAAATTAGATATATTTTTGTATTAAAAAACCCTGGTTATTATTATATTGAAATGTATTTGTAGATTATTTCAAGGTTACAATAAAGAAAAAATAATAACAGAGAAAGAATATCATGGAAATTACTGGAATACATAAGTTATGGTGGCAGGTAGATGGAGACTAAGCCAATGACTCATCAACTATAATTTACAATTATTATTCCTTGATTAAAAAGCCTGGGATCACAGTAAAATGAAAGTATTGAGTGAGTGACAATCACTTGTCCTAAGGCATATAAAAATAACACATTTAGCGAGAGATTTTACTGGGATTTAAAATTTTCTTTTTATTTTTTTAGGAGTCTGACTCAACATTGGATCAACATAAATATATTTCTGTTTCTGTAGGGACTATTAGAATTTTTGTGTGCTATAGTACAATACTACTAATAGTATAATCATCATTATAATAATCAAATGTTAGATGCCAGATATTATGCTATATAATAATTAGTATCTCATTTGATCTTCACAATCATGTTTTTTATTAATAATTAGAAATAATTTTCCTGTGAAGATCAAGTGAGATAATATTTATAAAGCACTTTCCACACTCAACTATATAAATGATAGCTATTGTTGTTAGCAGATCACTACTATACCTCTATGCCACTGGTGATATATTTTCTAGTGCTACGTTATTTGAGACATCTAAGTAAATGCAGTGAATAGATCATTGGACCTGAAATCACGAAGACCTATTTCAAATCTAGCTTCAGATTCAACCCTGAGTAAGTCACTTAACTACTATCTGCCTCAGTTCCCCAAGAGTGAAATGTGGAAATGTGCCTTCCAAAGTTGTGAGTTTCAAATGAGATAATATTTGTGAGGTTGTAAACAAAGTATCTGGCACATGGTAGATTCTTCATAAATTCTTAAACTATTTCGTTGTTTTTCCTATTGCTAACCTATCACATGCATTGTGATTGTTAAAAATAAACACAGCACTCACTTGATCTTATCATCCTCACTAGGTAGTGACACATAACATCTTCTCTTCTTTGATAAGCTTGGGCAAGTTGTCTATGCTAGATGTCTCCATCTCATATTTTTCTAAAAGCCTCTTTAATATTGTTTCTAATTTTATTATTTAACTGAAATTGCTTTCCCTAAAGTTAAATCCAATGTTCTTTTCTTAATTTTTTTATCTTTCTTGACTTGTGTGTGGAATGTGACACTGATGATTCTTCCTGGATGCCATCTCCTCTGTGAGTTATTTTTGACAGTGTACTTATTCTCTCCTTAGCAGACTGATTGCTTCTTCTCAGTCTTCTTTCATGGTTCTTTATCCATGTCATGCTTATGAACAACAAGGATAACTCAAGCTTCTGTGATGGATTCTCTTAACTTCATCTAGACACCAGTGATTCCTAACAGGAGTCAGTGTAATAAATGTCAGGGGGCGCATGAATTTAAATGGAAAAAAAATATTTATTCCCATTAACCTCTAACTGAAATTTATCATTTCTTTCAACAAGGAATGAAGTCAGCAAACAATATTTAGAGAAGAGATCTATAAGTTTCTCTGTGTTTTCGAAGGGGCCACAGAACACATTAAAAAATATTAAGAATCCCTACTCTGTATGATCTTACTTGGTGATCTTTTCAGGTTTCTTGAGTTCATTTATCATGTTTTTGCAAATTATTCTCAGATCTCTATTTCTGGCACTAGTATCTCTCCCATGCCCCAGTCTCATATCATAACTGTCTTCTGGACATCTTGAATTAATCTTCTCAAACTCAATGATACAAACAGAACTCAATATCACTCTTACCAAACCCAGTCCTCTTTTCATCTTTAGTCTCATTGTTGAGAACATCACCACTCTCCCAGTTATCAATGTTCAAAGTTTGTTCTTATCCTCAGTTATTCACTCATTCATCCTGTTTGCTCAAACTGATGTCAAGTCTCACCATCTCTATCATTACACCATCTCTCATGTATTGCTAGGAATCTAATCATTCAGGCACCAAATAGATTCTGGTCTTCATTGTCTGGAATATTAAAAGAACATTTTCATTTGACTCCTTGCCTTATTTCTCCCTACTCTGCTCTATCCTCTATTTAGCTAAATGTGATTTTCCTCAAGTATACTGATATACTACATCCCTCATTTATTTTTATTGCTCCTATTCCCATGAGCACTGAAGATGAATACATGTCTTTGTCATTTAAAACATTTTGCAACTTGGACCCTTCCTATATTTCAAGCTTTTCTACATTCAATGTTTCGAACTTTTCTCCTAACCATGCGCACTACAATTGAGCAGTCTTTGTCTACTTGTTTTTCCTCACAAATGATAATCTGTTTCTTAACTCTGTGCCTTCAGACACTTGAGTTCTGTACCTGGAATCCTCTCTATACTCACCCCCATTTCTTAGATTCTCTGCCTTCCTTCAGTTATAAACTCAAACCTTATCTTCTGTAAGAGGTCTTTCCCGCACCTTGCACCACTGATAGATTACCTCCTATCAATTATGTATGTATTGAATATGTGCCTCGCTTTTTTCATACTACCTAGCCCACTGGAATTTGAGCATGTTGAGGGCATAGACTGCTTTTAATCTTCTTTTTCTTTCGTATCATTCCTTAACATAACATCTGACACAGAGTGAATACTTTTTGATCAAATTATTAATAAATTAATGTAACAATCACCCCATTATCAGAACATTGAAATAAAACACAACCACTTGGGGTCTTGATTTCATCATTTTTATTATGTAGATGGTAAGTGATAAATTAAGTAAAGGAAGAGGAATAATGTTCCTATTTCTTGTTTCTAATGCTATCAGGTGAATACTAATTTTATCATTTTCTGAAACAACAGTTTCCTTATCTAGCAAATCCACTCTAACTACCTTAGAGGATTAACATGGAAAGAATATCAAATTATAGATGTAAAAATAATTTGTAAATTCTAAAATGCAACCAATTAGCTAGTAAGTATGTATTTAACAGTGTTATAAGCATAACGCGAAGCATTTGGGGATATGGAGAAACATCAAAAACAATCTCTGTCTTCAAGGAACTTATGTTAGATAAGGTGAATCAATATACGTATAAGTCTTTGAGGAAGAGATGAAAAATCTAGTGTCAGGTTTTTTTTGGGGAGAGGGGGTAAGAGTACAGCAATAATTATAAGGAAGGAAGTCACCAGGGGTTCTAAGAGACAGAAGTAAGGAGGAAATACATTCGAGTCATGGGGCCAGCTTAAAATATATAGGATGACAAGATGGAACGTAATGTGTGAAGAATGGCAAAAGGTCTAGATCATAGAAAAGGTGGAAAGGAAATTGTTACAAGATTGAAATGGTAAGAAAGGGTCAAATTTATGAAAGCATTTTAAAAATATACATAACAGAGGACTGAACATGTTATCTTAGATAGTAAGGAGTTACTGAACCTTGCAGTGTGTGTGTGTGTGTGTGTGTGTGTGTGTGTGTGTGTGTGTGTGTGCATGTGTAAGACCTGCACTTTAGAATGATTATTTTAGTAGATGAATAAAGAACTATGGTAGGGAGAGACTTCAGGGAGGGAGACTAACCAGAAGACAATTACAGTAGTACAGAAATGGAAGGATTAGAGGTGGTTAAAAGTTGATGGCTATGTAAGTAGAAATAAGGGAATGTATCTTTTAAGTATTCTGGATCCAATAAAGGAAATATTTGGCAACTGATTGGATATATAAATAGTGAATATGTGAAAAGCGAATAGTCAAAGATGACACTGAGTTTGCAAAATTTTTCAACTAGAAGGATTGAAATTAATAGGGAAGTTTATAAGAAAAGAATTTTTTTGAAGAAGGAAGGAGGTTAATGAGCTTCGGACAGGTTGAGGGTCAGAGACCTCAGCATGCAATGGCTGATAAGTAGTTGTTTAAGTGGGACACTTTTCTTTCCATTTGCAAAGCTGCTAACCTCAATCATCCCTCATGTCTCTACGCATTGCAGTACATCTTTTACTTGACTTCCAAAGTGATTATTTTAAAGTGTAGATTTAACTATTTCATATTTCTCATACTTTTACAATGAATATATAAATCTGGAAAATATCTACATAAATATAGTAATTGAAAGGAGAAGAAGAACAAGAACAAGAACAAAGAAAGAGAAGGAAGAGAGAGAGAATGAGAAGATTATTTTAAAGAAGTCCTTAGACTTGTCAATTAAGAGTCCAACAGTAATTTTTTAGAGAACAGTGTCATGTGAGTGATGAGGTCAAATGCTAGACTATAAGGGAGATTTAGCAAAAAAACTAATAGGAAATGAAGTGGTGTCATCAAATTTAGAAGATTTTTAAGGGAGTTTGAGGAAGACTTGAAAGCTATAGGAATATAGTTCATAGGAACTATAGGCTATAGTTATATATACACACATGTGTGTACATATATGTGCATAAACATATATATATATATGCACACACATGTATTGTGATTTTTGACTCAGTAAAAATGACACGATCATTGTCTTTACCTATTTGAAGTACCAGCATAAAGACAGAATAGATTGTTCTACAATATCAAGAAGTGTTGAATAAAAGTCAATAATAATTCCAAGAAATCTGATAATAGAAAGGGAAGGAAATAAGCATTTATATAGCACTCACTATGTACCAGGCACTAAACTAAGCTCTAATAAATATTGTGTCATTTGAGCATTACAAAAAACATGTAAAGTAGACACTGTTATTAGCTCCATTTTACAGTGGAGGAAGTAGAGGTAGCCAGAAGTTAAATGACTTGCCCAGGGTCACACAGCTAGTAAGGATCTGTGGTCAGTTTTGAACTCAGGCAGATAACTCTTCCTGACTTCAGCCTCAGGAATCTATGCATTGCACCACCTAGTTCCTGCACCCCATCACTAGGACCTAAAATCTTTAGGAGTGATTTAAAAATGGTACCCAATACCAGATTTAACTTCAAAGTTAACCATTACATTTTATAAATGCTTACTAAGCACCTGATTAGGTGAGTTTTGATTGCAAAACCCATGTCAGCTTTACAGCACTGCCCTTCACTGCACCCCCTCCAGAAAAAGGTGTACCAGTTCCAGTTTCAATAAACTGGCTTTTATTTGCCAACTTTGTTTCACTCAGGGCTGCTAGTTGGATGCAATATGTCTTGAGTTCTCTTGCAACAAGAGCAGTTCTTCTTTCAGGGCTACTGGATTTTGTGTGTCTATTAGTGTGCTCATATTCCATTTGCCGATGGTGAGTGGAATCATCTTTGCACATGTTTTCATACTTTTTTTGTGTTTTGACCACATTGTGGGATTCCCTGCCTGTTGTGGTAATAAGGCCAGGGTTGGGTAAGCAGGCAATGACATTTTCTAGCCCCCTTCCTCACACCAGGAGGTGAGCAGTGCTATCATTAATGGCTGCTCAGACACCCAGGGGGCTGCTGAGTCCCACTGCTTCTTCCATTGAGAAACAGTCCTATGGCCTGGGTTACCTGTATGCAGTGTCCTGACTACAGCTCCCAGTGTATCCCCACCAATTGCTTCATCACTTAGCTGTCCCTGTAGGACTTTGAGGCATAATATGAAATGGTATGGGTGATGTCTTTTAATTCATATGTAAATTGTATTTAAGTGAGGCAGAGTTGCACGAAGTTGTCAGCCTCACTCTCTCCTCCAGAGTCATCATAGTCCAGTGGCAGGACAGAGTCAAGAGGGCTGGTAATGGCTCAGGATGCAGTGGATGACCTTGATGTCTTCAGTGTCTAAGCAAGCTCTAAGCACTCCACATCACCTACTTCATCTGCCTTCATGGCCTTTGGAACAAATTGTCCTCATCTGCCCATTCCACCAGAGGAAGTCTTCACATGCATGGGATAGACACCCCCCCTAACTCACCAATGCATTTGAGAATCCTTGGTTGCTCTCAACCTGGTTTGGACTATCTGCTGAAATGGTTTACCAGGGTGTGGCCACTGCACATAATGCAGCTTCTTGGAGTCAAAGGTGAGAGTTAGGTGGAATTGGTGGACACCAAAGATGGAAAGAGCCCTAAAAAGGGTTTGGCCGTCATCACACCAAAGGTACTGGTCCTCCCTGAACACACTCTACCAAATTGAAGGTCTACAGAGCTGTTGCACTGACCTCATTGTTATATTCTTGTGAAACATAAACAATCTACCAGCACTATGACAGGAAACTGAATCATTTTCATTTGAGCTGTCTTAGGAAGATTCTGAGGATCACCTGACAGGATAATGTACCAGACACTGAAGTCCTTGCTTGAGCTGAACTGCCAAGTATTCAAACTATGCTTCAGAGAGACAACTCCAATAGACTGGCCCTGTTGTTCAAATGAAAAATGTATGCTTGTCAAAAAGACTATTTTATGGAGAACTTGATCACATGATGACCAGAAGAAATGATACAAGGACACTCTCAAGGTCTTTCTCAAGAACTTTGGATTTGACTGTAAAATATGGGAAACACTGGCATAGGACCACTCAGCATGGTGTGCCCGTGTAAGAAAAGGTGTTGTGTTCTTTGAGCGAAGAACTGAGACAGCACAAAGTAAACACAGGATGCTTAAATCTGGGATATCCACTCCAAATATTCATATGCACTATCTGTGCCTAACCTGTGGTAGAGCATTCTGAGCTCATATTGGTCTGATCAGCCACAGTCGGACACAATGAAATTTCACTTTACAATGGTGTTGTCATTTTGGTTCTCTTTGAAGATGAAGGACAACAAACAACCAACTAAGCACCTACTATATGCAAAGAAATATGCTAGGCACAATGGATACAAAGGCAAAAAAAATGCAATATTTTTCCTCAAAGAGCTTGCATTCTCTTGTAGGGAAAGTATGTCTACACAGATAACTAAATTTGAGTCGAATCATACCCTCACAGGAAGATAAGATTTCTGAGAGGCAAAGATGGGGAGGGAAAGCACATGACTGAGGGTTATATTTTTAACATTTCTTTTTGTTCATGAATGTCAGAGATAGCATACAGAATTTAGAAAAAATGACTCTCAAATTTCCAAATTTTTGGAAATTTACATCACACAATATTCTTTACTTTTGTAATATTTCCAGAGACTTTTATCTATATTACTTAGAAGTTAGAAGTTTCCAAATAGCCTACTGAATTATGCTAAAGGCATTAAATTTGATGTTTTTTAAGCATACATATATAGAAGACAGAAGTGACTAAGGATCTCCCAGTCTGAACCATCGCCCTTAGAGTCATCTGATATATCATATACTTTCATATATACGTAATAACCAAGGAGATTTATTTTCTCTGATAGAGCAGTGATCATACATCAATCTGTGTTAGTAAATGTAACAGTTTAAAAAATAGCTGTGACTCACCAAGGAAAATTGAAACATTTCCACAAGCATTTTCATTTGCTTACTTAGAAAAAGGAATTGATATATTAGGTATTTTAAGCTATGGGGAATGTATTTGATTAATGTCTCCAGATTAAGTTCATTTTTTTCATTCCTCTCTTCATTCAGTTAAAATACCTTGAAAATTACTATTGAATTATGCATTCAGTGTTCTCTCCCATCTCCCTCTAACAATAAACAAGAAAGAATCAAATAAAAGAAGGAAAGAAGGAAAAGGGAAGAATGAAAAAGAAAAGGGAGAGAGAAAGAAAGAAAGAAAAAAGAAGAAACTCTTGCATCACATAAAGAAAGTCAAATAAATCAAATTCCTAACCTGGTTGTGTTAAAAACAAATTTCTTATCTTGCATTCTAGTCCATCTAGTATGATCTAGTAACCAGCTTTTTAAATTACCTTTTAAAAATTCATTTAAAATTCTTTTGAGTTTCAAATTTTTTCTCCCTGCAACCTCTGCCCCACCCATTGAGAGGACAAGTCATATATCAATGACATCTGTGCAATCATGTAAAACATGTTGCAAAGATGAAAGACAAATAAGGAAAGTAAAAAAACAAAACAAAACTTCAATTTGCATTCAGATTCCACCAATTCTTTCTCTTAAGGTGGTTAGCAATTTTTCTTATGAGTCTTTTGAAATTGTCCTGGATTATTTTATTGGTCAGAGTAGCTGACTTCTTATAGTTGATCACTCAAAGTATTTCTGTTACTATGTAGCACACTCACCTGGTTCTGCTCACTTCAATCTGTATTAATTCATATACATCTTTGCAGGGTTTTCTAAAATCATCCTGCTCATCATTTCTTTAGCACAACATTATTCCATCACAATAATATGGCACATCTTGCTCAGTTATTTCCCAATTGATGGGAAGTCTCTCAATTTCTAATTCTTTGACAACACAAAGAAAGCTGCTACAAATATTTTTGTACATATAGGTTCTTTTTCCTTTTTCTTCAATCTCTTCAGGATATAGATGTAGTACAAGGATTGTTAGGTCAAAGGATATGAATAGTTTTAGAGTTCTTTGGGCATAGTTCCAAATTGTTTTTCCAGAATGGTTGAAACAACTTAGAATTCCACCAATAGTTCATTAATGCTCCTATTTTTAGACATTTCCTTTAGCATTTATTGTTTTCCTTTTCTGTCATTTTAGCTATTCTCATAGGTGTGAGGTGCTAACACAAGGATATTTTATTTGCATTTCTCAAATCAATGATGATTTAGCTCTTTTTTTGTCATATTACTAGAAAAAAACTTTCATTTCTTCCTAAAACTGGTTTTCGTATCCTTTGAATATTTGTCAATGTAATGGCAAGTAAAATAGGATGTTTTGCTATTTTTTTTCAGTATACTCAAGAACTATAATGTCTGTATTTGAATGTGATTGAGAAGGATCTTACCCATCCATTGATGGACCTGTCCATTGTGGGAAAGTTGATTGGGAGTTTGTAGGAGGGTCCCAGGTATCTTTTGTTTGTTCTATTGAGGCATTTGGTCAGAGAGTTATGCCCTCTGTCTCTAAAAAGTGTATAAATACTCTGAGGATGAGGTTTTACTTTGGGGTTTACTGACTAGAAGTGTTTGTTAGGCTAGAAGAGGACTCTGGGAAGCTGCTAAGGAGGCCCCCAGCTTTGAGAAACCCAGATGTTCCTTCTATGGCAGGCAAAGATGCATCTATATTAATAGTTAGACATTTTAGAAGTGTGTCCATAGACTTTTAATTCCTCTCTATTTTCTTTGAAGTTCAGAGTGCTGACTCCCCTGAAATAGGTGAATAATATATGTGCTTGGTTAAAGGATTGATACATGTATTTGATTAAAGTGATTGTTAACCCTTCAAAAGTTGCCTTTCCTTTTATGAATACAGGTCTAAGAACTTGTGACAGTAGGTACCCCTGTGTATGTTGGGGTGCTTACTGATACACTCAATTAGGGAGTGACTCTTATTTTTATAAATTTAGATCAGTTTCCTATTTATTTGAGAGAGAAGCCATTTGTCAGAGAAACTTCCTATATATTTCCCACCGGTTCCCTACCTTCCTCCTAATTTTGGCTGCATTAGTTTTGTTTATGCAAAATATTTTTAATTTCATGTAATCCAAATTATCCTCTCTATCTCTTCTTTGGTCATAAATGCTTCCCTTAGATCTGACAGAAAAAATTTTCATGATCTACTAATAATTTCTTATTTAGGATTTTATTTTTCATCATTATATGTAAAAAACATTTTTAACATTCATTTGTAAAATTTTGAGTCCTGGGAGGCAGAGTCAAGAGGGTGGATAGAAGCCAGGAAGTTGTCTGAGGTATCCCCAGCTTCCCTGAGAAACAACATTAAATCAATCCTCTACATGGATTCTGAAGTGACAAAACCTACATAAACACAGAGTGAAACAATTCTCCAGCTTAGGTATAACTTAGAAGGTACTCAGAAAAGGTCTATCTCACTAGAGTAAGAGGAGCACAGCCCAGCACAAGCTGTATCTGGGCAATTCTGCAGGAGGCCCTTAGCCATAGCACAGGTAAGCAACAAAAGCTGCCCAGCCCTGGTTCTGTAGGCTAATGGCACAGCAGGCCAACTATAAGGTCTTTAGTCCCAGCATAGAGGCAAGTTACCAGACCCAGAAACCAGGCAACAACAGGCCTGACTAGGATGGGCCACCCAGGTGTAATGAGTAAGCCACCAGTACCTAAAGTCCTAGTGCACAAAGCTAGTGACTAAGGCCTTAACCCATAGCACAAGAAGTTTGGGAGATGCCCCCTGTGCTCTAGGAGAAGAGTTCTACTTGAAAAGACATAAAATAGGCAAAAACATGAATAAGAAGCAAAAATCTTTACCACAGAGATCTTCAGTGGTGACAGGGAAGATCAAAACACAAATTCAGATTAGGAGAACAATGTGATAATGCCTACATGTGAAACCTCAGAGGGAGATATGAATTGATCTCAAGTTCCAGTAGTCTTCTTGGAAGAACTCAGAAAGGATTTTAACAGTCAAATAAGAGAGGTAGAAGATAATTTGGAAGAGATGAGAGATATTGCAAAAGAGAGTCAATAGCTTGGAAAAGCAAGGATGAAAATTGAGTAAAGAAAACAATTCCTTAAAAAATGTAATTGGTCAATTGGGGGAAAAAATCAACTGAAGAAAATGACTTTAAAAAGTAGAATTGACCAAACAGAAAAGGAGATACAAAAGCTAATTGAAGAAAATAATTCCTTAAGAATTATATTTGGGCAAATGGAAACTAATGACACTGTGTGATATCAAGAATCAGTTAATCAAAATCAAAAGAATGAAAACAAATGGGAGGAAATGTGTAACACCCCACTGGAAAATAAAACTTACCTGGAAAGCACATCCAGGAGAGAAAATTTAATAATTATTGGACTAACTAAAAGACATGACCAAAGAAAGAACCTGGGATGCATCTTTCAAGAAATTATCAAGGAAAACTGCCCTGGTATCCTAGAACCAGAAAGCAAAATACTCATTGAATGAATCTACCAATCACTTTCTAAACGAGATCACCATGTGAAAACTCTGAGGGATATTGTCACCAAACTCCAGAGTTATCAGATTAAGGAGAAAATTCTGCATATAGCCAAAAATAAACAATGCAAGAATTGTAGAGCCATAGTCAGGATTATTTAGGATTTAACAGCTCCAAAATTAAAGGACTGGAAGCTTGGAATATGATTCTCCAGAAGGCAAAGGAGCTTGGATTATGAAAAGGAATCAACTACCAAGCAAAACTGAGCATAATCTTTCAGGAGAAAAGACGGACATTCAAGGAAACAATGAAGCATCACTAACGATGAAAAGACCAGAGCTAAACAGAAAATAAGATTTTCAAATACAATACTCAAAAGAACCATAAAAAAGGTAAAGAGAAAAGGAAAAAAAATAATCACTTCAATAGGGTTAACCTATTTATATCCTTACACAGGAGGATGATACTTATAACTCTTGAGAGTTTTGTCTTTATTAAGGCAGCTAGAAGAGGCATAGATAGCCAGAGGGTGTGCGTATAAGCTGGTCTTGATGGAATAAATATAAAAAATTAAGGATTAAAAAAAAGATTTGCATTACAAGAAGAGAAAAGCGAGAAATCTATCTTTCCTTATAAGAAGTGTGATAGAAGGGAGGGCATATTGAGGGAAGTGGTAATCAGAATGCAAGGAGTTATGGGGTATGGAGAGGGAAGAGAGAGGGAAAAAATTGAAACTCAAAATTTTTTGGAAATGAATGTTGGAAACTAAAAATAAATAAATAAACTTAAAATGTTTAAAACAAAGATAAAAAAGAAAAAGCATAAAACAAAAAGAATGAAGTAATTTCAGAGTACCATGTGCAATTTGGTTTGGCTAGAATGGATATAATGCTAATGATAGTGATACTAAGATAACAGATGACCATTTTTAACCTCAGAAAATAATATGTAATTCGTAGATCACTTGGCAATCCCCAAAACACTATAGATACTGTTATTATATCTTTAAAAGGTAAATGGCATATTACAGAAAAAGCAGTTTTTTCTAGAAATTGTAGAAGAATGATAGTTTTAAAATGTCTGAGTATGAATGTCTCAGTATTTTTTTCCTGTGAAGCCAGGGAACTTTTGACATAACAAAATCAATTTGGACAGAATTTGATGATGAAACTGTTTCTTGTCATGGAGTCAAAAAAGCTGAAGAAGACAGAAACAATGAGATGATGAGATCTTATATTTTGATGAAGCAGGTTTTCCCTTTTATCTCACAAAGATTTTTGAAGAGACATTCTTGAGAAATTCTAAATTGTTTAGACTATCATTTTGTGGTAATATAAGGCTAAACAAACAGAATTTTGACATGAAAGGAATTTTAAAATAATGTAATTAAAACTCTACATTTATAGATGAGGGAAATAAACCCCATAGGAGTGAAATAACCTCTCAAGGCAACATAGGCAGCAAGTAAGAAAGCTAGTATTGAAACCCAGGTGTTTTGACTCTAAATTTGTTGCCATGTTTTCACTTTTATGTGGTACAAATTGCAGCCAGCTCGCTGAAAGCCCTGAATACAACTTTAAAGAGTCTGGTTTTAAATAAAGAATCATAGCTATGTGCCAGAAAGACCAGTTTGGCAGTGTTGGATAGTATTGGGATAAGGAGGTTTGAGACAAAGTATTCTTGTAAAAGTCTACTGCAGTAATGCAGCCAAGGGATAATCAGGACCTGAATTGAAATTCTATCAGTGGGAATAGATATTTTTGTGTTCATACTTCGTTTTCAAAGAGGACCATGACATAAGAGAAATGATGACAGAATTTGCACTTGATTTTTCTTTGAGTGAGGGAAAGCTGTGCCAGGTCATCAGCCTCACTTTCTCCTCCTGAACCATCTAGTTTTGGTGACCAGATATTCACCACAATGACTGGAGATGGCCCAGGATGCAATGAGGGACCCTTTTAGCCTAGAGTGAATGCTGATGGTAGCAGTTTCTCTTCCAAACAACAACCCTGAAGCTTCTGCCCCTCCCAGCATGAATTATTTATTTATTTTTCTTTTCTATCAAAGGGGCCATCCCCCTGAATACTTTTAAAGACATTTATTCACTGAATGGGCATTACCTCACTGTAACTGGATACCTGAAAAGACCTTAACCTAAAAGACCAAGGTGCCCCATTGCATCCTTCCCTTCCCTTCCCCTCTCTTCTCTTCCCTTCCCTTCCCTTCCCTTCCCTTCCCTTCCCTTCCCTTCCCTTCCCTTCCCTTCCCTTCCCTTCCCTTCCCTTCCCTTCCCTTCCCTTCCCTTCCCTTCCCTTCCCTTCCCTTCCCTTCCCTTCCCTTCCCCTTCCCTTCCCTTCCCTTCCCTTCCCTTCCCTTCCCTTCCCTTCCCTTCCCTTCCCTTCCCTTCCCTTCCCTTCCCTTCCCTTCCCTTCCCTTCCCTTCCCTTCCCTTCCCTTCCCTTCCCTTCCCTTCCCTTCCCTTCCCTTCCCTTCCCTTCCCTTCCCTTCCCTTCCCTTCCCTTCCCTTCCCTTCCCTTCCCTTCCCTTCCCTTCCCTTCCCTTCCCTTCCCTTCCCTTCCCTTCCCTTCCCTTCCCTTCCCTTCCCTTCCCTTCCCTTCCCTTCCCTTCCCTTCCCTTCCCTTCCCTTCCCTTCCCTTCCCTTCCCTTCCCTTCCCTTCCCTTCCCTTCCCTTCCCTTCCCTTCCCTTCCCTTCCCTTCCCTTCCCTTCCCTTCCCTTCCCTTCCCTTCCCTTCCCTTCCCTTCCCTTCCCTTCCCTTCCCTTCCCTTCCCTTCCCTTCCCTTCCCTTCCCTTCCCTTCCCTTTTCTTCCCTTTCCATCCAGAATGACTTGCTATCACAAGTTCTTAGATCTGTTTTTCTAAAAGGAAAGCATTTTTTTCAGGGGTCAGCTATCACTTTAATCAAGCACATATATAATTCATTTAGTTCAGGGGAAAAAATCAGTACTTTGAACTTCGGAGAGAAAAACAGTGCTTCCAATTGTCTGACAGTAAGAAATACACACATCACAAATCAACAGACAGATCCAACGATATGACCATACATACATAGTTACCAGAGAGAGAAATATATTTCCCTTCCCTTCCATTCTATGCTAAAATGCTGTAGGTACAAAAAGGAAGCAAAAGATAATCTCTGCTTTCAAGGAGTTTGCAGTCTAATCTAAGCTACAGAAAGTAAAGAAAACTCAGTCAATTGTCTTATTAATTTTTCTTGTCCATATTTTGGAGGTCTGATAAAATTGAGAGCTTTCAAATAAGTACTTGTGAGGTTCATTTATTTGGTACTCATCACCTTCCACTGTTTCAATAGTCATTTGTGCAAACTATTTGAGACAGAAAAAAATGCCATGAAAGCAGCTTTCTCTTCTGTAAATATTGAGTGCCTATCACACATTTGTAACAAGGAAGACCTATGTGAAAAAAAAATACCCAAATAACTGTAAAAATGAAAATACCCTAACCCTCATGAAGCTTACTTTCCATTGTGGGATGTGAGCAATACATGAAAAGTGAAGTACTTCATTTTAAGCACATTGAGGATATACACTGTACATCATTTGTTTTTATGTCACCTCTAACTCTGATTCTTATACTGATATAAAGTATACATGATCAACTTTATTCTTCCTTGAATGATTGCCTAAAGGACTGAAATTTATAAAAGTCGTCAAAATACCAAGCACAGTTTATGGTCTCTTGATGTTCATGGTCCCTCTATTGTTAATAATAGAATTATTAAAACCCTATAATGAAGTGGTAGATGAGGAAGTGCAAAGTAAATATTACCAGACATGTTTAGGAAAAGAATTGAACATTAGATTACTCTAACAGCCTTTAAAGCATTGGAGGGAAGTAGAGCCAAGATGCCAATGTAGAAGCAGGGACCTGCTAGAGCTCT
This sequence comes from Bettongia penicillata ogilbyi, assembly GCA_023548195.1. Lineage (NCBI taxonomy): Eukaryota > Metazoa > Chordata > Mammalia > Diprotodontia > Potoroidae > Bettongia > Bettongia penicillata. The sequence continues at coordinate 428,376 of JAJHZJ010000164.1, read as the reverse complement.
TCCCCTGAAGTTTTCAAAAACCTGTAAAAAAAATAACTGAACAAATTCTGGAGCAGCAGAAAACCACAGAATGATAGACTGAAGCAGATTTCCAACCTAAGAGAATCTGGAAAGTTGATATGAAGGGTCTATTATGCTTGGCTGGAAGTGGACCACAGTTCAGCATGGGCTGCACAGGGCACAGACAGAGCTGGAGCAGGCCTAAAGGGACAGCACTGCTGTCTGTTGTGATTTCCAGACTTCTCAACCTAAAAATGCCAAAGACAGCTTTGAAGGTCAGTGGGAAGAATCTCTCACCTGGCTGAGAGGGGAGTGTGGTCCAGTCCTAAATCTAGCCCCAGTCCTAAGTTTGTGTTAGCCACTGTTGAAATGGAGGCTGCTTCTGGAGGCCTTCACTTAATAAAGAGCTCAAAAATCAAATAATTGACTGGGAAAATGAGCAAATGAAGAATGAGAAACTATAGACTATGATTCTTACTTTCTCAAAACATGAAACTGGAAGAAGACAACAAAGTCAAAGTTCCTTCATTCAAAGCTTCCAAGATGAATTGGCATCAGGCCATGGAAGAGCTCAAAAAGAATTTTGAAAATCAAGTAAGAAACGTACAGGAAAAAATGGGAAGAGAAATGAGAGTGATGTGAGAAAATCATGAAAAACAAGTCAACAACTTGCTGAAGGAAATCCCCCCAAAAATGCTGATGAAAATAACACCTTTAAACTTAAACTAGCCCAAATGGCAAAAGAGGTCCAAAAAGCCAATGAGGAGAAAAATGCCTTAAAAAGGAGAATAAGTCAAATGGAAAAAGAGATCCAAAGGCTTACCAAAAAAATACCTTCAAAATTAGAATGGAGAAAATGGAAGCTAATGACTTTATGAGAAATCAAGAAATTAAAAAACAAAATCAAAAAAGTGAAAAAAATAGACCATATGAAGTATCTCCTTGGAAAAACAACTCACTTTGAAAAAGGATCTAGGAGGAATAATTTAAAAATTATTGGACTACCTGAAAGCCACGATCAAAATTAAAAACTACCCTGAACATCATCCGACAAGATGTTGTCAAAAGATTGCTCTAATAGTCTAGTGCCAGAGGCTAAAATAGAAATGGAAAAATTCACTGATATCTTCCTGAAACAGATCCCAGAAGGAAACTCCTAGGCAAAATCCAGAGTTGCCAGGTCAAGGAGAAAATGTTACAAGCAACCAGAAAGAAACAGTTCAAATATTATAGAAACACAATCAGAAAAAACAAGATTTAGCAGTTTCTACACTAAGGGATCAGAGGGTTTGGAATATGATATTCTAGATGTCAAAGGCATTGAATTATAACCAAGAATCACCTACCCAGCAAAACTGGATATTATCCTTCAGGGAAAAAAATGGAACTTCAATGAAATATATGACTTCCAAGCATTCTTATTGAAAAGACAAGGGTTGAATAGAATATTTGACTCTCAAATACAAAAATCAAGAGAAGCATGAAAAGGTAAACAAGATGGAGAAACTAGAGAGAGAGAGAAACAGAGAGACAGAGACAGAGAGACAGAGAGAGAGGGAGAGGGAGGGCACAGGGTGAGCTGGATATGAAGGGATGATACTTAAAAAAGAAAATTAAGTGTTGAGAGGGATGTACTAGGAGAAAGAGAAAGGGAGGGAGAGAATGTAGTAAATCATCTCACATTAGAGGCAAGAAAGAGCTTTTAGAATGGAGGGAAAGAAGGGGGAGGTGAGAGGGAATAAGTGAGCCTTCCTTTCATGAGGTTTGGCTTCGGAAGGTGTACAAACAAGCACGTTGACACATCCAGATTGCTATCACAGATTCTTAGATCTGCTTTTCTAAAAGGAAAGCATCTTTTCAGTGGTCAACAATCATTTTAATCAAACACATATATCATTCATTTAGTTCAGGGGAAAAAGTGAGCACCCTGAACTTCAGAGAGATCAGTAGACATTTCTTCCAACTGTCTGAGAGTAAGAATACTTACATCCCAAATAAACAGACAGATCCAACTCTCTAATACATAGTTATCAAAGAGAGAAAAGCATACATATATATGTATAATATACATACACACACATATACACATATATACATATATATTCCCTCCCCTCCCCACCTCTTTGCTCCCTTTCTCTCCTCTCCATCCCCTCCCCGTCTGCTTCCCCTTCCCTTCCTTTGTTTCTTTCTTGTCTCCCCTAAAACCTTAGACCCCTGTGTACTCTGAAGTCCATGGCTTGAACAAGGAAGGGTCCCTCCCCAACCTCCTCCTCTCAATGGCTGGTTTTGGACCCTTCTGACTTAGAGTGAATGTCAATAGTAACAATTTATCTTCCAAAAAACAACCCTGAGGCTCCTGCCTCTTCTGGCATGAATGGGAATAGTAAAGAGGGAACATATGTGGAAGAGACTGAGGAGTTAAAATCAATAGAGTTTGCTAATAAATGGATACTTTGGTTAAAGATGAGACCTTGTCATGAAAGATATTACTCAACAAATTATGAGGGTAGAACATGTGTTTGTTTATATATTTGGGGGGAATGTGTTCTGATAAATAAAATGTAAATGATAACAATAGCAGAATAATTCATCTTGTCTTTAAACTTCCAGAGAGCTCTGGAAACAAATTTCTTCTTTTATTATGATTAAATTGATACCATTAATAGCTAGCAAATTTTAGCAGTTCAGTGGGAAATTGGTACCTAAGGCCAATTAATGAACAAAACATCTCATTATTTCTTAGATGCAAAATTAGCTACTCTGATCTAATAATGTTGACATTTGCCAGTGTTTGGACTTTAGTTTTAACATACATGTAGTATACCTGCTGATTCCAAGATTGATCTCAAGTACTTCATACTTTTAGTCAGCCTTGTGTCTGATACTTTATGCCTCAACATAACAGGTACATTGCCTGAGTTCACTTGGCAGATTTATATTCGAGGATTGAAAACATGAGAAAATTATATCTCCATAACTATCCGTACACTAAAATTCCAAAAAAAGAGATAGCATAGTCCATTTTATTCTATTATTACAAGCTGTATATGCTTGCCATGTAGGAATACAACTGTGAGAAATATTTATAGAGGAGATGTTAGACATTGAATTGGATTTACCAAGGAAAGAGCTGCATTAGGAAATGGAAATTTTATATAAAAATTGAAATAAAGGAAAAATAAGTAAAGTCTTGGCTTTTTAAACATTTCTTTCTAATCATTCTCTTCTTTGTAGTAGACAAGGATATACACTCAGCTAAGATTATCCGAGAACATGGAGAAAATTATTTACTCCCAAATCCTTTTATTTCCTCCATCACTAAAAAATAGAATGACATAAATCTGTACATTATTTCTCATGCCTTCCTGTTATTCCTGTCTGTGACAGATTTGCCCAGGAGTGGGGCAGGGATTGGTGATTTGTCCAGTGATGACTGTAACCAGATCACAAGGCTTATGGGTCATAACATATCTACATCTGCTTACATTTTGTCCTTTTGTTCAGCAAGTGGCTATGGTAAGAAGAAGCAGTTAATATTATTTTGTACTTCAACAGCTTAGTGGGAAGTACATGGAGGGGCAGAACATACTACGTCAAAAGCTACGGCTAAGAAATTTTAAAAAGATTTCAACAGAAAAAACTTTTTTTAGAAAGTGAGGCAGGTTTGTCTTATATCTCATTCAGCAAGAAATATCTACTTTAGAGTCTGAGGAATGTGATATCTGAGCAAAACTCCTAATCTCCGTTTATATGAACATACACACACACACATATGGGTAACAAAGAAAAATTAAGTAGGTTTTTTATCAATCATGATTCAAGTAATTAGTTCAAAATTATTGGTACTGTTATTGGTATCTATGATGAGATGAGAAAACTAGAATATGGCTCTAGAACTAATGAATGGATGAGGCATTTATTAAACATTTCCTATGTGCAATGCACTGTGATGGGTCCTGAGGAAAGAGAAAAAACAAGACAGTCTCTTCTCTGAAGGAGCTCTATGAGCTCCTTCATTCTAATGAGTGAGACAACAGTTGTAAAACAGATGCCAAACATTCTTCAATGTCATTTCCGATAAAAGAAATCATATTATTTTCTGATACTGAGTCATTTGGTAGTGCTCAGGACTTGGATGACATGAACTTTTTTTTTCCTTAGAATTTCACAAGGTATGCCTATTGCACCTGCTAGAGTAGTTTCCAGGCTACATCTTGACAAGGTTTGGTGGAAGTGGTTGGATACTTCTCCACAGCAATTGCCTTCACAGACTATGGCTATAATGGCTGAATTAGGAGCAGTGTCAGTGTTCTAGGGAGTCTTGCCATTCCCAGGGCTCTTGTTGACTATCAGTAGCAATTAGCAGTTGTTTCTGGTGAGATAAGAAAGATTAGCCATTTCTTTACATTGATTTTTCCTCTCAGTAATGAATAGGCGACTGGGTTGGAAGCTTTTTTGATTGTTTAGAAGACATTGTTATTCTCAAAGCTCTTGTCTTGGGTCATTAGGGTTTGAGAGGAAATGTTGGCCAAAGTAGTGGTAGTAGTTTGACTTTTCTAAAATGATCTACCTCCTATCTCCCTTTCTTGTTGGATGTCATTTAAAAACTGATATAGCTTCCTGACTAAGTGATTGAGGGTTAATATATCATAGATCAGATATCTGAATGATTTTTGGGACCCCCTAAAAACATCGATTTCTCATAGATCCACTTTCTTGTAGCCATTTATTCTAATTAATGGATAAGATTTTGTATTGGAACTGGTTTCCCCAAAGAATTACAAAATCATAGGAGCACAGAATTGAAAAAACAACATTTCATATATCAAACCCATGCTGTGCTGTAACTAAGGAGTTAATTTTTTGGGGAAAAGGGGAAAATATCATGGAGTGACTTTTTCAGATGACTACATAAATACAAAGATTAGTATTTATTTAGAAATGATATTTTGTTCAGTGTTATTTGGAAATAGTCTCATTTTCTCATATATTTTATATAAAGCAAAATAATAGGAGAGAGATGGAATAGGATTTCTTAGATATCAACAAGGCCATGCGAGGAACAAAATTAACAGGGAACAGGTTGGGGTAACCAAGTGGCATACTGAGGCACTGGATCCACAAAAGTAAGACCATAACTGGGACAGAAGAGGAGTTTACTTTGCAGTACTTACACTAGGAATTTACAAGACTATGTCAATATGTTAAAATAATTTTATAACTAGGGAAAAGCACAAGAAAATATCTCAGACTTTAATCATATTTGAATGAAGCCAAACAAATCATGACCCTGGAAATACAATAAGGGTGATATGTTTCTGTAGGATGGGGAAACTTTCACCACTAAAATTTCAAAACGTCATACTTTCCCCTCTCTCCCTTTTCTTCTACTTATACCTTAATGCTCTACCATCTGTAGTCTCTACAGCCTAGTGATAGCCTGGTGATAACCAGGCTGCTGAAAAGGATTACTGGAAGGCTACAAATATCTTTCAAATATTCACCTTTGGAAGCTTTCTCCCATCTCCCGTCCTAATCATTTTAACCCTCCAAGTATCATTTCACAGAACTACAAAATCACAGAATATTAGCTTTGGAATGGACATCCATTCCAATCCATACCTAAAAAGTAAGCAGCACATTAGCATGCCAAATAATTGGCTATCTAATCTCTGTTCCAATGAGGAGAAACTTGCTACCTTAAAGGCAAGCCCAGTACCTAGTTCATAGTTTTTACTTAATACACCTTCATTGAGAAACTGATTGATTAAAACTTCTCAAGAAAAATTACCTTTCTTTTCAATAATTCTAATCTTTAGGAAAACTTTTCCCTGATACCAACCCAAAATTCCATTCATTATACCTTTTTCAACATTCTAAGGCTAATTTTTTATTTTTAATTCCTCTCTGGGATCAAATTGATAGACTTTCAAACAAAGGTTGTTACTATATTCCTCTTGAGATCTCTCTTCTCTAGACTGCAAAACTCCCTGGTTCTTTTAAGTGATCCCCATATGACAGGAACTGAAGGCTGACTCTCTCATTATCGTATACTAACATTTCTACAGGAAATTGTAGTTAAAAAATGGCTTACAGGGAGATGAGACACAAGACGATAGTAAGAAAGTACTTGGTTACCCATAAGGAATTTAATTCTTCTGGCCAACATAAACCATCAATGATCTTTGAAAGTTTGCAGGAGTACTGAAGAACTGGAGATAAAATATCATCCCATCTTCAGTGGAAGAGAATAGAGGTTAAATAACATAAGTAATTAATTTTGACTTCAGTTATTGGAAACTTTTTCATATTATTTTAAAGATGTAGTTGACAGACATCTCAGAAAGTAGTGATGAAAAACAAAGCTAGCATTGCTTGATCAAGGACAGAGGGTGTTTTATGTGTTTGACAATGTTACTAACTTAGCATGTAGGAAAATTTTGTAAATATAGTTTGTCTGAATCTTCTCAAAACTATTCATGCAATATCCAAAAATTTTGCCGAGAAAGAAGTGTGGAGATGTGAACTAGATGGATACAATTAGATGGACTTTCAATTGACTAATTAGGTCACTCAGTATTGTAGGCTATTCAATGTCATGCTTAGCAGTTAGTTGCTAGTGGATTACCAGCAACAACACCAGCAACAAAAGCCCTGTCTGTGGTCTTTATGAGTGAGTTGAGATGATGGTGCTGGTGGTGTGTGTTAGTATTGTTGCCCTGCTGAGCTTTGTTTTCCCAGAAGCACAAGTTGCAGAGTGGAGCAGTTCCTGTGTGCTGAGACCTGGAGCAGGAGCAGAGAGTTGCCTACTTGGAATCCAGGTGAGAGTTGGGAGTGATCAGCCCACAGAGGAAGAGCCATGGGACTTGGAAATTAAGCTTGAGTTAAGATGAAAGAGGACTTTACTTGGACACTAGGACAAGATTGATGATATTAGTTGTAGCAGAAACAACAACAAAAATCAATGACAATCACAGCAGCACTTGAAACAACAATGTTTTCTCAATCTCCACTCTAAATCTTTCCTTTTCATTTAACAAAATTGTCATCCATGCAGGTAATTTGTAAAGTCAATCATGGTAGCATACCTGAGGACTGCTGCTATGAACGATTTCAAAGATCTAATCACATAGTATAATGGACTTTATTTATTCTGCAAGAAACAAATATTGTTCAGCGAAGTAAAGCATGGCATTCATAGCAACATGCTTAAGTAAAACACACCATTATAAGTAAATACATACATATATATATATATATATATATATATATATATATATATATATATATAATAACATCAACATTCTTAAACAATACCAAGTATCCAAATAAAGTCCTTTATCAAAATACCATACCATCCACCCCTAGGTGACTGTAAGAACAAACTTCTTAAACAATATCAAGTGTTTTTTGACCATAACTTTCTGGAAGTTGAATAATTTTTAGATGATCTTTTCTAGATCTATTTTTGAAGTCATTTTTAAAATAAGTATGTTCTATTTTTTCAGCCTTTTCATTTTGTTTTATTGTTTCTTGATTTCTCAGAAAAGTCATTGGTTTCCACTTGTTCAATGCTAATTTTTAAAGAATTGTTTTCTTTAATGAGTTTTTATACCTTTTTTTCCATTTGATAAGTTCTACTTTTTAAGGTATTCTTCACTTCAGTGAATTTTTGTGCGTATTTTCCCATTTGGCCAGTCCTGCTTTTGCAAGGTATTCTTTTCCTCCTTGGACTTTTGTAATTCTTTTACAATTTGACCTAGCCTGCTTTTAAGGCATTATTGTCTTCAGTATTTTATATCTCCTTTACCAATCTCTTGACTCTTTTAAATTTATTTTCTGGCTGATTTCTCTTTCCATTTTCCTACTATCTCATTCACCTGAAATTTTTTTCAGGAGTTATATATTTATTTAACACTTTACTACTCACCAAAAACATCTTATTTCCTTTGATCTTCACAACAACTCTATGAAGTAGATAGGGCTGGTTTTGGGTTTTTGGTTTTTTTTTTTTTGAGATGAGAAGACTAAGGCTCATAGAGTTTAAATGATTTGTATAAGATCACCAAGCTAGTAAGTGGTACAGTTGGACCTAGAATCTTGTATGGACAGTGATTCTTCAGTAATATTGACAAGAAAATGGCTTATATCACTCTAATTAGGTTTTTTCACTTGAAAATGACAATAACCTCGGTGAAAAATCCCAACTATTAAATATTTAGTCAATTTGATTTAATAAAATTCTATTTTATTTATTTATTTTTAGTTTTCAATATTCATTTCCACAAGATTTTGTTTTAAATTTTCTCTCCATCTTTCCCCTCCACCCACCCCAAAACACTTTGCATTCTGATTATCCATTCCTCCAATATGTCCTCCCTTCCATCACACTCCTCCCTTCTCTTATCCCTATCTCCTCTATTTTCTTGGAGACAAGATAGATTTCTATATCCAATTGCCTGTATATCTTTCAAGTTGCATGTAAAAACAATTTTTAACATTCCTTTTTAAAACTTTGAGTTCCAACTTCTCTCCCTTCTTCCCTCTTCACTCATCCCCACTGAGAAAGCAAGCAATTCAATATATGTTATACATGTGTAGCTATGCAAAAGACTTCCATAAAAATCATGTTATGTGAGACTAACTATATTTCCCTCCCTCCTATCCTGCCCCTCATTTATTCTGTTCCCTTTTTTGACCTTATCCCTCCTCAAAAGTATTTGCTTCTAATTACACCCTCCTCCCACTTACCTGCCCTTCTATCATTCCCCACTGCCACTTCTCCCCTTCTCCCCTACTTTGCCGTAGTATAAGATAGAGTTTCAAAGCAAATTGAGTATCCATGTTATTCCCTCCTTCAGCTAAATGTGTTAAGAGTAAGCTTCACTTTTTCCCTCTTACCTCCCCTCTCTTCATTTCCATTGAAAAAGCTTTTTCTTGCCTCTTTTATGTGAGAAATAATTTGCCCTATTTTATTATTCCCTTTCTCCTCCCGATATATTCCTCTTTCATCCCTTAATTTTATTTTTTAGATATCATTACTTCCTATTCAACTCACCCTGTGTCTTCTGTCAATATGTATATAATTCCTTCAATTTTCTCCAAAGTTTTCAGCATTTCCACCTAGCAATGGGTTCCAGGACACAATTTTTGTCATATTATTCTTCCTTTTGAAGAATGAACTTTTCTTTAAGGTAAGTCAATCATTATTTGTTCCTGTTGTTAGCAGTTACTTGGATGATTGATGTCCTCCCTCACTCTCATATTATTACTTTGTCCCAGAGTTATGACTGTGTTAACATGAAATTTTCATCTATTACCTTTTCTTTTTCCAGATGCTTGGATACTAACCAAAATCTCATTTTACTGACTATCCCTTCCATCCTTGTACTGTTTCTTTGCTTGTCTTTCTTGAAGCTATATTGCCTTGGTTATCATCTTATTTTCTGAGACTTTCTGCCTTAATATTCTAATATTATTGCAATTTTCTCTCTGTTAGTTATCCCCAATTTTTCCCATATATATTTCATTTGTACATATATGTTTGTAGGTTGTCTCTCCTATTAGACTCCGAATTCCTTGAGAGCAGGGAATGTTTTGCTTGTTTTTGCTTTTGTTTCCTGAACACTTAATACAGTTCCTGTTTAAAAGTTGGCATTTAATAAATGGATTGCTGAACTGTCTCTATGTCTTTACACACTCAGATTGTAGCATTATCAAAAGTCCTATTCTAACTCCTATTCTTTTTCCCTTGTCTACATGCTCTTATTCTCATATACAACTTTCCCCCTAACTTTTCTGCATATGTAGTGGGATTGCAAAGTTTCTTCTTTTCTGCAACAAATTTTCAGGCTGGGAGCAATGAGCTCCATTCCTTCCCATATTTTTAAACATATTTAACAAAACTTGTCAACATATTATTTTATTAATAATGCCCTAGGAAAGCTAAGACACTAAAGTCAGGTAGGGGCAGAAAGCAGGAGGCTTCCCACCAACAATGAGGCAGAGATATTATCAAAGTGATCATCCCACAAAAGAGGCAAGAAAGAGCTTTTATAATGGAAGGAAGGGGAAGGTAAGAGGAACAAGTGAGCTATCTTTTCATCAGATTTGGCTTCAGTAGGTGTAAAAGCAAGCATACTGACACATCCAGAATGGTTCTATCACAGGTTCTTAGATCTGATTTTCTAAAAGGAAAGCATCTTTTCAGGGGTCAGTGATCACTTTAATCAAGTACACATATCATTGACTTAGTTCAGGGGAAAAAGTCAGCACCCTGAATTTCAGGGAGATCAACAGACTGCTTCCAACTGTCTGACAGTAAGAAATACATGTCACAAATCAACAGACAGATCCAACTATCTGACCATAAATACATAGTTACCGGAGAGAGAAGCATCAACATCTAGGTTTTCAAAGCTGGGGGGCTCCTTAGTAGCTAACCAGAGTGTCATCTGGAAAAACAAACACTTCCAATCAGTAAGCCCCAAAGGAAAACCTCACCTCAGAGTATTTATACACTTTTAAGAACTGGAGGACTCTGACCAAATGCTTCAGTAGAAATTAATAAAAGGTACTTCAGGCAAGGAAGATCTATTTGACATTACAGTAGGGAATAACATACACACTCAAATGGATATGGAAGTTTATCTTTTTTACCAGAAAGCAGGTGTTGAAGGAAAAAGAGAAGGGGGATGATAGAGGGGATGGCAAATTAGGGGAAGTGGTAATTGGAAGCAAACACTTTGCTAGATGGACAGGTCAAAGAAATGAATAGGATAGAACAGAATAGAATAGAAAAGAACAGAATAGAAGGAGGGTAAGACAGAGTAGAGGGAAATATAGTTAGTCTCTCATAACATGACTGTTATGGAAGTATTTTGCATGACTACACAAGTATAACCTACATCAAACTGCTTCCCTTCTCAATGAGGGTGGGTGGTGAGGAGAGTAAGAAGAGAATGTGGAACTCAAAGCTTTAAAAATGAATGTTAAAATTATTGTTACCGGCAACTAGGAAATGAGATTTATAGGAAATGGCATATAGAATTCTATCCTACCCTATAGGAAAATAGAAGGGAAGTAGATAAGAGGGGTAGTGGTAGTGATATAAGGGAGAGCAGATTGGAGGAAAGGGTAATTAGAATACATGGTATCCTAAGGTGGGGGAAAGGGGAAGATGGAGAGAAAATTTGAAGTTCAAATTTTGTGGACGTGAATGTTGAAAACTAAAATAAATAAATAAAAGAATTGGAGGGAAATAAGTTGGAATCTGAATGGTGCAAAGAATTTGGATACTCAGAAAGAAGAAGGGAATGTACTCTAGCTGGAAGGAATGGATGGTGTGAACTAATAGTCAGAAGACAGAATATATATGGTGTGTTTGGGAGGTTAATTTATCTAAAACCGGATTCATGTTCAACATTAGTAGCAACAAAGTTGGACTCAGGTTGTAGAGGCCTTGAAAGTGAAGTTAACAGATATGGATATTTTGAATGCAATAATACAAATGAAGAATTTAATTTGTAAGAACAAGTTACATTTTTATGGACCACTTTCCATGATTAAAGACAATAAGCAGAAAGTAGACATTAATAAAATTTATCAGAAAGGAGTAAAACAAAATATAAAGGATTATAGAGAAATTACATTATGTTATGAATTTCCTGGGAAATAACTGAATGTAATTTCAGAACTTCAATGATGCAGAACATTTCAAAGACATTTTGCAATGATACAAAAAATTGGAGTCATTTCTTTAACCATAAGAAATGTTTTAATATTATTGTGCTAAATGAATGTAGATATTAGTGCCCAGAATATCAGTTTATTTCTTATGCAAAGGCACCCTGGGGAATCTGCCAGCTAAAAACAACCAGAGGACAAAGAAAGGGTAAAGACTGATCAAGAGGGACATGAATGATGAATAGTAACTTGAAATGGCTTTGCTGCCATTGAAATAAGGCACTGCATAGCTGTTTTCTAATTTATGAAGTGACTTTATAAAGAACTGAGGTAATAAAGGCCTTCTCCAAGATAAGACTATGTCCTTAGAAAAATAAGTCAAGGGTCTGTTAACTCCAAGGTACAGATAATCTCTCTATTGATTGAAATCACAAGGAGCAGTCCAAAGCAGTTCTGCCTCACTTGCTACTATGAAGAAAAAGAGTCTAAGAGGCATCACCTCTGTTATAGTTGAACCCATTTCTGCCTCACCACCTCTCAGCTGATGACCTCCCATTTATCAAGACTTGCAGTTCCACAAACAATTTGAAGACTTGTTTTCTCATCACAACATATCATTCCTTCAATCACTGATGGCTAGAAAACCACTTTTCAAAGGTTTATGTTTTAGATTAGAGCCAGGCACAAGGAAAAGCTAATTTGAGCATACTCTAGTAGCCACGCTTGCTCAATTCCCCTCCATCTCCATTATATTAACATTCCTTGCTAGTTTAGGTGTACATAATCTCTACACCCCAAAGGTATCAATTCTACTTCCAGGGGAAAGAGTCAGTATATATTGAGAGGAGTCTGAACTTCAATGGATGAACAGAATGCAGTCACTCTCAAGTCAATTCATATGACTTTTTGTTTGGTTCTTTATTTTTGGAGGCAATCAGGTTTAAGTGACTTGTTCAGGGTCACAGAGCTAGTTAGAGTCCGAGGCTAAATTTGAATTAAGGTCCTCTTAACTCTAGGGATAGTGCTTTATCCACTTCACCATCTAGTTATCCCTAATTTATATAACTCTTTAACCATGTATATAGGTTAAGGGATCTGTACTCCATTTGAGAATAGAATGTCAGTTTTTAAATTCTGTGATTCATATGAGGACTATGTGTTCCTTTGGTTGCTACTACCCATTCAAACAATTAGAAAATGGCCATTATTAACTATAATTTTACCAAAAGTCAGAGTCTAGAACACTCCCTAATAAATATATGTCTTAAAAGAAATGAAATGTCTTCTTGGGACTAAGTGCATCAATGCTTGTATTATAAATAAGTTTAGAGTAGAGTGGTCAGATGTTTCATTTAAAAAATAGATTAAATCAAAAGGGAAAATTTGGGAGGGGTGACATTCTAGAAAGCAAATAGCAAACCCAAAGAAATGCATAGACTCTGGAGTATTCAAAGTAAAAGTCATATTTTTGGAGCAAGAACAAAGTAATATGATTTTTCGGTTATTTCAGTCATGTCAAGTTCTTCACAACTCCATTTACAGCCTTTTTTTGGAGGGGGCAAAGATACTTTGGTGGCTTATCATTTCTTTCTCCAGCTCATCTTATAGATGAGGGTCTCGGGAAAAACATTTAAGTAACTTACACAGCTAGTAAGTGCCTGAACCTGGAATTTAATTTAGGTCTCCCTGACTTCAGCCTCTAAGCTTTATCTACTGCACCCACACAGTTAATCTTTATAAAGCACTTTATGATTTACAAAGTGCTTTACATATATTGTGTCATTTGTTCCTCACTACACTGTGCTATTTTTATTCCCATTTAGGTAGTTAAGTGTCTTAGGCAGCATTTGAATTCAGGGCTTTCTATCTCCAAATCTAGCATTCTTTCTGCTATTTCATACTCCCTCAGTGGCCAGACAGTTTTATAACAGCTAAAACAGCATGGGAGCTTCTCTAGGAAACTTTACCATAAAAAAAATCACAGAGCAGAATGCTCCTCATTGTGAAAGTCATTCAGAAACACAATACCAAGAAAGACATCACCTCCAAAATGATTAAAATTTGAAATGCCTACTAGAAAAGGGAAATAATATCTCGCCTGGTCCCTTAATTTTTCCTGGTGTCAGCACAGTAGCTTTTTCCCAGAGCAATACATGCATTAAAAGTCAGGGAAGGCTAGAAGAAACTTATTTGGTAATGAACAAATCCATCTTAAAAAGGCCTCCAGGACTTATTTCAAGCCATACTTTTTTGCCTTCTTGTAATTCATGAGTTGTATCAAAATCTCTGAGGACATGCCCTCAGGCATAGTTTTGTGATGAAATCTAAATGTCTCCCCAAGAAGCAGACCTAGCGAAACCCAGAAATACTTCTTCACAGAAATTATTTAAGAGGGAATTCCAAGAAGATTCAATTCAAGAAATATCGAGTTATTTAATTTACAAAGCACGCTGACAGTGTTGACACCGACCAATAAATCAGGCTCTCTATCCTTAATGGAATTTATAGTCTGGAAAGGGGATAAGGAACAAATTCATTCATTTATTTATTTATTTTCATTATTTTTTTTGTTTTCAGTGTTCTACAATCACTTCCATGTAACTTAGATTTTTTTGTCCTCCCTCCTCCTTTCTCTCTACCTCTTCCTCCCTTTTTGAGATGGCATACTATTTTTATAGAGGTTCTACATATACATTCCTATTAAATACATTTTTACCCTAGTCATGTTGCATAGAAGAATTAAAATGAATGAGAGAAATCATAAAACCAACCAAAACATAATACAAAAGAAAATTATCTGCTACGTTTTGTGATCAAATTCTATAGTTCTTTATCTGGATGTGGAAGACATTTTGCCTTAAGAGACCACTGGGAATTTTTTAAGTCCTTGCATTACAATGAAGTACTAAGTCTACCAGAAAAACATCATTGCACACTGTGGTTGTTGCTGTGTACAAAGTTCTCCTGGTTCTGCTCCTTTCATTCAGCATCAATTCATATAAGTCTTTCCAGGTCTCTCTGAAGTCTTCCTGTTCATCATTTCTTATAGTACAATAGTATTCCATTACATTCATATGCCACAATTTATTCAGCCATTCCCCAATTGATGGGCTTCCCCTTGATTTCCAGTTCTTGGCCACCAGGAACAAATATATTTAACAAAAATTTTAGTCATAATATGAAGAAAAAGAAATATTCAGATGATAAATGAATGTTTTAAAACAAAATGCCGTGACTAGATCCTGCTTCTTCTCCTGGTCCCTGTTTGCTAGAAATTATCATAGGTTCAAGGAAGAAAGGACTTTATGCATTTTTTAATTCAATCCTCTCTTTTTACAGGTAAGAAAACTGTGGTCCAAGTGGAGTTGTATGACTTTTCCACCATAATATAGACAAAGCAGAGCCAGGCTTCAATCTCAAATCCTTACTCCTCAATGTAGGCAGTTAGGTGGCATAACATATAAAATGCTGGGCATGGAGTCAGGCAGACCAGAGTTGGATCTGACCTTCAACGTTTACTACTTATGTGATTCTGGGCAAGTCACTTAATTGCTTTCTCTATTTCCTCAACTATAAAATGAGGATCATAATAGGATCTACCTCCTGGGTGGTTGTGTTGATTAAATTGGATAATTTTTGTAAATCATTCAGCACTATATCTGGAACATCGTAGATGCTTAATAAATCCTTACTTGTTTTCTTTCTTCCTTCTCCAGGATGGCTTCCTACTCGAGCAGAGCATATTACAACCAGAAGATCACCTGCAAAACTATTGATTTGACAGCAAGTTGACAAACTCATTAGTTAGTTTATATAGCACAAAATTTTGAAAAGCAAGAGGTCACAATTGTACCTAGGTGCCAGCTATTGTAGACAATGAAGTTTCTGCATCATAAACCTCATGGAAGCTCAAAGTTGGAAGGGATCTCATGGATCATTTAATCCAACCACTACTAGATTCTGACCAAGAATATCCTTTTTAATATATTTGATGAATGGACAGAATGGGGGAAGACCACTAATTTACAAGTCAGTTGAGCCATAGTAATAATAATAATAATATAATGAAAAGTAATATTTATATAATGCCTCCCATATGGCAGGCATTGTTTTGTTGTTTACCAAAAATATTTTGTTTGTTTCTCCCAACCACTCTGGAAAGTTGGTGCTAAAATCATCCCTCATTCATGCTTGAGGAAACTGAGGCAGACAGAATTTAAGAGACTTGCCTAGGGTCATACAGCTAGTAAGTATCTGAGAACACATTTGAACTCAGATCTTCTGATTCCAGGCATGGAGTTCTATCTACTGTTCTACTTAGCTGTTTCCTAACTTTCAGTTAGCTCAAATTATTAAGAACCATTTCTCCTTATGTGCAGCCCAAATTTGTTTCTGTGCAGCTTTCATCCATTTCTACTGCTTCTTGCCTCTGGTGCTAAGCAGAACAAGTCAGTTCACTCTTTCATATGACAACCTTTCAAATACTTGAAAAAAATTTCCTTTATCCAAGCTCTAACTGCAAACACCTACAGGGAAAAGGGCTGAATATCACACTTAGGCAAGTAGGTGCCAAGCAAGGAAAATGCTGATAGCCAAGGGTCTTGATAGAGAGAAACCTGCCTCTCCAGAAAAGTATTCTGTGGGATGTTAAAACTTCAACTCTGACTTTCATCACAGTAGGATACAGCTTTACTAAAACAAAAAGTTTTTTATTTTTAAACATGACTTTTGAATTGTCTTCTCCAGTGTAGACAATTGTTAAGAAAAACATCTTTGAGTAACTAAGTCATTTTTACTATTATAAATGATGAAAAAAACTGTCTGCATCTAGAGAAAGGACTGAGAAATAGAAGTATATGGGCAGTGATCTTACACACACACACACACACACACACACACACACACACTTTTTATCTAATGGTAGCCATCCCTAGGGTGGGAGGAGGGAAGAAAAAAAATTTACATGATTATTTTATTATATATTTATAAGAGACAGCAAGTTATACATAAAAGGTTTGCAGTTTCATATGCAATCTTTTTTATTATTCTACTCTGTTATGAAAATGCTTGTTTTACATCATAAATTAGAAATAAAACAAATGAAATTTTAAAAATCAAGTATGTCAAGCACTTTACAAACTTTAGATAAAAGAAAGAAGGAAATCTATACTAGATCACATATTCAAAAGTTTGGCTTGTATAACCTGTATTTTGCATGGTGAAGCTATGGATAAGTAATAATAATAACTAGAATTTATATATACTATTTTAAGATTTGCAATTTATTTATATCACCTCATTTGGTATTCATAACAATCCTGGGAAATATACTTGGTAGAAATAAAATTAGTTGACTAGGATGGCACAGCAAACTGAGGAAACATTTCAACTCAGTTCTTTTCACTACTAGTTAAGGAGTCTCTGATCTATTATAGTGTCTTTAGCTGGCTAAAGACATGGGAAACACTGTCTACCCAATATGGCATGCCCATGTCAAAGAAGGTGTTAGGCTATATGATCAGAACAGAATCTCAATAGCTCAAAAGAAATATGAGATGCACAAATGTAGTGACCCCTCCACTCCAAATATTTATATTGACTATTTGTGCCTGAGCTCAAATTGGACTGATCAGCCACAGTTGGACACATTGCACCTTCGCCCCAAACTAGTGTTGTCATTTTGGTCCAATTTGAGCCTAGAGGACAATAAGCAGTTGGCTAAATACATTTTAAAAATTATACATTTTCCTCTTTTATTATTTGCTTTTAGAACTTCTTTAGCTTATTCCCTTTCCTGTTTTTATGTTTTTTATTTTTCTCCTATTACTCTGTTTGTCCTTTGAGTATTTGTTAATTCCTCATGCAAACTATACTGAAGTTTGTGTAATTGAATAGGTTAGGATTTCTACTTAGGAAAGACATATATTTTGCTTTCAAGGATATACACTACCATGAGATCAGCTGAGTGAAACCTGACAGACCAGAGGTATAGTACAGTTATATAAATTCCACTCCACTAAACCTACCTAATAAGCAGAGAACATATTTATCGTTTCATCCCCTTCTAACATTCCTGTTAGGAAACTGGGAATCAGGTAGAACTAAGACATTCTGAGTTCTATATACCTGATGGCCCAGGATCTGTCACAAAGGAAGTTCTTTATAAATCTTTGTTGACTGTTGAATGAGTAGCACCAGAACCAGCTAAATGGTTTGTAATAGCTTTACCCCTCAAATTTACATGCCATCTCATGTAAGAGATTCATTAAACAATAGCACAAATAATGGAGTTAGTGCTGAATCAGGGACCTTGGATTTCTCCTTTCAAATCCTGTTTCAGTTGCTTACTGTGATATTGAACCATTATTTAAATTTTTTTGGTCTTAGTTCCACATCTATAACATGTAAACTACATGGTTTCTAACCTTATTTCCTTTTCCAAATCTATGATCGTATGAGAGTAATGAAAGCAGAAAGATGTAACATGGAATATGGTATAAAAATGAATCATTTGGTTTCATGAAAAAAAAAATTTGTAAGTACAATCAGATGTTCTTCAGAAGTAAGCCTTCTGAAAATGAAAAAGTATGATGGTTAACAATGAAAATTTCTATTACAAAATTACAGAGTTGATTATTTGATCCAGATTTGACTGGCTTAAAGTATGGCTCCCAAGAAAGTACACTGACCAAGATTTGATTTGTTTCTACAATATAGTTTTAATTCCTGTTTATATGGATTACTTTTCAATCTTTCAATGAAGATATTGGATTATGTACCACAGGTTATAAGTTGGCGGCCCATATGTCTTTACTCCTTGATAACGAATCAGCAAAATATAAATTAGTGGAGACTTGCCCTACCTGGGATAGAGATCTTCAAAGTGTAGACTGCCAAAGCAAGGCAGGCCATCCAGCCAGAGATTGCCTGTTGTCATTGTACCATAGTGCTTATTTTGAGAAGCTATTCCATTAAGCCATAAAATCTTTGATAAGGCAAAAGCAAATGTTTCTTTCAGTAGCTGAGATAGGTGACAGTTATGGCTACTCCATGCCCACTATAAGTATTTATTGCTATCTGGTGTCATGGAAAAAGGTCTACAAAATTCACTTACCAAGATCTGATCAGAAATACCTCTCAGAAGACCTTCCTCTACATGGTGATGAAATTGATAGGAAGTAAAAATTCCCCTTGCTTTTTTGCCTTCCTCTTGGATGTGGCAGAAAGCTCTCTCGTTGGTCTACTCATATATAAGGTCTTCACATCCATGGCCATTTTGTTCATGGATTCATTGTGCTACTTAAATGAATCATCAGGGGCAGGCTTGATCAGTCATGGAATTCCATTTCGATTTTCCAGGGAATTGTACCCTTTGGTGTGCAGATACATAGGTGATTGTGTGGCCATCAGTTTTTTTAGTTTGGTTGTTATGTGGAATGCTCCCAATACTGGGTTGGTTTTGATTTTCTTTTTAACTTCCTTACATTGACAAGACAATGCGCCATAGCCCAAGAGTCAGTATGGATGAGTATCTCTTTTTGAGTACTCAGTTCAAAGACTAGAGACATTCTTTATAGTGCTAGTCACTGGACTAAATGACCAAAGCCAAGGCTCACTCTTTCTGTGAATGCTGTGTGTATTTGAAGGAAGGAGGGAACTAGGTTTTTAGGAAAAAGCTTTCAATTAACAGTCTTTACCATGTTATCTGAGGAAATGCTATTGATAAAAACTAATTGTGACTATTGGATGATTATCAATGAAGACTATTACATTTGACATTCAAATGGATTTGACTTTTCAGTAAATCATGCTCTTCCGTCCTCTGAGAAGTCAGGAAGATGAAGTTCCTAAATTGCCGGAGGTAAGTAAGAGTTAACTTTAGGCACCTCTCTAGTGGTTTGGTCAGCAACCAATTTGTACAGCTTTTTATAGGGCCTGAAATTTTTCTTGGTTGTTGGAGGCTTTAGGGCCAGTTATTTATTTCTGACATTCTTGGGTATACATTTATGGGACCTGACCCATTGTGATAAAACAAAGCAAATCAAGAAAAAAATAATTTTATTCACTTGTGGGAGTTGAAAGAAAACTTTATTACATTATTTGAATCTAGTCTTGTGAGACTGGGAAGAAAGACCACCTCTACCTATTGCTTAGAGGCACTTAACTAAGCTTCTTGGTATGCTGAACTGAACACCCATTCAGATCAAAAGACTGGTGAATGGAGTTTTCCACAATTGTTATGTCTCAGACAACCCATAAGTCTTAACTGCATGAAGTATCTACATTGAGTGAACCTGCAGGGCAGATGTTTTGTAGCACAAACTTCATACACCTGTGATTCATTGCTATCATGTCTTAAGTTTAAACTCACTCTTTCTGTGAATGCTGTGTGTATTTGAAGGAAGGAGGGAACTAGGTTTTTAGGAAAAAAGCTTTCAATTAACAGTCTTTACCATGTTATCTGAGGAAATGCTATTGATAAAAACTAATTGTGACTATTGGATGATTATCAATGAAGACTATTACATTTGACATTCACTGTCTACAGTAGGAGAAGTAGACTCTGAGAGTTAGCTCTAGAACTCTGAAAGTAGTAGCTTCACTCTTGTGACCAAACTGCCAGTTTAAGTAGAAATTGGGGAATGCTGCTATTTCTTCTTCTTCTTCCTTTTTGCTTCTTTTCTACTTCCTCCCTTGTCACATGTAATCTCTCTCTGTCTCTCTCTCTCTGACTGTCTGTCTGTCTGTCTGTCTGTCTCTCTTTCTTTCTCTCTCTCTCTCTCTCTCTCTCTCTCTCTCTCTCTCTCTCTCTCTCTCTTTCTCTCTTTCAGGCTAGGTCCAAAACTTTATAATTTTCGTTGTTTATATTTGCAAGATATTTGGGGTCTGGAAGACTAGATTTTAATTTTCTTTATTATTTTTTTCAAAAAACTGGGACAATCTACTTTTTGTTCCATGCAGTTTTAATTGATGATTTCTTGACATGTATCTCTGAAAAAAATAACAGACTTTTTAAAAGTCCATTATATTTTAAATAGAGCTACTTAACTAGGTCTTTAAACCCAAACCCCAGATCAAACTGCTATGGCTCATTGTTAGGTTTTGACGACTTAGAATGAGTATAAATAGTACTTGTGTTCTGTTCCATACAGAAGTTTTGAAGCTCTTGTTCTCCCAACAGTAGAGCTACAGTTCCAAACTGGGACCTTTGACTGTACTCTTGAATATGTCTTTTTTTACTGAAGCTCTGCCATCCTTATAGGAACCTGCTGTTGTCCAAAGGTAGTATGAAATTGAGCTGCATATGCTGGAGTGGGACTGAGGAAGAGGATTTCCAGTGACCTTTGTAAAGCTAATTCCATGGGTGCCAGTCTCAGGTGTAGAGGAGAATTACTCTGAAGAGCCAATACCTAGTATAGACGTGTAGAAAGTTGGGAGCTGGCTCAATTATAGAAGGGACAGAGTAAGATATCATTTACAGATAAATTGTGAATCTAGGTGTGATTATGTTGGAAAAGAAGGTTCATGATTAAGTATTTTGGAATAAGTGGGTGTGACTCATTTTCCCATCCTCCAGTTGAGTTGATCATAAATCACTTCTGGTCCTAACACAATCACCAGGAATGAATTTTTGGTTACCAATCCCTGTTTTGGACAACACTGGACTAGACTTTGGGGTTTAATTTCTCTATTTTTAATTTAATTTCATGTGTGTCCCCAATTACATGCAAAAACAAATTTCAACATTCCTTCCTATAAATGTGAGTTCCTAATTCTTTCCCTTCCTCTCTCTTCATTCCATCAACTCATTGAGAAGGCAAATAATTCAATATAGATTGCAAATGTGTAGTCATCAAAACATTTCAATAAAAGTCATATTGTGAAAGAAAACATACACAAAAAACACAAAAAATGAAGAAATAAAAAAAAAGAATTTTTCAATCTATTTTCAGACATCATCAGTTCTTTCTCTGGAGATGGATAGCATTTTCATCATAAGTCCTTCAGAGCTGTCTTAAATTGTGGTGTGGCTGAGAATAACTAAGTCATTCACAGCTGACCATCTTAGAATATTGCTATTACTTAGTACATTTCACTTCATATCAGACCAAACAAGTCTTTCTAGGTTTTTCTGAGAGCATTCTGCTCATCATTTCTTATACCACAATAGTAGGACATCATGATCATATATCACAAGTTGTTCAGCCCTTACCCAACTCATGGACATCCCCTCAATCTCTAATTCTTTTCCTCTAGAAAACAGCTGCTATTAATATTTTTGTATATATGACTCCTTTTCCCTTTTGTTTTTTATCTCTTTTGAGAACCGGACCTAGTAGTGGTATTGCTAGGTCAAAATCTATGCATAGTTTAATAGGCCTTTTAGGTATAGTTTGAAATTACTCCACAGAATGTTTGAATCAGTTCAGAACTCCATCAACAATGCGTTCAAGTTTCATTTTTCCCATAACTCTTCCCACATTTATCATTCACCTTTTCTGTCCTATTGGTCAATCTATGAGGTAGTACTTCAGAATTGTTTCAATGTGCATTTCTCCAATCAATAGTGATTTAGAGTCTTTTTTATATGGCTTTTTTCATTTTTAATTTAATTTTATATAAATTGCTGTTGATTACTTCTCCTGTTGATTACTGATCACATCTTTTGATCATTTATCAATTGGGGAATGGCTTTTAACTTTTATAAATTTAGTTAGTTTTCTATATGTTTGAGAAATGAGTTCTTTATCAGAGCAACTTGCTTCAACTTTTTCAGAGTTACTATTGCTAGCTATCTTTCCCTCCAACCTATATTCCCCCCATTTACTCTATTCTCTCTCTCCTTTTGCCCTGTACCTCCTCAAAAGTGTTTAGCTTCTGACTATCCCCTTCTCAATCTGTCCTTCCTTCTATCACCCTTCCTTCTCTTATACCCTTCCCTTACTATTTTCCTGTAGGGCAAGATAGGTTTGTATACCCATTTGAGTGTGTGCATTATTCCCTTTTTGAGCCAATTCTGATGAAAGCAAGTTTCACTTGCTTACTCTCACCTTCCCTTTGCTTCCTTCCACTGTATAAGCTTTTTTTTTGCCTCTTTTATGTGAGATAATTTACCCCATTCTACCTTTCCTTTTCTCCTTCTCCTGGTACATTCCTTTCTCATCCCTTCCTTCCTTCTTATTCAACTTATAGTTATAAACATCATCTTCACATGTAGGAATGTAAACACTTTAGCAATATTTAGTCCCTTATGATTTCCCTCTCCTGTTTACTTTTTCATGCTTCTCTTGGGTCTTCTACTTGAAAGTCAAATTTTCTCTTCAGTTCTGGTATTGTCATCAAGTATGCTTCAAAGTTTTCTATTTCACTGAATATCCATTTTCCTCCCCTGAATGATTATACTTAGTTTTGCTGGTTAGGTGATTTTTGGTTATCATCCTAGCTCAGTCCTTTAATGTAGAAGCTGCTAAATCTTGTGTTATCTTGACTGTGACTCAGTGATAGTTGAATTGTTTCATTTTGGCTGCTTACAATATTTTCTCCTTGACCTGGGAAATATGGAATTTGGCTATGATATCCCTGGGAGTTTTCATTTTGGGATCTCCTTCAGGAGGTAATCAACAAATTCTTTCAATTTCTCTTTAGCCCTCTAGTTCTAGAATTTCAGGGCAGTTTTCCTGGATAATTACACAGAGATGATGTGCAGGCTCTTTTTTTTCAACATGGCTTCCAGGAAGTCCAATAATTTTTAGATTATCTTTCCTGTATCTATTTTTTCAGGTTGATTGTTTTTTCCAGTAAGATAATTCACATTATATTCTATTTCTTCAAACTTAAAATATTGCTTTATTGTTTTTGGATTTCTCATAAAATCATTAACTTCCATTTGCTTCATTCTAATGTTGAAGGAATTATTTTCTTCAGTGAGCTTTTGGATCTTTTTTTCCATTAACCAATTATACCTTTTAAGGCATTCTTCTCCTCATGGGCTTTTTGGACCTCTTTTAAGATTTTGCCT
This sequence comes from Bettongia penicillata ogilbyi, assembly GCA_023548195.1. Lineage (NCBI taxonomy): Eukaryota > Metazoa > Chordata > Mammalia > Diprotodontia > Potoroidae > Bettongia > Bettongia penicillata. The sequence continues at coordinate 404,672 of JAJHZJ010000164.1, read as the reverse complement.
ACTCTATTTTTAAAGATGTTCTTTTCTTCACTATTTTTTTGTCTCCTTTACTGAGCTGTTGACTCATTCTTCCTGATTTTCTTTCACAACTCTCATTTCTCTTTCCAATTTCTCCTCTAACTCTCTTACTTGATTTTCCAAATCATTTTTGAGCTCTTCCATGGCCTGAGTCCAATTCATATTTTACTTGAAGGATCTGGATGTAGGAACTTTGACTTTGTTATCTCCTTCTGAGCATATGTTTCGATCTTCCTTATCACCATAGTAACTTTCAACAGTAAGAATTTTTTTCCATCACTTGCTCATATTCTCATCCTATTACTTGACTTAATTTTGTGTTAAAGTGGTGCTCTGCTTCCAGAGTAGAGTGCACACTGTCCCAAGTTTCAGAAATTTTTGTCAGTTATTTTCAGATATACTTTCAGGGACCTATAGGTTTTCAATTCTTCCAAGATCATATGATCCAAGGAGATATTTTGACTACTCTCCTGGACTGGACTGTGATCTGTGAGTGAGAACAAGCATTCTTTTCTTCCCTGGAACTGTGAAGAGGGTCCCCTCTCCACTGAGGTCACAAGTTCTGCTATGCTAATGCTCCTCCTTACTCTTGGACTGCTACCCAGGACTGTGACTTAGACCCATGTGGGCAAAGCAATAGAGTCCTGCCTCAGTGCTAGCAAAAAGATCCCTGTACAGGGCAGCTAGGTGCTGCAGTGAATAGAGTACAGGCCCTGGAGTCAAGAAGACCTGAGTTCAAATCTGGCTTCATACACTTGACATTTGCTAGCTGTGTGACCTTGGGCAAGTCACTTAACCTCAATTGCTTTGCCTTCCCCCCTCAAAAAGTGTTTTTAAAAAGACAACCATAATCTCCTTCTGACCAGTTGTTAGACCCCCTTACCTTACCTGAGAACTCCAGAATCAGCTATTGCTGCTGTTGCTGATTCAGTCACTCCCAAGGCCTACTCCTAGTTGACTGTGGCAGGTTTGTGCTGGTCCAACCTATACTGGATTGTGCTTCTCTCTCACCCTGGTATAATAGACATTTCCTACTGACCCTCTAAGTTTCTGAAAATTTGTTTCACTCCATTTTTTTGTGGGTTCTGCTGCTCTAGAATTTGTTTTGACTCATTTTTAAAGGTGTTTGGAGGACTTTGCTGGAAAGCTCAGAAAAGTCCTTCTGTTTTTACTCTGCCATCTTGGCTCCACCAAATGGGTTTAGTTTAATAAGCATAGATACTTAGTTTAAATTTAAGGTTCAAAAACTTAACTTCACAAGTACATCTTGAAGGAATCCTTAAACAACAGCTTCTCTGGGTATTCAAAGAACTTCAACATGAGAAAACAGTGTGATCTAGCAGTCAAACTTATAAGATCGTTACCTATATTAAGAAATAAACGTTTTCCAGGATTAGGGAAGTTGAGTGGGACTTCATGGCTCCAGTCCCTTATAGTTCACTGTTGTTGTTTTTCAGTTGCTTCTGTCTCTTCATGACCCCACTTTCTTTTCTTTTATTGACAATGACACCAGATTACTATGCCATTTCCTTTTATAGTTCATTTTACAGATGAGAAAACAGGCAAACAGGGTTAAGTGACTCGCCCAGTGTCACACAGCTAGTAAGTGTTTAAGGCTGGAATGGAACACAAATCTTCCTGACTCTGATGGTGGCTTTCTATCCACTGCACCACATAGCTGCCCTTGATAGTTTCATATGATATTAAAGAGGAATGAGAAACTCAATGGTCATTCAACTATTAATAAAAAAAGTTTTTACTAGCTATAGGATTTAAACTGTATCACACAAGAATAGAGCACTAACACCAGTAGACATGGCCTGCCTCATCTTCATTTGTGAATATGTCTGTACAACAGGGAAGGATTTAGTAAGGGTCATGTGATTGTTGATGTTAAGCTTCAAGTCGGTTTTTACACTCTCTTTTGCATTTATCAAGAGACTTCTTAATTCCTTTTCAATTTCAGCCATCATAGTGGGATATGAAATTGTTGGTATTTTTCTCTTTATTCCAGCTTTTGATTCATCTAGTTTGGTATTTTTCAGGAAATACTCTTCATATAGATTAAAAGAGGAAGGTCAAAATATCCACCTTGTTGTACGCCTTTCTCAATCTCAAGCCCACCAATTATTTCCTGTTTAGTTCTAACTGCTGTTTTTTGACCTGCATACAGATTCCTCAGGAGAAAAGTAAGATGATCTGATACTTTTATCTTTTTGAGGATTTAGCACACTGTTGGGATACATGAAGTCAAGTCTTTGGTGTAGTTGGTAAAACAGTAGATATTTTCTGAAATCCTCTTAATTTCTCTCTAACCCAACAAATGTTGACAATTTGGTCTCTAGTTCTTCTGCCTCTTTGAAAAGCAGCCTTTTCGTCTGGTAATTCTTGGTTCACATATTGCTGAAGTCTAGCTTGCAGATGCTTAAGCATGACCTTGCTGGCCTGTGAAATGAACACAGTTGTTCAGCAATTTGAAGATTCTTTGACAATTCCCTTGTTTAGGATTGGGATGTAAACTGATCTTTTCCTATCCAGTGGTCACTGTTGTGTTTTCCAAATTTATGATATATTGAATGCAGCACTTTAGTAGTATCATTCTTTGGGATCTTAAATGACTCAGATGGAATGCCATCACCCTCACTACTTTTATTGTTAGCAATGGTTCCTAAGGACTATTTGACTTCATTCTCCAGAATGTCTGACTTTGGATCAGTAACCACACCATTGTAGTAATCAATGATTTTAAGATTGAGCTCACTTAGATCTTTTGTCTAGTCTTGTCATCTCTTCTTAAGCTCCCCTACTTGTGCTAAATCCCTAACACTTTTTGTCTTTTATTATGCCCATTTCTGCATGAAACTGTCCTTTGATATCTCTAATTTTCATGAAGAGATGCCTTTTCTTTCTCATCTTACTCTTTTCTCCTATTTCTTTTCTCTATTTAAGAAAACCTCCTGTCTCCTTGCAATTCTCTGGAATTCTGCATTCAATTTGCTATATCTTTCCCTTTTTTCTCAACCTTTCACTTTCATTCTTTCTTTAGCTATTTGCCAAACCTCATCAGACAGCCCTTTTGCTTTCTTGATTTTTTCTTCAATTTTTTGTTGTTGTTGCTATTCTTGCCTCTAATACAATGTTGCAAACCTCTGTCCATGGTTCTTCAGTCAATGTATCTAACCATATCTAATATCTTAATTTTATTAATCACTTCCACTTATATTTTATAAGGGAGTTATTTGGGCTAAACCTATAAAGTCTTCAACTTAAATCTATATCTTGCAATAAGAACCTCATCTGTAGTCATTTTCAAGTCTCATTTTTCTTTAGAACTGCAATAAACAAAATAAGAAAAAAAATTCATTCATATTGACATTTAAGAAAATATTATACCCTTTAAGATACTGGTTCATTTGCTTTTATTAATTTTAATTTGGTGTTCAGGCAAATATGTGTTTATTCTGAGCAAAGCTTTAACAGCAAGTCTCTCATATTCATTTGAAGAGTTTAGATGATGTCATTTAGAACCTCAACAGAGGGTTTTTTTTTAATTATTATATTCCTGGGTCATTCTTAATGGATAATCTTTATTGACTTTTGACTTTTCTGGATGGATCAAATTACGCAATCCTTGTTGTGACTGAGATGAATGTTTTGAATTGAGTCCAACCTATTGTTCTTTCATCCTCAAGTTTATACCTCAGATTATTTTTCATAGTCATTAACATATTTTTTGCCTAGGCTTTAATATAAAATATATTGCAATAAAAGTTTTATATATGTTCAGAAAGCATGGCTTTTCAATACTTCTATGTCAAAACATGCTATTTATACTGCCAATGCACTGAGCTCATAGCTTTCATTAAAGTTAGTCCTGACAAGTGAGGTGAATGTACACAACAACAGCGTTGCCTGGAACAATTTGTACCGTGGGACTGAATAGAAAACTCATTTTCCCATTAAAATGTGATGTTAAAAAAGCAACTATAAAAACTATGGGGTTTTTTGCTGACTAACTGCACCTTCCTTAATACAACTCTGCATGTGTTCCAACATCATTATTAACAGTCTTTATCAAATGACCCTGGAATCAAGACTGTTCCTCATCTGGAGATGCCTCTTTGTTGGTTAGAATATTTTCGCCATCATAGAGACATTTTCTTGAAAATAATAGCAACGATTTTCAATATTCTCAGCTATAATTAGCTTTAATAGTGTTTGAGATTTTCATAACCTATTGCCTAATTATATTTTGGAAATAGGGGGTTACAGTGAAAAACTGTCTATTAAAGCAAGCACAGAAAATATTTCTGATGATAAATCTCAGAGCTAGTGCTGTGAGCTGGATTGATCTAAAGTTCACATTATACTAAAATATGTTTACCAAATATTTACATAAAGATATCAACTTAAAATATGAATTTATTTCTGTCATTTTTCTTGAGAAAGACCTCAATAAATCATTATTTACTATGTAATCATGTCCCTGATGTATTCTCAGTAAGAGGTTCTCAATTGCCAGCCCTCAGAAAATGTGAAGTAGTAGTCAGAATCAAAGACAAATATTCTTTTCTCCAACTATGTGGTTTGGTAAATGAACCTGAAGTCATATTTCAGGGTTTGAAATGCCCATATATGTCACCTATAACTTCCTGACAAATAATAGCCTCCATAACATATCTAATAAAGTTTTCCATACTTTGGTGATTGTCTTTCAGGAGGAACATATGGATTCCTATAGGATCCCATTTCATTTTTAATAGATCTCATTCTTTGTGTCCCTCTCACCTCCATCAAGCCTAATGGCTTTCTTGGCCTTCTGCATTCAATTAGAAAAAAAAGAATAGTTCTATTCCTGAAAAAATATACAGAAAAAAGCATTTTTCTATCTTGAATCCTGTTTTCCCATTTATATTCATTGGAATTCATTGTAAAATTGGAGGATTATAGCTCTGGAAAAACTATTGCCATCTCTAGAAATATAATAAATGTATACATATGAAAAGAATATTATTAAGAATTCTTTAAAAAATAAATTAGTATACAAATAACCAAGATGAAATAGAAATATAAAAATGAAATATGTCAATTAGAGCTTTAAAAAGTGGGAACTGTTTTCCCAGTAGAATTTAAGGGAGAAGAATAAGTACATTCTGGGGACACTAAAATATAGAGATAGAAAGAAGTTTGACTGAACCATGGAATATGTGAAGCAGAGTAATCAAGAGTAAACCAAAATGATATGTAACAGCCAGGTTGTAGAGAACTTGATGATTCAACATAGTTATTTATATATATATATATATATATATATATATATATATATATATATATATATATATATATATATATATATATGTTAATAAATGGGACAGGACATCTAGGAAGGACAGGGTACAGACCACTGGACCTGTAATCAGAAAAAACTCATCTTCCTGAGATCAAATCTGGCCTCAAGCACTTACTAGTCATGTGACTTTGGGCAAGTCACTTAATCTTGTTTTTACGTTTTATGAATGGATTGCAGAGAACAGAAAATGGAGATAAGAAGATCACTTAGGAGGTGACTAGAATAGCCCAGTGAGACATGAATTATGGTCTGTTGCAGGGTCTAGTCACAACAGAAAGGAAGGGACATATGAGTGAGAGATTATGGAATTAATACTCTTCCCTTTTTTCAACCCACAGTTAGTAGTGGGACATGAGGGAAATTGTTCTTGAGGGAAATTGTCCTTAAAGGAAATTCTGTGGCAGAATACCTGAGTTCAAATCTGTTCTCTAATTATGTGACCTCAGGCAATCATTTAACTTCTTTGATTTCAGTTTCTTTATTGGTAAAATAAGGGAGGGGGGAGTTGCCTAGGTAGCTGTTCAGGTCCTTCTACCTCTAAATCTATAATCCTATAGAGGAGAATTTATTTTTTATGTGTCTATTATGTGTTAGGCACTTACTGGGTCCTGGGAAGTATTTTCCAGATGAATTCCAATTATCCAACATGAGAATAGCATTTAACTCTTTATATCAAAGAAGGTTGTCTATCAACATGTGCAAACCACAGTTTTGAAAAGGGACAGGTTGATTTAGATAAATGAGAGAAAATATTCAGGAATCATGGGATCGTAGCTTTAAAGTTAGAATCATAGAGGTCATTTGGTCCATTTAGTCATTTTACAGATAAGAGTCATTAAGCCCAAAGTAGTTAAATGTCTTTTCCAATGTCCCATCAGTAGGAAATATCAGATCTAGGGTTCAAATTTCGCTCTTTTCACTAAATATACACATTCTTCCATTTCACCGTACAGCCTCATAATAATAGAAGATGCAATGGTTTAAGATACAGCAGTCAACAAATGAACAGTATAACAGTATAACCACTGAAGCATTTGGATAAGAGGACCCAGGTATTACATGAGTAAGCTTACAATTTATGAAGATTGAGTCATAACTCAGAATTTTGTGAATTTCTGTATGCCTGGGAATACCTATATACAAAACTCATTCTTAGCTTAATTGTACTGCACAGTGTAACCGATAGCTAACAATGGAAATTGTAGTCTTCTTGGTGAAGGAAAACTGGTTGGAGAAATTACAAGCATATTGATCAGACTGCTCCAGGCTTTCTGCATCCAATCACTCTCAAGGTTTCAGAACAACTTAGGAGTTAGTAGAACTAAGAATAGCTACAAATCCAAATTGACCCAGAGTCAATGTCCCTCAGTACAATACTAGAGGTACAATTAAAAAAATATAACATAAGCAAATCTAAAAAGAAACCTTTCATTCCTTCAATCCCTTTATTTTTCAAAAATATATGAAATTTTAAGGATGTGTTGTTTAATGTTATATTTTCTAGTGGTGTAAAATTCTTATGATGAATCCATCTCCTACATTAATTTATCCCTCTCATCTTCCCCTAGTTCTCACTGTGTCCTTTTTAACTCAGTAAATATAAAGCCTTTGGCAGCTGAAAGTAAAGAAGGCAAAAGGGACATTTGTCTTTGATGGCAGAATCATCTCAGAGCTTGTGACATCTGGGAGATAATTGGTGGTCTGATGGCCTAGTCCTATGCAATCAAAGACTGAAAGACAAGCCTGGACCCCTAATGAAATACTAGAAAAAGAATTCTTCCACTGGGAAGCATCTCTACCACCTTCACACCAAAAGAGACATTAAAGATATGTAAAGCAAAGAGAGGAAATGGAGAATAAAGATCAAAATCAGAAATGCTGAGAGAAATTCAATTGAACAGCATTTATTTTTCATGCTAATTTCCCTTTTTCACAAAGGGAGTAGAAGTTATATATATTTTTTAAAAGCTTCATAGGTATAACTCCAAGATATTGCCTCTAACATAAAACTACATATGAAAATATAAAAAAAAAAATATTTAGAAATGCAGTGAAAGAATTTGCATGACTGCTAAAAAGTTTTTTATTTAGTTTGTTTTCCTCCTTCTTAATGATGCATACATTTGTTTAAGAGCAGGGGCTCTTTTACTTTTTTCTTCCCTCTCTCTTGCATGACCCCTCTCCCAGCACCTAGCATAGTGCTTTATATTTAGTTGGTTCTTAAGAATTTTTTCCTGACATGAATTTTTGGAAGCATTCCATCTCTTAAAGTACTTAACTCATTTAATCAATCAGTAAATTTGTACTTCTATTGGGCACTCTCATAAACAGAATTAATAAATAGAAAGTGTTGAATAACAGGAATCATATCAATGATAGAGAAAATATACGTTGTAATGGTAATAATCAGAGGAATGTTGTTGATCTGCTGGAATAGGGACACTTCTCATGGAACCAATTCTGTGCCTTGGATACCTCTCGGGATATATAGGCTTTTTTATCGAAGAGTGTAAGTGAACAAAAGTTGGGTACTTGGCCCATGTAATGGTCAAAGAGATGAACCACTGAACTAAGAGAAATTGTTGACTAAATAGACCTTAAGAGTATTCCCCTCCTCTACTTCTTTTTCTCTTTCCATCTTTTGAACATGCCAGAACTTAAAGCTTTTCCCTTGGTCTTCCATTGGGAGGTGAGGAATCTTTTTCCACTCCCCACTCATTGGAAGGTATAGTAGTTATATCAGTTACACCATGTACATGGAAGTGAGAACATTGGGTATCAAGATTCTGGATTACTTATTATCTTTGTACTCTTTGAGTACAAGCAATTGAACAACAATCCATGATGAATGTTCCCAACATTGGTTGTAGCCTTGTAAGTTCAAGAGGCAAAAAGCTTGTGGGTTCTGCTGCTAGGTGACCAGTGGGAGGTGATGTTCACAATAACTTCTTTAGGCTAAACTATCATTATTTCCAAGAGAATTCTATAAATAAGAGATCTCAGAAAGTATCAGCTATGACTTGAGATATCAAAGAAAATAGGTAGCTAACTGATCTTAAGTAAGTTACTTGAACAGGATATGCCTCAGATTATTCAAGATTATAATGATTTAAGTACCTGTCCTTAAGTAGAGTGTAGTAGGAGTTACTGGTTACTATTTTTTAAGTGTTTGCCAATGCATGCTTATGAGTTGTTTGTATTTTTAACATTTCCATTTTTTTAAATAGAAGAAAGAAATAGATTTTCAATTTTGCAACTACTTTGTACAACAAATACTTCTCTAGGGGATATAATGACTATATTCTTTTTTTGAGAGACCTAGACATAAGTTATACTTTGTTTAAGAGATAATTTTCTGGAGTTCTAATCTGAGGTTGAGTCATAATGAACACTTAGGGACAGAAAAGTCCCCTGTGAATTTATTTAGTGAATTTTACAGATGATTACTGATTTTATTTTGAAAACTGTTCCTATCATTTGACCACCTTTTCATTGGAGAATGGTGTTTATTCTTATAATGTCATATCAATTGCCTATGGGGTTATTGGATGCATTCACTCTCTCCCCAGAGGTATTGGATGCAGCAATTTCCATATTTTTTCCTCTGGTTCTGGTTGCATTATTAATAGTAATAATTATTGATAACTTTGTATATATTCTATTAGAGAAAGTATTCATAAGCAGATATGAGACTATGGAGGTTATTAAAGAAAAATAGAAACTTCTGAATATATAATAATAAAATAGGCAGTTAAATGACTTGCAATACCTCCTCACCATAGAGATGACTCCAATTAGACACAAATAGGTATATACGTGTGTGTGTGTGTGTGTGTGTGTGTATAATTTGGGTATTTATAATAGACAAAAAAGTTATTCATTCAAAGTTTTTCTTAAACAATATTGTTGTTATGGTATACCATGTTCTTGAGTCTGCTCATTTCACTCTTTATTATTTCATGTAAATCTTTCCTTATTTTTCTAAAATAATTGAGCTCATAAGTGTAGCACTTCAATTTTTAGTTCTTTGTCACCACAAAGGGAACTGCTATAAACATTTTAGAACATATAGGCTTTTTTCCTTTTTACAATGTTATCTTAGAAAATAAACCAGTTAGTGATATTGATGGATCAAAGGGTATAGATAGCTTAATAACTTTTTTGGCATAACTCCAGATTCCTCTTCAAAATGGTTGGATCAGTTCACAGATCCACCAACAATGAATTAGTGTCCCACTTTTTCCACATCACATCCAACATTTGTCACCTTCCTTTTCTGTTATTTTAGCTGATCTGATAGGTAAAAAATGAGATCTAAAGTTGTTTCAATTTGCATTTCTCCAATCAATAATATTATATTAAAACAGTTTTTTCACATGACTTTAAATTACTTTGATCTCCAGTACTACAGTTTGGAAGCATTGATTCTTGAGGTGTTCAACTTTCCTTATAGTCCAACTCTCAAATCATACATTGCTACTGGAAAAACTATAGCAATAAGGTGATGTTTATGCTGTTCAGTTGCTCTCCAAATTTCCCATAGCTCCCCTTCCAAAGGGCAAATGTATTTTAATCTCATGGCTTCATTCTCCATCTACAGTTTTGTGAAACATTTTTAATACCAGTAAGCTTCTTCCTGAAATGAAAATATATTTTACAAAATACCAATTATTTTCTATTTAATGTCTTACAGATTTGTTATAAAACACCAAATCTCAGAAGAATCAAAATTATGATGCACCAAAAGGGAAATCAAGAGACATATATTTGGTTTAGTTAGGCTGTAGCATTTTAGCAATGATCTTTCAGAAGCAGTATTTGAGGTATGCTAAGAGAAATTTAAATAATCTAAAAACAATATATATAAATAAAGTGGATTTATTTTTAGGGGGTCAGTGTGAGAGATATTATCAAAGAGATATATGTCTGCAAAAAGAGATGGATATACCATGCGAGGAGAGCAATCGATAATAATACTCCATATTTATGTAGTACTTTAAGATTGTCAGAGTGTTGTACATTTTATCTCATTTCATCATCTGTGAAATAATTGTTGTACTAAAATCAACCAGAATAGTATGTACATAAACCTTAGTGTTCACTCCTGAAGAATTCTCAGAGTAATGAGACCACAGATCCATAAATATATTGAACTTTAGAGCAATAAACATTAATTATCTAATTCTTAGATATTCTTATTTCAAAGACATTCTTAGTTCTAAGACATTCTTAGCTAGCTGCTATATATGTATGTATATATGTATCAATATAGCTATATAAGATTTTGTGGCCAAAATTCTTGAAGGGAAATTGGCCTAATGGAGCCAGGAAGTTCAGAAAATGGAGTTCCAAAGACACAAGAAATATTATTCCCATGAAAATTCAAAAATGAACTTTATAGAACAAAATCAATTCACAAGAAACTAATCTACCACTTTTAAAAAATTTTTTATAAAACATATATGGAAGATAGAACCAAGAAGACACAGAATAAGTAACTGAGACTAAATATACCCCAAATAGCATGGTGTTATAATAGTATCAAGAATGTAAAGTTCAAAAGCTGAGATTGATGTTGAATTATAAGAACTATAAAGATAAGATTTTAATCACTAACATGTAGGGGGAAAATAATTTTTTTCTGCTCAGTCCCAGAGAGCAGAGGTAGACACAATGGATAGAAGCTAAAGTGATAGATTTTGATTAGCTATAAGGGGAAGTAAAAGGAAGGAAGGAAGAAAGGAAGGAAGGAAGGAAGGAAGGAAGGAAGGAAGGAAGGAAGGAAGGAAGGAAGGAAGGAAGGAAGGAAGGAAGGAAGGAAGGAAGGAAGAAAAAGTTGGAAGGAGGGAGGGACCTCACCAATGTTAACTACTTCTAACTTTATGGAGTAAACGTGACAGTGTACATTGTCTACTCAGAATTGAGTGATCTTAAAGAAGAAGGCTTTGGTTTTTCCCACAAAACCACAGAATGACATTGCTGAAAAAAATTATCTGGAGGATATATATATCTTTCCCTAAAACTGCTTCAGTCTTATTCATTTCTGAATTACCATTTCATTTTTGTTACAATAAGTTTTGCCTAGAAATCTCTTTCTATACCCCCTATATGTAGAGATTTAATGTGTTATTATTTAGGGGTTAGAATTTGCAAGTGCAATGGCAACTTTAGCTTTATTATGTTGTGATAAATAATGTCACTCAAGTGATATACTGGTTTAAGATGCTTAGTGGTCAAATATTTTATTAATATTCAGTATTACGGTGAAATTTTATATAATTTAAAATCTAGGACTTGTGAAATTATATTAGTTTCATTCCCTTTTTTTTTTACACAGATATCATAAAACCATGGATTTGGAGTTGGAAGCATTCTTTGAAGATGTTGGGTCCAACCCTGTCATTTAATAATTAAAAGACCACTAGGTACAGAGAAATTAAGAGGGTTATGTCATTGAGATATTAAATATTTAAGAAAGGTGTAAAAGTAAGTATAGCAGGATTTTTTGCTGTTTTTCTGAATTGGGTTTTAGCCAATCAAGTGCCTTTGATTAAGTTTTGCCTTTGACTTTGATTCAATCAAGAACTTTTGATCAGAAACAGTATATATATATACATTTGTATGTATATACACACATATGTGTATATGTATTCATATGTGTGTATTACACACATATTTGTGTGTACATATATGCATGTATATATGTGTATACATATATGTGTATGCATACATACACATATATGCATGCATATATACATATACATGTATACATATGTACATACATATGTACATATACATACACACACATATATAGTGATGCTTGGAGGAAGAGGTGTGAGAGAAGCAGGGCTGAGAAAGGGAAGATAGCATAAGTAGGATAGGAGAACTTCCTTCTGGGAAGCTCTAAGGGAAAGAATGTTTGTGATGTCGGTGCTCTGACTGTTGGTCTGTGTTAATTCCTCAGACAGACAGAAGCCCCATCTGTTGGTCTGTGTTAATTCCTCAGACAGAAGTCCTTTTGTTGGTCTCTGTTCATTCCTCAAATAGAAGCCCTGTCTGTTGATCTGTGTTAATTCCTCAGACAGAAGCCCCATCTGTTGGTCTGTGTCAATTTCTCAGACAGAAGTCATGCCTCAATGACAGTGATAATGTGTATAAATATTGTTTTAGCCCTGTCAAGCTTTGTTTTCATAGAAACAGAAGCTGTGACCAGGAGCCCCTGGAGTTTACTGTCAGGCAGAAGCAGGAAGAGTTTGAAGTATGACAGTCCCGATGTGCTGAGACAAGGAGTAATAGCAGAGAACTGCTTGTGTGTGAACTCAATGTAAGAGCCGGGAGCCATCAGCCCACAGGGGAGGATCCATGGAGTTTTGGAAGTCAGCCTCAAGTGAAGGTAAGAAAGCATAGATTTAGCACCTATTATGTACCTGGTACTGTACTAAGCACTTTACAAATATTATCGTATCTGATCTTCACAACCCTGAAAGGTGGGCAATATATTATCTGTATTTTATAGTTGAGGAAACTGAGACAGATAGAGGTTAAGAGATTTGCCCTAGATCACACAAACAGTAAGTATCTGAGCCTCGATTTGAACTTGACTTTGTGACTTCAGACCAAGTGCTCTATTCCATATATCACATATTCCCTGAATAAATAACTAGATTCAAGGTGGAATATATTTTATCTCCTCAATAAATCTTTTGAAAATTAATACCAAAATGTTTTTACTTGGAGACCTGGATAGTTGAGAAAATAGTGATCAAACCATATTATGCTGCAGCATTAGAACATTTCATAATCTCATAGCATATTTCATAGTCAATTCCTTTCTTATTTGTGAATTTGCAAAGGATCTTTGACCTTGACTGCACAGGGAATTTCTGGTATATGAGTTTGAAATGGCTAAAAGTGACCTTAGATGTTATGAAGCAAATTTTATTTTCTTAGTACATAATTTCTAGGGAGTTGTTTAAAGCACAATGATGTTAAATGGCATGCCAGTTACTGGAATTAGTAATTGTCAGAGGGCTTGAAATCATATCTTTCTGAATCCAGACCTTGCACTGTAGGAGCCAGGCCACTCTTCTACTGTGTGTCTATGTTCTTTTAAACATGTCAGTTTAAACTAGGTTTTGAGCATCCTCATCACCACTCTTCTTTCTATCATCATAAAATAATGGAAGTAGTTAGAGAAGACATGATTTTTTTCATGTTTGACATGTTAGCAAAATGAGGCACAAAAATGTTAAATAGGTTGCCAAAAGCATAATTTCTTTTACATTTGTCATATCTGCCTAGTTCTATTTCATTACAAGATAAAACATTTATTTTTAAATTGCCTAAATCTTTCTTATTAAAGATGCAAGTGATTTTTTTCTTTGCCTGTGCTTCTACTAGAAATGAAGATGTAGGTCTTTAGAGGACATTTTCCAAAATGTAGATTTGCATTCTTAAATATTACCTAAGGAAAAAAAATTTGAAAAATGCATGTCTATTGCATACCTATATTCCCCCAGTGAATTAATGCAAATGGACCTTGAAACTTGATTGTATTTTGCAGTGTTTTTTTTTACTTTGAAAAAGGGATTCAGCTGTTTCATTTTCTTCTGGGACTCTTTAGAACTAAATCTAGTCTAAACAGAGATAATGTTCATTGCTTGAGTCAATATAGAATCACATGACTTAGAGGAGTACTCTAAGGTGGTTTAGTTTAAACCTTGCCCTGGGGGTTAATGGCCCTGTATTTTGAATCACTGTGGCATCAGTTCTGAGAGCAATGACCTGAAACATGAATTTTAACTGGTTTAATAGGGAAAGAAGTCTATTGATATCCCTTTCAATATTGAGAATGCAATGGATTGTAATGGGACATATTGTGGACAAATCAACTTGCTAATTTTTTTTACATGCCTATGCCATATAGCTATGTATATATTGTAGCTGCCAAGTACAGTATGATCTTATTAAAGAAGGCAAAGTCCATTTCATTTCTTTGTTACTGTCTCTCAAGTACTTAGTACAATGCCATCCCACATAGTAAGAACTTAACCATTGTCTCTTAAATTGAATTCATTTATGTCAGTGGTTGGAATTAGTAGTTTAGGATTGGAAAGATAAAAAGATAAATTGCTAAATGGCAACAGATTCTTCTGAGTCAATCAGATCAGTATATTTTTCTTATTCTTACTTTTATAAAACCTGTTTTCTAAGTGGAAAAGGGTTACTATTACTACCACCATCATTACCCCAACTGCTTCTACTACAATCTCCTCAAAGCAAACTTTTATTTATAATATAAAATAAGGGAAGTAGTGCAAAATTAAGGAGATTCTAGGCAGTGTGATGTATAGCTGTATTTATTAATTTCTAGGTATTTTGCTAAGTGCTGAAAATACAAATACAAATAGAAAGAAAATAGCCTATCCAGTTGTGCTAGTAAATGTCTAACAATTGCACTCTCCAGAAAAACAAACATGTATATGCATGTATTTTTAAGTTTAATGCACATTATTGATACTTTGTTAAGTCTAGAAAATCAAGTAAAAACAAACTGAATCCTGATTTATTGTAGTTGCCTATTTCTGAGATATAAATTATCAGACTAACACTGGACTCTCAGAAGCCAGTTAGAGCTAAATCCAACCTAAGAGGTTTAAATTCTAAGAGGGGAAAACAAAACCTAAAAGGAAATTGAAAAGCATAGTGTGGAATTGCCAGGAGAAGGTACATATAGGGGATCATGATGGGGAAGGACAAAGAGTCGGTAGTGGAGTCCAGGGCAGAAAGAAGACATGCATGACTTAGGACATTTTCTTAAAAGGGGGATTCTCAGAGGGATCAGCCAATCAACCAGAGAAAGTGACTATAGAGGTAAAGTGAACTTTCAGCATGAGAAGACAAGAGCTGATATGAACTTTATGTACATGAGTCAGCAACAATAGGTACAAAAGCCTGGAAGGAACCTAGAAAATATTGACCAATTGGGCTCTGGTGATTAAACTATTTATATGAATCAAATTAATTGATGGGGTGACATAAGAAAGATAGCTTTATTTGAAATCATTATGATGATTGGCTTAATATGGAGTATAGTTAATCAAGTTCCCCTTATGTTTCAGCTCCACAAGAAGCCAATATATATCAGAAAGAGACGATTGACTAAATATGTAAAATGAGACTTTTCTTTTGCAGACAATGTGGGCATTTATTTTACCCAATAGTGCTTATTTACTACAAGTTTATTTTGTGTTGCTTTGTTTCACAGTACAAGCAAGGTGGTAGGGACAGAAAAAACTATTTGTCAATTGTAAAATCTAAAATTTAACTTAACAAAGAAATACTAATTGCTGTGGACTATGGATATCAGTTGAATTGGAGTTGTTTCATTTAAACTTCAAATCTTCATCACACCAGTCAGTGCAATTATAAGCTAAGACTATGTGGAACAGGCTTGGGTAAGTTTCAAATGATTTTTCCACCAGGTAAACTTGATTTGGACCTAGATGTTGGAACTTTGGGTAAGAAAGATATTGAAAAAAAAATAGAACTTTGGAGAGGAGCTTCTGAGACCACAGGGTACTAAGTTATTTTTAATCTCCTTGCTAGTGACTTTTACCTGTCTGTACACTCCCTTTTACTGTCCTGCACATTTATTTTATTTGGAGGTCATGGGATATTGTTTTATTAAAAGAAATTCTTCTTTGAATCCTCAGTCTCTGAGCCAACTTTTGCAACAATGAACCACAACATGTACAGAAATATTCTGCTTATTCAAATTACATTAATTACTGTTTATTACTGTGGAGTATTTATGAAATAACCTGAAGGTAGAAATGCTTTCATTATGTGTAAATATTAAATTATTCAATCAACAAGCATCCATTAAGCACTACATACCATCCACTGTTCTGAGTTCAGGGGGTATCAAAAGAAAACAATTCCTGCCCTCAAGAAGCTCACATTGTAATGGGGGAGATAACATGAAAGTAGCTATGTACATAAAAAGGTTATACAAAACAAGTAGGAAAAAATGGATATTATCTCTGAGGGAAACCAATAGTAATAGGGAGACTAGACTTGTGGAAGAAAGAGAGATTTTGACTGAATCTTTAAGGAAACCAGGAATTCCAGGAGATAGAGATGATGATGGAGAGGAGTCCAGGGATTTAGAATAGCATGGTATTGGAAGATAAAGCATCATGTCTGAGAAACAGAAAAGAGACTGGTATTATTGAATCATAGACTATGTATGTGTTCATCTGCCATTTTAACAAGACCAAGACATCAGAGAAATGATGACATGACCTGCACTTGACTCTGTTTTGAGTGAGGGAGGGCTGTGAAAGGTCACTAATCTCACTTTCTCCTCCTCAACCATCTGGATACAGTGAACAGATATTCACCAGGATGACTGGAGACAGCCCAGGATGCAATGTGACAACTTGGTTTTTTAGGTTAAAGCTTTTCCAGGTACCTCTTAGATGGAGAGAATTAAAAGTAAACATTTCTGAGGAGGGATAGGGTCAAAAAAGAGAATAGAATAAATGGAGGTGTGATAGCAATCAAAATAGGATCTTTTGCTGTTTTTTTTTTAGTATAATAAAGTGCCTCTCATTGAATTTTGCCTTTATCAATCAAGAGTCTTTACAAGGAGTAAGGTACAAAAACAAGAGTTTCTTTAACTAGAAACTGTATATAATTTGTATTGTCAATTATTTTAATGTGATCAAAAATCTTTCTCACCTATTGATGGGCCTGCCCATTGTGGCAAGCTTGATTTGGGAAGTTGTTTTGTAAGAGGATTTCAAGTACCTTTTGTTTTTTCAATTGAGGCACTGGGTCAAAGGGTTGTGATGTCCTTTGGTGTTAAAAGAAAAGGTGTAAATTCTCTGAGCTGAGGTTTTCCTTTGAGGCTTAGTTTTTGCAAGAAAGTTTGATTGCCAGAAGTGGACTCTGGGAAGCCACTAAGGAGACCCCCAACTTTGAGAACCTAGGTGTCATGTTTCCCTCTCTGGTAAAGATGGTCAGGTAGCTGTGTCTGTCTGTTGAATTATGATCAGGGAGAAGAAGCCATGTCTGTCGATAACTTTGGGGCTTACTAACTAGAAGTGTTTGTTTGGCCAGAAGAAGACTCTGGGAAGCCGTTAAGGAGCCCCTCAGCTTTGAGAAACCCAGGTGTTCCCTCTCTGGT
Organism: Bettongia penicillata ogilbyi; assembly: GCA_023548195.1. Classification (NCBI taxonomy): domain Eukaryota; kingdom Metazoa; phylum Chordata; class Mammalia; order Diprotodontia; family Potoroidae; genus Bettongia; species Bettongia penicillata. Next base: position 387,111 of record JAJHZJ010000164.1, on the reverse strand, counting down.
AAAGATGTGTGCATGTTAATAGTCAAACATTTTGGAAGCATGTCTATTGACTTTTAATTTCTCTGTATTTTCTTTGAAGTTCTGGATGCTGATACCCCTAATATAGGTGAATGATATATATGTTTGGTTAAATAAATGATACATGTGTTTGATTAATTGTTAATACCTTGAAAGTTGTTTTCCTGTTATGAATGAAGATCTAAGAACCTGTGATAGCAGGTCAACCTCTATTCTATGCGGGGGTGTTTACTGATACACCTTCTGGTACAGGGGGACAAGATAGGATGCAGGGAAATTTGTCTTTCACAACATGACTGTTATGGAAGTGTTTTGCATAACTACACATGTATAACCTATAGAAAATTGCTTGCCTTCTGAATGGGGGGGGGATGGGGAGGGAGGAAGGGAGAGAAATTGAAACTCATGGGCAGACTATGGGTAGGAAAGTAAGTGAATGAAGACTGAAAAGTTAGGAAGGGTCATGACAAAATTCCAGGCAAAGCATTTACCTTCCTTTTTGTCAATAGTATCATTAGTTCCAAATTACATAAAAATTTATTGCAGGACAAAAAAGATGAATTGTAAGAAATAATTTCATTTCTAAACCTGGAATAGACCAATAAAAACAGAAATTGCAAACCTACTTAATAGATGAAGAACTTAAAGATTTTTAAATTCTACATTGAATGAAAACTCCAGAATCTTTACCCTAAAAATAAAAGGCATATCTCATGTGATTTTTCCAATGAAACCTGGCATAATTAAGAATAGCATTTTTTAAAAAAATATTTTTTAGATGTCCACTTTCGTGAACCAGTATGGCATCCTCCAAAGGCCAGACTCCTAACTCCCACTCAGATAGCTCCAGGGTTACTGACCTCAGCTCAGCACCAAGTAAGAAGCCAGACCTTGATAGATGCCAGCACTTGAGGCTCCAGCACACAAAGCCAGGAATCAGATCCCAGGCTTCCAGGACAATAAACTTGGGCCAGTGTCCCCTGAACTCCAGAAGCAGAGATTAATGCTAAAAGCCAGGAAATAGGCAAATACCATGAGCAAACAGCAGAAAAGGAAAAAGATCACAGATTCTTATTATAGGGACAGGGAAGATCAAGGCACAAATTTGAAGAGGACAACATTGTCAATAAACTTACATCCAAAACTTCAAAGGCAAATATTGAACTGATCTCATGCCCCAAAAATCTTCTTGGAAAAGTTGGAGAAGGATTTTAAAATTCAAATAAGAGAGGTAGAAAAAAGTGAGAAAAGAAATGAGAGGTATGTAAGAGAAAGTCAATTCCTTGGTAATGGAAGGACAAAAAATTTTTTTGAAGACAAGTCCAGAAAAAATACAACTGGCAAAATGGAAAAAAAAAAATGCACTGGAGAACTCCTTAGAAAGCGTAAATGACCAAATGTAAAAGGAAGCACAAAAAGTCACTGAAGAGAAGAACTCCTTATAAAGTAAAATTGGTGAAATATATAAAACCTAGTAGAAGAAAATAGTTCACTAAAAATGAGAATGGGGCAAGTGGAATCTAATGACAGCATGAGATACCAAGAATCATTCAAACAGAAACAAAAGAGTGAACAAATAGAAGAAAACAAACAAAAAAAACCCCTCATTGGTAAAAGAAGTAACCTGAAAAATAGACTGAGGAGAACCCATTTAAAAATTATTTTTCTACCAGACAACCATAATTTAGAAAAAGAGCCTGGACAGCATTTTTCAGAAAATCATTATGGAAAACTGTCTTGAGGTCCTAGAAGGTAAAAAGTTGGTAAAAGGTAAAAAGAAGGTAAAAGAGTTGTCAAAAGAATTTGGAAGGTAAAAGGTAAAAAGAAGGTAAAAGAGTTGTCAAAAGAATTTGGAGGGGGGATGGGAAGGCAAGATGGCAGAGTAACAGCATGAACTTGCTAGAGCTCTCCCCTCAAACCCAGGCAAATACTCTGTAAAAAAAAAATGACTCTAAAGAAATTCAGGAGCTGCACAACCTACAGAATGATAGAGTGAAGCAAATCTCCAGTCCAAGACAGCCTGGAAGGTCACCAGGAAGTGTCTATCATGTTGCACAGGGTACAGAGTACAGTCCAGTGTGGCCCACAACAATGTGGGTGGGACCTGAGCAGGTCTTAGAGGGATTGAATCTTGGAACTCTGTGGTGGTTTCTAGACCTCATGACAGCAAAACACCAAGGACAAATTGGAAGTTCAGTGGAAAAAACCTGTGCTGCCTGTGTGAGAGAGTAGAGTAGTCGAGCATGAACCCCTAGGTGACTGAGGGGGTGGAGAAGTCCACAGAGCAGGAGCCTGTGGCAGTATCATTAGGCGTAGGGGCAGCAGCAGTGACTTTCTGGTGCTGTAAGCCCATAGACTGTGGGGGAAATTGAGCAGTTAACAGTACACCCCCAATTCCCAGCAGAGAACTACCTGGAAAATGAACTCAAAAGTCAAGTAAATAGCTGGGCAAATGAGGAAAAACTGTAAAACGAATAATACTATAGAATCTTATTTTGGTGACAAGGAAGATCAAAGTATACAAACAGAAGACAACAAAGTAAAAGCTCCTACATCCAAAGCCTCTAAGAAAAAATATGAATGGGTCTCAGACCATGGAAGAGCTCAAAAAGGATTTTGAAAATCAAGTAAGAAAAATAGAGCAAAAATTGGGAAGAGAAATGAGAGTGATGGAAGAAAATCATGAAAAACGAGTCAATTGCTTGCTAAAGGAGACCCCCAAAATGCTGAAGAAAATAACACTTCAAAAAATAGACAAACCCAAATGGCAAAAGAGATCTGAAAAATGAATGAGGAGAAGAATGCCCTAAGAAGCATAATTGGCCAGATGGAAAAGGATGTCCAAAAGCTAACTGAAAAGAATAATTCCTTAAAGATTAGAATGGAGCAGATGGAAGCTAGTGACTTCGTGAAAAATCAAGAAATTTTAAAACAAAGCCAAATGAGTGAAAAAATGGCATTTAATGTGAAATATCTCATTGGAAAAACAACAGACTGGAAAATAAATTCAGTGACAATTTTAAAATTATTGAAATACCTGAAATCCATTATCAAAAAAGAGCCTAGACATCATCTTTGAAGAAATTATCAAGGAAACTGCCTTGATATTATAGAAACAGAAAGTAGAATGGATATTGATAGAATCCACAAATACCCTTCTGAAAGAAATCCTAAAAGGCAAACTCCTAAGAATATTGTAGCCAAATTCCAGAGCTCTCAGGTCAAGGAAAAATATTGCAAACAGTCAGAAAGAAATAATTCAAGTATTGTGGAAATACAATCAGGATAACACAAGATCTAGCAGCTTCTATATTAATCAATTGCAGGACTAGGAATATGATATTCCAGAGATCAAAGGAGTTAGGATTAAAATCAAGAATCACCTACTTAGCAAAAGTGAGGGTAATAGTTTAGGGGAAAAATGATCATTCAATAAAATAGAGGATTTTCAAGTATTGCCATTGAAATGACCAGAGTTGTACAGAAAATTTGACTTTCAAATATAAGAATCAAGAGAAGTATGAAAACATAGACAGGAAAGAGAAATCATAAGGGACTTACTAAAATTGAACTGTTTACATTCCTACACAGAAAGATCATAGTTGTAATTTTTCAGACTTTTCTCATTATTAGGATAGTTGGAATGATGAGAGAGAAAGAGAGAGAGAGAGAGAGAGAGAGAGAGAGAGAGAGAGAGAGAGAGAGAGAGTGTACAGGGTGAATTGAATAGGTAAAGATGATATCTAAAAATGAAATTAAGGGGTGAGAGAGGAATATATTGGTTGAAGGAGAAAGGGAGAAATAGAATGGGGTAAATTATCTCTCACATAAAAGGGGCAAGAAAAAACCTTTTCATTGGAGGGGAAAAGGGGGGAGTTGAGAGGGAAAGAGTGAACCTTATTCTGCATTTGACTTAAGGAAGGTTGAGAGGGAAAGAGTGAACCTTATTCTGCATTTGACTTAAGGAAGGAATGACATGCACACTACTACAGGAAAGTAGGGGGATACAGAATGAGAGGGGTTAAGGGGATGATAGAAGGGATGGCAAATGGGAAGAGAGATTAATTAGAAGTAAACACTTTTGAGGAAGGATGGAGTTAAAAGAGAGAATAGAATAAATTCGGGGCAGAATAGGATGGAAGGAAATACAGTTATTCTTTCAAGGTGACTGTTATGGAAGTATTTTGCATAAGTACACAACTATAATCCATATTGATTTGTTTGCCTTCTCACTGGGGATAGGTGCAGAGAGAGGAAAGGAGAGTAATTGGAACTCAAAGTTTTAAAAACAAATGTTAGAAATTGTTTTTACATGCAACTGGGAAATAAAATATATAGGCAATGGTGTATAAAAATTTGTCTTGCCCTACAAGAAAATGTACAGGATGGGGGTTAAAAAAGAAGGGAGGGGTTTAATAGAAGGAATGGCAGATTTGGGGAAGTTCTAATTGGAATGAATTGTCTCATGGGGTGCACAAAGGGAAGAGATGGGGAGAAAATTTGGAACCCAAAATCTTATGGAGATGTTTGTTGAAAAGTAAACAAATATAAACCGTGAATTCCTGTGTGTATGTTAAAAAAAAATTCCCCTGATCACCTCCAGAAAGAGATCCTATATTGAAAACATCAAGGAATATTGCAGCCAAACTCCAAAATTACCAGGCCAAAGAGAAAATACTGAAAGCAGCTAAAAAGAAACACTTTGGATATCATGGAACCACATTCTGAATTATGCAGAATCTTGCAACTTCCACATTAAAAGATCAGAGTAGAAGATCATATTCTATAAGGAAAAGGAACTTTGATTACAACCAAGGATCAACTGAGCAAAACTGAGCATAATCTTTCAGGGTTGGAGAAGGACATTCAATGAAATAGGGGACTTCCAAACCTTCCTGATGAAAAGACCCGAGCTCAACAAAAACCATTCATTTCTAATACTTTGAATTCCAACTTCTCTCCCTCTCCTCTTCCCTCCCCAACCCCACTGAGAAGGCAAGCAATTCAATACAGATTAAATATGTGTTGTTTTGCAAGAGAAGTCCATAATAATCATGTTGTGTTAATACTACCTCTGACCTACCCAATCCCCCTTTATTTTTCCATCCTACAGCTGATCTTATCCCTTCTTGAAAGTGTTTATTTCTAGTGACTCCCTTCTCCCATTTGCCCTCCCTTCTAACATTCCTGTACTCCACTTGTCACCTCCTCTCCTACTTTTCCTGTGGTGTGATATAAATTTTCATATCAAATTTAGTGAGCATGTTATTCCCTCCTTCAGCCACATGTGGGGAGAATAGCTTTATTTTCCCCCTCTCCCCTTCTCCCTTATCTCCTCCATTGAATAAAATTTTTCTTATCTCTTTTATGAGTTATAACCTGCCCCATTCCATTACTCCCTTTTTCTTCCCAGAATTTTCCTCCTTCACTCCTTAATTTTTATTTTATTTTATTTTTTGTGTGTGGATATCATCTCTTTTGATATAACACACCCTGTACTCTCTATCCATCTGTGTGCATGTGTGTGTGTGTGTATGTACAATCTCTCCAACTACCCAAATACTGAGAAAATACTAAGAGTTAAATGTTTCTTTCCATGTAGTAATGTAAACAGTTCAACTTTAGAGAGGCTTTCATGATTTTTCTTTTCTGTTTGCCTTTTCATGCTTTTCTTGATTCTTATCTTGAGAAGTCAAATTTTTAAATACAGATCTGGTCTTTTCCTCAACATAAAATCTTGAAATTTTCTATATCACTGAATGATCACTTTTTTCCTTGAAGTATTACATTCATATTTGTTGGGGAGGTGATTCTTTCCTTAAATCCCAGTTCCCTTGACTTCTGAAATATCCCCCTCCAAGCCCTTTGATCCCTTAATGTTGAAGCTGCCAGATCCTGTGTTATCCTGATTATATTTCCACAGTACTCAAATTATTTCTTTCTAGCTGCTTGCAGTATTTTCTCCTTGATCTGGGAACTCTGAAATTTGGCCACAATATTCCTAGGAGTTTCTCTCTTTGGGTTTCTTTCAGGAAGTGAACAATGAATTCTTTCAGTATCCATTTTTCCCTCTGATTCTATAACATCAGGGCAGTTTTCCTTGATAATTTCATGGCAGATAATGTCTAGGCTCTTTTTTTGATCATGGCTTTCATGTAGTCCAATAATTTTTAAATTATTTCTCCTGGATCTATTTTCCAGGTCAGTTTTTTTTCCAATGACTTGTTTCACCTTATCTTCTATTTTTTCAAATTTTTGTTTTGTTTGCTAACTTCTTGGTTTAACTCATAGTCATTCATTTTCCTGGACTCAATTCTCTCTTTCAACGAATTATTTTGTTCAGTGAGTTTTGAACCTTCTCCTCCATTTGATTAATTCTTCTTTTTAAAACCTCATTCTCCTCATTGACTTTTTGGACCTCTTTTTTCAGTTGCGTTAGCCTCTTTTTAAAGCTGCTATTTTCCTCAGCATTTTTTTGATTCTCCTTTAGTAAGTTGCTAACTTGTTTTTTAAGGTCTTCTATTGCCTGAGCCCAGTTTAAGTTCCCTTTAGAGGGTAAGGCCTTGACTTCATCTGACAGTATGCCTTGTTCTTCCTCATCCAAAAGGAGGGGGAGATACCTGTTCCCCAAGAAAGTAACCTTCTATAGTCTTATTTTTCCCCCTTTTTGGGCTTTTTTCCAGTCAGTTACTTGACTTCTGAGTTTCCTCTCCACAACCACCTTGCCTCCAGTTCTTCCAAGCCAGCACTTGGGGGCTGAGATTCAAATGAGCTGCTCCCAAACCTCAGGGGTTTTTGGTGGGGGCAGGGCTGCTATACAGTGTGAGATTAAGTTCAGTTGCTCAGTTTGGGGCATGGCTACCACACAGGGGCTCAGCTCCCTCAGGGGGTTTATGAGGAGACCTTCAACAATGGATGCAGGCTACTGCCTGCTTTGGGAGCCCCGTCTGGTGCTCCCTCTACTGCTGCCTCCTGAGGGGGCCCTGAGTTGTAGGGACACACCACTCCTCTCTTGGCCAGCTGAAAAGACCCTCACATTGACCTTTGGCACCTGTGGGTTGAGGGATCTGTGCTGCTGCTGGAGATTCTGTCCCTGAAGCTTGGTTGGATCTGCTCCTTGTGGTGCCATGTGGCCAAGGCAGGGCTGGGCTCTGCTCTGTGTCCTGTGTGCACCAGACCTTTCCCCTTAGTTTTTCAGTTCTCTCTGGAACAGAAATCTCCTCTACTCCATTGTTTTGTGGCTTCTGCTGCTCTAGAATTTGTTGAGAGTTCTTCTTTACAGGTATTTTATGGGCTGTGGGGTAAGAGCTATGCTTCTTAGTGCTTCTTTCTACTCCACCATCGTGGCTCCTCCCCTAAGATATTTAATAAAAAGAGAAGTAGCTTGATGGAAGGAATGCAACTAAAAGTCCATATAGATACAGTGTAATTAGAAAGAAAAAGTAAACTTCTAACATCAAATTATATACAAATACCCAAATATTCATAAACATTCAAGCCCTCAAAATGTTCTGAAATAAACATCATGATCGATAAAATTATTGCCTAAAATCCCCAAAGCAAGGTATTTACCCATCAAAATTTAAGAAAAAAAATATTTTAATGGATTTTTACCATGCCAAATATCCATAATTTCTAAATTAAATGGTATGAAAGGCTTTCAAAATAAGAGCTCAAAGAGTGCACATGTTATACCTGCTTCATACTAGAATGATCCAGAGACGCTTGCAATGTGTCAACATGAGCTGAACTTACATCTCACAACTTATTTTTAATGATAAGTCATCATTTTGCCTACCTGCGTAATTTTCACATGACATTAGATGTAGAAATGATAATAGTAGGATGAGAATGAATGAGAAGAGAAGATGAGAATTCAGAGAAGAATGAAATTATCGTCATCATCTTCGTAATCAGAAATCATGTGTCAAATGGCAAATATGTGCCACATACCGTGTCAAGAGCTAGCGATACAAAACCAAACTAAACCTAAAATGTAGCCTCTAACTTCAGAAGTCCTACTTTGTACTGGTAAGAATACATGTGTTCTTCTGTGTGTGTGTGTGTGTGTGTGTTTAATGGCAATTTTTGGGTGAAGGGAATATCAGAATTTGAAGCTTCAATAAAATCCTCATCTATAATAATACAGTACCTTCACTCCATAAGTATTGATATTGGTTTGATATTAGCCATAAAAATAATATCATAAATAATAACTACAAGACTAGTATAATGGTTAGATGTATAGCCTCAGAATATGGAAGAAAAGAGATCAAATTCTATTTCTGACTCCTATTGACTTTATAGGTAAGTCACTCAACATTGCACAGCCTTATGTAAGAATATCAGTTTCAGAGAGGTAGCTGTTCTGAAATGGTAGTAGGAGTTCCCAAAGGTCTGGTTAAAAACAACAACAAAACAAACAAATAACTTTAATTCTTTAATGTTCTATTATTTAATCAATATGGTTAATCTCCTAATTGACATGAATTGCAGCCACATTAGATGGATGATAAAGAGAAAAAGGAGGTCAACAAGAAAGAGGAGAATGGTGGTGATGAAAAAAATAGAAAGACATTCAAAGTTTTGGCAAATCTTCTATGGATCAAAAATAGGCAGAGGAATGGGGAATTAAACCAAGATGAGAAAGCATAGATATGTTGCACTTTCTCTAGAATAATTATATTGCTACAACAGAAAATGTTGATTTTCACAAAATACTATGTTAGGATATATACTTTGTTTAACCTTTGTGGTGATTTCTTTTAAACAAAAGCTAGCTTCTCCCTATGAATAATCATATTCTTTGGTAATATCTTGTCATCACCCAATTAGTTTATAAATGTGGAATATAACTTGTTAAGTTATGGCCATATTGGCGATACTTCCCTACTATAAAGCACTATTGCAAAGTTATATTATTGCAATTAATCTGTCAGTCTATAAGCATTTATTAAGTGTTTATTATGTGTCAGGCTAAGAGGTGAATATACAAAGACAGGCAAAAATAAATGTGCCCTACCTTCAAAGAGATTATATTCTAATGATGGAGACAACATGTACATAAATAGGTAGATACAGAATTTGTCCAACAGAAAGGTAATCTGAAACAGAAAGATATAAAGAAATTGTCACAGAAGTGGGGCACCTGAAGCCACATATGACCCTCTAGGTCCTCAAATATGGCCTTTTGAATCTAAAGTTCAAAGAATAAATGCACTTAACAAAATTATTTGTTCTGTAAAACTTGGACTCAGTCAAAAGGCAGCACCTAAGGACCTAGAATAGGTTCCCCAACTTTGTTAGAGCAATTAAGGGGCACAGTGGAGAGAGTGATGGGCTTGAGTCAGGAAAACAGTGAAGTGGAAATGTAAATGGAAAGTCACTTTTAATATATTTGCAAGAAAATTCCAGGGGGGGCAGAGTCACAATGGAGGAGTAGAAGGACATACCTGTAGAAACTCTTCCCCCATAACCCATAAAATGCCTACAAGACATGACTCAAAATAAATTCTAGAGCAGCACTAGCCACAAAATGACAGAGTGAAACACATTTCTACCTCAAGACATCCTGGAAGGCTGACAGGAAGGGTCTATCACATCAGGCTTAAGAGTGGAATTCAGTCTAGCTAGGGCCACACAGCATGGACAGGACTGGAGCAGGCTTCAGGGCACAGAATTAAGGATAGCAGCTATGGTTCACAGATTTTTCAACCCACAAATGCCAAAGACAGCTTCAAAAGTCAGTAAGAAAGTTCTTTCACCTGGGTGAGAGGGGAGCGTAGTCTGGCCCCAGGGTGGCAGCAGTCACTGCAACAGCAGCATCCACTTTTGAAGTCCTTAGCTTAAAGACCCTGGGGAAATCTAGCAGCTGGTTTGCATCTCAGTCCAGAGTGGCAGTCCTGGAGTGAAGAGGAGCACTGGTGCTGGAGTGGTTGAGCTGGTGGTTGTGGAGAGGGAGCCCTATGCATAGTTCCAGGGTGGAAAAGAGTACCTTTAATTGCTCACAGATCAGAGCATGGGCCAGGACAGAAGAAAACTCCATTCCCCTGACTGAGCCACCTTGGAGGAATTGGGAACTTACAGGTCCCTAGAGATATCTCAGAGAACAGTTGCACAAAACCTTTGAAGCCTACAGTAATCTTGACAAAAGATGAAAAGGTTAAGTGACTGCATGGGAAAATGCTCAAAAAGGGGGAAAATAAGACTGTAGAAGGTTACTTTCTTGGTAAAAAGGTATTTTCTTCCATCTTTTCAGACGAGGAAGCACAAAGATTATCATCAGAGGAAGACATCAAAGTCAAGGCTTCTACATCCAAAACCTCCAAAAAAAAAAAAAAAAATAAGCAATGGTCTCAAGCCAAGGAAGAGCTCAAGTAAGAGAACTGGAGGAAAAATTGGGAAGAGAAATGAGAGTGATGCAAGAAAATCATGAAAAGCCAGTTAATAGCTTGCTAAAGGAGACCCAAATAAGTGTTGAAGAAAATAACACTTTTAAAAATAGACTAACCCAAATGGCAAAAAAGGTCCAAAAAACCAATGAGGAGAAGAATATTTTAAAAAGCAGAATTGACCAAATGGAAAAGGAAGTTCAAAACCACACTAAATAAAATAATTCTTTAAAAATTAGAACGGAGTAGATGAAAGTAAACGACTTTATGAGAAACCAAGAAATTATAAAACAAAACCAAAAGAATGAAAAAATAGGAGACAATGTGAAATATCTCATTGGAAGAACAACTGTCCTGGAAAATAGATCCAGTAGAGATAATTGAAAAATTATTCATCTACCTGAAAACCATGATCAAATAAGGAACCTGGACAACATCTTCCAAGAAATTATCAAGGAAAACTGCCCTGATATTCTAAAACAAAAGGGCAAAATAGAAATGGAAAGAATTCACTGATCAGCTCCTGAAAGAGATCCCAAAAGGAAAACTCCTAGGAATATCATAGCCAGATAGTAGACTTACCAGTCAAGGAGAAAATATTACAAGCAGTCTGGGAGAAACATTTCAAGCACAATTAAAATCTATTAAACTTTTAAGGAACAATAAAATATAAAATGTTTCAAAAAAGAAAGGAGTTCTGCCAAATTCCTTTTATAACAGCAATATGGTTATGATAACTAAGGCAATTTGAGCAAAAAGTCAACTGTAAGACCATTTACCTAATGGATATCATTACAAAAAATTTAAATAAAATACCAGCAGTGAGAGTACAGTGACATAGATATATATGTATCTATCTATACACACATATATGTGCATGTGACTATATATGTTTGTATGTCTATGTACACACATACATATATGATTGTGTATACATATGTGTACATAAAATCATATGTACATATATGTTTGTGTGTATACACATACTCAATGGAATATAGACATCTATTTTACCCCACAAGAAATTAAAGGAAAGGAGATGAAAGAGAAACAAAGTGGGGTGATAAAAGGGAAAGTGGATTAAGGAGGCAATTGTTAGAAGCAATGTAGATTTTTGAGGAATGATGGGGTGACAAACATACAGAGAAAGATAAACAGAAAAAAATGGTATAGAGAAAAATGCAGTTAGTAATCAATTATGAATACAAATGGGATGAATTCACCCATAAAACAGAAGCAGATTGCAAAATGGATTAAAAAACAAAATCCAAAATTATGTCACTTATAAGAAAAATATTTGAAATGGAGAGAAATACTAGGTTTAAATTAGAGACTGGAGCTGGATCTATTATGGCTCAACTTAAGCAAAAAATACAGGAGTAGAAATCATGATCTCAGAAAATGCAAAAATCAAAAGTGAATCTAATTAAAAGAGATAAACAGGGAAAGTACATCTTGCTAAAAGTAACCATAGACAATGAAGTAATATAAATGCCAAATATATACATTGAATGGCATGGAATACAAATTATTAAAGGAAAAGTTAAATGAATTGCCAAAGAAAATAGACAGTAAAACTATAATAGTGGGGAACTTCAACTGAACTAGATGTTTCTAATAAAATAAAAGAGAAAGAAATTAAATAGACAAATGGAAATTTAGAACAGTTATATATGATAGACCTCTAAGATAGCTCAATGGAATAGAGTAGATCAAACATTTTTTTCCCAGCTTTAGATGGCATATTTACAAAAATTGATCACTATGTAATATATGTTAAAAGCCTAATAATCAAATGCAATAAAGCAGAAATATCAAATGCTTCATTTTCAGGCCACAATAGTTCTTAGATCTGCATTCATAAAAGGAAAGGCAACCTTTGAGGGGTTAACAATCATTTTAATCAAGCACATGCTATTCCTTTAACCAAGCACATGTACCATTCATCTAGTTCATAGGAGTCAGCACCTTGAACTTCGAAGAAAATAGGGAGCAATCAAAGATCAGTAGACCTGGATTCTTCTGCCTGACCATAATCAACACATATGTCATAATTCAACAGACAAGTCCAACTGTCTGACCATAGTTACCAGAGAGGGAAGCACCAACATCTGGATTTTCCAAGCCAAGGGTCTCCTTAGCAGTTTCCCAGAGTCCTCCCTGGCCTGTCAGTAAGCCACAAAATAAAACCCAAACCTTAGAATCTTTACACACTTTTTTAGAGCCAGAGGGCATCACATCCATTGAGAAGGAGTGCCTCATTAACAAAAGACTTGGACCTTGCTACAAATCTTCCCAGGCACAACAATGGCTGGGAAAGATCCTCCTTAATTACATTTATTCAGAGGCACTTGAACCCAACTTCTCTGATTCCAAATTCATTTAATGATTTTTCTCCAAACCAACTAAATGAATAAATTCAATTTTCCTTGATTACCTACCTCACTGAAACCTGAGTTTATCAAATGAAATAAGAAGAAAGACTCAGATATGTAAAGAAGCTAAGAATTTGTATAATTTGAGATTTGGAAATCTTGGGTTTGTTGTAAAAATGTGAGGATTTTTGTCATAGCTCACAATGAAACTTCATTTTATTTGTGAAAATACCTACCCTTTTGAGGAAAAAAAAGAAAAAGAAATTTAGAGCAACATCTAAGAATGAAAATCATATTTCATTCATCAGAATCTTTTCATTGTTTTTGCTTTCTCGCATCCGCTTTCCTTCAAGGGTCTCAGAGACTCAACTCTGAAGTTGTCCTACATTAATTACCTCATATAGGTTTTCAAGTGTTATTTTTCTTATTCAAATCAGCAAAATTGCTTAGAAAAAAAGAGACTTAGAATCATTTATACCTGTACCTCCTGCAAGACAGTCAATCTTCCTTTATTACAGTCTGCTTCTCCATGTAACTTCACATAAACTAATTATCTAATTAAATTGTTGGCACACTCAATTGATATCTAAATGCTGCCCTCACTAGTGTAATTATTTCATGTGAGCACATATCAGGATAAGAGGAAAGAGAAATCAGACATACAAAGTGAGGTGTGAAGAGATCTTTTATTCTTTTTCCCCCAAGTGATACCAAGGAACTACTTCACTTAATTGCAAATTGGATGCTGAAAAATTAATTCATACCATCTTTTATTGCTTATGTTTACTGAATTTAGACTCTTAAAGAAGGGGTTAGTCAATCTTTTGCCTTTGACATGCAGTCAATACAAAACCTCCCACCTGCAATTCATCTCCTCTAGGAAGTCTTCTATGACTACTCCATATTTCTTTTTCCCTTAATAACTCCTATAATAATCATGGGAAGTCTCACAATTTAACTCTAAATTCCATATAGTAATATCATGTCCTCAAATATCCCATGTATATTAGTGCTTCCTCAATACTATATCTAGTTCCTTTAGGTCAAGGGCTACATTATATATTTTGCTTTACACCAGATCAATGCTAAGGTTATGGACTGTGAATATTCATTTAAATATGCAGTCTCTAATTTTTATAGTAATGGTAACTAGCATTATCTTGCTCTGATTTTACATAGTGAAAAAGCCAGAATTTCTTAAATTATCCATCTTTAGTATCAAAATTCTTCACAAATTGTCTTCACAAGGAATAGAGGAATAATAGGAATCTGGGAGAAATTAGACTGGGAATATATCCTATCAACTGCCAAATCTTCTTGATCTTATGCCTAAAACGTTGGCTAACCCATCCTGATGTTTGTCCTCTTTTAGCCAACATCTTAATTTGCATTCTGACCATCTTCCACCTAGACTATTGCAATAGCTTACCAAATTAGTCCTTTGTCTTTTCTTCCCCCAATGCTTTCTCCACACAGTTAGTGTTTAGATTTTCCTAAAGCAGGTCCCGGACCATTTATCCCCTTGCCTAATAGTCAAGTCAGCAAGAATTTATGCAGCATCTACTACTTTCCATGCAAGATGCTAACCCCTTGGGACACAAAGAAAGGTAAAACAACAACCAACAGTTTCTACTCTCCAGGAGCTTAAAGATTATGGGAGGGACAACAAGTAAATAATCACCCACAAACAAGATACATGCCGGATAAAACAGGAGCAGTCTCAGGGAAAACACTGAGATTAAGATTGGTAAAAGCTATTTTGAAGAAGGCAGGACTTAAGTAAAAAGGAATCATTCCAGGATCAAACAAATTTCCCTGGAATTTAAAGGTATTTACAATCTTAATTCCATCTGCCTTTTCCCAACTTACTATACAACATTCTTCTTTTCACAGTCTGTATAGTCAAGATAAAATGATTTTCTTTTTGCTTTTCCTCACACATGGTTGCAGTGTCTGCCTCCTATGCCTAGACTGGACTTCCTCCTTGCATCAACCTGGTTGAATGCCTAGTTTTCTTCAAAGTTTAATGCAAGTTATACACTCCTATAAAAAGTCTTTTCTGATTCTCCAGTTGCTAGTGCCTCAACCTCCCTCCCATTCCTTTGTAATAATTTTGTTTGTGCTTATATATGTATACATTGTCAACCCAACAGAATGCACATTCTTTGAGGGTAGGCACTGTTTCATTCTGTTTTTGTAGTTCCATCATGTAGCGTAATTCCCAAAGTTGAAAAGAAGAAAGAAAATTGGTTACCTTGTACTGATCCTGAATTTTTCTCTGAAGTAAAGTTCCACCATTTGAAAATTAATATTTTTTTTGATAATGTATGGCTACAATTCATGGAATATTGCAGTCTTCAAAAAGCTGAAGTTCATGACAAAAAAAAAAGACATTTGTGAAGTACATATTCAATATTAGTAGTCAGTAACACAAAACAAACAAAAAATGTCATAAAAGACCTGAACATGATTTTTAAAGAAAGGAGAAAGGCTTTCAGATGGCAAGAATCAGGGATAAGCATTAAATATCCTGTGCTGACCAAAGGTATCTTTATAATATTGAAAGAATGTGAAGAAGCTCCCTGACATTTTGAGTGAAATAATCTCTATGTCCAACTTATAGGAAGATATAGAAAAATACAGGATGAACTGTTATGGATGAGTTATAATCTTTATTATTGTAAAGACTATACTAACAATAATATCTAAGTTCCCAAAATATAAGAACATGTACTATATGGTGTGCATGGCAATGTCATCCATATAGTAAACTATGTTCAGGATGCACACCTACCTCAAAATAACTTGTCAAAATAGTGAATATGAGACTAATGAGGGGAAAAGTTCAAGAAAAGAGTTGAAATCTGAATAAATATATAATGAAGCAGTATTTGGACAGGTCTATGTAAATGATTATGCTAATGAAAAGAATCTGGGAGGGATTTAATGAGGGGAAAAAAGAAATGAGCAATTATCAGAAGGTAAAAAACAAGGGTTCCAAAGATATTCAAACAGAGCTTTGAAAACAACAACAGCAAAAATCTCTAGGGTATGTTTAATGTTTCCCAGAACTACCCTTAGGTAACACAGACATATTTTATACTTTCCCTTAATTCAGTAATACAATATTCCTTTGTTTATAATTGAGGTTGATCTATTCAATTAACTCAACTCCATGGTATAAGACATTTGAACAAAAAAAAAAAGACAAGACAAGAAACAAAACAGAAATATCTCACCTAGAAGGAATTAACCAAGTATTTATTGAATTTTTGAAAAAAGTCCCCTAGATTTGTAAGGCTGCATTTTTCTTGCTTTTCATACAGTATGTCACACTCACCCATCTTTTGTTAGCTCAGCGATTTATATGAATAGTAAAATTCATATAATTCCAGGATAAAATACAAGCACCTACTTGGCTTTTAAAGCCCTTCACAACTAGTTCTCTATCTTTCCAGCTTCTTGATTCATTCCAACCCTTCTCACCAATGTATTGATAATGTATTTTTGCTTATTGTTAATGTAATTTTGCTTCTTAATGGGAAGATCTTTCTCATTCATTAATAGGTCCATGTGACCTACATGGGTCATGTGGAAGTCTGAGTCCCATGGAGCCTGTGGTGGAAGAAGCTTGCTGAAAGGGTGGAGCAGGAATGGTAGAACAGGAAGAGGCAGAGCTAGGCCAGAGCTGAGAGGCAGATTCTAATCAGAGTTAGAAAGGATGCAGGTGCTGGCTAGCATGAGTGAAAGGGCTTGTTTGTGACTGTTTAAAGGAGTCTGTTTGTGATTTGTTTAATGGAACTGGTTTGTGGAAAGCTTAGCAGAAGGAAAGTTTGGGGATGGTACTGTGCTCTGCACTGTTATTATATATAGATTATGATGGATTTGACTTTGTGATGTCTGAATAAATGTTTTGGTACTTTCTTCTGTGTAGAGAATCTGTGGTATTTCGCCATTCAGAATTGCATTGGGATATTCATGGCCTCTGTGGGCATGTGAATATAGCATTGGTGCTACACCACTATACCAGGGTGTTTTCAAACTTGCTCTTTTTAGCAACACGTATGACACTCTATCTCCAATGACCATACCTTTGCACTGGCCATTTTCATACTTGGAATCCCCCCTTCCTCAACTCTATGGAATACTTAACTTACTGCAACCCTCAACCTGCTTAATCACCACCTAATAGAGGATATCTTTCTTGATCTTCCCCTCAAAATTGTTTGTATTTTCCTTCCCTATATATGTTGCATCTTAAAACTTGTTTTTAATTTGCATTTATTTTGCATATACTAACTCATGTATCACCACTCCTGAAAGAATATAAGCTCCTGAAGAACAGGGATAATTTCATTTATTTTTCTCTGAAACCCCAAGGCCTAGCATAGTGGTTGATAACCACATATTTAACAAATATTTGTCAATAGAAAAAAATAACTGACATTCATAGTGTTTTAAAGTTTACAAACCTCCTTATAAACATTATCACCACTGATCCTCACAAGAATCCTACAAAATAAATAATTGCACTTTCTTATATTCTCCTCTTAATGGATGAGGAAATTGAAGCTCAAAATGGTTCAGTGAATTTTTTATTGTCACAATTAACATTACAAAATGGATTATGAAGTCAGGATTCTCCGATTTCCAAGTTTAGCCTGCTTCATACTTTCAAAATATAGTACAAGTATCCTTGCTTTTTCAATCTAATTTCACCAGAAAAAGAGAATAAAATAAGGCCATTCTTGGGGATTTCCTATTTCCTTCTTATACATCTTATGTCCCTCTGAATTCCCCACCAATATTTTGTCCTTTACTCCAATCTCTAAAGATGAGACTGCCTTTATACTCACCAAAGACATGTGTATACGTATACTTGATTCCATCCCCTACTGTCTTCTCTTGCAGATCTCCATTGCCATTATCTGTACTCTTTAATCTTCAATTTTACCCTCACTTTTGGTTCTTTCCTTATTGGTGGGGAGAAAGAAACCACATACACATTTCACTGTCCTAAAATAAAGACACAGGCAAACAAAAAGAAATATAATCCTCTCATCAGTTCTGATCATCCTTGCTAATTATCATCTTGTATTTCTCCTCCCTTTCTCAACTAATTTCCTTGAAAATAATCTTTTGCTCTTAGTGACTTAACTTTCTTTTCTCTTTTAAGCCACATATAATCTTTGCTGTCAACTTCATCAGTCAACTGAGATTTTTCTCTCTTAAGGTGCCAATAATTTCTTTGTTGCCAAATGAAATAATCTTTCATCAAATATCATGTTTCTGAAGCTTTCTGCAGCATTTGACACCATTAATCAATAATGAAAGAAAAAAAATTCCCTTCTATCAAGGAGCTCATCATTTGTTAGGGGAGACAGCAAACAACTATATCTAAACAAAAAAATTATATAGAATAATTTGATATTACACAATATAAGATGTTATTAACATTACATGAGATCCAAAACAGGTTTCTTGTAGAAGGTAGGAATATTACTGAAAGTTGATGGCAGACAGAGAGGTAAAGAGATCAAGTTGAGGATGGAGAGAGGGGAAGGCATGAGGGATAGCCTCACGTGAACATGCCTGGTGTCACTGTATCTCAAGAGTACATAGTGAGAGGAGGAAAAAGGGGACAATGTATAAGACCAGAAAGACAGGCAAGGATCCAAGTGATGAAAGGTTATGATGCCAAAAAAAGTGATTTTATACTTTCCCCTGGATGTGTCAACCCAGGTGTTTATTGGGTGAAGGTTTGATGAGGGAAGTGTCACGTTCAGTCTGAGCTTTAGGAAGATCACTTTGGCAGCTGAGTACGAGATAGATTGAGATTGACAGAAATAAGATTCAAGGAGAAAAGGGAAGTAGGCTATTGACATAATCCAGCCATGAGGTGATAATGACTTTTACAGAGTGATGGTGGTGTTATAGGAGGAAAAGTTTATTGGTATAGTTTTGTTTTTTTTCTTTTTTGGTGATGGTAAAATTAATGGGATCTGCAATTGATTGGATGTGGGAGGTGAGAGAGAATGAAGAATCAAATATGACACCTAAGTTGCAAGCCTAGGTGACCAGGAGGATGATATTCCCCTGTGCAATGATGAGAAAGTTAGGGAGAGGAGAGGGGAGACAGAAATAATGTTTCACTTTAGACATTGAATTTAAGATGTCTATAGGACCTCCAGTTTGAGATGTCCAATAAGCTACTGGAGATGTAAAGGTAGGTAGAGTTTAGGAGAGAATTATGATGGATACAAGATGTGGGAATCATCAGCATGGAAATTCTTGAATCCTTGTTGTTGATGAGATCATAAAATGCAACAGTATATTACAAAAAGAGGGCCCCAAACAGAGCCTTAGGTAACACCTATAGTTAATGGATAACCTGGAGGTAGATCCAACAAAAAGACTGGGAAAGTGCTGTCAGAAAGGACAAAAGAGAACCAGGAGAGAGTTGTGTCATGAAAACCTAGAGAGAAATATTAAAGTGAAGATAGAGATGAACAATATCAAAGGTTGTATAGAACTTAAGGAAGATAATGACTGAGAAAAGTATATTACATATGCCAATTAACAGGTCATTGATAATTTTGAAGAGAACATTTCCATTTAATGATGAGGTCAGAAGCCAGACTTCAAAGAGATATAAAGGGAAGGAAGTAGATATAACAAATTTTACCACAAAAAGGAAGAGAGCTATGGGACACTGACGTAACAAGGTTTAAAAAAGTTAAAGGAGGTTGTTTCATTTATTTGTTTGTTTATTTATTTATTTACAGAAGGAGAGTAGCATGAGTATCTTTTAAGTAAAAAAGAAACAAGTAGACAGGGAAAGATTAAATATTCCTGAGAGTGGGTAGGATAAGATGGAAAATTTGATGAGAAAATGAGATGGAATGGAATCATTTTCATGGATAAAGGTTTGCTTAGGCAAAAAGAGCCACCTTTTATGTGAAATAGGGTTGGAGAAGGTAGTGGCAGAAGGCATGTTAGTGATGTGAGATGAGTTGAAGGGAACAAGAGGGAGCTCTCAGCAAATAGACTGGAGGGTTTAGGGAAATGTGAGACAGAGTTCTCAGATGAGCATTTGGGGAAGATAGATCTCAATGATGAAATAGTTTGGAAAGCCATTGTGATAGATCTGGTTGTGAACCTACGGGAGAGGAGTATAAAAAAGATTGTCTTGTAATAGTGGGAGTTAAACTGAGATTATGTAATATAAGGTTTTACTGAATTTAGTCAAAAATAATTCATGATTTTCTCCTGCTTTATTTAGCAGCAAGTGAGTAGAATTGAAGGCAGAAGATTGTAGGAGTTATCCAAGGCTGAGGTTTGGCAGGGCAAGATTGGCAATTAGGATAAGATGACAAAGGATTCAAGACAAGAATGTAGGGTTGAACTGGTTCACCATAGGATCAAGAATGGGAGGGGGAGCATAACTAGAATAGGGATGATGGTTTAGGAGGAAACTGTGGGGTAGAGGAGGTTGTGGTGAGGATGAAGAGCAAGGTTTAGGGTTATCAGGTTAAGAGAAAAGAGAAATGACAACAGATATTTATCAGACAAGGACATTTCAGAGTTCATGACCACAGACAGAGAACACTTGTGGATGATGGCAAGATTGAGGGTATGGCAGTGTCTGCATGTATCTATGATGGAGTGGAGTAGTGGCTGATGGGAAATGAGAAATTTGAGGAAGTGAGAGATTAGGTTGTTTGAGAAAATATCAATATGTATCAATCCTATCATGAGGCCAGAATCTGTAAAGGAGAGGAAAAACTGAGAGCCAACGAACTCATGCAAAGGAGAGTACTATGGTGGTCAATAAGTAACAGACATCAAAATCTTATTTGTGTAATGGATATATATTGAATGACCCTCAAAGAAAGAGAGGTTACTGCATCATGGAAACAAAGGAGAAGCATGGAATTGAAAATGGGAAGTAACTATTCCAATTTTCCCACCTTGACTGGTGAATTTAGAGGTATTAGTGAAAATATAACTGGACAGGGTGGACAAAGGACTTGTGTTAACTGGAAGGACACTTAGGGATTTCCCGCAAAACATTGCCCTGTGCATTTATATCTTTTCCCTACAAACTCTCACATTGAACAAATTCATCAGCTCCCATGAATTCAATTATCATCTCTATGAAGATTCTCAGATTTATATATCTAACTGTAATCTGTATTCTAAGGTATAGTCCTGAATCCCTAACTGGCTTTGAGATATTTCAAATTGCATGTCTCATAAACATATCAAGATTAAGATCTTCAAAAAAGAATTACCTATCCTCCCTACCTTCCCCCAAACCCACAAATTCTTCCAAATTTCCCCAAGAATGTTGAGGGCATTATAGTCATTGCAGTTACCTATGTCTAATCACTTTCATCTGGCAGACTGTCTTGTAAATAGCAAGTGCTCAGCAAAAGTAATAACTGCTGCTTCTATTAGCGTCTTTTTAACCCCATATATTACAAAAAATGTGTCAGGTTAAAGGCTTATTCCTGGCCTAATTGGAAAAAGAATAAGGTTTCTGGAAAACCTCCTGGAAGTTAGGAAAAAGTCATGTAATTAAGATACTGGAAGAAATGGAAAAGCATTTTTTTTTAAAAAAGCAACCATCTATTTGGACATGAATTATGAGTGGAAGCTAGTGTTGACAACTGAGAGAATTGCTCAGACAGTGTGGAAATAACAGTTTCTGATGCTGTTAGAAAGAACTGGGAATCTGCCTTCCTGTTACTATAACATCGTTCCTAGAGATGTAGCACTCTGGGTGCCATTCTTCTGTGAATTATATCATAGCTCAAATGATTGGCAGTCATTAGAGCTCTACCAGGTATAGTTACAGATAGCAAATGTGCTAATACCTGAACATGAATATTTTTAAAATATTCCTATGGGGATTCATATGCCAAAAGATGTATTTGGACAGCTCAGATATTTAATTTCAGGAAACTGTAAAAATGATATGATAGCTTCTGTCAATCCCTTCATTTGTTGCATCTGTGTCTCCACTTCTTTTCCTTTCCAACTTCCCTTTTTCCCTTCCTACCCCCTTTCATCACCAAGTGGATATGCATGTATATTTGTGTATATCTATGCACACAGATTGACATACACTTAATAATTTAATTCTGGGTCATTTCAAATGACATTTTAAAAGTCACAATTATTCATTACTACAAGAAGAATGGGGATTTCATTTATTTCATGTGATTTTCCACACTGATGTTCTGTCAAATATTATATTAATTGAGAAAGGAGCAAAATTATATCCACAAGGGATAATATTTTTCCCTTAATAATGTAAGTCAAAATCATCTGCTGTTCAGCAATAAAATAATGATAAATGGTGCCAAGTACTACAAGCAAGGTGCTGAAATATAGCCTGTTTCCTAACTATGAAAAATTATCAGCTTATCTACACGCTTGCAAAATGACAAACACATGCACACACACACACACACACACACATATACTGATGTTTGCTTGGGAATGAGAAAAAAAGAAGCCTATAATAGTGTACTTAATATATTTTATTTTTACATTAAAAAATTGAATTTTTAAAGTACAAAGTATAATAAATATCAACTCCATTAGATCATGTTATCAAAGAGTCATACGATTGCAGGCTCTAGTCCTTACCCAGAAATATCAAATCTTTTGTTCAGTTTCCTTCTTCCTTCCCTTCTCTCCCTCTGCCACAAAAAGGCAATATAACTACTCTTAACAGTAAAGGAAAATGAAGCATGATTAAAAAATGGTTCATTTCTGAAGGGAACAAGGTAAATCCTTATTTTCCTGAAATTATTTTAAATTAATTGTGTATATATTTGTATCAGAGGAATGAAAAAGGAAATATTCCTAATGAATAGAGAGTTGGCCTTTAAGTCCGAAAGATCCAGACTTTTCTAACTTCTGATGTCCTATCTGTGGATTACTATCTCTGATGCATACTGTCTCTATGATCTTGGGCAAACAGCTCTTGATACCCTAAGCAAATATCTAAAAGTAAAATTGTAGAAAGAGTGCTGACCTGCATTGCTTGAGGGTCACTACGAATTTCTTATGCCAAAGAAATTACAAGTCAGATCCATATATGTTTTTTTATATTATATGTGTATGTTACCTTCTCAAATAAGGGAAAGGCAGAACCTATTTCATTTTTTGTATTTTTAGTGCCTGAACTGTATCAAGTATTTCCTCAATGCTGGGTGGTTGAATATAGCTTTGATAGTCCTACTTTCCCTTCATTTGGAGAACAATATTAATTTTTGTGTGCCACACTTGAGGAAAGCCAGTCAGCAACAAATTAAGTGAAAATAAAGGGGGTAGTGAAGGGCATTAATTCCATGCTATTGCTAGACCTTTGGAACCAAACTTTAGCTTTAATACCAAATAAACGGAGGAGGAGCTAGACAACTATTCATAAGTATCTAAAAGGACATTGTGTTGAAGAGATTAGACTTGTTCAAATAGGCCTTAGAGAATAGAAGAAATAGCTATCGCTGGTAGTTATAAAAGATAAATGTGTGCATAACTAAGATGGTAGAGTAAAGACAAGGACTCACCTGAGCTTTCCCCAAATCCCTCAAAATATCTTTAAATGATGAGTCTAAACAAATTCTGAATTAGCAGAACCAACAAGAGACAAAGTAAAACAATTCTCCAGTTCAAGACAACTTAGAAATTCAGCAGGAAATGTCTGTTGCATCACAGTGGGAGAGTAGCACAATCTATCACAGACTGGAACAGCACAACTCTGACTCCAGCAAGCCAGAAGCAGGCCTTGGATATTACTGAACCAGCAATGGTGGCAGCTGCTTCTGGAACTCTCAGTCCACAGATGATAAGGATCAAACAACTGATTATAAAGGAGATTACAGGGGTCTCTCTGCTGGTACTGAGGCAGGATTCTATTGATTTGCCAATATTTAGATCTGGACTGTAGTCCTGGGTGGCAGTCTCAGGTTAGGAAGGAGTACTAGCACATCAATGCTTGTGTGCATGATATAGTGAGGACATTCTCCACAGTTCCAGGGCATCAAAGAGTGCTTGTGGTTACTCACAGATCAGGAGAGTAGGAAACATCTCTCATTAGATCATACCACCTTTGAAGAACTGAAAACTGTATCAATAAGCACCCTGACATACATGGGAGGCCTCCTATCACATGTTCTTAGATCTGTATTTCTAAAAGTAAAGCAACTTTCAAGGGATTAACAATCACTTTAATTATGCACATGTAAGATTCACTTATTTCAGGGGAAAAAAGTCAGCACCCTGAACTTCAAAGAAAATACAGAAAATTCAAAGGTGGACAGACATGCTTCCAATTGTCTGATATAAGCAAAACGTACATCATAGATATGTGTGATCCAACTGTCTGATTATTATATACATACTTAGTTACCAGAGAGAGAAGCACCAACATATGGGTTTTCAAAGTCAGGGGACTGCTTAGTGGTTTCCTAGATTCTCATCTGGCACACAAAGCTTCTTCCAAAAGCTAAGCCCCCAAAGTAAAATCTCATCTCAGAGTCTTTTTATACTTTGTTGAGCCAGAGGGCCTCACAGACCTTAAGAATCAGTGCCACATTAAGGAAAGGTGTGGGCCTTCCTACACATCTTCCTAGACCCATTAATGGGTAGAGAAGATCTTCAATCAGGCTAAAATAGTTAATACTGCAAATACATATACTTTTTCTACTTAATGAAACTCTTATTTCTGTACTTTACTTCTAGTGAAGACTCTTGGTCCATAAAGGCAAGATTCGATCATAGCCACTTGATTATACCAAAACAGAAACAGCAAAAGATCCTACTTTGCTTGCCATCACAAAAACATATAGGTCCCTAGAAGTACCTCTTTAAACAGCTGGACAAAAATCCTGAAGCTTGGGACAGTGCACTCTCTCAACCTGGAAGCAGAATCCTACTTTAACAAGAAGTTAAAATTCTATTGATAGGTTGGGAAAATGAGCAAACAACAGAAAAAAATTCTGATCATAAAATATTACTATGGTGACAAGAAAGAGCAAAACATACACTCAGAAGAAGATAACTAGTGCAAGAAAATATGAATTGGTTTCAGGCCATGGGAGAGCTCAAAAAGATTTTAAAAATCAAATAAGAGAGGTAGAGGAAAAAATGGGAAGAAAAATGAGAGTGATGCAAGAAAAA
Source organism: Bettongia penicillata ogilbyi (assembly GCA_023548195.1). NCBI lineage: Eukaryota > Metazoa > Chordata > Mammalia > Diprotodontia > Potoroidae > Bettongia > Bettongia penicillata. The sequence goes on along the minus strand of JAJHZJ010000164.1, from coordinate 362,132 downwards.
TCATGAAAAACAAGTCAATGGCCTGGTAAAGGAGGGACAAAAAAATACTGAAGAAAATACACCTTAAAATCAGACTAGTGCAAATGGTAAAAGAAGTACAAAAAGTCAGTAGGGAGAAGAATGCCTTAAAAAGCAGAATTGGCTAAATAGAAAAAGAGGAGCAAAAATTCACTGAAGAAAATAAACTCCCTAAAATGTAGTATTGGCTAAATGAAAAAGGAAATACAAAAGCTCATTGAAGAAAATAATTCATTAAAAATTAGAATTGGGTAAATAAAAGCTAATAATTATATGAGAATTCAAGAAACAATAAAACAAACCCAAAAGAATGAAAAAATAGAAGACAATGTGAAATGTCTCATTGAAAAACAACTGACCTGGAAAGTAGATCCAGGAAAGATAATTTAAAAATCATTGCACTACATGAAAGTCATGATGAAGAATCTATATATAATATTTTAAGAAATTCTCAAGGGAAACTTCCTTGATATTTTAGAGTCAGAGAATAAAATAGAAATTGAAGGAATTTACAGATCACCTCTTAAAAGACTTCCCAAAATGAAAACCTCCAAGATTATTATAGTCAAATCCTATAGATCGTAAGTGAAGGAGAAAATATTGGAAGCAGCCAGAAATAAACAATTCAAGTATCATGTAGGTATAGTCAGGATAACTCAAGAATTATCAGTTTCTAATTACAGTATTGGAGGGCATTAAAGAAGTGGATATTCCAGAGGGTAAAAGAGTTGGGATTACAACCAAGAATCACCTAGCAAAACTAAGTATAATCTTCAGGAGGAAAATGGATATTAAGTAACATAGAGGACTTTCAAGCTTTCTTGATGAAAATGCCAGAGGTGAATAGAAAAACTGACTTTCGGTTGAGGGGCAGAGTCAAGATGGCGTAGTAGAAAGACTCATGTATGTGAGCTCCAAACCCACAGCCCATAGATTTAATGTAAGAAGAGTTCCCCAGAAGTTCTGGATCACTGCAGGGTGTGCAGAAACATAGTGGAAGAGATTTCCATTCCAGAGAGCCCTGGAGAGCCATCCCCAGGGTCCGTCGCACTCCGGAAAGTAGAGTCCACCCCAGCACTGCCCTGGCCACGCAGTGGAGAGGAGCAGATCAGAGCAGGCTTCAGGGACGGAACCTCGGCGGCCTGGAAGGTCCCTCCGCCCACAGACTCTACAGGTCAGTGAGAGTCATGTCTGGGCTGGCCAAGAGGGGAGCGGGGTGTCTCCATGGCTCGGGCCCCCTCGGGAGGCAGCGGCAGGGGCAGGAAGTGGCGGAGGCAGAGGCAGGGGCAGCAGCAGCAGGGGCGGCCCCCCGGGACTCCCCAAGCAGGCAGGATCTTCATTACTGAAAATCTCTGCGTAAACCACCTGAAGGAGCTGAGCCTGGGAGACAGCCCTGCCCCCACCTGCTCCATTACTGAAGGTCTCTGCACAAAGCCCCTGAGGGAACTGAGCTTGGGAGATGGCCCTGCCCCACCTCCATCACTGAAGGTCTCTGCACAAAGCCCCTGAGGGAACTGAGCTTGGGAGATGGCCCTGCCCCACCTCCATCACTGAAGGTCTCTGCACAAAGCCCCTGAGGGAACTGAGTCTGGGAGGCGGCCCTGCCCCCACCCCAGTACCAGAACGAAAGCTCAAATTGAATAGCACCGCGCCTGCCGCGGAAAGCCCATTTGAATCTCAGACTCCAAGCACTAGCTGCATGGAACTAGGCGGGGGTGGACAGGAATCTCAGAAATCAAGTAACTGGCTGGGAAAATGCCCAGAAAAGGGAAGAAAAATAAGACTACAGAGAGCTTTTTTGAGCAGATGCAAATGATCCCATCTTTCAAATTTGATGACGAAGAGATATTCTTGCCATCAGGGAAAGATGTGGAGCGCAGGGCCTCTGTATCCCAGACATCTCAGGGGGTTGTTGGGTGGGCTCAGGCCTTGGAAGAGCTCAAAAAGGATTTTGAAAAGCAAGTTAGACAGGTGGAGGAAAAAGTGGGAAGAGAAATGAGAGAGATGCAAGAAAAGTATGAAAAACGGGTCAATACCTTGGTAAAGGAGACCCAAAAAAATGCTGAAGAAAATAACACCTTGAAAAATAGGCTCACTCAATTGGCAAAAGAGGTTCAAAAAGCCAATGAGGAGAAGAATGCTTTCAAAAGCAGAATTAGCCAAATGGAAAAAGAGGTTCAAAAGCTCAGTGAAGAGAAGAGTTCGCTCAAAATTAGCATGAAACAGATGGTGTCTAATGACTTTCTGAGAAACTAAGAAATCACCAAAAAAACCCAAAAGAATGAAAAAATGGAAGAGAATGTGAAATATCTTATGGAAAAAACAACTGACCTGGAAAAGAGTTCCAGGAGAGACAATTTAAAAATTATGGGACTACCTGAAAGTCATGATCAAAAAAAGAGCCTAGATATCATCTTCCATGAAATTATCGAGGAAAACTGCCCTGACATTCTACAACCAGAGGGCAAAATAAGTATTGAAAGAATCCATCGATCACCACCTGAAAGAGATCCAAGGAGAGAAACTCCTAGGAACATTGTGGCCAAATTTCAGAATTCCCAGGTCAAGGAGAAAATCTTGCAAGAAGCTAGAAAGAAGCAATTCCAGTATTGTGGAAATAAAATCAGGATAACTCAAGATCTAGCAGCTTCTACATTAAGGGATCAAAGGGCAGGGAATAGGATATTGCAGAAGTCAAAGGAACTAGGACTCAAACCAAGAATCACACACCCAGAAAAACTGAGTATAATACTTCAGGGGAAAATATGGTCTTTCAATGAAACAGAGGACTTTCAAACATTCTTGATGAACAGACCAGAGCTGAAAAGAAAATTTGACTTTCAAACACAAGAATGAGAAGAAGCATGAAAAAGTAAACAGCAAAGAGAAGTCTTAAGGGACTTACCAGAAGTGAACTGTTTACATTCCTACATGGAAAGACAATATTTGTAACTCTTAAAACTTTTCAGTATCTAGGTAGTTGGTGGGACCACACACACACACATACACACATGCACGCACACACACATACACACATGCACACACATACAGAGACAGAGAGCACAGAGTGAATTGAATAGGATGGGACCATATCTTAAAAGAAATTAACGTAAATGGTGAGAGAGAAAGGTAGGGGGAGGAAAGAGGGTGAAATGGAATGGGATAATTATATGTCATTTAAGAGCCAAGTAGGAGACTTTTTAGTGGAGGGAAAAAGAGGAGAGCTGAGAAAAAAAAAACAAGAAGTTTACCCTCATCACATTTGACTAAAGGAAGGAATAAAATGCACACTCATTTTGGTATGAAAACTTATCTTACAGTATAGGAAAGTGGGGGAGAAGGAGATAAGCAAGGGGGGGATGATGGAAGGGAGGGCAATGGGAGGAGGGAGCAATTTGAAGTCAACACTCGGGGAGGGACAGGATCAAAAGACAGAAGAGAAACAATGAGGGGCAGGATAGGGTGGAGGGAAATACAGTTAGTCTTACACAACATGACTATCATGGAAGTCATTTGCAAAGCTACACAGACAGGGCCTATATTGAATTGCCAAAGGGAATGGGTCGGGGGGAGGGATGGGGAGAATTTGGAACTCAAAGTTTTAGGAACAACTGTTTAGTATTGTTGTTGCTACTAGGAAAGAAGACATATAGTTAATGAGGAATAGAAAGTCATCTGGCCTTACAGGAGAAAAGAGAAATGGGGACAAGAGAAAGGAGAGATGACAGAAGAGGGGGTAGATTGGAGATAGGGAAAGTTAGATTGCTTGGTGTATTGGGGTGGGGGGAGGGGATAAAAGGGGAGAAAATTTGGAACCCAAAATTTTGTAAAAATGAATGTAAAAAGTTAAATAAATAAATAAATATTTAAAAAAAAAGAAAAACTGACTTTCAAATAGAAGACTCAAGACAAGCATAAAAAGGTAAACATAAGAGGGAAATCATAATGGACTTAACGAAGATTAAATTGTTTAAATTCCTACATCAAAAGATGATACTTTTAGATCATAATAACTGTCTCATTATTAAGGTAGATACATATATAGGCAGACTGTAGGAATTAATATGCAAGAATTACTATATATATACATATATTTGTATATGTACATACATATACACACATATATGTGTGTATATGTATATGTATGTATATAAATAGGCAGAGGTCACAGGTGTGAGTTGATTATGAAGGGATGATACTAAAGAAAGTAAAATTAAGGTATGAGAATGGAAAATATTGGGAGAAAGAGGAAAAGGAGAGGCAGAATGGGGTAAAGTATTTCACATAACAGAGGCAAGAAAAAAGCCTTTAATGTGTAGGGGATGGGGACGGGGAGTTTAGAGGGAGTGAGTGAACTTTACTATCATCAGAATTGTCTCAAAGAAGAAATAACATACACACTCAATTGGATACAGAAATCTATCTTACCCTATAGGAAAGTAGGAAGGGAAAGTCAGTAAGAGAAGGGAATGGAAATAGAAAGGAGGATGGCGAAAGACAAAACTCTTTTGAGGAGGGACAGAGTGAAAGGAGGGTGAGAATAGAATAAATGGAGGTGGTTAAGATGGAGGGAAATGCATCTAGCGATAGTAACTGAAAAAAATAAAGCCAGTTTCTCTGATAAAGGCCTAATTTCTCAAACATATAGAGAACTGAGTCAAATTTGTAAAAGAGCCATTTCCCAAATGATAAATGATCAAAAGATATGAATAGTATTGAGATAAAGTAACCAAAGTACCTAGAATCATATGAAAAAATGCTCTAATTCGCTTTTTATTGGAGAAATGCAAATTAAAACAATTCTGAGGCGCTACCTCATACCTATTAGATTGACTAACAGGACAGAAAAATAGTGGAGGGGATGTGGGAAAAATGGGGCATTAATGCACTGCTGGTGTTGTGAATTGACTCAACCATTCTGTAGAGCATTTTGGAACTATGCCCAAATGGCTATAAAATCATGCTTACCCTTTGACCTAGCAATATGAATACTATGTCTATATTCCAAAAGAGATACAAAAAGAGAAAACAAAAAGGACATATATGTACAAATATATAGCAACTTATTTTTGTGGCAAAGAATTGAAAATTGAGGAGATGCCTGTCAGTGTATGCAATTGTGATGGAATATTATTGTGCTATGGGAAATGATGAACAGGATACTCTTAGAAAAGCCTAGAGACTTGCATGATCTAATGCAAAGTGAAATGTCCTGTGTCCAAAGTAGCAGCAGTATTATAAGATTATAAGCTATGAATTATTTAGCTATTCTCAGAAATACAACAATGCAAGACAATTTTGATGGATTTATGAGGAGAAAATGCTATCCATCTCCAAGAAAGAATTGATGATATATGAATACAATTGATGATATTTGAATACAAACTGCAGCATACTTTTTTGACTTTATTTTTCCTGAGGGTTTTTTTAGTATGTTTTCTTTCACAACATGGCTATTATGAAAATATTTTGCATGGGTACAGATCTATAAACTATATCAAATTGCTTGCCTTTTTAATGAGGGGAGTAGGGAAAGAGGAGGGGAGAGAATTTGGAACTCAAATTTTAAAAATGAAGGTTAAACATTATTTTTACATGTAACTGGGGAAAAATAAAATACTAAATAAAAATTAAAAATAAAACAAACATTTTAAAGTAGATGTTCACAAATTAGCAAAACAAATTCCCACCTTGACCATGTCCCAAAATCTATGTTTTAATCAATACTTGGGTCCCTTATCTATGCTACTAGGCAGGAAACATCATCATTAATTATTCCTCTGGAGTTATAGTCCATTGTGCAGAGCAGGATTTAAAAAAATAAATATAAGATTTTGGAAGTAAATTTTGAAAACAAGAGAAGATAAACAATTTTTCTAATAACTTAAGCTATCACAAAGGGGAATAAGATGCCACCAGAGGTAGTGAGTTCTTCCACCAAAGATCTTCAAGAAAAGGCCAGACACTCAATTTTGTTTAGGCTGTAGGTATTGTTTCTCCACCCTCGCTAGGTATGAGTTGGAGTAGATGGACAGAAACTAAAGTCCCTTCCAGCTCTTACATTTTTTAATTCTATGATTCTGCAATTCATAATGAGACTGTCAAGACTGATACCATTTACTTCCTTTGGTAGTATGTTTTCTCATTGGCCACTGAACTAGAGTATTACATTTTTAAAAGCAACATTTAATTTAATATTTTAAAATGACTGAAAGTCCCTGTGCTTTTCAGTACCCTCTTCTATTTTTCATCACTGTCACCTTCCCTATAGAGATAGAATAGTCTAAAAGAGACCAAATGCCATTTATATCTTGATTTTATTTGTTGCCATGATGAATAGTAATTTAAATGGAAAGATCTTTCTCATTCATTGATAGGCTCTTATGATCTGCTTAAATTACCTGGAAGCCTAAGTCACATGTGGCAGGAGGAGTTTGCTGAACAGAAAGAACAGGAAAGGTGGAGTGAGTGAGCAGGGTCAGGTCAGAGGGGAAAGAATGCAGGCCAACCAATACAGCAAGCCTCAGGTTCCTGACAGTAGATAGTGAGAAGGCCCTGGCTGAGCAGGGGGAGGTTTGAGAATCACTTTGACACCTGCTGTGATCATGTTTATTAACTCTTTGGTCACCAAGACAGATTTTGCTTTCTGGTTCTGGGATTTGGCTTTCTGGTGTTTAAATAAAAATTTTTCCTCTTCTTTCTATATGGTGAGTTTTTTATACTTGGTGATTGAGAGCTACACTGGCATATTCATAGTCACCACCAGTGCTGCAAATATTCCCTTGGTGATACAAATATTTAATTCCCAAACCTTCAGTCAATTGGTGAAACTTTTTGTGTTTATCTTATCTGGGCTTGGGAGGGCCAATATACTACAGTTTGTTGCTGGGATCATTCCGAACGTATTTTCATCAAGCTAGAAATTTCTGGAGCCTGAATTCTGTTAACTTATACTTCAAGAATTTAAGGTTATCTCTTCTACATGACAGGCCATTAGAGTCAGATTATGTAGTATAAGCAGAATTAATTTTTTTTTTCAAATTATGGAGACTATTTTTGATTCATCTTCATTAGTTTTTCTATTAACATTAAACCTGAAGCCTAGTTCACCTGAAACTTAGTTCAAAATAGATGACAGCATGATCTATTTCCCCAGAATTTTAATAGCAAAATTTGTCTAGTTGTGTCTGATTTTTCATGACCTGCGAACCATACTCTAAATGGGGTTTTCTTGGCAAAAATTCTGGAATGGTTTGCCATTTCCTTCTCTGGTGGATTAAGGTAGACAGAGGTTAAGAGACTTGCTCAGGCTCACACAGGTAGCAAAAATCTGAGTCCCTATTTGAATTCAGGTTCTCTTGACCCCAGGCCAAGTGCTTTATCCACTGAGAGACCTAGTTTACTCTTTAATAGCAAATACTCTTAGGTAAAAAATTATGTGGCAACCAGTATTTTGAAAAGGTAAGAAAGGCTCTCATTTTACTAAATCTTTAACAAATCTATCTTTCATTCAATTGATATGAAAATGAAATAACTGAGACTCAGCTTCAGAATAAGCATCCAAATTTGGTAATGCTTCATAGAACCAAATTGCTTCTTGCTAAATAATGCATCTTGCATGGAGTCAATCCTCAATTTTCTTAGTGACTTCAAATAAAACTTGGGCAAAGTGGCATTTAGTCTTGATGTTGATTGAATCATTCAGACGTACTTATCTTGTGGGAAAATGCTCAAATCTTTAAATAGCTTGCCTTTAATTTGCCAAGAAGTGTTTATTAGCTGCCAGTTATTTGATCATAAATTCTAAGAAATTTCACAACAAAAGTGAGAAAGTCTGAGTCTTTTTGTAAGTTTGGCAATGGCAATTAAAGGTTGGCATAAACTTCCAACAGAGAGCTCAAGGTCTTAGCAAAGACATTTCAGACCACAGTATTTTTACTTCCTGGTTAAAAGTTGAAGACTTTATCTTATTTAAAGTTAATGTATCAACAGCATAAACAGATGATCAATGGAAGCCTTTTAAAAAAGAAGGACCTTGAACCCTGACATAGAAAAAGATGGCAGATTTTTGAAAATACCCATATCAGCTTTTCTCAGTCAACTCTGCTAATTAAAAGTATCCACAGTATCATTTGTTGATTTCACACTGGAAATAGACTTCCAAAAGAAAAAAAATAAACATCGGCAACATTTACATACATAAATTTTCAATTCAATTAATTCAATTGACTCTTGGAGAAGAATATTAAAATGTGGCATCAGTTTACTGTTTCATTCACAAAATCCTATGCTGAAGCCTTACAATGTAGTAGGGTGGCCTTTATTTCTAGAAGGCTATGTATGACTCTGATTTCGTCATGTTAGAAATATTTTGAGGACATATCCACCAATAGACTGAGTCTATTTTCTTTTGACTAGCCCACTTAAATCTTCATATGATTATTATCAACTCACAGGCTCTTTATACAGCAATCATTTGACTATGGAAAGCCATAAACCTAGATATTCAAAATGAATTTCAGTCACTTCCTCAGTCCTGGAGGCAGATTGATAGAGAAAAGAACAGAGTATATGAGTTATCAAAAGTTGTGACTATCTATAAATATCAATTTCATCATTGACACTTTAAGAGTAACATTCTTGTCCCAATGACCAGTGAGGGGTATAGTACTAGAGGATTTAAATCATATTAAAATTATATTATTATGACTACAAACATTCCCCCCAAGTGGCAGCTTGAAGGAAGGATGATTCATGGGTTCTCTTTGTAGAGTCACCTAGAGGATCCAGTAGAATTAGGTTTATCATGTGATCAAAACATAATAAGAAGCATCATTTCATGGTTTATTTTGTCATCTTTTATTGCCATGCTCAGGTGCTTGCAAAATGCAACCATAAAAGAATGAAAAGGTAGACTAATTCACAAACAAAAAGCTTGCAACCTCCAGGTTGAGGTAATGTTGTAAAATATTGTCTAGAAGGAAAAAATGAGAGAAGCTAATAATTTCCACGCTTCACGGATACCTATTCATCATGAATACATTCTTTAAAAAGAGAATCAGAAGGTACTAGACTTAGCAAGTACTAAGTAACATTTTCCCCTAGGAAGAAATTGATCATATTTTAACAAAAAGGACATGATTAATCACCATTATGAAAGTCCTTCCTGATCACCTCTATGTATCCAGTCAGCCCACTCACTTTTTTGAGTAATGAACAAAATTAACATAAAGTTAGAAGAAAAAATGAACAATATGTGTGTTGCAAAAAAAAAAAATCCTCCATTCTTAACTCACTTAAAATTATGATTGTGAGATGGGAAATAGATGGATGAAAGGACATTAATTGAAATAGTTTCATATAATGCCATGCCAACCAAGGTGATGGTGGTTGAGGGCTTTCCAAACTGAGACTAACCACATTCTTCCTCTTATTTCTGCTCTCTAACAAACATCTTGAAGTCACAACCCAGTCAGTTTCTGTTTCTTACAGCTTCTTAACAGGAAAAAAAATACTCCTGATTTCTTTCTAGGTTTCTAGACTTGCCTGAGGACATATAGTTATATTCTCATCTCTGACAAACTAGCTGTGTACTGATCTAACCATTCTGGAGAGCAATTTGGAACTGTCCCCAAAGAGCTATACAACTGTGCATATCCTTTGACCCAGCAATACCACTTTTAGAACTGTATCCCAAGGAACTCATAAAAATGGGAAAAAGATCCACAGGTACAAAAATATTTATAGCAACTCTTTTTGTGATGACCAAGAATTGGAAATTGAAGAGATGCTTGTCAATTAGGGAATGACTAAACACGTGGTCTATGAATGTATTATAATTGGATTGCAATATAAGAAATGATGAGAAGGCAAACTTCAGAAAAATCGAAAGATTTATATGAACTGATGTGGAGCAAAATAAGTAGAACTATAAGAATAGTATACACATTAATAGTTACATTGAGACTAACTCTTCTCAGCAGTGCAAGGATCTAAGACAACTCCAAAAGACTAATGATAGAAAAATGCTGTCCACATCCAGAGAAAGAATTATGGTGTCTGAATGCAGATGAAAGCATACTATTTTCTCTTTTTTTGTTTTTTTCTTTCTTGTTGCTTTTCCCTTCAGTTATGATTCTTCTTTACAGCATGATCAATGTAAAAAGGTGTTTAATGTGAATATATTTGTAGAACCTATATCAGATTGCATAAAATCTTTATCAGGGGTATGGGGAGGGAGGAAGAGAATATTGAAAACTCAAAAGATTATGGAAGTTAATGTTTAAAAATAAAAATTAATTAATTAAAAACAAAAAAAAAGAAATGATGTGCAGGCAGATTTCAGCAAAACCTTGAAAGACTTACATGAACTGATGCTGTGTAAAGTGAGTAGAACAAGGAGAATGCTGTATACAGTAGCAGTAACGTGGTAGGATGACCAACTTTGACGGACATCTCTTCTCAACAATTCAGTGATCTAAAAGAATTGTAAAAGATTAAAGAAGAAAAATGCTATCCACATAGAGAGAAAGAACTGTAAAATCTGAATGCAGATCAAAGCATGTAATTTTTTTTTCTTTCTTGGGGTTTTTCCTTTTGTTTCTGATTCTTCTTTACAACATGAATAAGGAGTCGATCAGCAAGCATATATGTAATGGGGGCAAGCAAGAAGCATTTCCAATAATATTGGGGGGGGTTTGTAAGGGGCGCTCTGGACCCAGGCCCCCTGAGAGGATAGGAGACGCCAGGAAGTCTGGACCTGCTGACGTGACTCTGCCACGCTAGCACTGGGGAGGCTTCACTGAGCTGAACTCCGCCCTCAGGGAGGAACTGGGGAGGAGCCTACCCGGAAGAGGAGGGCAAGACACTAGGGATAAAAGGCACACGCAGGAAGGGCTCGGGGGATTCCTTGACTGATTGTCATGCAATAAAGCTCTGATCCACTACTCCGGTGTTCTGCCTGGTAATTCTCCCTTCGTACCCCCGAAGGGACTGTTCTGCCTGGTAATTCTCCCTTCGTACCCCCGAAGGGAGCCGGAGATGTCCGAAGACCCTGGGCAGGGTAAGTAGAGGCAGTAGTTGGGGCGGCCCCCAACAGCTGGGGCCCGAACTGGGACCACCAGGAACTGCCTAACCCCGAATCCCGCAGGCGGGAAGGGAAGGCCAGGCAGCCCTAGTAACTTCTAGGAAGAATGGGACAAAAGGTCGTTAAAGCCCGAATTGATCCGGAGGAAAAAGGCGTACTCGCCTGTAAGATTTATAAAACCTGTAAAGATCAAGATATTAAGATCCACTTAAAAAACTGCCGCCAATGGGTGGATAAGATCTGGACGATCATTCCGTGGATAGAGCACACGGGGATAGATCCACAGCGGTGGACGGTGGTAGGCCAGCAAATGGCCTCTTATCATAAAGACAACCCATCTGCCTTAAACCCCTCAGATTTTGTAATATATGCGGCAGTCGGTGCGGCCCTACAACCTGAGCCGCCCGCCCTCTTGGGTGACCAAGCCACCCAAGTAGGGGAGTCCTTAATGGGCTCTGACAGTGAGGAGGAAGAAAAAGAAAGTCAAGACACAGCCCCAACAAGACCTGTCTATCCATGGGAGGAGTTACGACAAAGTAAAGAGACCCCAGACTGGGACTTTCCGATTTCAAGTAACAAAGAGAAAAACTGGAAAGTCCCTGAGGAAGCTAGTAGAACACCAACACCCCAGCTCCCCCTAGAGCAAGAAGAGAAAGAAGCTCAGTTAAGGACAGAAATGGGGAACTGGGAGTGGCCACCCCCTCCAAGTGAAAAAGGGGAAGTGTCAGGCGACCCAGCAGGAGCCACCGCCCATATGGCGCAATTGTCTTTAGAAGGGATAAGGGGATTTAGTTACCATTCTAGTACCCCCAAGGGCCCATCCAAGCCAGTGAGCCTTCTCACAGCTAGTTTACAACAAGCAGTACGTGAAGGAGAGGACATAGATTGGAATGAGTGGTCGTCAGTATTCCCAATCTTTGTAGAACATCCCGGAACTCAGGATGAAAGGAGGCACCATCGCCCTGTTCCCTTTAAGTTCATACGGGACCTGAAAGAGGCCGTAACAAAATATGGCCCTGGCTCTGCTTATGTACAGACGGCCATACAATCTTGGCGGTCTGGGAGCTCAGGAGACAATCATGACCAGATAGGACAGAGAGGAAAGAGGGAGTTGGCGCAGTCAGAAATTCAACCAGGAAATACATCCAGAGTTGGCCCAGGGCCTGGATTTGTGGCACAGCAAAAAATTTGCCCCAGGGCCTGGTTTTGTGGCACAGCAAAAAATTTGCCCAGGATTTGTGGCACAGTGGCGAATTCAGTGGCCCGGATGTTCTTCCAGCCCTGGCACTCGGCACAGATCTGTGGTGCAGTAAAAAGTTGCAGGAGTAAGTCTAAAAAAGCAATCTTGTGCGGGAGAAAGTTTAGACAGGGAATCTTATGCAAGGCTTAGCTACACAGTGATAGAAGTTAAGCCAGAGTTATAATGTGTACAGAGGATTTCTGACAATCTTTTCTCAGTTTTTGGATTCGTTTATTGTCTGTATATGTGTTCTGTCTTTACATGTTCTGTGTGCATGTGTTTGTGAGTTATTACGGTCAACTCCATGGTAGCTGGACCTTGGAATGTTATCTCTTTTCCTCCCCCTCCTCCCTTCTCTCTGATGGCTGCAGCATCGGGGAGAAGTATGGGAGAGAGAAAGAGAGGAACTAATCTTATATTATTTAGTTTATATGATTGCAAAATGCAATTTTAGATAAGAAATGCAAGGGAATAATATATGTGCAGTTTTAAAGGGGCTTTAATCAAAGCCCATTAGGAAAACAACATGGATATGAAGTTTAAGGAAAGCATAAAAGTTTTGGAAATCATTTGAAAGTTTTTGGTTAAACTCTCTCTCTCTCTTCACCTTCCAATCCTGGCCAGATTGTGAAAGTGGAGAGAAAGACAAGAGGAGATCTGAGGCAGGCTGATCAGCATTTTCATTATCTCATGCCTCACCTAAAAGAAAAGTATTTTGTATAATGAGAAGTGTCGGGGGCTCACGGTCCCCGATCGACCCTCCCGGTGAGTAGTAACCCCTCACTCTGCTTCACGCAGCTTCAGATGTCTCTGGACCCGTCCCCGGGGGCCGGAGCTCGGGCGGAAACCAAGCACGAGCCAGAGTGGTAGAGCTATGCAGATGTTTATTCAGTAGTTCACATCAGTCCAGTCCCCCCAAACCCCTTGGGGAGTTGCCTTATATTCCTTATCCTTTCCGGGTTCTAGCCCTTAGTTCCCTGATTGGTGGTTAAGCCTTGGTCAGCCCTCAGCACCTGTTCTTAGGGCCACGTTATCGACCTGGCTGATTGTGTCCTACTATGATAGGTGGGGGCCCCACTAGTACCTCCCCGAGGGCGATGCCGTACCTTGTCCACGAGCCTTCCTTGCGCCCAGAATGAGGAAGTCACGGGCCAAGCGCGTGACTGCCAGTTAGGGCAGGTATAGACTCCCGGCCGTCACCTATCCACCCAGGAGGTCCGGTGGCGGCCCCTCACAGAGAAGTAACCAAAAGGTAGTTATTCTGGTCACATTTTAAGTGAAATGTGTCACTCCTAATTGGATGTTTAAAACAGATCAGGATTTGTTATATTATTTGGCACTAGGCAAATTGGAAATATGCATAAATCTTAAAGGGACACCTCAGCAGAGATAAAGCTTTTGAAACTCTCCAGTAGAACGGAGGGGACTTGGCGCCACTGGATATTTGTCCAGAAGTCTCCCTCACTTCAGCTGATAGATTCAAAAGCCCTCTCTTTCAAAGATGTTCTTAAGGAGTGGATATGGAAGTAAAATTTACTTGAGTAAATGTTAGAATCATTAAGATTTTTTGCCCTGCAGTCCCAACTCATCAACCAGCTAGGACTACAGTCAATTGTAACTTTTATCATCCCAGATTAGATCAAGGGAAGAGAATGCTAAAGAATAGTAGGGAATTTAATTTGCCCTTCCCGAGGGTAGGGGTCGGGATGAACAGTTCATGGTGGAATTTTCCATTTTACATGTCACTGGAATCCCCCATAATCCCACTGGTCAAGCTATAGTGGAACTAGCAAATCGCTCCCTGGACACCTACTTGCACAAAAGAAAGGGGGAATTGTTGAGGGCCAGGGTGGAGTGCAGTTGACGAGATCAGGATAGACCTTTGGGGAAACTGATCTTTGAGACTGTGCTCATTATCATCCGGAATGGCTCTCCACGCCCCCCAGATGTTGTCTCTGTGAGACAAACAAGAGAATTACAGAAAACAAGGGATATGTAGAATAGATGCTCCTAGGCTTGTGGTCTGATTTAATCAGAAGACTGATTTAATCATCCTGATTGATTTAATCACTGGGACACAATAGCAGAATGTCACGTAGACTTGCAGTACCTTGTCTATATAAACCCAAACCCTCAGATCAATAAAAGGAACTGGTCTATTCCCACCTCCCTCGACTCTTTCTTTCAACCACATCACTGAGCCATGTAGGGACGCAGGGGCGTCCGCTACATCTGGCGCACTTGCAAAAACAAAAAAGGGGAGTAGTTGGACCAGGAATTGATGATAAATTCGCAATTGGCTGTTTATACTCCAAATTGATGATAAATTACAATTGGCTTTTGGCTGTTTATACTCTAAATTATTTAAAATTTGATAATGATGGCTTATTGGCTGCTATGAAATTCTTAACATTTCCTAATAAGGAGTCTGCAAAGAATGAATCAGCAATAACAAGTGCCCTGAAAGCAGCCAATAAAGTAATGTGGCACGATGAGAATAAAAATTGGTTTGGTCCTCATACAGTGTTAACGTGGGGAAAAGGGTATGTTTGTGTTTTAACAGATGATAATAAAGAAGTTTGGGTTCCAGTGAAAAGGATAAGAGTGATAGAGGACAATCGCCAAGGTGAAGTGGTCACAGGGAGTGAGGAGGTGCTATCAGCGGCGGATGAAAAAACTTCTGGAGAAGCTTAATCAACTAGGTCACGATGACTCCTTTCATTTTTCTCGTACTTATCATGACACTCAAGAACACTTAATGATTTTCAGAAACTAATTGGTTCTATTCAATGGCTACGTTCTGTAATTCCCATACCTGATAAGGAACTTGAGCCTTTGTATCAAACGTTGCGGGGCGATTCTAACCTTACCTCTCCCCGAGAATGGACGACTGCAGCCCTTCAGGTTATACAGGATATACAAAAGAAAGCCTCCTCATCATTAGTCCGCTTCAATCCTGAGAGTCCTATTATGTTGGTGGTCCTACAGGAGGACCGAGGTATTGCGGCTCTATATCAAGCACATGGTGTTTTGGAGTGGCTATATCGCCCAAAGGCTACTAAAGTTTTGCCTGATAAATGGGAAACCCTTGCGCTCTTTTTGCTCAAAGCGAGTGAGAGGTGCGTTCAGATTTTTGGGACTCAGCCTATCCTCAATCTGTCCGTTACTCCTCAAGCTTTACATCTTCTAGCTCAAAATTCTAATGACTGGGCGTCTTTATACGTGACCCATGTCTTCTCTAATAGCTCATTGCCTCCACCTTTACGTGGATGGAAAACCTTGCCCCTGTCCACACCCTCGTCCATTGTTTCATTAGCCCCCGTTGAAGGACTGAATGTATTTACTGATGCAACAAAAACCGGAAAAGCATCCATTTATGCCCCTCAGAGACACCTTCTAAAGGTAGTCTCCACACCATATTCCTCGGCACAGAAAAACGAATTAGCAGCCGTAATATGAGCCCTTCAATTGTTTTCAGAGGAGCCCTTTAATTTAATTGCAGATAGTATGTATTGTGCTAATGTTCTTTTGTTGTTAGAAAATTCTCATATTATGGAAAATCGCTCTACTATTGCTCCTTTGCTAAAAACTGCTCAAAAGCTTTTGTTACTTCGTAATGATCCTCTTTATGTTCTCCATGTACGTTCTCACATATCCACAGAGGGCCCTATCTTTTGGGGCAATCACGTTGCAGACAATGCCCTTAATAAGGGAGGCGCCTTCCTCCTTTCTCTATCACCACAAGAGGCCCACTCCAAATTCCATTTGTCTGCACGTTCCTTACGGTTGCTCTACCACCTTCCTAGAGAAGAAGCTAGACAGATTGTGAAACGCTATACTAATTGTATTCCTTTCCGCCCTCCACCTCCAGAGAAGACTTTTAACCCCAAAGGAGAACTACCCAATGATCTTTGGCAAATGGATGTTACACATTATAACACCTCTTATATACATGTATGTATAGATACCTGTTCCTCCTTTGTAATGGCTACGCTGCAACCCAGAGAATCTATTACTGCAGTTATTTCTCATTTATTACAATGTTTCTCAATGGCTGGAGCCCCTAGTGCTATTAAAACTGATAATGGTCCTGCCTATACTTCACGGGCCTTTGCCGTCTTTTGCATGGAATTTGGTATATGTCATATTACTGGCATCCCATATAATCCAACAGGCCAGGCCCTTGTGGAGAGTGCTAATAGGACCCTTAAAAACACCATCAAAAAACAAAAAGGGGGAGTTCCGGGACGGCTTACACATGCACAAGTCGCGCAAACGGTTTATACCATGAATTTTTTGCAATTTCGGGATAACGGCCTAACACCGGCCATGCGATTTTCCGGCTACCCCGATCCTGGTAACGCCCGAATAGCGTCCTCTACAATCCCACATCCACCAGGGTCAACACCAACCCCATGTAAAAAAGGTAGCATGATTTGGTGGAAGGATGCGAAAGGCAATTGGAATGGACCAGGGACGGTACTAATAAGGGGAAAAAGATATCTTTGTGTCTCCACAGATACCAACCATGAAGGGGTCTGGATCCCATCCCGGGACGCACGAGAGGTCCCCCCGGCCAACCCAGAAAAGCAGGAAAAGGAGACGAGGGAAGCGAGGACGAAGGAAGAACTGAACAACTCGGGTGATGGAAAAGGAAGCGAGGATGAAGGAAGAGACGAACAACTCGGGCGATAGAAACAACATACTGGCTCCGGATGCATAACTGATTATTACTGCCATAGCTGGGACTGGGAAACCACGGATGACACTTATTGGGGTCCTTCTTCCTCCTGGGACTATATTAGGGTTACTGCTAATTATACCATCAAACTTTTCAAAAGCGTCCCTGTACCCCACTATAACCAATAATGGGCTTTTGCTGTGACTGTGCCAATGACGGGAATATTGTGGCCCCATGACCTGGATAATCATGCCATTGGTTGCAGAGGTACCCAATGACGGGATTATTGTGGGTCCACCTGCCAGAAATGCTGGAGGTGGGGGCCACCCACATAGCCTAAGACAGGGGCCCTGCCCACTTTCGGTACCAGGCATGGAGTCAGGCCACATAGCCTAAGACAGGCCTTTCACTTGCCCTTATAAACAAAAAGGGGGAGTTGTAAGGGGCGCTCTGGACCCAGGCCCCCTGAGAGGATAGGAGACGCCAGGAAGTCTGGACCTGCTGACGTGACTCTGCCACGCTGGCACTGGGGAGGCTTCACTGAGCTGAGCTCCGCCCTCAGGGAGGAACTGGGGAGGAGCCTACCCGGAAGAGGAGGGCAAGACACTAGGGATAAAAGGCACACGCAGGAAGGGCTCGGGGGATTCCTTGACTGATTGTCATGCAATAAAGCTCTGATCCACTACTCCGGTGTTCTGTCTGGTAATTCTCCCTTCGTACCCCCGAAGGGAGCCGGAGACGTCCGAAGACCCTGGGCAGGGTAAGTAGAGGCAGTAGTTGGGGCGGCCCCTGACAGGGGTTGAAACAAGGATGTCCTTTATCACCACAGCTATGCATTATGGTACTAGAAACGTCACTTGTAGCAATGAGAGAAACAAAAGAAATGGAACTAATTAGAAAAGGCAAAGAAGTATGTTATCACTCTTTGAAGATGATATGATGACATAACTCAGAGAAGTGTAGAGAATCAAGTAAAAATCTACTTGAAATAATAAACAACCTTAGCAAAGTTGCAGGATATAAACTAAACCCACATAAATCATCAGCATTTCTATATATTAATAGCTAGAGATAGAGACCTTCCATCTAAAGTTACTGCAGATATTATAAAATGTTTGAGAGTCTAACTCCCAAAACAATGTGAATAATGTGGAAATACATCTTATATGACTGTGCATATATAGCTTATATCAGAATTCATGCTGTCTTAAGGAGGAGGGAAGGGAGAAAGGGGAATACATTTAGAACTCAAAATCTTATAAAAGTAAATGCTGCAAACTAAAAAAATAAAATCATCTATTATCAAAATAAGCCAAACTTAGAACCAGAACTTTGAATCTTTGTATTACATAGGGTCAAAAAAGATTTTCAAAAATAAAGAAACATTTCAACCACATTACATTTGCTAAAAAATAATTTGAGTAACAATTTTAGTGACAGCAAATGGTTTTCAAATCATTAATAAATATAACTTAAGAAGACCACTTCATTCATATAGTTACTAGAGGATACATACACACACATATACACACATATGTACATATATGCATATTAGAGATATATACTCATTAGGAATATATACTTTTTATTTTAAAAGTTTAAAAGATTGATTGTCATTATTGGTTGAGTGAATAGCCCTTAGAGCTTTTCCACCAATAAGCAGAGAGATGTTAAAAATTGACAATGAACTGGAACCAAAGCTAGAAAGTAGGGAATTAGTAAATTTGATTGCCTTTTGGAAAAGGTGAAACGATTTCATTGAACTCAGGCTTCCTCTTGAAACAAATGGCCGTCTTTTGACAATGTTCTTTAGGTGATGCCATATGACCAAATCATGGAATATGTCACCAAGATTTCATGACATGACCCATCAAGAGGGCAAGTTAAAAACCCATGGAGAGACTGAGGAAGGAAGGCATTTTCAGGCATAAGGGACTGCCAGAGAAAATACTCAGTCCTGAGAAGTGGGCTCTATTGCTTGTGGAACAACCAGCAAGCCAGTATTACTGGATCAGAGAGTATATGTCAGGGAGTAAGGTGTAAGAAGTTGGGGGTCAGATAGCATGTGTTTTGGATGCCAAAGAAAGTTTTATAATGAGCTCTTGTAGGCAATAGAGAGCTGGTGGAATTTTATTGTGTAGAGGCATGACAGAGTCAGTTCTGCACTTTAGGAAATTCATGTTAGTACCTGAATCAAGGATGGATTTGAGTAGGAAAAAAACAAAACAAAATTAAAAACTTAAGGCAGGAAGACCCACCATAAGGATATTGCAGCAGTCCACGTATGAGGTGATGAGGGCCTGCATTAAAATGGTGGTTATGCCAAAAGAAGAGAAGAAGTTGTATAATAGTTATGTTACAGAGACATTCACTGGTAAGTGTTTATATGAGGGGGAGGGGCAGTGAGAGACTGTGACAAGTTGAGGATAACTTCCAAGTTGGGAGGAAGGGGTCATCCTCAATAGGATGATAGGGAGCAAGGCAAAGTTAAAGGATGACATCCTAATAGTGACAACTATTAGTGAAGTTGCAAGTTCCATTGGTACCAGTAAAATGCCATGAAATCTTGAGAAGTCTGCCATCATCTTGGTGAGCCCTCAAGATAATTTATGAGGGATTTCGAGCTCCAGGAGCCAAGATGGCAGAATGATCTGTAATTGTTATCTCCCTCCCCTTGTTGACCTTGACGTGATTAGAGAATATGTCCCTGAGAAAAACCCTGGAGCAGTGGGAGCAGCTGAAGGGGTAAACAGACTCATAACACATTAGGCTAAAAAGATCTCTAAGGAGAGTCCCTCTTGCTGTGACCAAAAGGGACCAGTGCAGGATCAGAGCTCAGAGCTTTCCCAGACAGCCCCATCTCAACAAACCAGGAAAAGATCCTGAGCCCCAGTGGGGTTAAGCTAGCAACTGCCAACACCAGGACTGCAGGTGTGCCTCAGCACCCCACAGGGAATTCAGGAAGACACTAGCACAGATGAATCAACAATCGCTGAGCTTGCCTATGCTCTAGCTCAGCAGAAGAGACCATCTGTACCCAGACTACCTCTCCCCCACATTTAATACAGCTACCTCCAGGGTAACTCCAGGAAACCCAAAATAACCTCCCCTGGTCTCTGCTTTCCAACACCAACCAGTTCAGTACCAGGTAAATTGCAGCATTTTAGCTTCCAGCTGAAAGAACCAGAGGCCAAAACACACAAAGCCTCAAGTTTTAGGCACAAGAACTGTGGAACAGAGACTTCTGCACCTGAGATGTAGACATCTACTTTAAAAGTCAGGAAAAAAGGTGATTATCATCATCATGAGTAAGAAGGAAAGCAGAAAAGAAAAGACCATAGAATCTTTCTATGGGAATAAGGACCAAAACACAAGTATCAAAGAGGTCAGCATTGAAACTGTACTCCCATATGAAACTTCAGAAGGGAATATGAATTGGCCTGAAGCAAAAAGAGTCTCCTTGGAAGAACTCAGGAAGGATTTTAGAACCAAACTGGGAGAAATAGAAGAAAAATTGACTAATGATTTTAAAAATATGAAAAAAGAAATCACAACAGAATTTAAAAGGACAACTGGACAAATGGAAAAGGAAGTACAAAACATAACTGGAGAAAACAAGTCCCTAAAAGAAACAATTGGACAGATGGAAAAAAGAGATGCAAAAGTTAACTGAAGAAAATAATTTGATAAAAAATAGAATTAGGCAAGTAGAAGTTAATGAATCTATGAGTCATCAAGAATCAGTCAAACAGAATCTAAAGAGTGAAAAGACAGAAGAAATGTAAAATATGTAGTTGGAAAAACAACTGCCCTGGAAATAGATCCAGGAGAGAAAAATCTAAGGAATATTAGTCTGCCAGAAAGACATGATGAAAAAAAGAGTCTGGATGATATGATCCGAGAAATCATCAAGGAAAATTGCCCAGAAGTTTTAGATCTAGAGGGCAAAATAGTCATTGATAAGAATCCACCATTCACCGCCTGAAAGGAACTCCAAATGAAAAATACCAAGGAATATCTCTGCAAAATTCCAGAGCAATCATGTGAAGGAGAACATACTTCAGGCAGCCACAAAGAAACCATTCAAATATCAAGGACCTACAGTCAGGATCACACAAGACCTTGCAGCTTCTACATTAAAAGACTGAAGGAATTGGAATATCATATTCCACAAGGCTAAGGAGCTGGGACTACAACCAAGGATCAGTTACCCAGCAAAGTTCAGCATAACATTTCAGGCAAGGAGATGGACATTTAGTGAAATAAGGAACATCCAGACCTTCCTGATGAAAAGGCCAGAACTTAATAGAAAAATTGATTTTCAAACACAGGTCTCAAGAGATTCACAGGGGAGGAGCCAAGATGGCGGAGTAGAAAGATTCACATATGCTAGCTCTGAACACATAGCCCATAAATTACCTGTAAAAAGAACTCCCAAAAAATTCTGAGGCAGTGGAAGGTGTGCAGCAACAGAGTGGAGGAGATTTCTGTTCCAGAGAACCCTTAAAAACAATCACCAAAGGTCCATCACACACCAGACCTGGAGCGGAGCCCGGCCCTGCCTTGACTGCAAAGCCCCAAGAGGAGCAGATCCAAGGAGGCTTCAGGGATGGAATCTCTGGCAGCCGCGAAGGTCCCTCAACCCACAGACACTACAGGTCAGTGAGAGATTCTTCTGAGCTGGCCAAGAAGGGAGCGGGGTGTCTCCATAACTTGGGCCCCCTCAGGAGGAAGCAGAGGGGAAAACAATGGCCAGGGGCTCCGGAAGCAGGCAGGAGCTCGATCCATTGCTGAAGGTCTCTGCATAAACCCCCTGAGGGAACTGAACCTGGGCAGAGTCCCTGCTCCCACCTGAGAACCTGAACTTAATCCCACTGAATAGCAGCCCTGCCCCCAGCTGAAAGTCCTGAGGCTGGGAAGCAGCATTTGAATCTCAGACCCCAAGCACTAGTGAGGCAGGGGTGGGGAGGAATCTCAGAGGTCAAGTAACTGGCTGGGAAAATGCCCAGAAAAGGGAAAAAAAATAAGACCATACAAGGTACTTTCTTGGTGAACAGATGTTTCCTCCTTTCCTTTCTGATGAGGAAGAACAATGCTTACCATCAGGTAAAGGCATAGAAGTCAAGGCCTCTGTATCCCTAACATCTCAAATAGATACCCAATGGGCTCAGGCCATGGAAAAGCTCAAAAAGAATTTTGAAAATCAAATTAGACAGGTGGAGGAAAAATTGGGAAGAGAAATGAGAGAGATGCAGGAAAAGCATGGAAAACAAGTCAATACCTTGCTAAAGGTGACCCAAAAAAATGCTGAGGAAAATAACACCTTGAAAAGTAGGCTAACTCAATTGGCAAAAGAGGTTCAAAAAACCAATGAGGAGAAGAATGCTTTCAAAAGCAGAATTAGCCAAATGGAAAAAGAGGTTCAAAAACTCACTGAATAAAATAGTTCTCTCAAAATTAGAATGGAACAGATGGAGGCTAATGTCTTTCTGAGAAACCAAGAAATCAGAAAACAAAGCCAAAAGAATGAAAAAAATGGAAGATAATGTGAAATATCTCATGGGAAAAACAACTGACCTGGAAAATAGATCCAGGAGAGACAATTTAAATATTATTGGACTACCTGAAAGCCATGATCAAAAAAAGAGTCTAGACATCATCTTTCATGAAATTATCAAGGAAAACTGCCCTGATATTCTAGAACCAGAGGGCAAAAGAAGTATTCAAGGAATCTACCGATCACTGCCTGAAAGAGATCCAAAAAGAGAAACTCCTAGGAACATTGTGGCCAAATTCCAGAATTCCCAGGTCAAGGAGAAAATATTGCAAGCAGCTAGAAAGAAACAATTCCAGTATTGTGGAAATGCAATCAGGACAACAAAAGATCTAGCAGCTTCTACATTAAGGGATCGAAGGGCGTGGAATAGGATATTCCAGAAGTCAAAGGAACTAGGACTCAGACCAAGAATCACCTACCCAGCAAAACTGAGTATAATACTTCAGGGGGAAAAAAATGGTCTTTCAATGAAATAGAGGACTTTCAAGCATTCTTGATGAAAAGAGCAGAGCTGAAAAGAAAATTTGACTTTCAAACACAGGAAAGAGAAGAAGCAAGAAAAAGTAAACAGTAAAGAGAAGTCATAAGGGACTTACCAAAGGTGAACTGTTTACTTTCCTACATGGAAAGACAATATTTGTAACTCTTGAAACTTTTCAGTATCTGGGTAGCTGGTGGGATTACACACACACACACACACACACACACACACACACACACACACACACACACACATGCACGCACACACAGAGACAGAGAGCACAGAGTGAATTGAATAGGATGGGATCATATCTTAAAAAATTGAAGTTAAGCAGGGAGAGAGAAATGCATTGGGAGGAGAGAGGGAGAAATGGAATGGGGCTAATTATCTCTCATAGAAGAGGCAAGCAGGAGACTTTATAGTGGAGAGAAAAAGAGGAGAGCTGAGAAAAAAACATGAAGTTTGCTCTCATCACATTCCACTAAAGGAAGGAATAAAATGCACACTCTTGGTATGAAAACTTATCTTACAATACAGGAAAGTGGGGGAGGAGGAGGTAAGCAGGGTGGGGGGAATGATGGAAGGGAGGGCTATGGGGGGAGGGAACAATTTGAAGTCAACACTCTTGGGGAGGGACAGGATCAAAAGACAGAATAGAAACAATGGGGAGCAGGATAGGATGGAGGCAAATATAGTTAGTC
Organism: Bettongia penicillata ogilbyi; assembly: GCA_023548195.1. Classification (NCBI taxonomy): domain Eukaryota; kingdom Metazoa; phylum Chordata; class Mammalia; order Diprotodontia; family Potoroidae; genus Bettongia; species Bettongia penicillata. The sequence goes on along the minus strand of JAJHZJ010000164.1, from coordinate 338,368 downwards.
TTACACAACACAACTATTATCGAAGTCATTTTCAAAACTACACAGATATGGCCTATATTGGATTGCCTGCCTTCCCAAAGGGAATGTGGGGGAAGGAGTGATGGGGAGAAGTTGGAACTCAAAGTTTTAGGAACAACTGTTGAGTATTGTTCTTGCTACTAGGAAATAAGAAATATAGGTAATGGAGAATAGAAAGATATCTGGCCCTACAGGACAAAAGAGAAGATGGGGTCAAGGGAAGGGAGGGATGATAGAAGAGAGGGCAGATTGGTGCTATGGGAAATTAGTTTACTCTGTGTATTGGGGTGGGAGGAGGGGACAAGTGTGGAGAAAATTTGGAACCCAAAATTTTGTGAAAATGAATGTAAAAAGTTTAGTAAAAAAAATGCACAAAATGGTAAAATTGGGAAAAACAAAACAAAACAAACTTGTTATTCAATATGGGAAAACTGTTGACATCCCAAAAAGGGAAGATGATGGTTCTTAATCTTGAGTATTGTATATTTATTATGAAATGTAAAATGGATATACATAGTTAGAGGGAGTGGGTATAAATCAAATGATGTGATGATAATGAATGTGATTTGAAGGTGTCAAGGGGTTGTTAGGGGAGATGGGAAAAGGAGGAGGCAGAAAAAAATAAATTCTATCACAGGAAGAGGCACAAAAATTTCTTACAGTAGAGGGAGAGAAGGGAGGAAGATGAGGATTGTTTGAGAGGTATTCTCATCTGATTGAATTCAAAAAGGGTACCACAAACTCAATTTAGTATAGAAACACAACTAGTTCTATAGGCAGTAGGAGAGGATGGGTGAAAGAAAAAGGAGGGGATGCTAAAAGGGAGGGAGGAAGTAGAGAGAAGAAACGGGATTAAAAGGGAGGGGGTCTGAAAGAAGGGAGGGAAGACTGAGGGAAGCAGTGATCAAAAATTAAAAGTATTGTGGAGGAGAAGGGAGAAGGGAAGATGAAAAGCATAAAAAAGGACAAACAGGATGGATGGAAAGAAACAGATAGTAATCATAACTGTGAATGTGAATAGGATGAACTCTCCCATAAAACAGAGATGGATAGGAGAATGGATTAAAAATCATAATCCAGCAATATGTTGTTTACAAGAAACACATTTGAAATGGGGACACACACACAGGGTAAAAGTAAAAGACTGGAGTAGAATATATTGTGCTTCAGCTGAAGTAAAGAAAGCAAGGGTAGCAATCCCAGTATCAGAGAAAGAAAAAGCAGAAATAGAACTAATCCAAAGAGATAAGGAATGAAGTTATATTCTGTGAAAAGACATCATAGACAATGAAGCAATATCATTATTAACATATATGCTCCAAGTGGAATAGCATCCAAATACCAAGAATCACCTACCTAGTAAAATTGAGTATAATATTTCAGGGGGAAAATGGTATTTCAATGAAATAGAGGACTTGCAAGCATTCTTGATGAAAAGACCAGAGCTGAAAAGAAAATTTAACTTTCAAACACAAGAATCAAGAGAAGCATGAAAAGGCAAACAGCAAAGAGAAATCATAAGGGACTTACTAAAATTGAACTGTTTACATTCCTATATGTAAAGACAATATTTGTAACTCTTGAAACTTTTTTCAGTATCTGGGTAGTTGGTGGGATTACACACACATACACACACACACACACACACACACACAGCACAGGGTGAATTGAATAGGATGGGATCATATCTTAAAAAATGAAGTTAAGCAGTGAGAGAGAAATGTATTGGGAGGAGAGAGGGAGAAATGGAATGGGACTAATTATCTCTCATAAAAGAGATAAGCAAAAGGCTTTTCAGTTGAGGGAAAAAGGGAGGAGGTGAGAGAAAAACCATGAAGATTAGTCTCATCACATTCAACTAAAGGAAGGAATAAAATGCACACTCATTTTGGTATGAAAACCTAACTTCCAATACAGGAAAGTGGGGGAGAAGGGGATAAGCAGGGTGAGGGGGATGATGGAAGGGAGGGAAGAGGGAGGAGAGAGCAATTAGAAGAATTAAAAACCATGTTTATTTCATCAACAAAAAAAGATTTTCTGAAAATTTTCCATCATTAATCCTGTTTTTAAGCTAGTAAAATGAGATGCTAGATACACAACTTCGCTGTAGCATAGTTGAACATTGATTTATTTATCTGAATTTTGAATTCTGGGCACAGCTTGTTCCATCTTATTAAGTCCACCAAATAATTTTAGCTGGAAAGGGAAAAAAATCACTGTAATTTTTTTTTTATCTGAAATGATGCTAGCAACGAAAATCACTTCCAATTTAATACTGAAAGGACCTTGGAGTTCATCTTGATCAGCGCTCTCATTTTTCAGAGAAGGAAATTCAAGCCCAGAAGGTTAAGTGACTCACCCTCAGATTAACACAGATAGTAAATAGCAAAACTGAAGAATCTAAGTCCTTTCATTTTCAAAAGTAGCTCTTTTTCTACTTTGCCAAGCTCCTTTTACGTAAAAATCCTATTCTGATTAAGTCATTGCTCTCACAAAATATTTGATTGTCATATGGTACCTATGTTAAGTTTCCCAATATTTTATTTAGGTCCAGTTTTTCTTATCCCCAGTAAACTTGCAATGCTACTCTGATCTAAAATTGCACTTATTAATTGTCAAAGGCCATATTTGTAAGTTGTTGCATTTTAAGACATTATTTTTATGCCATAAATCTTATAAAATAAATTTGACTGAATCTTTAATAGGATTAGATTCTTCAAAAGCAAATCAGGATAAATTCAGTTTTCCAGGATGGTTATTCCTACCAAAACAAAGTTTAAAAAAAAATTACTTTTTTTTGTAATATTACAAAATTTAAAAAAAAGGTTCTGTTCATACTTCATCATATAATCTTTTAATCTCCATATCAAGGAACAGGAATTATATTCTAGTTCTAATTGTCTGCTTTGTTTGCATCCTTAAGAAAATCAGGGTTCTTTGGATATAATAAGCAAATGATGGATTCGTCTTGGTTGATTAATGGTGCAAATGGGGTAGATGAATATGTTACCAGTAATAGATGTCTGTGATTTGCAGAGGATTAAAAATGTAAACTGTATAGTGAAAAGAGTAGTGCATTCATTCATTCAATTAAGAAACAAGTACATATTAAATATCTGCTTAATATCCTGATTTGGTCAAGAGAGGACTAAACATCGTCAGGAAGAACAGGTACAAATACTGTTTTTGACAATAGTTATTATGACTCTGCTTGAGCAACTTAATTTCAACGACTCTCCATCTTCTCATCTAAAAGTGCAGATAACCTCCACCCACATGGATGTTGTTAACATCAAATGAGACAATGCAGGTAAATTATTAAACCTAAATAGTAGTAGTAGAAATAGTAGTAGTAGCAATAGTAGTAGTAGTAGTAGTAGTAGTAGTCGTAGTCGTAGTAGCAGCAACAGCAATAAGCAGAAGCAGTAAGACTATATTAGAGATTGAGTGCTGTGTGTCAAGGTTATAGAGGAGAGAAAAAGCAGTCCTGTGCCTTAAGGATCTTATATTTTTCTTATGAAGAATGGGTAGTTGATGGGTGTAAATGGGGAGTAGATAAAGAAATGTAACAAATTCAAATTAAATGATAATATTGAAGAATGAAGGGAATAAGCTTTACTAGGTATCTACTATATGCCAGGGATCCTGTGCTAGCTGCTTTACAAGAATTACTTCATTTGGGGGGAGGAGCCAAATTGCAGAGTAGAAAGGCTGACTTGCTCTCACTCTCTCCCCATAGCCTATAAAATATCTGTAAAAATGACTCTAAAAAAATTCTAGAGAAACAGAAGCCACAAAAGGATAGCAATGAGAAACAGATTTCCCAAGACAACCTAAAGCACCAACAGAAAAAATCTATCATACTAGGCTTAGCACAGAGTGTAACCCAGCATGCACAGGATTGGAGTAGGCTTCAGGGTATGGATTCGCTGCCAGCTGTTATGGTTCTCAGATTTCTCAGCCCACAAAAGTCAGAAATAACTTCAAAGCTCAGTAAGAAAGCTCTTTCACCTGGGTAAGATTGGTGCAAGATCCAGCTCCAGGGCAGCAGCAGCTACTGCAGCAGTAGCCTCCACTTTTGGAATCCTAGGCCTAAAGACCCTTCAGGAGTCAAGTAGCTGATCTGGATCTCACTACTGATTGTTAGTCCAGGGGTGAGGAAGAGACCTGGGATAGTGGAGCTGTTGGTGACTGTGGAGAAAGAACCCTATTCCCAGTTATAGGGCAGAAAGAGTGATTTTGGTTGCTCATAGACCAGAACACAGGCCAGTAGAGAAGAAAGCTCCTCTGCCTTCACTGAGCCACCTTGGAGGAAATGAGAACTTAAAGGTGCCTAGAGATATCTTAGAGAACAGCTGTACAAAACCTCTGAACCCTAGGGTGGTATACCCTCTACTTGATAAAGGATTCAAGTGTCAAGTAACTGGCTGGGAAAACTCCCAAAATTTGAGAAAAATAAGAATATAGAAGATTCCTTTATTGGTGAAAAGGTATTTTCTTCCATCCTTTCACGAAGAAGAAGAAATCATAGCATCAGACAAAGACAACAAGGTCAAGGCTTCTATATCCAAAGCCTCCAAAAAATAATTTGCTATGGTCTCAGACTGTGGAAGAGCTCAAAAAAGATTTTGAAAATCAAATAAGACAGGTGGAGGAAAAATTGGGAAGAGAAATGAGAGTGATGCAAGAAAATCATGGAAAGTAAGTCAACACCTTGCTAAAGGAGACTCAAAGAAATGTTGAAGAAAATGACATCTTTAAAAATAGACCAACCCAAATGGTAAAAGAGGTTCAAAAAGCCAATGAGGAGAGGAATGCTTTAAAAAGCAAAACTGGCCAAATTGAAAAGGAGGTTCAAATGCTCACTGAAGAAAATCTTTGAAAATTAGAATGGAGCAGATGGAACCTAATGACCAAGAAATTATAAAACAAAACCAAAAACAAAGAAAAAGAGAAGACAGTATGAAATATCTCATTGGAAAAACAACTGACTTGGAAAATAGATCCAGGAGAGATAATTTAAAAATTATTGGTCTACCTGAAAACTATGATAAAAAAAGCTTAGACATCATCTTTCATGAAATTATCAAGGAAAATTGCCCTGTTATTTTAGAACCAGAGGGTAAAATAGAAATGGAAAGAATTTACTGATCACCTCCTGAAAGAGATCCAAAAAGGAAAAATCCTAGGAATATTATAGTCAGATTCCAGAGTTCCCAGGTCAAAGCAGCCAGAAAGAAACAATTCAAGCACTGTGGGAATAATATCAGGATAACACAGGATTTAGTAGCTTCTACACCAAACAACCAAAGGACTTGGAATATGACATTCCAGAGGTCAAAGGAGATAGGATTAAAACCAAAAATCACCTACTCAACAAAACTGAGAATAATATTCAGGAGAAAAAATGGAATTCAATGAAATAGAGCACTTCCAAGCATTCTTGCTGAGAAGACCAGATCTGAATAGAAAATCTGAGTTTTGAATGCAAGAATCAAGAGATACATGAAAACGTAAACAGGAAAGAGAAGCCTTAAGGAACTCGTTAAAAATCAACTGTTTACATTCCTATATGGAAAGATGTTATTTGTAACTCATGAGATCTTTTTAAGTATTAGAGAAGTTAGAGGGAATGTATATATTCCCTCCAACTACCCTAATACCTACACATATACAATATACACAAAATATGTATATGCACATGGGTGTATGTGTGTATGTTTATCTGAATATATATACACACAAACACACACACACAGACAGAGGGCACAGGGTGAAGTGAATATGAAAGGGGAATACCTAAAAATAAGATTTACTCTTGAGTGGAATGCACTAGGAGTAAGAGAAATGGAGAGGTAGAATATTGTAAATCATCTCACATAAAAGAGGCAAGAAAGAGTTTTTACAATGGAGAGAAAAAAAGGGGGGAGATGAAAGGAAATAATTGAGTCTTCCTCTCATGGGATCTGGCTTAAGGACAGAATAACACATACTTAATTCGATATGGAACTCTATTTTACACTTCAGGAAGGCAAGGGGAAGGGGATAGGAGAGGAAAGATAACAGAAGGGACAGAAAATTGGGGAAAGGGATAATCAGAAGGAAAGACTATTGTGGGAGGACAGGTCAAGGGAGAGAATGGAATAAATGGAGGACAGGATAGGACAGAGGGAAATGTGGTTAGTCTTTCACAACATAAACTATTATGGGAGTTTTTTGCATTGTTACACATGTATGACCTATATTGAATTGCTTGTTTTCTCAATAAGTGTGGGTGGGGAGGGAGGAAAGGAGAGAATATGGAACTCAAAGCTTGAATAATGAATGTTTAAAACTGTTTTAGCATGCACGTGGAAAACAATATATACAGACAATGGGGCATAGAAATCTGTTTTGTCCCACAGGAAAATGGAGGACTGGGGAATGGAAGAAGGCAGGGTAATAGAAAGGAAGACAGATTGGAAGAAGAGGTGGATGGGACACATGCATTCCTCTGGTGGGAGTAGGGAGAGATGGGGAGAAAATTTTGAATTCAAATTCTTATAATAACCTTATGACGTAGTTGTTATTATCCCTATTTTTATACTTAAGGAAAATGAGGCAAACAGATTAAGTGATGCCCAGCATCAAATAAATAGTAAATATTTGAGTCCAGATTTGATCTCATCATCCTGACTTAAGGGTCAGCTCTCTATCAGACTGTCCCATCTAACTGCTTGATTTAAATAAATAACATTAAACAAAGGAAAGACCTCTACTATCTGGGATAACAAGAAAAATCCAACTACAGGAGGTGGCATTGGAGCTTCACTAAATGTCTGGATATCTAATATCTAATCTTGGTTCTTTGGGCTAACCCATTAACCTCTCTTTCTTAAGGCTGATGTTTCTGGGGGGAAAGGAGACAGCTATGCAGGGGAGATAATATATTTTTATAGCTGTCTACCACCAATTAATTATTTTTCAATATTTTCATAGAGCATCATCATGAACCTTTAATATTAATTATCCAGCGTGGTTTTCAGATATGTATGGTGTAACATGGAATAGTTATTGAATGAAAAAAGGATACTACATATATTTGTGATATGAGGAGTAAGTGATAAAGCTGAAGAGAGGTTGTTTGTGTGTGAGACAATGAAGTAAAAACATAGAATATTTGCTAGTAGGATTGTTTTATTTATTGTATTTGGAATATGAAGGCTGGTACAGTGCCCCACAGAGCAAAGACTTAACTAATACTTTTTTGAATGATTTATTGACTATTCATTGTGTACAGAAAGAGTGTTGAACACTAGAAATGAGAATAAGGGATGGAGGCTATCCAAATTGGGGCCCTTGAAGATAATTCTGTTTTCAAAGAGTATGAGGGAGGAAGGTTGTCTTAGTATAATTCCTGAGAGTCATCACCATGTCAAGTTCATGGGAAATGGGATCTAAGAGTACTTAGAGGTTGGCTAGAGGGTAACATCATCACTTTTGAAATGAGGATGATAAACCCTGGGAGATGTAAATATTTGATTGGTACATTTCTGAACTCAAGTATTTTCCTCATGGTGAAGACCAGTGCTTTGTGAGAAATCAATGCTCACGAAGTCTGTATGTAAGAGTGATTAATGGCAAGTTAGAAGTGCTTGTGGGAGGATTACTAAGTGTAGATGTAATTTTTTCACTTCAGTATTCTCCTCTGTTGAATGAGGATAGACTATCTGTAATATATCAGAAAGGTCTGAAGATTCAATTAGATAATGGGCCTAAAATACCATTTAAATTGATGGTAATTATTAATTTTTGAAGCAACATGAAAATATATTATTATTAACTTCAGCAGCAGCAAAGTCATTATAAGTGAGTGGGAATCTAATTCATCATTTCAAAGTCATAATTGAAGTGAAAATAGAAACGAGCAAAGGGAAAAAATCCTTCCAATGAGATGTGCCATTTTTAGTCAGTTTAAATTAGTCTGGGTCACCATTTAGTCAGGATGAAAATTAAAATGTTATCATGTTATTCACAGCTTACCTCATCAGAGAAAGTACCAGTTGAAATTCCCAAAAAATATCTGCCTGAAATGCTTTATGGTATATGTGAGTTCCTGAAAAAGTAACAGTTATTATTATTATATGTAATATTTATATAGGGCTTTAAGGTTTGCAATTTACTTTGGATATCATTCGACTTTATCTTCATAATAATCTTGGGATGTAGGTGCTATATTCCTCTGCAGATAAAAAAAGAGGCAGGAAGTGGTTAAGTGACTTATTCAGAATCACATGACTAAGAAGTTTCTGAAATGAAGTTTCTGAATTCAGATCTTCATAACTTGAGATGCAGCACTCTATCCACTGTTTCACCTAGCTGTCTCTTTTGGTTTCCACATTTTCTCTTTATTGCCATGATTTTATCTACATAACTGTGGAGGAATATCCAACATTCTCTGAGACAGCTACCTTGAAATCCAAATCTGTTTTAATTCCATGAGTTTAGCCTATGGAGAGTCAGAGAGCCTATGGCTGTCAGATAATTTGATAGATTATTTTTAAAGATGTTTATTAATCTCTTTTTCTGTATTAGATTATGGAAGGCATTTCATGGAATCTAAACATGAGTAAAATATGATACCAGGCCTCAAGGTTCCTATGATCTCCAGGTAGGGATAAGAAAAATTCAAAAATTAGTATAGTATGATGCAAAATAAATGATCCATAGGAGACACATGAAAACTAATATTTGAAGAGTGTTCTAAGATTTTCAAAGTGCTTTTGTTACTTTATGTTATTTGATTTGCATGACAAGCCTGTGAAATACCATCTTCACTTAACAGATTAGGAAATGACTTCAGAGAGATATCCAGGAATACAAATTTGAACTTAGGTCTAGAAAACTGGCCACTACACTTTGCTACTTACACACAGAGCTTTGGATTGGCTGTATAATCAGCAACAGATTTGTAGAGCAAACAAAACTGAATTTGACCTTGAAGAATAGGAGATATGAGCCAAAACAGAGAAACAAACAGATATGAGGGAAAAGTATTCAGGGAGAAACAAGGAGTAAAAATTGTCTGAAATTTAATATATGTTTAGGTATTAGCTGGAAAGTAAAGCTAGAAATTAATTGTAACTAAATGAAGGAAATGAATATGTGCCAGTTATTGTGCTAAGATCTTTGCAAATATTATCTCATTTGATCCTCATAACAACTCTACCAGATAGGTACTTTTATGGTTGAAGAAACTGTGGCAAAAAGTAGTTAAGTAAATTTCCCTGGCTCACAGAGATAATAAATGTCTGCCACTAGATTTGAACTCAGGTCTTCCTGCATCTGGATGCCATTTGCTGTACCACCTAGGTGTCTAAAGCATAGGAAGCCTTAAAAATCAGACTTAAGAGTTTAGATTTTGTTCTACACACAATGGAGAGATCTTGGTAATTTCTGTGAAGGAAAACAATCCAAAGAACTACATCTTGGAAAGAGTAAATCTCATGCCAGTGTGTAGATTGTATTGGAAAAAGAAGAGAATAAAGCACAGAAATATAGTAAGAGAATATTATAATATTCCTGGTGGGAAGTAATGGATAACAGAACTAAAGTGGTAATAGTGGAGAGTTGAAAAAAGAGGAAGAAATACACTTTTGTAAAATGATTTTTTAAAATAGCAGTCATTGATTATGTACTCATTGTGATCAGAACACTACACAGAGTTCTAGGGGATATACAAAGTTTCAATAAGTCATGCACAGCTCCTATTACCATGTCACTTAACAGTCTTTTCATTTAATGTCTAAGCAATAGAGGTTTAAGGTCTTCCCTAAGGGCAAAAGGTAAAGCGCAAATTGAGTCTTGAAGGATGAATAGGATTTCAATGAGGAGAGAATGAGAGTGAAGTGGAGGACATTCCAATAGGGGATGGCATGAATAAAGGTCCAGAAATGGAAAACCAAAAATTTGGTTTGTTTGTTTTATGGGGAATATTCCAAAATGACTGGAGCATGAAATATTTAAAGGGGAGTAGAAAAGACTGAGGAATCTGAAGCTATATTGTGAAGGAACCTGAGTGCTACAATACTCTGCATTTTAATCAGGAAAAAGGAAGTATTAAAATTTTTTAACAGTGTGATAACATTATACATATTTACAAATTAGGAAAATCAACATGAAAGTGATATAGAAGATAGTTTGGAGGTCTGTAAGTGAGTTGGACTAATGCGAGTTATAGAAAAAATTAAATAGAGTGTTTGAACCCGACAGATAATAAGGCAACGAAGTAAAAGTGGCATTGACAGTGGTAAAGAGGGGATAGATAGAAAATATACTGCAGAGGTCAAATAGAGAGGTCACTGAGTGAATTTGGGGTTGAAAGAGAGGAAGGAGTCAAAAAGGACACAAATGTTCTGCAATTTGGAAAACAGTTGTAACATTAATTTAAATAAGAAGGTCTAGTGGAATAAGATTTGGAGTGGGAATAAAACTAGGTTGTGTTGAGTATAATGGAAGACATCCAGTTGGTGATATCCAATAATTTTTAAGCACTGGTGAGCTTGAAATCAAGAATAAAGTAAAAACAAAACATAAATCTGGCAATGATTTTCAAACAGTAAGGGAAGGCATTATATAGTGTTGTTGAGGGGAAAGAAAGAATGAAGAGAGGCAGAAAGAAGATGACTACATTATGGGAGAAAGGGGTATTAAGATGGCAGAAAGGATAAAAGGAAAGAGCAAAGAAGAGATAGAACTGGGAGAAAAGTCAAAAAGAATCTCTAAATTGTAGCACAGTGGAAATAAGGAAAGCATACAGTATCAGGAATTGAAAAATGAATAGTGTCAAAAGAGGACGAGAAGTGAAAAATGGTGACTTTTGGGAAAGGTTTACATAGAATGAGAGTGTGAATGAATACAGAGGAAAGAAGTCAGTTTGAAGTGGAGGCTATGAGTATCAACTACTTGAAGAAATTAAATAATTTGATCTTGGTAAGGGAAGAAGAGGGATGGTGGTTTAATAAAAAAAAAATTGAATGGAAATTTTCATTTCATTGGAGTAGGTTGCTATACTTTGTGCTCAGAGAGGATCAAAATGGCATCACTAAGGTGGGGTCAGTGTTCCGAGTATCTAACTGTGGCTGATGATACCAAGAGGAACTCAAAAGGCTCTACCACAGTTCAAGCTCAAACAGTCTATATGAATATTTGGAGTAATGTCTCCAAATTTGTGCATCACACTTTCCTTTTGAGCTATTGTAATTCTATATTTCTCATAAAGCACAGCACCTTCTTTAATGTGGGCTCACCATGCTGGGTGTTCTATGCCAGTGTCTTCTATGTCTTACAATCAATTCCAGAGTTCTTCAAAGAGACCTTGAGAGTGTCTTTGTTCACTTCTTCTGACTTTCTGTGATTCTTGG